>JAFIDM010000004.1:24313494-24324151 GCA_023159025.1 Thereuonema tuberculata | reverse complement strand
CCGAGTAGGAGCCAATAGGGACTGGAAGGTCCAGGACACCCTAATTCCCAAGAAAGAATTCTTACTTCCATTTGATAACAGAGCTGAGTGAACCCTGGGGTTTTACTGCACATGAAATAATCCGTTGGCACTTATCAAATCCGCTACAGATAACCGCCAATAACTATATAGCCCTCCTGGATAAAGGAAAACTTGATGGAAAGTTTGAGACCGATTGTTCTTTGTTCTAAAAACGTAGAGTGAAAAAAAAAAAAAAAAAGTAACATGTATTCTGATTATATATAAGAGAATGTGAAAGTAACGGAAATCATACAGATTTTCAACCTGTTCCACCAATTTTTGGATGATTGTTAAGAAAACTTCTTTATTATTTGTACCAATTTTCTTTTTTAATTTTACAAATATGAGAGCCAAGTTTTTCACACCATATTTGTATTTGCATTTTTTTTTTTTTAAATCTATTTTTGAATTTTTAAGTTATATCTTCTCAATTTTTTTATCTACAGTTATTGTAAAGATCTACCGAAACATTAGTTCAGTTTCAATGCATATATGTGGATGTTTTTGAAATTTGAATAATTCAGCGTTATTCCCAAACCCTTTATTCAGCATTTTGATTTTTTCGTTTCTCGCGAACACGAGAGTTGATCACGAGATTTAGCTAACCATATGAAAAATGGCCATTTCAGTTTTGATTCTTGAACAGACAACTTTATCTCGCTGATGTTTTGATACCAAAAATAGATTTTATTGAAGTATCGATTAAAGTTGCCATCCAGGGAATGCTGCCGTTTGGAGACAAGAACCTGATAAGTTATTCTGTATGAGTGTTTTCAAACAGTAACTTCATCCCGGAATCGGGAAAGAGGTCTTACGTATACTGAAGTGTTAACTGTACTGCATAAATTGTATTAACAGCGCTCTAACAATGGGATAGATGTAGATTTTGCTTCTGTCACATTGTAATATTAGTGCATAAATAATAACAGAAACATCTGAAGCTGGAATTGAGTTCCAATTTCAAACTACATTTTTGAAAATTCTAAGTTCTAATCTCATAGGATTTAAACATTTACAACAGTAACAATTCTTCCTTTCTTTCATTGTTTAAACAATGTAGGGATAGCGATTAGTAAACAATGCTTCGCGACGTCTTCTGAGACATCTATTAAAATGTAATTGATATTGCCTTAATTTCCTTAATATTATAAATGTTATTGTTGCGAAAGATACAATTGTTGCTAATGATATTTTAATGATACTTGTCTCCAGACAAAACGGGAATAAAAGTCATTCTGATCTTTATCAGAAGACTAAAAAACGAAACAAATAAAAAGTTACACAATGAATAATAAACTGTCACTTCCTAAAAAGTATGCAAATAAGTATTCAAGTCAAAAAAACACAAACACACATAACAAAGAAAGTAACAGAATTAAAAAAAATTTCATACATTTTTCATTCAGTAATTGTTTATGCAAACGGCTGATTGAAATCGTATTTTTTAAGAATATAGATTTTTATTTTATTTATTTTGCTGTGAAAATCCAATTAGTAATAGCACTACTAGCAGCAGTAGTGTTTAACGAAATTTTTTTTGATTAAGCTTTTAGAGTTCAACCATAGTGTGTACGCTTTCTTTACTATCATATCTAGAGCGAATAGTATTACGAATAAATACGTTCAGGTTACCACAGAAATGAATCTACACGTATATATAAATATATAAAAGATAAGACAATAAAGGAGAAAATCTAATGAATGCTTTAAGCATGTAAAATAATTTCAAATTTGTTTTCTTTTCTACTGATGTGCATTCGTTCAAAAACTTACCATTTCATATTTTATGTATATTAAGGTTACTTAAAATTTAAAATAATATATGTCTTTATTAGTTAAAGTAATTAGAAATTTATGTTTCAAATAACCGGGCATCTTAATTGAAAGAATTCACTGTCCTACGCAAGTGTTAGGCAAAATCCTAATGTCTTCAAAGTTTGTTAATTACGAAACCAATTTAACTTTGATTTACTCCCTTCCATTTCCCACGCAACGAGGTACTACTGAAAATAAACATCGTTTCAAACTGGGACTCACCACGAAAGCATAAACAATTAAAATAACAATAAAATTTATAGAAAATTTATTAAGTCATAGCTGCTTTAAAATTGGCACAGTATCATGCTACTTACACGAGATTCGGAGATATAATTTTTGCTTTTTTTTTTTTTTCCTCAATTGATCGCGTTGCAGTTTTCAAGGGCGTTTTGACCTAAATATAATGTTTTCGTTCACAGCAGAAGAATCAGAAGAGAGTAACAAGATTTTACAGGATTTCACCGTGGCAGTAATTTGAACAATGTCTAAAAATAGCATAATCTCCTGTTTACTTACGAAACAGAAACAGAATTAAGGTTTTATAAAACCTGGAAAAAAAAATGCCAAAATTGGAAAAACGAAAATTAGGGAAATATTGTTTTTTTTTTTTATTTATTTATTTTGGTAAACTTATAAATATTAGCTTATGAGGGCGATCGTTAATTCTTCAGCTAAACTGCTGCTTTATTTATAATTATTTCGACAGCGAAATTTCCGGAAACTTCATTTTTGGAATATAATTCAGGTTTTGGCATTTACTTTGCGCTAGATAGGCGTAATTAATCATTCATCTGTTTGAAATGTTTTTGGTTTAAAAATGCTGAATTGATAAAATAAAATAACAGACAATTATAAATACTGCAATCATTATAATAAGTTTAAGCAACCACTATAGTAAATTAAAAAAAAAGGAAAATATGCACGATGTTTCGAAACTATGATCACAACCTAAAAAGACCCGAAAAATATTATTTCAGATTAACAATAGAATTTCATTCTCTCGTCCTTTTGTATTTTCCCAAACCTCTCAGCTCTATTACCGGCTATCCCACTCCCCTAAACAAAACAAAACAAAATATTTATAAGTTCTTACACCATACTTCTTTCTAATTTCCTCTCTTTTGGAAGTCTTAATATTAAGCATCAACATACTCAAATAAATATAATAAAATATATATTTATACATTTATTAAAACGCATATTTTCGAAAAGAAATCGTCTCTTCTTCAAGCTTACAATGAAAATGTAACGAAATAAAACAGAATTTAAATAACAAACTAAGGAAGATTACGTGAATAACAGTATTACATGGATTGTTGAAACAAATAACATTACAACAATTATAATAATCTGAAAGTAAAACAAAGAATCAACCATTAAAGATTATTATAATTGTTTTAATGTTATTTGTTTCAACAATCCATATAATACTGTTTTTCACGTAATCTTCCTTAGTTTATTATTTAAATTCTTTTTTATTTCGTTACATTTTCATTGCAAGCTTGAAGAAGAGACGATTTCTCTTCGAAAATTTACATTTTAATAAATGTATATATATATTATTACATTTATTATGTTGAGTATGTTGATGCTTAATATTAAAACAAAATATTATCAATAAACAATTCAAGAAGTTAATTATTCCAAAATATTGTATTTTCCAAATGACAATTTCATAAACTATATAAGCTTAATGACAACATAAAAACGGTATTAATATAAACTTCCAATTAATCACTAATAGTGCTAGTGCTTTAATGAATTTATATTTGTAATTCAAAGCGGCGAAGGACATTTTTATATGTTCTTCCTGTATTTCATACTTGAATGGCCATTTGCAAGTAGTACGCACTTCTTTTTCATTTCCTCATAATCTAGATTCCCTATAAAAAAAAAATAAGACTATTTTTTTTTTTTTTTTTTCATTCAACACAGCCTGGAGTTTATTAATTAAGCAATTCCTGTGAACATGGAATTTCTTGGTTTTCCGAGCACGGGTTAGTTTTTGCGCGTAGGAGGTCAGTGGGCCATGTGTTGGGATGAGGCGATTAGCCCTGGAATTCTCGTCAAATCCAGCCGCTATCTCGACCTCCTTTGCAGAATTTCTTATCGGACTTCGCAAAAAAACAATTACGAAGTTCTTCGTTTCTTTTAGCTGCCAACAACGTGGGGCTTTATTAACGATATCACGTAACGATCATTGATCTCCAACACCTGGTTTATTTGGGAAAGAAAGTAAGATTAAACACCACGTCTATCTTGTTTGTTTCATGATTGATAAGATTACAGCTATAGGAACCTTTGTAAAAGTTCCTTTTTATTGCTTCGTGTGATATTTAGAGTTCGTTTCACTTTGACATTATGTTATTTCATTCAAATGTCTGCGTTCAATATAAAAAAAAAATATTCTCTGAAAAGAAATTCCTAAGTTATAAATATGCCTCTTTATTTCAGTCTATTACGTAAAACAATCGATTGTTATGGAAAGGCCACATAGATCAATAGAACTCGTCAATTTCATGTCTGGTTTTAGATATTGCAGTGTTAAATTCGCAAATTAAGTTCACTCCGACCTACAGGCAGGTGTTTTTAGGTTTGTTTTTGATGCTGGGTTATTGAAATTCGGAAAATTAAAAACTACGCTGAAGCAATCGGTCAACAACGGCAATGACTCACTCACATTTCATGACTTAATCACGCTTTTTGTAAAGAAAAAAAAACCACAATTAATGTTGTTGACCGCTGCCCCAAATTACAGCTCATTTAAAAGTACGACTTTTTTTTGTTAATTGATAAAATTTGGGCGCATATAACAGTGGAAAAATACTTACGAAAATCTTGCCAAGATTAGATGTGAAATCAACAATATTCTCAGTAAATAATAATTAGTAGTTTTGAATTGTTATGTGATACACATAAATACAACAGTATATGAAAAGAGGGTGAGAGATCTTTTAAAAAACGCCAATTAAAATATTTAATTCGATATTAAACAAAAATAAAATAGTAATATTGAGAATTATTGCACGACAATCCCCTTAATATTTTCTTTTTAATTTTAAAAGACTAAAAAATGGATTCATTATAATTACAAATTATATATTATTGCATTTTTTGAAAAATTTTCTTCAAGAATGTTTTTCGTAATTTATTGACTCGAAGGAGGGCTATGCCCTTCCCCTTGCCTACTCCACTGTTTATAAGGTTTTAAAATAACGTTGTGGAAATGCACGCTTAAAATAACATCGAGAAGAGCTTTTCCGAGATAGAATTCCTTCGAACACCCCCTGGAAGTGCCATTGCCCCCACGGATCAAACCCACTTCACTATTTCTGGAATTTTCACATGAACTGATACGTAAAACAAATAATTAGAAAATTACGTTTCACAACAATTGGAGCATATTTTTAAAATCGATCACTGGGTAAATGTTTTGCCTAATTTCCCTTTTCGATTTTTTATGTTTAATAATTACTTTTGAATGGCTTAAATACCGTTTATCCAATTTCCTGAAATAATAAATCAAATTAAGTTATGTCATTAAATCAGAAATTTTAAAGTCAGGGTTACCTAAAAACGAGAGGGGGGAAATCCTTAACTAACAGATATTTATATTATTATTTCGTTTTTAATAATTACCGTTTCCTTAAGTGGAAAGAAGAATTGTTTTTAAGCAATAGGGAGTGCGAAGAATTGGGAAAGCATTACGAACCACTGCATTAGATTTCTAGGAACGGTGAATGGGTAATGACAGTTCCAGCAAATACATTCAAATTTAAAAGCGATGGATTTTACAATAAAAAAAAGACAATTAAATCGTTAGACAGATAATAGCAATGTAGATGATTTTTAACTTACAGTTTAAATGTTTGTTCAAAGCTCTTAATTTCTTTCCTCGTAAATTCTGGGAATTCCGTGTAGGGATTAAATACTTTGAGCCGTGGTTTTAATTCTTGACCGGATTCCAATGAATCATTTATAAGCTGTCTTCTGTTGAGCAACGCTGACAATTCTTCATCGGCCATTGTGTTCGAGTTAAAAAACCAAAACAAAACAACGGTAGATATTCAATTTCTGAATGGCGCCAAAAAGCTGCCTGTGTCAATGAAGAGCTCAATAGGCGATACTTCAGCTCCGCTCGCCTCTAATCGTCTGCTACTGGTTGCGCAGGCAACGATGGGTTTAAAGAACACAACCATGTGCTTCCGCTCTAATGAATGGCGTTTCCGTTGGTAATAGATGGCGCTGCTATCGAAAGAATGAATGAATTCCCCACCAATGGAATAAAGAGAAAATAAAAGCATTGATCACGTCCTTAATTACGGAATAAGACAGAAATAAAAGATTCAAAGGAAGGAAAATTGTTTGTTAATAACTAACAACAACAAAAAAGGATCTAGGTTACTTCAGAATTTTAAATTCTTAAATAACAAATTACATATTGATAATAAAATATTCGATTATCCGTCATGCTGTGTATGTTTGTGTTTATATACATACACAAAGCGCTTTTTTTTTGTGACAGTGTACCGGCATCTATTTCTAAAATCTAGAATATTTAGATACTAAGCACAATATTTAAGTATCAGTATTTGATTTTAAAAAACCCCTGCATGCACTGTACGAGCTTCAATTATCATCAAAAGTGAGAATAATGGGCTATCTACAATAAAACAGAGCCGGCGTTAGGGGGTGGCGAATGTGGCGACCGCCCGAGGCCCCGCGCTTTTGGGGGCCCCATGGCTGGTTAGAAGAAAGAGGAGAAAAAAAAAAGTTTTTTTTTGGTTGTTAAAATAGAATTGATGTTTTTTTTTTTTGGTTGTTAAAAGGGCTCCTAGCGCCGGCCCTGAATAAAAGCACTAATTAATAATAGACCGGGTCATCTAACTTCTTATTTTATTACATAGTATGTAAACTAACGAAGTTTAATTAAAATTAAATTATTTATTGTTTTACCGGTCATCTAGTAGTGATGGGTAGAAAAACAGATAATAATGGCGTTTGACAGATCACAGAGACTGACGTATAATCGGTGGCGGATAATCCAAGTTCTATTGTATTAAAAAAATGTAAAATTCAATCGATTTGAAAGGTTCAAATTGCAAATATAATTTTTTTTATGATTAAATATATATATTTTTATTTATTGTTAAATTTTCCCTTATCAAAGTGTACAGCAGCTGCAATTTAACGAGGTCATAGTGGATTTTGATTTGAAAACTCGTAAATATTTTATAATAGCTAAAGGTTAAAAATCGCTTTTTTTTTTCAGTTTTGCAATTCGAACCGAAATTTTGTATTTCCTTTTGGTTTATTATAGTTTCTACCCACAGTGACAATGAAAAACAAAATTGCGAAAATAATAACAGAAAAAGTTCGATAATTTATTGTCAATACTTAGAAATATAAACTATTTCGTACATGCTTTGCATTTTCTACAAATTAATAATAATAATAATAATAATAAGCCCCCATGGACCCTACCTCCTCGCGGTGGGGGCGGGAACTACACTAGCTCTAGGGTAGGCTAAAGGGTCCAACCATTTATGATGAGAACACGTTCTAATATAGATCATGCTGCATCGGGTGTGGCGCAGGATAAAGTCACCCGCGTTCGGGGGTTAGGCAGAGGCCTCCGTTCGAAAAATGTACTACAGTCTCCCGCAGGTGGTGGTGGAGAAAGTGGCACCCCATCCTGTAGTATGGCTACCACAATGCCCGGGCAACACCATCCAGCCCGAACAGTCGGAAGTGTTTCGTCTGTGTCAGAGCAGGCGACCACCAAGACTGGGAAACCACGCCAGCGCATCCGATGGTCACCACAGATGAACCAGGATCTTATGCGCGACTTCTTCACTGTTACAAAGTTAGGTACTCAACTAACAGGATACAGACAGGCACTACACCAAGCTTTCACCACACGCTATCCATCGTTAGGGCTTAGCGAACAGCGGGTAGCGGATCAGCGACGTTCAATTGTAGTAAACAATCTTATTCTCCCATGCATACTTGCACAAATTAAAGAAGAAGTCGCTGAATCCAACCATAGGACACCAAACCACACCCCACCAGAAGACACCATTATGGAAAACACAGAAACAATCTCTACCCCTCAGTACACATGCCCCAACAATACAACTAATGAAATATTACGTGCAGCTCATGATCATTTCTACACTGCACTTGCACAATACACAGGCACAGACCCCACACTCAGGCCGCCACTCCCCAAAGTACACACATCAAAACAACTCGCCACAGTCATATACCATCTCAACACACACACTATCCCACATCACCTTGACAACATCCAAACATTAGAAGAAATACATACAACACTCTACTGTGCTGCACAGGGAACCATTCGGGCACTTCGAATCAAACAACACAACATACCTCCCACTGCACGGACACAAGAATACATCCCCCCTTGGAGACGTCGCCTTGAGGGCCGCATCAGCGACCTTAGAGGAGACATAGCCAGGCTCACACAATACTGTGCAGGAAACAAAACAAAGAAACTTATGTCCCAGGTTAGAAAGATATTCAAGTACATAAATACTCGCCCTTCACATTCAAATCATCATAACCAGGTTCAGGAACATCTCGACACACTAAAACAAAAACTCAGTGCACTTGCAAAAAGATTACAGAGATACAAACAGTGCACTCTGCGCAAACAACAGAACAACACTTTCCAATACAATGAGAAAAAATTCTACAGATCCCTTACATCTTCCTCTACTGCAACTAACACAAACACTCCCAACAGCGAGGCTTTACATGAATACTGGTCGTCTCTGTGGTCAAACCCTATCCCCCACAATGATAAAGCACCATGGATAACAGAGGAACAGCAACTCACTGAACACTTACCCTGCATGTCCTTCCATGAGATTACTCTCGCAGACATACAGACAGCACTAAAACATGCACACAACTGGAAGGCTCCTGGTGCAGACGGAGTCCAGAACTTCTGGATCAAGAGGTTCACGTCCCTGCATGGAAAACTAGCGCTTACACTCACTGACATAATCCAACACCCAGAACATATGCCTCGTTTCCTCACACAGGGTGTCACATACCTACAGAGCAAGAACACTGAAACAGCGCAACCTGCAAACTACCGCCCAATCACTTGCCTCCCCACACTTTACAAACTCCTCACCTCCTGCCTCGCAGACAAGATCTACACACACATCGAGACATATAACATTCTTTCCGAACAGCAGAAGGGCTGTCGCAGGAATTCCCAGGGTTGTAAGGAGCAACTCCTTATTGACTCTGTAATCCTGCGCCAGGCACGCGCGAAGAATAGGAGCTTACATATCGCATACATCGATTACAAGAAGGCATTTGATTCTGTCCCTCATTCCTGGCTCCTACACACTCTTCATATCTACAAAATACACCCCAAGATCACGGCATTCTTAGCTGCCACGATGAAGAGTTGGAACACAACATTACACCTACGCACCTCTAACACCTCCATCACTACAGATCCCATTCCCATAAGGAGAGGTATTTTCCAGGGAGACTCCTTGAGTCCTCTTTGGTTCTGCCTCGCCTTGAATCCACTGAGCCATATACTAGATAACACAAAACACGGTTATAGGCTTACCACAGGCACTGTGACACCATATAAAATCACACACTTACTCTACATGGATGACATTAAACTCTATGCCACAAACAATGCACAACTTACTAATTTACTACAAGCCACCACACAGTTCACCAAAGACATTGGGATGGAATTTGGAATTGACAAATGCCGCAAGTTACACATAATACGTGGGAAGACTTCGAATTTGGAGGGTTTTGAACTGGACCATGGTTTGGCCATCCAATCCATGGAAGAGGGAGAGACCTACAAGTACCTGGGCTTCCAGCAAGCGCGCGTCATTGACAACGCAAACATCAAAAATGCACTGAAGAACACATACCTTGCTCGAGTTCACAAAATCCTCAAAACACAACTCAACGCCAGAAATAAAATTAAAGCTATCAACACTTTTGCCGTTCCCACACTAACATATTCGTTCGGCATAATTCCATGGACAAACACCGAACTCGAAGCACTACAACGCGCAACACGCACTACATTCACGAAACACAACATGCACCACCCCAAGTCCGCTACTGAAAGGATGACTCTTCCCCGCAAGGAGGGAGGCCGAGGACTCATCAACCTTATCACCCTACACGAAAAACAAGTACATACACTTAGGGAACATTTACACCAAAGAGCAGAAGACTCCTCACTTCACTCAGCCATTGTCAAGGCTGACATACACCTCACACCCCTGAACCTCGAAAACTCTTCTCCAACACCCACCACCCCTGACACCCACACTCAGCAGCTGCGTGAATCATGGGCTCGTAAGGAACTCCATGGCAGACATCATCACGAACTCAGCCAGCCTCATGTCGACATGGAAGCGTCGAACAGATGGCTGACGAGTGATGAGCTGTTTGGGGAGACCGAAGGGTTCATGATCGCAATACAGGACCAAGTCATCTCCACACGCAACTACAAGAAACACATTCTACACGATGCAAACACACATGACGACAAATGCAGGAAATGCCACACTACGCATGAGACGATCGACCACGTAATATCAGGCTGTCCCCTTCTCTCTCAAACAGACTACCTCCACCGACACAATCAGGTAGCATCGATCGTTCATCAACAACTAGCACACAAACATTCACTTATTAAGAGCACAGTCCCGTACTACAAGTACATACCACAAAGCATATTAGAATCACCCTC
>JAFIDM010000004.1:24276509-24297504 GCA_023159025.1 Thereuonema tuberculata | reverse complement strand
TGGCAGACATTTCATTTTATTTTATTAGATTTCCATAATAATACATTTTATATTCACTGCTATATTGATGTAATTGATGGAACTTAATATTATCTATTACTGTTCACTTACGGTAGTCTCCAAATATTATAATATATCATAATCTGTAATATTATAAAATGTAATTACAACACACTGAAATTACAATGGATAAGCCATATACAATGTATTTAAACAATTGTTTTTGATAAATTTACTTGAAATAGTTTTCCACAAATGTATATTTTGGAAAGACAGATAAACGTATAAATATCTCGTTCACTATTTTTGCCTTTTACAACTATACAGTTATCGCAATTTGAAAATGGAACGCCATGAAGGAATCTCGAGTTGCTGAAAGTGCGGGAGTGTCGAAAAATAGAAGCATGGACATCACTTACTGAAGTTTCCAAGGTCAGACCGCGGAGGATCATGAGGTAGACCAATGATTTATCGCAGTAACATAACAGGTGGTATTAGTTTGTCTCAGTTTGTACTGGACGTTGTTGAAAGGACTTCAAGCAATAGTCTTTTTCAAAACAAGAGGCAACCAGATTTCATGATTGATGTGATGAAGCAGTGCATCTTAGCGCCAAATCGGGAACAGTAGAAATTACAACAGAATATTCATGCGATGTCTTCTTCAGCCCTCGGGCAACAAATTCATGTAGAGATGTATGATGAGTCTCGCTACTACTTAAGATGACCAGATGTCCCATATTTTACGGGATTGTCCCCTTTTTTTCAGTTTGTGTCCTGTTATCCCAGTAAATTTAATACGGTACACAATGTAACTAGTCCTCTTAAATTAAATAAAGACACATATAAACACCTTCTTTTGATAACTTCTTCGATATTTCAACCTTCTTACCGAAGGTTTTTTTCAGGAATAAATACAAACATATAAAAATAAGAGGAAAAACTGAAATGTCTTCCTTCTTATTCTACAAAACAGAAATTTGAATGAAGCAATCATGAAATGTTAAATGCTAACCTAAACGCTACATTATTGACAATAAATATTGCGAATAAACACTGAGAATAACTACAAATGATGCATTTTTAAGTCTTTGCCTAATATTAATTATTACTAAGAACATAAATTTTGAATGACAACTGTTGATTAACAACTGGTATTTAATTGTTGAATTTTAATTTAGCTTTTATAGTTTGTTTGTTTTTTTCAACAATTAAATTCATGATTGTTTCATTTAAATTTCTGTTTTGTACAATAAGAAGGAAGACATTTCCGTTATTCCTCTTATTTTTGTACGTTTGTATTTATTCCTGAAGAAAACCTTCGGTAAGAAGGTTGAAATATCGAAGAAGTTATCAAAAGAAGGTTTTTATGTGTGTCTTTATTTAATTTGTAAAGTCTTTAGAAGATTTTGGTTTAAATAGTCCTCTATTTTAATGCAGTTTCAACATAACTGTTTATCCGCATTTCTTAGTTTTATTTTCAACCGTCGAGAATACAACGATTCTGCAATGTTGAGTCATTCGACGAGCGTTTCTGCACTGTAAAATTATGAGCACGTTTCCAACAATGGATATAATGCTCACACTTAGACTTTAGATTTGAGTATTGGGTGGGTGCAAAAGTTCTACCCGTTTTTATTACCCATAAAGAAGAGCAAATAAACGCAAAATGAACAGTAGCTGTTATTGTGCCTAATCCCCATTGCTATCTAGGGCCTCTTGCCATCTTTCTGGTAGGAGATGAATTCCACGGCGGTAAAATTCAAGCGGTTTCGAGTCAATAAAGTCTTGGATGACAGTTTTCACAGCATCAAGATCATCAAAGATTTTCTGACTGAAGGAATTGTTCAATGCACGAAATAGGTGAAAGTCAGTTGGTGCCAAGTCAGGAGAACAGGCAGGGCAGGGGTAAAAACCTCCCAACCAAAGCCCAATAACTTTCGGCGAGTGATGACAGCAGCAAGTGGCCTCGTGTTATCGTGATGAAGGATAACACCGCGACGATTGATGAGACCTGGCCGCTTTGCTACCAAATTTGAATGCAGCCTGTCTAACTGTAGACAGTAGAAGGCAGCATTGATGGTTTGGTTGAGTGGCAGAACCTCCAAGTGAATAATTCCCTGCACATCCCACCACACACTCAATAACACCTTCTTGGGATGAAGTTCAGCTTTCGAAGTCGATGCAGGCGAATCAGAAGGGCGACATACAGTCCTACGACGCTTTACGTTACGATACATAACTCACTTCTCATCTCCTGTCACAATTCGTGTCAAGAATGGGTCATTTTTGTATCGGGAAAGCAAGGAAACACAGGTAGCGATTCGGTCATCCCGATGCTTAGCTATCAGGTTATGTGGAACCCAACGATCCAACTTTCTCGTAAAACCCAACTTAACCAGCCGTCTCTCGACCATTGTCCGGTGTACGTTCAAGGTCTCCGCTAATTCTTGCACGGTTGGGTTCGGGCTGTTCCTTATGGCTTGGTCAATATCGTCCTCTCCAACGTGTGATGGCCGTCCACTCCTAGCCTGATCTTGACAGCTTCTGTCTCCTTACCTAAATTTACGAAACCATCGACGACATGTGCTTTCGTTTATTGCATCCTCCCCATAAACTTGATAAACATTGCGACATGCTGCGGCTGCCGTTCTCTTTTTATCGAACTCGTATAACAAACAATGTCTTATATACTCTTTCTCGCGTTCCATGTTACATCCTCTGATATTTTTTTTGAGATGATTAACTTTGTGAGACACGATGCATTTATATGTGAGGCATCCACACGTTTTGATTGGCAGACGATTTGCGTCATTACAATGTCATGTGTGAGAGCAATTCCATTGCAAATTTTCATATCCCAAAACGGGTAGAACTTCCGCATTCACCCAATAATTACGCGCATGATAGTCCATCGAATAGAGATCAAAAAAGGGGGGTTACCTTATAAAAGGTCCGGTAGTTCTAATTTTTTGATATGTTGTCTAGGATGGTTAGTAAGTGTTTAAAATGCAAAATGCACAATTCCTCCCCCGCCGCGCCCGCCGCCATCTTAAAAAAAAACAAAAAAAATCGGCACACAGAGTATCTAAAAAAAAATCACCAATTACCTTCCAGTGTTGGCTTGAAATTGGAGTGTATACCAACCCTACTTGAGTTTCTGACATGTTACAGCGCAATGCTCATGAGGCAGATACTGTTTCACTGGAATACCTACTGGTGAGAGCGGATGTTCAATTTAAAATATCCCACCAACACAGCAGATACATTTTTTAAAGATGCATATATGTAAACAAAGTAAGAACAAAAGGCATTAATAATCATACCAAAATCGATATTAATTGAACTAAAACTGAAAAGAAAACAAATTTACATCCGCTTCGCTCGTTTCGTAGGGGGTGAGTTAATGAAGTCGGGGTCTTCATTTTCGTCAAATGGCGAAGTTACTCGATCGCGTCGTCTTCGTCATCGACGAGGACCTCATTCCTGTTGTCACATTCTTGGCCAGCACAGAATTTGCTTAGGGGGGAACAATTGAGGCCCGCCTTTCTACAGCCATACGCCCCCATACAGCCAGTTGTGCATCTGCATGAGATGATCTTAAGCAGGTTTGGAGGAGCAGCGTCGCTACTCATCCTGATGGGTTCCAGTCCTCGAGCTCCTCTACACCAGCCCCACTCGATCGGGTCTTTGACAATCCCCATCCACTCCATGACCGGCTGGTATGAACTCAGGAAGTGGAAATGTGCTGCGTCATGGTCGGAGGTAGTTTAGCCAGATTGAGCTTGATGGTACTGGTCATGAATTTGCTGTGGCGAAGTGACTCAATGACTGTTCGTTACTGCCACCATACAGGAATACCAAGATTTTCTTCCCTGCTGCTGAAATTTCGAGAGGAGTGACAGCAAGGTCCCCGAACCTCTCCACCTGCTCCAACAAAATTTAAAACTAAATTGTAGGAAATTGTATGCTCTACAACATTGCGTAGAACTCTTTTGTAGCTACAATGCACCAAAACGAAGTTAAAAATCTAAAGGCAAAATCTAAAGAAATTACCATTTTTTTTTTGGTTTTTTTAAGATGGCGGCGGGCGCGGGGGGCGCGGCGGGGGAGGAATTGTGCATTTTGCATTTTAAACACTCACAATGTCTAACCATCCTAGACATCATACCAAAAAATTAGAACTACCGGACCTTTTGTAAGGTACCCCCCCCCCCCGTCTTTGGTCTCTTGTTTGCTGGACTAGTGCGTCACAATAGCAAAAACCGCAGTATTCCGTTGTTCTTGATTTTGTTTTTACCCCCACTCCGTAGGGTTGATTCATAAAACTATACGTGCGTTTTGTAGGCAATTAAATTCCTATACATTTTATTCTGATACTTGTTTACCCTAGAATAGGCCATATCTGAATTACAGAGTCCTAAAGTTAGAAGTTTTACAAATTTCTGGAAATTGCTCTTTTTTTAATTTTTTTCAAAAAGTGCATATCTCCGTAACTGTCAGTCCTAAAAACAAAATTTAAAAACCATATTGTAGGAAATTGTATTCTCTACAACATTGCGTAGAACTTTTTTTGTAGCTAAAATGCACCAAACAGACGTTATAAGCCAAAATCTAAAGAAAGTATCAATTATTTTTGGTTTTTTTAAGATGGCGGCGGGCGCGGCGGGGGAGGAATTGTGCATTTTGCATTTTAAACACTTACTAACCATCCTAGACAACATATCAAAAAATTAGAATTACCGGACCTTTTGTAAGGTAAAACACCTCTATTCGTTGGACTATGAACATCTTTCTCATTTACCTGCTGTAAGATTCATATTAACGCTTCAGTTTTGTAGATTTTATAGGGCTAAAATCTAAGCCTAGAAATTGGCTGAAGACAATTTGATTTTCCAATGAAGATTGTTAATTAAGGCTTGGAAGGTCTGCTATTTTGTCATGTCTGAGAGCACGGATACTGCATTATTTGAACGGAGATACTTAATGAGATCCGCGAGCATTCTTGTTTCTCAACTCAATTGTTGCAAGCGATGCGCGATCTCACATGGTATTTTTCAGTGTGTCTGGAGGAGTTCGGATCGAGGAGTCTCTTGGAGGGAGGTGCAAAATACGGCATCTCTGGGATATACAGTCTGCAGTGGTGGCGGCGATGAGGATAGGCCTTCGACGATATGAAGGATGTATCCGAGAGTTCGAAGGAAACGATACTCGATTTAAGCGACGCAGTTTGGTGATTAGTTTCAATCGTCGAGTGAAGGCAACATAGTGACTGTCGAATATGAAAGCTATGTGCCGAAGACAAGTCGATCAAGTTCAACGTTCTCAAAGTACTAGAATGAGCTTGATGCCAACGTCATCGATAGGATATAAGGATACGTTGATGGATATTGAAACCGACGAGAAACAAGTGACAACGAATTCTTCAAAAGATGAAATTCCGGAACGGATTATGAGGAAAGGCCTTAGAAGATTCGTAAGTAAAACTTTTCACAATGCTTTACTTTATTAGTGCGTCAAGATAATAATCGAGAAGATAATCTATTGATTCATAAGCAGAGAATAGAAGAATTGAGATTATAGGCGAATAAATTCATCAGCGTTAGAATTAGGTGAAATCAGCAGTTTGTGCGAATTCAATGTGAGGATGAATTTAAGTGATTCCAGAACTTAGTGTGTGTATTCATGGCCGTCGTCAACCGAATCAAGTGAACTTTGACTGTTCCCAGTATTCAACTGATAGTGTTGAATCCCGATCATCAGTGCCTAGTAATATAGTGACACGTTTTCCAAGAGACATTGATAAATTGATTCCATAAGAAATATGCTTGTAAACTTGAAGTAGTCAAGTTATCTGATTTGAATAGTTGTTCATTAAATATATAAATGTTCACAGTCTGTGTTTACTGTGTTTGCGATAATGAGATATAACAGTACAAGCATTTAGTTTTAGTCAGATAATGATATTACTCTGCTGAATAAGAGAAGAGAAATTAATTTTTGTGTGGAAATTATATCCAAGAGTTAGGAAAGATTTTACATAGTAGTGGTGATTTCCGAACCAGCACACTTCTCTTTCCCAATATATATATATATTTATAGTAAATAATCTTACAAGTGTCCATTACTATTCAGCCTAGTTGAAAATAAACATTTGAAAATAATGATGCATCAATGGTAAGCCGCCGCTCATTTTTACCTATTTGGAGACTTGTAAGAAACAGTCTTTGTAAGCATAGCTTCAATAGTGAAGCAGCAGAACGTTGTGCTTAGGTTTCGTTAGTCTTTTAGTGATGTTGAGAGTTAATCAGTAATTTCAAAAAGCCAAAACCTAAGTGTACATTTTCTGAGGAACTGAAGACGGACTTTCCATTTGTAAACGAATATCGTGGTGGAAAAGTATTTTGTACAATGTGCAAATCATCAGTAAGAGCGGCATTTATTTCTTCCAAGTAAGTAAGTACGGTAAGTAAGTAAGTAGGTAAAATAAATAATAAAATGTTGGTTGATTTTGTCAGCTACATTTGTCCCGTATTTTTATTTTGAAAATCTAGTCAATCCTAATTTAAATCGTAGTAGTGGCAGCATCAATCGCAAGAAAAGACCTGAAGAACGGGCTCTATTAGAGGTGACTGTCGAAAAGACATATCTCAGCAACACATGGTGGAATGCTATAAGGAGCTATTGAATACAGAATAGGACTTGTCGAAAGCACAAAGATCTTTTGTCATTACTTGATTATCAGTTCTACAGTTACCAGTTGTTTCATGACAGTTGTCCAAGATTAGATTTTAGCAAGGTAGGTGCCCATCCCATTATATATTTCATTACATAAGAAGCTCTTTATAATATTGCAATGTTAAATTATTATTATCTAGGGTCCCAGACTAAAGTCCATTGGACATTTACGAACACGATTAGAATCTAATAATTAATCCTTACCAAGTTCCTGACCATCCAAGTGCATAGACATGGAATACAGTCCCTTCAGGTGAGAACAAATCGTCGCTGACTCTCTGTTACAATGTATTCAAAAATATTGAGATAAATAACATTTTTGTGGATATTATTTATCGTGAATGGCTAGTACTAAATAATATGGAAGAAAATTGTAAAAGATTCATATTTTGTTCCGAACTTAGGAATTTCTCATACGTCCATTTTTGTGTATGCTCAGGGTGTATCAAAACTCTCTGTACAAATGTTAATGGGAGCACCACGACGAATCTTTTTCGTCTAAGAATTTACGTCCGCTGACGGCAACCTTCGGTGCTAGAGGGCGCTATTTAGCGACGCTTCAATCGGCTAAAGAGGAGATGAGGAACACCAAGACAAACTTAAATGAATGGAAACAAGTGTGAAGAACATGTTTATTAAAAGAAGGGGTTCAAAGTTGCGGCCGGCGACAGCAATGACAGAGTCGAAGCATTAATTGCCATTCATTTTGAAAGATTCTCGGCATTTCGCGAACAGTTTCAGCGGCGACAGCGATTCTTGCGACAAGTCTTCATGTGAGTCTCGTACAGGAAGGTTTTTCATGTGTTCCCAGCGGAAAAATCGATACATGTTAAATCGGGCAATCTTGGTGGTCAGGCAGTAGCGCCCGCTAACACCGAAGGTAGCCATCAGTGGACATACATTCATAGATGAAAAAGGCTGGTGATCCCTCTCTCTCCCATTAAAATTCGTGCAGAGAATTTTGATACACCCTGCATATGAGAAGAAAGCAAGTAAAAATGTGAATGAGTTAGAAGTCAAAACTCGTTTAATTCGCTTGTACCTGTTGGCAACAGTTCAGTTGGTTATCATTTCCCCACAATCAGGAATCACTGCTATGAAGAACACGCAAAGAATCACGGGACTAGGCTGTCATTCATTAATTATCTTGATTAGATAATTTTTTTTTTTCCCTGAAGGAAAATTACCCTAAATTGGAGGAAAACTTGATATCGTTAGATTAGGTGTCGGGAGATTTAGAAAATAAAAAAAAAAGGAAGACTGTTGGAATTACAGAATGAATCCTGTTCGATTGCAAAGCAACAGACAATGAAAGAAAAACTGAAATTCATTTTACGTTTATAAGCAGTTCAAAAACAAAATGAATATAAATAAATTCGGGCAAATATAAATAAATATATATAAAAACTCTCTCCCGAATATAAATAAATAAATTATATAATGAATATAAATTTTAGACGAGGTAGAAAAAAAGGAAAGAAAGATCTTACGGAAAATCCTGGGACCAAAATATGAAGATGGAAAATGGAAACTGAGAAACAACAAAGAAATCTACGCAAAAACATAAAAAATAACTGACACAATGAGGAAAAGAAGAGTGGCTTTCTACGGACACATTAAAAGAATGAGTGAAGGTAGACTGACGAAGAGATTATTCACCTTCTTCGACAGAAACCCCAAGACTCAGATGACATGGATCAAGGAGGTCAGAAAAGACATGGAAGAAATGAAAATAGATGGAGAAGAGGTGGAGAGAAGAGAAGAATTCAGAAAAAAGATCAGGGGATTCAAGGGTTTTCAAGAAAAGGCAAAGAAGAAGACGGGAGCAAAATGGACGGAAGAAAGAAGGAAACAACATAGTGAAAGAATGAAAGAATACTGGAAGAGAAGAAAGAAAGTAGAAAAATAATCATGAGTTATTTCACGTGGTCCATAGTCGGCCAAATTCGAAGAAAGAAGAACAAATTCTTCACAAATAAATCAATATTATAAAATTCTTTAATACTTTAATTCCACAAATCTTCCTTTACTTACATCACACAATATTTCGAAGGCCTAACCAGCCTTCTTTTTCAAGCTTTACATCTTAAATTGGGAAAAGAAAACCATCTCCTTTTCTTCCCAAACCAAAAAATAAAATAAAATAAATTACAATCAAGAAATTTGGAATTCTAAACAAATAAAACGTGAACTCCTCCACCAAGCGTGAAGCATTATCACAAACAATTATCACAAATAATGTCCAAATCACTGACTATAATTTTGTGAATATAATTTTATGCTAAAGCATGAATTTAAGGATGACCCAAAATAATAAAAAAAAATAAAAATAATAATAAGTACAATAATGTTAGGAAAATAAGAAAAAGAAAGAAAGAAAAGTAAGATGACTGGTTTGAACCGACAACGTTCAGTGAGTCTGAAACTTTCACCATCAAGCTATAGCTGCAACTGAAATACGAAGGTTGAATTTCTAAGATTTAAGCTAATAGTGGAAATCCGATGAAAACAATGCCAAATATTGAACAATGTCGAACATGGGAGTGGGGGGGGGGTCTGAAAATACCCCATTCCTAAGTTGTTTGGGCCTCTGAACACATGGTGAAATCCGTTTGTAGATCCGATCTTCCGTTCGGGAGTTGTTAAAAGTGGACAGACACAGACGGACGGACGGACAGGACAAACGCAATAGCTACCGATTTTGTTCGCTATCACAATAACTGCAAATGGGCGCTAATAATAACGTGATGATAATTGATTGAATTTCCTACAAAGTAGAGTAAATTAGTCACATCAAGAAATCAGCGTTACATAATCCAAGTCTAATCTCCTATATTTAGCAACATCAACGAAGAAATTAAAAATTTCACGGAAACTAATTAGCAAAGCGAAGAACATTTTAGAATTATTAAAGGAAAATGAAATTTAGGAATTAGAAAAGCAGTAGAAAGATGATGAGGCTTCACTTAGCAGGTCTGGATACAGAGAAAGAAAAAAGCAAGTTGAGTTGAAAAAAAACGAGACACCTTTCGTTCTACGTGGTCCTTGAGATCGAGGGAATTAAGGCTCCCACCGTTCGTGACCAACGGGACTTCGTTGAAATCGTGTGATCAGCACAATGCCCGATCGCCTTAACCCCCAGGAAAGAAACCCAGTACCCTTTTACACAGAGCTGGGTCAACTCATCAATGAAGAAGAACGAATCAAGGAAAAAATCTCATCCACCGCCGGGGATCGAACTCCGCTCCTGCAGTCACTTGAACTATTGGGCTCATTGCTAAAGATAATTACGAAATTGCAATGTAGAATTAACAGAAATGAATCAGAAGTAGAAAGTTGGAATAAAGACGACAGAAAACAAAGAATATTTATTAATAAGAAAAAAAAGTAGAGGTTATTGATGCAGATTTGAATTAATTTTAATATTATTAGAGAAATCCAAGTAGAATTAAATTTGCTTTGGATAACAGAAAGGAACAGCGCTACTTAAATAGAAAGTATTTAAGTACATTTGTTGTGTATCTATTTAGGGAATGGAGACATACGTATTCATCACGAAAGCAATTCCAAAATTACTGACTATAAAGAGACTGGAAGGATATAAATGTAGTTCTAATATGACTGTGGGTGAAGTTACTGTATACGAGGCTCTGGGGTATTTCACACATCGTTGAAAGGAAGATAGACAAGGTCTTTCACCACATGAGAATATCCAGAGTCTCGTATGCACTGGAAGGATATATTTTCTGAAAACTACAATAATATTAGAAATTAGTAGAAGAGATCCGCAAATAAATATAGATCTATAATAGGTCCAAAGGGAAACTAAGATGGTTGACGTTAGACTTGCCTTAAAGAAACTGAAATGAAATGTGACATTAAGAAAAGAATGTAGACGGATCAGTACAAATCGACTGAAGGAAAACCAAAGTTAAATGTTTTTGATAAAGTCAGCTTTCTTTTATTCGGAAGTGAATTAAAATGATAGAAAATGATGATGATGATGTTGAGAACATCAGCCATAGAGTTTAAACTTGCACACATATTCGGACTATTTCTAGGATCAACAGATAGGTTGTCCCAGAACTACTACTTTCTGAGCACATCTTACACTGAAACTCCAATCTCCATGTTTTCTGTTTAGATCTAAGGAAATATTTTATTTTACACGTTTATGAAAGAGGATATATATTTAATATTTTTAATGAGATTTTTTTATGAACTTTTATGAATTTTCATTGCAAATAATGAAGAGTATTGTTTACAAGACCTCTGTCGAGTGATATGAAAATTTGTTAGCTCTAATTCCTGGCATGGCGCAAGATCGGTCATTTAGAGAGGATATATCAGGATGCAAACACGCATGACCACACATGCAGGAAGTGCCATTTTTAAGCATGAGACGATCGACCACATAATATCAGGTTGTTCTCTTCTCTCCCAAACAGACCACCTCCACTGAAACAATCAGGTAGCGTCGATTGTTCATCAACAGCTAGCACACAAACACTCACTTATTAAGAACACGGTCCCGTACTACAAGTACACACCACAAAGTGTATTAGAGTAAGCCTCATATAAGCTGTACTAGGACCATCAGCTTGTATCAGCAAGAACATCAGAAAACTCACGCAGACAAGATCAGTAAATACTCTGACTTAGCACACGAGCTCCAGAAGCATTGGAGGCAGGACCGAGTACGTGTTGTACCCATCGTCCTGTCCGCCACTGGTCTGGTGCCTCACACATTTCACCACAGCCTCAGCACTAAGACTTCACAAAGAATTTTTGCTTTTTTAGAGTTTCTATAATTACTTAGACTGATTTAAAATAACCTCTCTAGCATCAGCAACCTCTCTAGCATAGAATGTTTAAAAAATTTTTCATTTATAAATTCTAGAGATTTACAAGCATCAATCTTAATACAGGATCTGAACCCATAGCCAAAGAAACAAAGGTGTTCAATGTATAATTCCACTTTTCATTTGTGTAAAATAGTGTTAAACTTTAAGGTCTAATCAAAACAATGATGATAATTAACGAAAGTAATTAATTCCGATCTGTTCCGTGTCTCGAGACCCTTGACAGTCGCCAGTTCTATTGATTTGGCAGTGACTGAAATTGATGTTTTGTTAAATTCGATGGATCTTTACATTTATGATAAATAGGAAGACAAAATATTAAAAAAAAATAGTGTATTTTCATAACTAATATCAGAAAGTTAGATATTAACTGTAAATCTTATAAATTCATACAGATTATTTCAAGACAGAAATATATTATAATAGAACTTTATCCCCTTATATTTAACGTTCTGGTATACCATACACAAATAGTCCCCAACTTACGAACCGCCATATTGGACGTAAGTCAAAAACTTGCAAAAAAAAAGTTTTATATATAAAACTCACAAAACTCACGAAATGAACAAGTAATATTTTCAAACGAACAAACTTGTTACATCTGTTTTGTAGTAAATACCAGTTAGGACTGGTGGCAAGACAAGAAAGAGGGGAATCCCCGCCAGGAATTGGCCTGCACTACCGCCATCTAGTGCTAGTTCTATTTCTAGTAGACTTTACGTTCCGAAAAAATAGGGAGGGAAACAACATTGGCGCTTAGAATAATACGTGTGCATATTACGTTTAAATATGGTTTGTAGATACGTCCAAGTTTCTCTATAAAAAACTATTCGAAGAATATTGGAAATAATCAATTCATCAAGTCTCCTTTCGCTGCGCGATAAATAGTAAAAGATGTTGTTAGACATTTTGTTTGATTCCACAATTAACATTAACGGATTACGGATCATCGATTAGAATTACAGGTCGTGTCACTTATGAACATGTAATTTTCAGTCGATGCATTTCTTTTAATTTCAGTGATAATTTCCTAAATTATCTAAATCAGATCAAAAATATATTGGCTGTAACTTCCCTTTGTGAGGCAAATAACCAACTTCTGCAAAATCAGATATTTATCAAGCTAAATAGTTAAGTTGGACAATTACACAAACGAATTATTATTATTATGTTTGTATGTTTCAAACCTTGGGTTTCCCCAGCAAAAACAATATGGCGGGTCAAGGACCAAAGCACATACTGCCAAGTGTAAAGACGTGTGCGAGAATGATCAGGGATGTGTGGTTGTGTCCATAAATTTGGTGTAGTACCTGTCTGTATCCTGTTAGTTGAGTACCTAACTTTGTAATAGTGAAGAAGTAGCGCATAAGATCCTGGTTCATCTGCGATGACCATTTGATGCGCTGGCGTGGTTTCCCAGTCTTGGTGGTCGCCTGCTCTGACACAGACAAAACACTTCCGACTGTTCGGGCGGGATGGTGTTGCCCAGGCATTGTGGTAACCATACGACAGGATGGGGTGCCACTTTCTCCACCACCACCTGCGGGAGACTGTAGTATATTTTTCGAACGGAGGCCCCTGCCTAACCCCTGAACGCGGGTGACTTTATCCTGCGCCACACCCGATGCAGCATGATCTATATTAGAACGAGTTCTCATCATGGATGGTTGGACCCTTTAGCCTACCCTAAAGCTAGTGTAGTTCCCACCCCCACCGCGAGGAGGTAGGGTCCATGTGGGCTTATTATTATTATTATTATTATTATTATTATATAAACGTTTCAAACCTTGTGTTTCTCCAGCAAAGACAACATGGCAGGTCAAGGACCACAGCACATATTGCCAACTGTAAAGAAGTGTGCAAGAATGGTTAGGGATGGGTGCTTGTGTCCATAAATTTTCTAACTATGCATGTTGAATTGAGTATCACAGTCTTCTGGAGTTGTGCATAAGTGTTTTTGTTTTTTTTTGAAGCCCTAGTGTGCTGAGGCTGTGGTGCAATGTATGAGACACCAGACCAGAGGTGCACAGGATGATAGGTACAAGTACTCGGTCCTGCCTCGACTGCTTCTGAAGCTCGTGTGCTAGATCGGTCAGTGTGAGTCAGGTCTATTGTGATGTAAGGTTTTGGCTGTGCGAATTGGGTGGTCTCAGTGACGATGACTCTAATATGCTTTGTGGTTTGTATTTGTAGTATGGGACTGTGTTCTTAATAAGTGAGTGTTTGTATGCTAGCTGTTGATGGAAGATCGACGCAACCTGATTGTGTCGATGGAGGTAATCTGTTTGGGAGAGAAGGGGACGGCCTGATATTATGTGGTCGATCGTCTGATGCGTAGTATGGCATTTCCTGCATCTGTCGTCATGCGTTGTGCATCGTGTAAAATATAATTATTAGTATTAGTATTAGTGTGAATTATTTACTTGCTTCACTAGATTCAGGGCCGGGATTTTGGAGCCTTATTGTTCGGGTCCTAGCCCAGGACCTAGTGAGATATCGCCTAATTATGTGGCTAGTACATATACTGTAATCAACACATGATGGCAATTCAATCCACGCCCAATGGCCAATGACGTAGCAGCAGTAGCCTCTCTTACATGGTTCAAACAAGTACTACATTCAAACAGCATTTCTTTTAAATGAGAAAAGTTGAATGTAAATTTTATTTGTGATAAATTATTGATTAAATGCTTACAGAATAAATGGCTCGGTTGTTGTACAGTTAGATTTTTTTTTTGTTTTGAATAATTTGTCGAGCACTGCTCTGCAATATTTTGCTTGCTGACATTTTGAGGGAAATTGTCAATAAAATCAGCGCCTGTGCTTTGAGGTGCGGCTATTTCTGATTGGCTTATAAATAGGTACGTCATAGCCATTGGGTGTGGATTCAATCGTCATTATATGTTGGTTGCACTATAGTAGTGCTACTCTCTGTAACTATTCCATCGTGATCTTATCAATAGCAATCCCACTTAGATATTTTTTCAACTCTTTGTGGGATTGCTATCACTACCACTATTGTTCTTTTCTCCCAGAGACGATGTACTTCAATTTTCAAATCCAGGTATCTCGTGATCTTTTCAATCTCTTTTTCTTCTACTCAACCGTTCCCTGAGATCCACAACAATCAGCATAACCAAGTTTTTCTCAATCACAGTTATGTCTGGAATTTTGGGTTCGAGTTTCTTATCAGTTGGGATCTTAAAACCCCACACAGATCTTGACCGTATTTTTAAGTTGAAAATGTTAATTCATATTTATTTTTTTCATGTCTTACTGTTCTTATTTAATAAATTCTCATTTTGTAATTTCAAAACAGAATCCCAGTTACCATAATTTAAATTCAGTAAACCTGATTATCTTTGGTTTAAAATTATATTTATTTCATTCCCAAATATCTGATTAATCGTAGCTAATAATTTATCTACAACTCATAATTGGGGCCTGTAGCCAAGTGGATAAGGCACTTGACTGCGAGTTGGAAGAGTCCAGTTCAATCTCATGGTTCAATTTTCCATGCTGAATTCTCCTCCCTACGGGCCTTGGGGTTCACCCAGCACTTTATAGAATTGGTATCAGGTTTCTGTCCTGGGAATACATGCGGACGAACGTTAGGCTGATCATTCTACACCATCTCAGTCTCGGGTCAATAAAGCATTGGGAGCCTTATGTCCAGCATTCCCATTGGCCAGTAGGCCTCCATGGGATATATCTATATAACACATAATAAAAATTTAAAATAACTAATTAAAATTAATTGAACGCATTTACTTAAAAATCCGCAGTTAAGTCTGCTGTCATTGGTAATAACTGGAGCCACAGGTGAGTGATATTAATACGATCAAAGTCGTAATAACTTTCAGCTTCTTGTTAGGCTCTATAAAGGGTTGTTCTGGATTTGTGGAAACGATTTCCACAAGCAGTTACCGACATACACGTGCTTAACAATGCTGATTCAGACATCCAAGTGCCTGGTGACAACGATAGCGAAGAAAAACGAACCGATCTTAAAGGCACGCAAGAAGCATAGATTTATTGGTTCAAAGAAGCAATTGTGTGGTAAGCAACAAAGAACCTGAGAGAATGAGACAAATTGTAAAAGGTAAAAAAAAAAAACGCCTTTCCACGGTCTGCTACCAGTCGCACGTGATTACGAAAGTCCATTGTAAAGGAAAGCAATCTGGCAATCCAGAAGGTTATTGCAATGCAGACAGGAACATCTTAAACAAATGTGAACACCATAATTCACAGGGATTTGACATCGTAAGAGTCGAGTTCATAAACTGCTGCTGCGACACATTTTAGAGCACCGAACAATCAGGAGAAAAATGGAAATAAATAGTTTTATTAGACAAAGCAAAAATCTATCTTTATGACTGCAACAAACCCAAAACAATTTATTACCATCAAAGGGGTGACAAATATTTTCAGAGAGGGTATGCAGAATGGAAACTTTTTTGAAGGGATTCATAATCATCGCGTGATAAAGTTAAAAGGGCAAGTTAAACATTCCTTGTGTTGCACAAAGATTAAGTCCCACTACCAGCAAATTAAAGTTCTGTACCCAATTTATCGAAATGAGATTCCCCATTTAAACGGTAAAGACACAAACAAGATATGGCTCCATTACGATGAACCCTTCAGTCACACTGTGCTTCAACCCGATTGTTTCTGGAGAGAAACATACTGTACCTTTCAGTCACATTCCGAAATCAAGTCGCCAGATGCTGCATGATTTTTTGTGCATTTGGACTCCTAAAATGAGCACTAGGAAGCAGGCGTTCTTACACGGTAGATGGTCTCTAGAAAGCTTGTTACGAGAAAATCGATGTAACAGTACTCCATAGCAGCCTGCTGCAATAGAAATTACGATGCACAGCAATTGCAGCAGTAAAAGGGCTATCAAATTGAATATCACAGGTTTTAGAGACACAGATTTTCCGAAGCAATGCATCACTGTAATTCGTTACAACTTTCAGTATTTACATCCGTGAAGTTGAAATCGTGATGAAAATTTCTCTCAAAATTTTACATGGAAAAATTTTATTAAGCATTTTAATATAAATAACCTAACTTTGTTTTACATTTTAAGTTATAACAGTTATTATCGATAATTATCAATCTGAAAGTGTATAGTTAGGTTCAGACTATTCACTGATAAACAAATTTAAGAATCCTATTATTTATGAATTCAAAAGTTAGTGCTCCGACTGTATTATATGTTTTGTAATCGATTTGCTGAATATGAAACATTGGAAATCTATTTTTTTACTACACAGCATGGATGGACAGATTATAGATATTTCAAATTCAGAAATTCTATAAAAGTACTGCGAGGGAAACGCACACAAAACGTCCAGATACAAAAAAAAAAATTTTTGGAAATATTGGATAGGTTAAATTCCCTCTCATGAAAATACGAAAGTTAACAATATTCACAATTAAACTTATAAAATTATGAAAAAAACCTAGGATAAACCTAAAACTTACTTAATTTTCGAATTGAACGAAAACTTGAAAATAAAAATAAACAATTGTTAAGAGGCAAACATTTAACCCTTTGTCTACGAATTTGTATTCCTTATTCGAATTAGTCTATGTTGTTCCAGTTGAAGTAAACAACTAAATGCCTGTACTTACTAAGCATTCTAATATTTTCTATCACAGTGTGAATGTGTAATCGATATCATTAACTCCTTATTAATAACGAAAATACTTAAGATAATTCAAAATATATTGTAGTGTTATCTTACACAAACATGTGATAAATGATTTCATGTCTGAAGATTTTGTTTATTTAACCATCTGACAATAAACAAATGTTCAAGGAACAAGCTCGCATTTATCTAGAAATGCAGATAAAAATTGCAATTTCCTTATTTCATTTTAACGCAAATGAACCTGTGCTCAAAAGCAATAAATTGTGTGTGTGTGTGTGTGTGTGGGGGGGGGGGAAATTAACGAATGTGAATGAAATTTATACGCTAAGTTTTTGATAATAGTAGGTGCACCCAGGATTTTGGAATGGGGGGAGTTATGATGATCATGTCGATCAACCAAAAAAAAAACCTCATGACCTTTCAAAACGATTGTTTACAGACAAACCGATAAACTTTCCAACCACAATAAAATATGTCCAAAATCCTTGATTTCTTCCATTTTCGGAAGCAATGAGGACAGGGGGATTTTAAACCCTACCAACCCTCTTCCCCTCAGAACGCCAGTGGTGATGATAAAGTGCAACAATGAGTGATAGACGACAGACTGTTTGTTGACAACAACATGAAATATAAACGATTAGACACAATTGGCAAATAAAAGTTCAAGTTAACGTGGTTTTTGATGTCCTCGAGCTGCAAAACATGTTACCAATAAGATAAATTCTACATAACCTCAAAAACAATGACCATTCTTGTAAAACAGCAAATCTGTGCTCCTGGAGATCGTGGAGAGGCGTATTGCAACCTACAGTCCATCTTCCTATAGTGTCCCAAACATGCACTGTCAGGATGACATCAGGTGATGAATGACTCTTCCATAGAAATGATTGTTTCCCTTCTGTCAACATAGAGTCAGTACTGATGGCTGTGAGAAACTGACAATTTTATTGGTACTGGATGTCAATAGAACATCTCACAGGTATTAAGATACCCTCTGAGAAGAATGTAGCTCAGTGTGGCTTGAGGATCAATTATATTCCTGCTCACATCTTCACACCACCACTGTACAATGTCTGTGTCCCACTTTGAAGATCAACCTAAGAGTCATCAGTGAACACAACATTCTCACCATTTCTTTGATTCCGGTACAATGATCTCGAGACCAAGTCACGATGAAGACATTTATCAGTTAATAAATTAGATGAAAATTATTTTATTACAAAACTGTCAGAAAGTGGAGCAGGAGAGCCATAAAGTGTAATTTGCATAACTGTATGCTACATGCTGTGTGTGTTATAAAAGCATGATAACGCATCACTGTTCAGTTAGTGAAGAGCAATGCTGACACATTCATCTTGGTGCCATATTTTTTTGAAGAGATCTCTGCTGTCAGCTGATAGTGATACCATGACATGGTAGCAAATTTTGTCGTCACAGAGCTGTAACAATATGGGTTTCTCCAAGAAACCATTTTCATGAAAGATTTTTCTCACATCACACAGTGCAAAGATTGCATGACAACACTTCACAGAAGAACATACAGCAGAAGCTACTTCCAGATGTTTTGGCCACTCTAATCATTAGATTTAATCTCGTGTGATTAAGTCGTGAGGCTTTTTGAAGAACTAGGTGTTTCATTGTCACCCTACTGACTGAAAAATAGCATGCCATGACATGTTGGATATTCAAATGGTATATAGAATGCCATCTTTGAATGGAAACAATTGCTGCTAATAAAGAAGAGCATTTTGAACAGTTGTTGCATCCTTCTGGTATACTGTCAATATTAGATAGTACTCTGCACACTCGGTTATACATTTTATAACCACCTATTTTTTTTTTTGGCAACAAATATCCACCCCATCACTTGGAATACCTGCTTTCAAATAGCCACCCATACGAAGAGATTTGAGTGAAGGAATCAACAGATTTTGATCAGTTAAAGGAGTGAACTAGATCGGAACGGTCTTCCTTTGACATCTCTACCAATATTTTGTCACAGCTTAAATGGAAATATCTTATGTTTTAGGTAGGGGCGAGAATTAAAACTTTCAGATAAACAGAAGAACCTTCAGACTGTGACAGATCGAGTCTGATCAGAAGAGTAGATTTTGGAATTTCAACCTGCCTGAAATCCAAAGGGTATACTCTTCACTCAAGGCCAAAGCTCTCGACTGCATGACTACTTGCACACATTCGTGCTATTTACAGTGAATCAGAAACCATTTGCTGTGTTATTATATAATGATTCAGATAAAGAGTTCACAAATTGAATTGGTTCATGCACAAGTGTGAAGAGCTTCCGGCGTACAGTTTACATTCGATTCAACTGAGTAGATTGTTATGTATGAATAAAATTTCCAATTGGCCGTGAAATTGAATTGTTATTGGGAAGGCTTCATTAATCGACTTTCTGAAGCTGGATATTCCTACTGCATCATGATAAAAAAATATAAGGAAAATGGAAATATCATTAGCCATCAACATGTTGGCAATGTGCTATGAAGCAGTCAGAATCTGGCCGCCAAAGATCGTGGTTGTCAAGTTAAACACACTTGTCAAACCTGCCCGCTTCACCAGCACTGTCCGATGTGTTAAACAGATGGCGATCCTGGAAAAACCCCTACACAATATCGTATGACTGTTAAGCTTGGAACATCTCGAAAGACGATTTGCCATATCATATGACAAAACCTAAAAATGGAAAGTCATCACAAAGCAAGAGGTCACATGCTAACAGAGCGGCAAATCTGTGAGATGTTCACAAATGCATGTAAACTTTATAAAAATCGTCTTGCGGTTGAAAAATGGAAATGGATTGTAACCCTTGACAAACCATAAATTTACCTAAATGACACAGATAAATCGCAAGCAATTTTCTATCGATCAAATGATGCGAAGGGACTTCTGAATTTGTTCAATAGTACAAAGGAAAATTCTTCAAAGGTGGTTGCAGGTTAATGCACACATGGCAAATTAACTTTCCGTAGACCTGCAAACGTGAAGATAAAAGCTGCGTGTTTCCAGATTCTTGTGATGGACCGCATTTTTGATGAAGATATCCCATCTCTATGGAAACGACATGAACAAGGTGCAAATCCATATAGAGAAAGCTTCAAGCCATACATCTCACACAGCATTGGCTTACTACAAAAGAAAACAGTGTGAGACAGGGATAACCGTCATTCCCTTCATTAGGATTCCGGTTAAGTCTCCTGACACCTCACCTATGGATTTTTGTGTATTTGGGTTTTTGAAAAACAACATCTCTGCACATTGATCAAAGAAATTGAAGGCCTTTGGAAAGTATGTAAAGAGGCTTGGGATAGAATACCTCAGGATCAATTAAACAAAAACATTCTACAATGGAAATTAAGGTATCAAGCTATTGTCAGTAATATGGGTTGTCATATCAAACATAAATGACAATGGAGGAAGGGACTGTTTTAACAGTGTAAGCCTTTAAATTTGTAAACTCTTACCTGACTCAACTTTCTGTATTACATAATGTATTTTTTTAGTTGAATAGTAGTAATTTTATTTTTAGTCTTTATCATATATATTTTTTTGTAGTTATATATTAGGTATAAAAAGAAGTTTTTCTGACAAGATAAATAAAATAAAACAAATTTATAAATCTGATGAAAGATACTAAAATATAAAAGATCAGAAACAGTGAATCATTTAATAAAACAAGAAACAAGATCGGCACAAACATAACCAAAAGAAATTGCCTTT
>JAFIDM010000004.1:24250449-24266432 GCA_023159025.1 Thereuonema tuberculata | reverse complement strand
ATTCTTTAGATAAATTAAACTTTAGATATGGTTGGTATTTCGTTTTTCTTTTTGGGTGGAAAATGATCCTTTAGATTAAACTCTCAGAACCTATATTACAGGTGTAGAGGTAAGAAGTACACCTAAATAGGTCTGATAAACATTAAAAAAAAAAAAAAAAAATTCAAATCAAATCAAATATATATATATATATATCAACTTATATAATTTGCTAATTTTGTCTGTCTGTCTATAACTCGATATAATTAAGCTATTAAGATAGATCCAACAGTTCTCAATGGTACCATTGAATCAAAAGTACTCAAATTGGATGAAAATATTAGTTCATTGTGTCATTCCATGTTGTTTCCATGAAATTTTATTCTTGGGAACTGACCTCAACAACTGAAATTCTAACAAAACATACATTCAAAGCCAAATAATTTTGTTACCACTGCATCCATTTTAATGAAATTTGGCCTATTTACTCAGTTGTTTACGCCGATTTCGAAATTCAAAAAAACATTTTTGTCGTAGAAGCTTCGTTCACAAGTTAGCACAGTATTTAGATTACATTTACTTTATATTTGATAGTTGATAATAAAATGATTTTTCAGATTTTTTTATGCATGTCGTCCGACAGGCTTTGCTGCTAGTCTAGTATAATGTCAATTGTTTTTCATTCAATTACAAAAACACTCTGGATTTCTCAATTACCCAAACACTTTGTTTGCAGTCTCATCTTGTAATTTCTAATAGGCATCTTTTCTTTGTATAATTTTAATTTTTTTTTTTTTTGTTGTTGGGGGGAGGGGAGGCCAATATCCATAAAGCTGGCAAAATATATTGGTTAAAAAATTTTCTATTTTAGCATTTCTCTCCTTTATCTTCTTAACCAAAAATAAAAAGATTGTAGATGTGAAAGTGTAATAATACACTGTCAAGTTAAAAAATATATTTACCTTTAATATATCTAATACAAATTCCACAGCTGCTGATGGAGTAAACACCTTCCAAAGACCATCACATGCTAAGACAATGAACCTAAAATAAACATAGAAAACAATTAATTAAAAATAATGGAATATGAAACAATATGGAACTTCCAAATCTAAAAATAACGTAATAAATAAACATTAAAAAATTCATGTGCCGGTATTCCACCAGTCTCCTTGAATTTTCTTTGCTCATTAAAATAACGAAGTCCCTAAAAATGCCTAAGTAACAATGGATGAGACCAAGTAACCTGTTGTTACTTAAAAACAACAATATTGAATAATTTGAAACATCAGAATAAAGAATTTGCTACTGACCTGTCATTTTCTGTCAACTGGCAACGTTTGACATCTGGGACGCAAATAATACCACATGTCTTGAACTGACCATCACCGATAGAGCGAGAAATCTCCAAGATTCCCATTACTCTTCCATCTCTGAGAATATAATAAAATTTGCATTAAATTAATTTTGTTCCAGTATAAAATAATGAAAAGCCTTGTTATGATCATTGGTATTTCAAATCAGAAATGAATGTTAAGCTATCTGAATATCTGAAGCATTCTTAGAGGACAGAAATCTCAGAGACAAAAAAAATATAGTAGTGATGCTGACGTAATGAAATTTTAAATTCTATATCTTTCATAATGGAAAATGCATAAGAAAATTGTCTAAGCTACCTAAAGATACAAGTTAAAATAAAAAATTTATTGAATGGGGCTCTGAATTTTATAACAATATAAAATCAGAGATTTTTACAATATATATATATATATATATATACATATTCACTATCTGGCCACTTTATTAGGTACACCCTTGCTGTGCGCATGAATGTCTGGACCAGTCGTGTCTCACAAGAGCTCTTCAAGCTGGTTGGGTCAGTATCATGGTGTGGGGGATGTTTTCCTGGCATACACCAGGTCCATTGATACTTCTGGAGGTACATCAGGATGCTAGTTGCGTACCTAAACGTGGTAGCTGACCAAGTGCAACTGTACATGGTACATGTTAACAGTTTATCCCCATGCCGATGACTACTTCCAGTAGGATAATGCGCCAGTGCACAAAACCCGCATCACTACGGGAATGTACGGGATGATTTGAGGAACATGACGATGACTTTTCCTTGCTGCAGAGGCCCGCTCAGTCCCTGGGCTGTTCGCTCCAGGTTTACACCTCCATCAAATCTTCAGGAACTGCGTGACACACTCATGTCAGCATGGTACACAATACCTCAACAATGTTTTCAGCATCTTGTGGAATCCATGCCTTGATGAATTCAGGCTGCTTTGAGGGCTAAAGGAGGCCCAACATGTTACTAGGTAGGTGTACCTAATAAAGTGGCCAGACAGTGTATTTTGTATTATATCCCAATGTAGTTGTATAACTTAAAAACATTAAATAAAAATTTGAATTACAAAATAAAAACTTAACTCTGATTTTTAATGCTTTTAATATTATTAATCCTTTATTATAAGTATGTTAAAATTTTTTTGTATAATTTGAAAGAATGGAATTAAATAGGTTTAAATTTAATTAATATAAGTTAATATAAATTAAAATCAATTGAAATAGATTTATTTTAATTATCAATCTTTCCATTTTTAAAAAAAACCCGACAAACAAACAAACCAAAACATTCACTGCAATATTTCAATTGATTGGCAACTAATTTAAAGAGCTCTTGATTCTCCTGCTCTCTAAGATAGGTCACCCACAGTCAAGATCAAACACACACCGGGACTTCCTTCACTTTCAAAATTAATATTTCTGTCAATTCCTGTTGGCAACTAAACAGTGTCTGTTTATACTGTCATAGTAATGTTCAACTGATGGTTTATCAACTTTTTTAAACAGTTTGTAATTCTCTTGCAGTGCTTGGATTTAATATAATTCTTTTAATTTATCAGACACAAGATTTGGACCATAAGGAAAAGAAATTCCTCTTACCTTACTTTGCCTCCTGCTTTCTGAATACGCATCCGTTCTTCATACTGTGTTGGTGTGTGATCAGTTGTCAGTGGAATAGCAACTGTCTTTCCTAAATCTTCATTGAATCTTGCAAGAATAGCCTAAAATCATTATTATTATTTTGGAGATATCAATGATAAAGTTTCTGATTTGCATCGTTGTTGAAGTAATAATTTACCAATCAGGAACACTTAGATTCCCAGTTTTAAAATTGGCTTTGTTAAATAATTAAAAAATTACTTTTAAACTACTAACCTTACTATCACCTAAATTTGCAATGTATAATGTATCGTTGATCACCAATACAGCTACAACTGTTGTTCCATCTTTCCATGATGGTTTCCTAAACAAAAAAGATAAAAAAGAAATATGAATAAATGCCCCAAAAAGAAAACAGGTTGCTATAGAAACTGGTAATTTCAAAAATATCTGATTCTAAAAATAAATTTAGATGATGATGATGATACAATATAATAGCTATTATAATGAATTGGAATTAAATAACAAACTTAATGCAGATGTTTATAATTTTAGAGAATTCATAAAATGCACAACTGAAAATGATTAAGGAGTTTAATAAACAAAAAATTAAAAAGTACATACCTTTTCCTATCAAAACAATCAAATTAATAACAATTATTACAATTTGTAAACAAAATTCTATTATATACAATCATCAATTTTCTTCATCACGAAAAACAATTTTGGTCTAATACTTTACCATATACTAATGAAAATATGATAAAAATAAAAATAGATGGCACACTCACCAAAAGTATCGTTTAGAGAGGTCTCAATCATTGCAAAATTCTGAGCAAATCCATTTGGAAGGATAAATACAATAGAAACACAGAGACAGGCCACACGGAATTAGTATCATTAGGAGATGTCATCCTGCTATTTTCTGAGTAAGTGCATCGTTTATTTTTTTATCACATTAATTCACCAGGGCACATTACGACCAAGATTTTTATTAAAACTTTCTCATTAGATTTAATAGCAATGAATAAATCAGGGAGGACAGAGTATGAATTAAAAAAAAATCGAACAAAAGAAACATAATGCTATTAAAATTTATTAAGTGGTTCATTTTAATTAATCATTAAAATACATTCTAATATCCAGCTAATAATATATAATTATAAAACACACGACTATAAAATTTAAGAATTTATGACACTAATTTGTGTTAATTAATGAACATATATAGAAATAACATTTTAAAAAATTATTATAATTAAAAATTCATTTAGCTGTCCAATCTGTAATATATTTTTAATTAATGATGTAATCTTAATTTTCATGTTAAAAATTTCAATGTGTATACGTTCACAAGAATTTCAGTAAATTTCTGTTGCAAAGGAGCCAGAATCTGACAAGAAATATGATAGCTTTAATAAATGAATGTACAGCAGGGGCGAAGCGTGCTATGAGACATTGAGACAGTGTCTACCCAAGAGATGGAGAGCATAACATTATTTGCAATTTTAAAATTTCACTCAAGGAAAATTTTGCGTTGTATCGGCTCACGAAATAATAAACCAACGCTTTGAGTCCATTATTGCCCGCTGTGGCGCTGACTGTTCGTGAGACATTTTCCTTAACGACTCCGTAAGAGGGCGCACCATACAGGATGTTGGTAGGACGCGAGCATGCGCATCACAGGGAGCAGTTCGTGGGGAATACCCGTATTTGAGACCTTCTCGTAAACGTCTCTTAACTGTTGAGTGTTGGGTATTATAATGTATTGTGTAGCCTCGACAGCTGCTTATTTGTTCGTTGCGGATTGTTGTGATTGTGGCAAGCCTATTTTGCATTATATATGTTACAGGTACAGCATTTTAGGTGTTAAACTAACAACATTATTCAGACATGTGTGATTTAAGTACATCTGACCTTATTGACACGTTATTAATTCAAGGTTTTTCCAAATTAAAGTATGAAGAGAAATGTGAAGTGAAAAATAAGAGACCTACTCCTAATTTAATGTTAAGTCAGCGAGATGGTAAAATTGTTAGAAAATTTAAATCTCAGTGGTATTCGAAATACAATTGGTTAACAGCAAGCATCGAAATAAATAAACTCTACTGCTACATTTGTCTTCTTTTTGGTGGCGAAGTAGCAACAGAAAATCTAAAATGTCTACCCTTACTCGAAATACACGCTTCGCCACTGATGTACAGTCAAACTCCGCTATAGTGAACACGGCTTATAATGAACTCCCGGATATAATGAATGAAATGTTTGATCCCTTGCTGTGCAATGCACATATAACGGAACAGATATAGTGAACTCCCGGTTATAGTGAACCGAAATTTCGGTCCCTTGAAGTTCACTATAGCGGGGTTTGACTGTATACACTATGGAAATTTACATTACAATTTCAAGAACTAGTGACAGTAAGAAATGCTTGACCAAAAGAAATGCAAACAAAGATCCCAAATTCCTCAGAGAAACCTAGGACTCAGTTACAGAAGAAAGAAATTAAAAAAAAATCAGTGACTCTGTGGGAAGCAAGCCCAGATCCTCCAGCTCAAAGACAACAACTGGATCTCCCAGGTCCCTCTGTATTTTCATATTTAATGTAGGAAATCTAATGCTTTGTAACTGACAACTTCATAATTTATAAATAAAGAAAATAATTTGGAATTGGATCAATTTTTGATACTTTTCATTTTTTGTTCCTGAAATTAGTTTAAATTTTGAGCTGATTTATCCATAGATTTATTTATTTACAAACATTCTACTAGTCTTTCTTTTTAACATAAAACTAGGCCCTCCCCCTCGTAAGTATAAGATAATCCAAGAAAAATCGATTCCAAGCGGTTATGGCAAAAAGTGATATTTTATTCCTTTTTGAATAAACTCATTATTTGATAGCGCACGTCATTGTTGACGGAGAGAAGTTAAAAAAAATGAACATTGAAATTGAAATTTTAATCTAGTAGGCTAAAATTAATGAGTTATTTTCTTTTTTCTCTGGCTCTTCTCTCATTGCGCCACACACACACACAAAGGGAGTGATAAGAAACAATAATTTGAATGTAGTCCCAGTAGCCGAATGGATAAGACGCCTGACTTCGGATCAAAAGGTTGCAGGTTCGATTCCCATCGCAAACGTTTCATTGTAGTAATTTTTTCACAGGAAATTAACAATTATGCCAGACAGACAGAGTAATAAAAGATTTTTAGTAATATAGATTTGTCATCTTTTTCTTGTAGCAAAATGTCAAAAATATTTCCTGCATTTTTGCGATCCTAATTTGCTTTCATAATTCATTGCTGCAAGGACTATACACGGAACGATGTAAACGTTATGAAAATTAGATACAAAGTGATATTCCCATGGTGGGAATATCAATTCGTTTCTAATTCTGCAAATGAGGGTCGACTTCCACTTCTCTTTTGCAGTTGTTGCTGCTGCGCATCGTACTTTGGCCTGCCAAGAGTCCTTGACTGAGTATTATTGATTATGAATATACAAATATTATCAAATGATAAATACATTTTGAGAAAAAAGAAACAGTGAAGTTTAACCTGCAGTTTGTATTATATGTTTTGTATTTTGAAAGTGTCTGTTCTCCTAATGCATTGAATTTAACTATGTAAGTACCCTTTTTTTAAATGAACAATAATGATTAATTATTAAAAATGTATTGATTAATTTATTATTACCCTGAGAATGAAGAAGCAGAAAATTTCGCACCCCACCTTCCTTGCAAAAAATCCAGTGGAAATCCATGCATACAGGTTGTTAGATATTTTAAATATCCCCCCTAGGTAAATGCAATGCTCGCTGCACAAGAAATAACAGAGCTTGTCTAATTCATAAGAAAGATAAGTCAGAGAGACTTGAATTCTTGACAACAGAGGATTCAAATCAATCTATATAAGAAAAATTAAAATAGCTTCAATATGAGCACTCAAATTAAAAGTCAATGTATTCTTGAGTCATTTCAACTTATGGAATCTTTGATAAGATCTACTGTGAATTTTCTCTTCATATACAACTGAGGGAACTGAAGGCAACAAACATATATTTATGTATCTAAATAATATGTAAAAGAAAATATATAAACTTACGATCTTGTGGCCAATTTCAAAAATTCATCATCTGTTTTCTTGAATGCTTCTACAAAACATTTCCTGATATCTCGTTCTACTGCATGTACATCACCTTCACAAAGAAAGTAAAATTTTCATTAGAGGAATTTCAAATAATAACTAATAATTTCACTATTAATATTGGAGATTATTTTTGCTTTATTTTAATATCATTGCTGATTTTTAAAAATGTAAAAAATAAATTTTTAACACTATCATAATTCTAAACTATATATCACGTTTCATTACGTATAATATAATCTCTAATAAAAAAAAAAATGAATAATGGCAGAAAAAGGCAACAGTGTAAGACAAAGGACAAGGTAAAAGTGGTCAAAATAATCCAACACTACGGTGAAAGGTGGTTGGCTTTTTTTAGTTATTTAACCATAAGAAAAGCCTTCGTTATCCCTCCCTAAACACTGTTTAAGACATTGTAAATCTAGACACATTGTTTGTTCAACTCATTATTAAATCCCACTACTGACCCATTTATTTTCAGTTAAACCATATAAAACTGACATAACAGCAACTACATTAATTACAAACATCTTGCTAATATTTTGGGTACATTTATGAAAATGGGTTGTCAAGGGGAACGCAAGTGAAAAAAGGTTGGGAACCGCTGATTTAAAGTAATGTAAGGCTTTAAAAAAAATCTTGTGCAATTCTAATAAGATGTTTACAGATATAATGGAACATCACTTTATATTGCTTTATTTCATAAATGGAGGAAAGAATGCAAGAAGAAAAATTCTAAATTCAATGACCACTTACCATATAATGATTTGCTATCCCTTATTAACCATAATTTTATTTTGTTTTGATATTCATGCTGATTTTTTTTTTTTTTTTTCAAAATTAAATATATGCTTCCAAGGTGAGACGTATACACATAACACAGGACAGAGAATAATAATAAGTAATGGTATCGTTAGGTGTAATAGGTCTCATAGATATTGAAATAATCATTTCCATGTTTACGAATAATGCCAACCAAAACCCTTTACACTCCTAAACTCCCTTCAAAAGCAGCAAATACTAAGAAATACGAACGAAAAAAATATATCACCACATCCTATTCAAAAAACATAACTTAATCCTAAAAATAAGCCTAACATTAAATATTCAATTCTCATGAAAACAGCCAACAAATGTTTTGATTATAAATGAATATTACTACCCCTCCTAAAATTCTAAAGACAAAACAATATATAATCATGTTTTAGTTTTTAATCTGTGGATTAAATTCCAAAACAAAAATGCCATCCTTCTTCATATCTCTATTAATTTATCAGGTATTTTTACTTTTTTTTTCTCACCCTCTTTCTATTTATCTGTAATTATTACATAAACAACAGTTTTAACAATTTTTGCAAGAATCCAAAATATTCATATTATAAAATAAGGTAGCACACTTTTGTAATATTAACAGTAATGTATAATAGCAACAGTTTCGAACATTGACTGTTTTTCGTCAGACTGGTAAAGGTTTACATCGTTTATATCTAAAGTTTAGAGCTGTATCTTATTGATTTAGTTTTTTTTTTAAGTAATTCAGTGCTTAACATTCTATGAAATTCGCGAGAATTCCCATAGAATCACCTGGGGAAAGATACTGAGGTGGGTTTCCATTACCTTCCTCAGGAAGTCATTATGGAATGGCTTCAGACCGAAGAGAAAGTGAAGAAGAGGCTGACAAACACATGAAAATGAAATTGAAACAACCAAGTTGCAACCGGGAATCGAACCCAGGTTCCGACGCATCAGCCTCGTTAGAGGCCACAGCCACCTTGTGCACGAGACTAAGTTGGAATGGCCCCTACATTTTATTTTTTCAGAAGGAATATTTCACTGATTAGTCATTATGGAACTTAGAGAAAGATTAACTTAACAGCTTTTCATAATATGATTTTTTTTAAACTGATACTCATCAACTGTAAGGTGCGAGGCATGCTCAAGACATTTGAGGTAAGTTTAATTTTTAACTTTTTAAGTTTATTTTTTTATAATTGTTTTTTCAACAACTGATTTTTGTATTTAATGATTAATGAACTTTTCCCCTTGACAAATGAAATAATACCTTTTGGAAATTTTGCAGCAATATTCAAGCAGAGGTGGTTTGCAGCAAATTGAGATGCCCTTGCACCTCCGTGACCATCAAAGACACCATAGAAAGAAACACGATGCCTAAAATAAAAAGCAGGATTTTAATAGATCTGCAGATATTTATAATAAAAAGGGATACATTACAAGAATTTCATGGTATTAGTCAAGTTTGGGAAAACGCCTGCAACTTTTAAATATCTCGTAACTCCAATCAAAACTTATTTTACTAATCGTTTTTTATTCTTTCTTATTTTCCACAAGTTACCATTAAATTCAAAACTTAATTTCTATGAGCAAATTAAATGTCTCATTATGATTACTGCTATATTTTTCAAACATTACTCATTTCATGTCAATGCTCGTCTTCTCGTATTGTGTCCATTTTAATTTATCAAAATTGCTTCGATTTTTAAGATAGAGGCTTTTTCCAAATTTGTATTAATATTCCTTTGATTAGGCACAAAAATAAAAATGATAAAAATATAACAGAAAAACAAATAAAAAGCCAAAAAACACTTACAGGCTTGTTTAAAGAGTAGAATAATCAATTTAACAGTAGAATAACAAAAAAACTAAGCAGATTAAGAAGAATGCAAACAGGCCGATCCAAAATTAAAGCACAAAAAAACATTCAAAGAAAGAAACTAAAAAAAGACGGAGATACAAAAAAAAAAAAGAAAACACAAAAACAATTTCATCACTAGGAATTTACACAGAAATTGTTAAAAGAGTGCTCCATACCCTCCCACGCTACAATTATCATTCAGTTGAGTCCAAAGCAGGAAGACTTTGAAGCATCAGGAATGATCATTCTCCCTCTGATGTCCTGTTTGCTTCTTTTTTGGAGCACTACCTGTTACTACTTACCTTTCCCCACTTAATCCCCCCCATCAACTACGGTTACAGTCGGGACTCACACGGAAGAATGTACATCTTGCACCAAAGATTCAACGGTTGAGTGGGCGTCCTGCATATCTTCTCGCTCTCCTTTTCTTTCCTTGACATAATGTTTCAGGATAAAGTTGAAACCTTGAAGAGAGAACAATTAAACGATTAACAGAATATTATGAAAATGTTAACTAATAAAAGGCAACAGATGCTTATCTAGGTTACAGCTGAAATTTACTAAATATTGTATATTTCACAGCACTGTTATTACTTTAATTTTTTTTCCCAATTAAAAAGAGTTTCTTAAGAGAAACCAAGTCAATCCATTTAAACATTTTCTAGTGTTAGTATCATATTAGATCATTCATTTTTTTTTTAAACCAAGCTTATTATCAAAACCTTTAAACTTAATACAGTCGGACCTCTATTTAACAAACCTCTATTTTGCGAACTTTTCTTTGGAACCAAGAACATTTTGCTAATTTCTTCGTAAAATAACCTCCAAATAGCGAACTTTCTATTTAACGAACTTTTTCGTGGTCTCTATTTTTATTTTCTCTTTGAAATATTTTTATTATTAATATTCCCTTAGAGGAAATGAAAGAAATGTGGATAAGACTGAGGGAAAAAGAAGAAATAAACGATGATGTGCTGATTGATGATTATCTTTCACTTGATTTTGAAGTTGAGACCCTGGAAACACTAACTGAAGCAGATATTTTGGACAGTGTGAAAAATAAAAACAACACAGCAATGAATTGCGATGAAGATGAAGATGATGAAACTGGAAATGATCATAATGAAGAAATAAAAAAACCTTCGTATGATTATTTGAAACAATCCGACGCGGATTACAATTTAAAGAAAATACTGAAGGGATTTTTGGTGCATTGCAAAGATGCGAATTGTACTATGAACGAAAACGCTTTTTCAAAAAAAAAAAACTCAGACAAAATTAACAGACTTTATTAGTAAAATTTAAGTTCGCATATGGTAATGTATGCTTTATGTCATTAAAATCATTACTTTTTTAATAATATTTATTGTTTATGTGTTGTACATCTGTTTTATGTAGTTTAAAGTAATTTTAAAAGGTGAATCTCTATTTAACGAATTTTCCATATAACAAACTTTTTTTCGGGATTTAGCGACTTCATTAAATAGAGGTCTGACTGTATATGGATATCAATGCAAACACTTGGATATAAATTTTGTTTGGGTCAAAATTAAATTTTTTGTGCTTGAAAGTTTAATAAACAATACATGCATATTCTAAAGAGTGACTTATAACATTACACACTAAATCAGTACTTCTCAACCTTTTTTTTTGCTTCACATCGCACCTTTATATTTGCAGAAATCCCGCGGCACACCAAACTTTTTCAGTGTTTTTATTACTATAACAGCATCCTTTAAATAACATCTTTGATTTACCAATGGATATCACATGAATATAAGTTTCATTTTTAAATAAGTAAAGATACTCGAAATATATTTTTAAACCAACTGAATGTGATTTAAAACTTTATTAACCTTGATGGTTAGAACGAACAGAGGATATAGTTTGTATTTCTGTTTGCTCAGATTATCTGACGTCTAGATTTAATTCTAGATGCGATCATTTGACTAGTGTGGGTTAAATGTTGATTACAGCTAAATGAACTCTAGGAATTTTCTTGCGGCACACCACTGTGCCGTGGCATATGGTTGAGACATCCTGCTCTAGATCATAAGTAGCATTGCCATTTACTTATTATGGAATATTATTATTACTATTCAATTACAGAGAATTACTGAAGAAGAAAAGAACTCAATAGGATAATTTCATGAAATACTAGTATTGTAATTCTCAACCACGGCAATAAAAAAATAATGAAAGAATTTTCTAATACAGTCAATGAATGAGTAACGAGTTTCTCTTTTTCATTCCCATGAGGACTACAATGGCCTGTAAGAAAATAATATTTCTAACAAACCATTTTTGCTTTATAAAAATACAACATAACTGATAAATAATACTCACTCTATGTTAATTGCAAACTAAAATTTAAAACTTTAAAATACTATAGAAGGTAGACTTACTGAGAAATCTTAATTCCTCAAATGATCAAGAAAATAAAACTTTATTTATTAATTGTTTTCATCATATAGCAGCAAGGTGTGGGGAAATATCCTTTCACAAATATTTATATTAGCGTGTATTATAACTGAAATCTTATAAGATTCTCCTATAAAAGGAGAAGAATAAATAAGAATACGTAAGTAATATATTTAAAATGCATTTTCATGACGCAGACAGTGACCCCTCAAAAGGCATTTTTATTTTCAAATTCATTTTCTTGATTACTTATCGTGATGCTTATAAAAGAAACCCGCTTTATAGTAATATAGGAAGAAAAAAAAACAAACTCATTTCACCATTGCCATTAAATTTCAAAGCATTTGATATGTCTAAGTGGAAGTTCGTTTAGCAATAAAACAAAAACATTTTTGTTCATTTAAAATAATATCCCCAAACCTCTCATATCAAATGATTGTTGAAAAAAATTGAAGATTCCTATCCGCAAAAAAAAAAATAAAAATAAAAAAACAAAGCCATTACATTTTATGACATTCTATATAATAAAATATTTCTATTTTAAAGCCTTATTCCAATTTATTAAAATTATTCTCACCTTGAGATATTTTTTTTTCTGGTTGTGTATCAGCTGGGCAGTCATTGATTTCTGGCTTTCTTTTAACTCCTTTATCTTGTAATTTTTCTTGGGTTATTGTGGACAGCGAAACGCTTCCATTGATTATAGAATTATTTGTATTTGCTGTGGATTTAAAATATACAGGATTTGAATGAGGAAATAAATGATATGAATGAAACAGTAATCATCATTTGATAAAAGATGTTCTACAGAAGTTAAAAGCAAAGGTCTACTCGATCTAACGGAGCCGTGGTGTTGTTTTTCATTTAATTTTATGAATCCCCCATATCAGATTATAAATCGAAATGTAATATAATAATTTGTTGAAGATTGTAAGCCTCCAACCGTGTTTATGGCTATCAGGTGGTTACACAGAGCTTAAGAACCACGGAACAGAAAAAAAGGAAATTAAAAATGAATTTAATGTAAACACGCCTGAATTCTAAACTTACTCGGTTCTGGGAGATCGTCAAAGAGGTCCATCTATACTTATAAAATTTACAATATTCATCAACAACAGTTTAACTCTTGTCACAGTACTGCCTGCGGAGTTGGATGGTCCATGGGTGAGCACAGGAAGCCAATACGTAGTGGCAAAATGGGCGCAGATTTTGATGACGTCAACCGGACATGACTACTTCTGGTTAGCGCATGCGCAGTCGAATGATACCTCCGTAAGCACGTGCATTTAGGTTTAAGGCCGGTTGATTAGTGAGTCCTCGTCAAGATATCTGTAAAATGTCGTGGTTGTTTGGAATCCGAAAGCCCGATCAGAATGTCCCGCAGTTTCCCGAATTCCCTGCACCCCCAGGGTCCGGCGATGGAGGTGGGGACAGTTCGGACGACAAGACATTAGCAGGGAAAATGGAAGCTTACCGATTTGATTCAACGGCACTGGAAAGAGCGGCTAAAGCAGCTAAGGAACTCGAGAAATCCCGTAAGAAAATATTGTTTCAACGAAAACCAACTTAAAAAAAGCATAGTAAAGCTTCCTCATCGAATAACTCAAATCAAACTCTCCGCTGGTGACTAAAAATAAATGTAACATTAAAATGCCGATGTTAAACTAATGTAGAAATCCGATTCCCCTCTTAACATTGCTTATGCAATCCCTCCCACAATCTTTAAGATCCTTTTATTTAATTTACTCCTGTATTTTGATCCATATAGCCTATTAAAATACAACCGTACAAAATTCATTTAACTTACCTAAGTACCTAACAGGATTGATTCTGAATATATAAATTAATAAAACAATTTTAAGTAAATCAATGAAATAATAAAAATTTTAAAATAATTTTCTGAGCATTCGTAGTAATGTTTTCCACATTTCATGTAATAAAGGCTACATTCAGTAACTAATTTGCATATTAAAGTTAAAAAAAAACTATAAAGCCTATTTTTAAAATTGTAAATTTGAATCAATATCGAGTGTTTTCGGTGCAGATATTAACTGAAATTAAATTGCCTTTAATAAAGTAAATGCAGTCTTACTTTATTGAATGAGGAACCTCCGATTTTCGTATACATATGTTTTTGGGTACATCGATATGATATGAATTTGATCATAAACATGAAATATTTATAAAGTTTATTAATCCATTTCTGAATTGCATTGCATTGAGATTGTACCATTTAAAATGCACAGTCCCCTTAGAACATTCTCGAACAGAATTTAGACATTAATGTTTATGTAATATCAAGACTTTAAAATGCTGTCGTAATGATATCTACCTGTTAAGCAATTTAATATTTTTTTAATATGTCTTGATTTTGAAAAATTAATTAATTTCAGATAACTATTATACAGTGATATTTAATTTACGATGTTATTAGTAGAATGATTATGTTAAAGGCTTTGTGATTATTGAAAAATAAGTGTTTTCAATTCTGGAATTTTGTTTCGCAGGAAATGCCAAGGAAGCGTTGGAGCTGTCTAAAATGCAGGAGGGTACTCTCCAGTTGGAACATCAGATGAAAATTAAAGAGTATGAAGCTCACATTGAACAGATGAAGCTGGATCACGTCCGTGTACAACAGGAAGAGCGAAGAAAAACAATGGCAGAAGAAACGAAACAAAACCAACAGGTGAATAAACATTAAAGAGTGACTGAATAATCATCATTTTGTTCTTGTAAAGAATTTACAACTTAGTTGAAAGCATACTGAATGTAAAGTTACAAATTAAAGAATATATTCAAATGAATTTTCTTACATGACCTTTATAGATATTATTTTAATTTGATTTGTGAAGCAACTTTGGCTCTGTTTTATTTTTATATCAAACAAGGAGATATTGTTCTTTTTTATAAACTTGATTTGATCTTTAATTCTGAACAAAAAGAGCTCAAGTATTTCTTAACTTGTTTAAAGAAAAAAAAATTAACACTTTTGTCAGTAACATAACTTTGCCCATTGTAGAACTAGTTATTCCAGTTTCAAATCACTGACTTTATTATAGAACTAGCTGGATACCTGTCGCTTCGTTCCAAAACCATTGCATACGTAGCATAAAAAAAAAAAAAAAACTTAGCAAATTAATATCGAGATCGGAAACTATGCAAGTTCCCAGCCTGTTGTGGCTTCTCCGGATAACTGAGATGTTTTGCGGGTTGGCGCCACACACCTATATATCGATAAGGCAACTTTAAATCCGTTTTATTCCCTATCCCGTGGGAATTCGGAAAATCCGGCCTTATTTCTTGTCTACATCATAAAGGGAACCTCTGTTCAACATTTCAGCTTTCTAGGTCCAAGGGTTTGGGCTGGGCGTTGATGAGTCAGTCAGTGAGTGAGGGAGTCGGGACTGTTCTTTTTATATATGTAGATGAAGCCTTTGCATCAAGTTTAAGTATATGAATTGTCAGAATATTGGAGTTTAAAACAAACAAAAAAAATCTGGTTTTGTTTTGTGTGTTTGCATATATGAATATTATTTAGCACATTAGAATGCCATTTAGAAAACTTACTGCAATGCAATAAAAAAAATATGATAACTTATATTTTTTTTTTTTAAATTGAAAGAATAATATGCCGAATTTGTTCTTTCACAATTAAAAATTTCTAACTCCTGTTTTGTGGATTTCCTCCAATCATAGAAGAATTAGATGTTTTTTAAAATTGAAAAAAGCTTACAATTGCCCATGGAAATTTGGAATTTTACAAGATAATCACATTTATGGCAATTCAAAGACAACCATGGCTATTTAAGAGGGTTACCTTCTCCCCCCCCCCCCC
>JAFIDM010000004.1:24221938-24242553 GCA_023159025.1 Thereuonema tuberculata | reverse complement strand
TGGGATGAGATTCAACACGGGTAAATGTGAGATTCTGTTGACGACCAGGAAAAGAAATAGACCGGTGAGTGGGATTACTCTTGGAGGAGGACTGCTGAAGAGGGTGGAAAGTTTAAAGTACTTGGGAAGTGTGGTGGAGGAGAATGGAAGAAATGACAGAGAGATCACAGAACGTGGCAGACAGGCAGAAGCTTTCCTAAGATGCGTCAGGAGTTTGGTGTGGAGTAAGGATGTCCCGCAAAAAAGTAAAGAAGTGTTGTACCGATGCTATTATGTCCCTACACTGACATACGCATCGGAAACTTGGATAATGAAGAAAAGAGAGGTTAGCAGATTGACGGCTTGTGAGATGAAATTCCTGCGGTTGAGACTTTTTTTCTGTTCAGTTGAGACTTTTTTTCAAAGATAACGATTAGGCAAACTCCAATGGAGAAAAGCGGAGATTTTCCTAAAGTTATCTTTGAATCAGACTATGTTTGCTTTTGTTCAAATGACCAATTACAAGCCTCTACCTTGACTCTGATGAATTGTACCAGGCGATATTCTACCGTTAAGTTTTTGCTTTGCTTTTCATCCATTTCTTTACTATTTAGTTGAATTTCTTATGTTATCACAACAAGTTTCTTATGGATAACGGTAGAAATCCTGTTACTCAGTCATTTGGAATTCTGTCTATGTCCAAGACATTGTTTTGAATTTTCTCCATCCATCAACCCATTGGCCCTTTCTTCATCTCAGTCTTCCCTCCAATGTGGAAATTGACATTAATAGAAGGAATTCCTGAAAGTATGATGTGAAATAGCAAAAGTAAAATAGTCTCTTACACATCAAAAAGCATCTTAAGCTTTAACTTAAGTTTAATCTCCATTTTACTTTTACATTCTACTTATGTGGAAAAAAGTTCCCTGAAAATGTGTATCCGTATTAATGTCTACTTGAAAATATCGTCTGAACAAAAACAGAGAGACGAACCTTTGACATGGTATCGTAAACTGATATGTCATTATTGATACCTTAAGAAAGTTAACTGCATTTCAACGCATACATTGGAAATGAAATTGTTCATTGTGATGATTTTTTTTTTCGAATAACAGACTGATCTTTACTCTTAAAACTTCCATTTTTGTATGTTGTACAGTAATTTTTGTACTTCTTCAAGTCGTAATAAATATTACAGGTATTAATTTAATGTGTGCATTTTAATGTGTTAACATATTCATTCTTGAAAAAAAATTCAAATTCTGTCTTGCTGGGAAAGGTTTTTGCAAAGAGCATTTCTTAATAATTTATTTATAAATTCTGATTTTTATCAAATAAATTACCTTTATAGGAATATATTTGTTGCATTCACATGTAAACATTCCTAATCTCTTTTAGGTTGGGGGTCTTTCTCTGTTAGCTCTGGGTGTTTATTCTGCAAAGATGGGAACTGGGGTTGCCGCACGTTTTGTTGAAGCCAGATTAGGAAAACCGTCCTTAGTTCGAGAAACGTCTCGGATTACTGTCATTGAAGCACTGAAACATCCCGTCACAGTGAGTAGTTTTACAGTTTCTGATTATTTTGTGATCTAGTTTCATCTTTTTTCTTTTTTTTTTTTAACGTTTTATTTATTCTATGATTTATTAATTTCAGTTTGCAAAAAGACTAATAAGTAAACCGGAAGATGCTCTTTCTGGTGTCATTTTAAAGGTAAGTTAGAAACCGTTTATGTATTTCTAAGTTCCGTACAGTTCATGCCTTAATAGAATTTTATGAGTCGGCATAGAATAAATAGTTTTAATTAAAATAACTAATGCTTGCAGAATTAGGAGCTGAAAACACTTTCTGAGTATTCTTTATACATTTTTTGTTTAATCAGTCCCTTACCTACTACTTATTTTACCTAATTTCAATAAATAACAAGTGAAACCTCTTTTTTTTTAGCCTGAACTGGAAGAAAGATTAAGAGACGTGGCGATAGCAACTAGGAATACAAAGGCAAATCGTGGCATGTATCGGAATATTTTAATGCATGGACCTCCTGGAACAGGCAAGACTTTGTTTGCGAAGGTGCAGACAGATTTCATTTTAATTTTCCAATAGCAACACATCGTTTATTAAGTAGTTTCGTTTTAATAAAATTCTTATTTCAAAGAATTAACTTTCTCCAAAAGCAAGTTGTATTTATTTTCACTTAAAAGAACTTTTTTCTTTCTTTCTGTTTGATAGAAATTAGCCCAGCATTCTGCCATGGACTATGCTATTATGACAGGTGGTGACGTTGCACCAATGGGAAGAGATGGCGTCACTGCAATGCATAAAGTGTTTGACTGGGCTTCTTCAAGTCGACAGGGTCTGCTTCTCTTTGTGGATGAAGCTGATGCTTTCCTTCGCAAACGTAGTTCCGTGAGTTAATAATTTGCTAATAATTTCTTATTTTCAAGACTGTACAGGGAAGTGAATGGGGGGAAAAAAATTCTAAAATTGTTACTACAACTTTCTGTGTAGTGTAACTGATTATTACTATCTGACAATTATACTCTTGACTCTTATCATAATGAATCACAATTTATGGCATTTGTGATGTTTTCATGTTAGCTGAGGTGTTACCATTCTCTCTCTCCAATGCTCTTATAGCCTGGTATTGAGTTTCTTTATGTAGCATCTATATATTTTTTTGATATGACTGTGAAAAACCTGGAGGTTAAACTCAGTTTTCAGTTGATTTAACAAAATAATCGTTTTGTAGTTTTAAATTTTAAATGACAGAGCTGTTGAAAGTATTTAAAATTGAATGATTATTATACCATCAAATCTAACCAACGTTTTGATATGAATTAAAAATATGATTGTCAAGTGGTCAGTCAAATTTTGAAGTGCCTCATCTGATGTTTTATTTTGAAATTTACTCTTTAAAATTAAGTTAGGGGGAAAAGAATTGCCGGTCTAAATTGCCATTCGTGCAAAATTTGGTGCTTGCAAATCATTTCATTTGGAAAAATGCACTCTAGGACAACTTAATGAAGAAGTTAACGTAGAAGAATAGAGGAGAGGATAAGATTCAGATGACACTTCAGATAAAAAGACACATCAGTGTTTACCCCGTTACAAACCTGATGAAACAAACTGTTTGATGCTGTTTATACCTAAACATTTTTCTGTCTGTCTAGTGGTGAAGTTCTGTGCAAAAAAAGTAAAAAGACTTTTCCAATTTTACTTGTGAAGATAGGCATAAACTGGACAATCCATTAGAAGGAATGGCAGCCTTTCATTTGCATTGTTTTAGTCTTCTGATCAAGATCAGAAGACTTATAATCCCTCTTTGTCTGTCCTGTGGACAAGTATCATGAAAATCTCATTAAATTACATTAAGCACAACAATCACAACAATTGCGTCTTTGCATTTTCAACAATCACATTTGTAGTGATTGTTGTAGAGCTGCATTATAAATGTGATTGTTAAAAGGCGCAATTGTTACGTTTATTGGAAATAAACACAAGGAAATTAAAGCAATATCAATGATCAGGCGAGGTTGTAAAGCATTGTAATTGGTTTACTAATAGCTTTCCCCACCTTGTTTTAACTTTACGTATTAATAGCAAGTAATTGTTAATAAGGCCTATTCCAATTTTACTCCCAAAGTTAAGCCTAACAGGACTGTCTATTGTTTTAATTAAATATTTATAATTATGTATTTTTTTTTATTTAAATGTTTTAGGAAACAATAAGTGAAGATTTAAGAGCAGCATTGAATGCGTTTTTGTACAGAACTGGCGAACAATCAAATAAGTGAGTGATTTATTAAAAAAAAAAAAAAAATTCTCTTTTTAACATGTTAGAAAACTCGTTTTTAAAATGTTAAAATCTCTACAAATCCTTTATTTCAAAACTGTTAAAGAATTTAAAATCTTTTTTTGTTTTTATCTTAATTAAAATAGGATTTATTATAGTAATAATGTTCTAAGTAACATTCTTAAGCATGTAAAAATATAATATTTTGTCTATTTAATACATTTCAAGACAGATATCCTATTTACAATTTAAGGATATATAAATTGATATGATATGATTTTTACAAAACATGAATGTTATTATAAAGGAAAAGTAATGCATAAGTGAACTCATGATAGTAGTGAAGTGAAAATTACTATTATGAGTTAATAATTTAAATGCCATATTTTCATTATTTTACAAGAAGTAATGCATAAGTGAACTCATGATAGTAGTGAAGTGAAAATTACTATTATGAGTTAATAATTTAAATGCCATATTTTCATTATTTTACAAGAAGAATCTGACTTGCAATAAAATGCAGTGGATAATTTTTTACATCTTGAGTAATTTCATAGTGCATTATCTTGCTTGAAAGTATTTGAATACATTTTCTCATTATGATATAGGGATAAGCCTGGATTTTTTTTTGTAAGCTAAGGTGCAAATTTGTAATTACTAAGTATTAACTCGTACTGTATTTTATCTGCAGATTTATGTTAGTCCTTGCCAGTAACACTCCTGAGCAGTTTGATTGGGCAATCAACGATCGAGTTGATGAAATGGTTGAATTTTGCCTTCCCGGTTTAGAAGAAAGAGAGCGTTTGGTTCGCCTCTATTTCGATAGATATGTTCTCGAGCCAGCTGTGGAAGGGAAAAGGTAAACTTTCAGTTATCTGTTTCGAATGTAAATAGTATTTCAGTAAAACTAAAAAAAGGAAAATCTATATAAATTTTTCATTAAAAGCTACATAAAAGTGAATTTGTAGTAACTTAAATGTTTTACTTGTTTCAGACGACTGAAAGTGGCGCAGTTTGACTATGGTAAATTGTGTTCAGACATAGCAATAAAAGCTAAGGGATTATCAGGCAGAGAAATAGCCAAACTTGGTGTTGCCTGGCAGGTAAGAAGATAGGTTTAATATTTGTAAATTTAAAAATAAGTGAAAATTAAGTAATTCTGTACACTTGATTAAAGAAGATAATTTTTTATAGTCAAAAGGAATGTTGTGCCTCCAGTACTTTAAACTAAAAACAAAAACTATACATTAAAAATAAAAGAAAATACTTGTGCTGGCCTCCTCCAGTCTCGGTGAGTTTTTCTTTGTGCAATTAAATAAAAGCGCCAAAAAATATATGTAAACACATTAAAAGATTGAGACCTAGTGTTTTTACTAAGGATACCAGGATAGCTGTTTCTTTCATCGGCTATCTTGAGTTGTCACTTAATAAAACAATAGGTCTCTACCTTTTCATGTGTTTATTTATATTTTTAGGCACTTTTATTTAAATGTGCATAGAAAAATTCATCCAAGTCTAGCAGAGACCAGCCCATGAATTTTCTTTATTTTATTTTTAGTTTAAATATTGGAGGTACTGCATTCTTTTTTACTTCATTTTCTATTTACCCTTGTATTGAGACCTTGTTGTTTTACTATTCCCAGCTTTAAAGAGTGTAAAATAGCTTTCCCAGGATGTCACTTAGTAAAACACTGTGTCTCAACCTTTTAAAGATAATTTTTTTTTGTCAATTTTCAAGTAATTGCAGAAGCCTTATCATCCATTTCCTATATCAATTTCACATTCGAGATTTCTGGTTCATTCAGTTAATTGATCTCTTTGTTGCCTTCAAAATGTCTTCATCTGCAGATTTCTGACTTGATGAAAGTTCTGTGGTTTAGTCATAGTCACAATTATTACCTTTTCCAAACTTCTTCGATTTGACATTTTTGAGAATGTATGATTTCAGGAATTTAATTAAACTGCTGAGTCAGTCTGTGTATGTTGTTTCACAGAGTATGTAAATGTCATCACATACCCTTCCACATCCTAACTTTTAACTCTTATTATTCATGTTCTATTAAGTTTTAAGTCAAAGCATCACTTGACTGGCCTATGTAGCCTTCAGAGATAAGGCTCCTGATTTTTCCTGGACAACAGGACCAAGTTGAAGTTAGATGGTCATCGGAATATCTATCCACCTTTAACCCCCATTCTTCAAAGGGCTGGGTGGATCCTAGGACCTGTCTGGAGGAGAATTCTGCATCACCTGTACTGAGAGTTGAATCTGGCTCCTTCAGCTCAAGTCAGGTGTGTTTACTACTTGGCTACTGGGCTCACATTGTGTTTTGTGGATTCTCTAAAAACAAATTCAAAACTTCATTTTGCAAGTGAAAATAAAGAAAAGTGAAGAAATTGACATCCATCCTGTAAGGATAATGACCCTCTATGGGGATGATAATTATTTAATCCTTGTAACGCCTCCCTACTAAAGCGGTTTCAGAGTATACAAATGGTTATTTGGAAAACCTCAGGCAAAATTAAACTAACTAGATTGATCAAGTTAAGATTAATGCGAATATTTAACACACACACATAAAAGGAAATAAACAAGATTTAATTCTTGAAACTGAATTAAACTTAAGTATCCAATAAATATTATCTTAACGATAATATAAACAAAAACTTTTGTCAGACTTATGACTTCGGTAATGAATGAAAGTTCTATAACTCAATCAGTTCTAAAATAGCTTAAAACTTTAAAAGCTAAACTTTATGTTTTCACAAATTAACTTAATTCACTAGCATTTAACTCTACAGTCCATTCGTCTTGAATCTTGCTTCTTCTGCACTGGCATTCACCCAAACAAAGAACGATAAATAATTCGTACTTACGATCTTCAGTTTTACAGAAATCGTGGAACACGATGTACCAATGAAGAAATGCACTGCAAATGATTTAGGTTACTTAACCCTGAATCCGCTAGCTGCTGAATCGTAGAACTGATGAAAATGGCGACCTATGTTCCAATTCATGGTAGCCCTGTTGTATCTGCTGTCGTTAAGGAAACTAACACTGCCTCTTGTTTGCGAAAATCCCTATTTCACAAACGAAATCGATGAACTAAATTCATCACTGGAATCTTCTAGTTGATTCACACACTGAAAGGCACAGAATATAAGCATTTAGACCTTAAGCTCATATTCTTCGATGACATAGTACTTAAATGAGAGGATTCTCATTTTGTTCGGCACAACATGTTAACAGGAACTGTTTTGAAGCACTGCAAAACTTCTCTGCGACTGCAGTTGCTAGGTAACAGCGCGGTCACTCCTATTTTGCAACAGAGCATGTCATCTGCTCTCTTAACAATCAGTTGTGGACGTAGCACGCATTCTTCTTATTTGCTGAACGTTCAGAATTGCATATACATTGTTAGGATTCCGGCGATTAACCCTATTCACTTCAGTAGCACCTTTTTTTTTGTAATTAATCCGTGCAGAATGGATATATCATGTGAAATACGGTGAGTAACTTTATTCACACTATACACATTAACTATAATTTCATATCACAAAATCCACACATCCACTAATTGATAAAACTGTGAACAAAACATTTAAGATGCCATATAGCCAAAGATTGCCATAGCTTGGCTGTACTCTTTAAATTGATATCTTTTTTATTTGTGACATTACAGAAATTGGTAAAACTTCTTGAAACAAAAAATAGTTTTTTAAATGGTTTTTAAATCTTTAATCTTGAAAGAACTGTGGCCTGTCTTAAGTAAAAACAAAGTGAATAGAAGGGTTTGTTTAGCCGATTTGCCACTTTTAAAATTGTGGCTATCATTCCTATCATATCACTCTCCTGGAAACTACTTCTCCTTAACACTTCATAGTAAATCCAAGAGGTTCTGATGTTTAATCTCTTCTCTTTATTCAATTCTTTTTTATTCCATGAAATGTTTTACATTAATTTCCCATGGAAAATAAGTGTTTTCGAAAAAAGCTTCGATCTTAAGATTGAACCACTTCCGTCTTTCACCATTATTTAAGTCTCGAGAGGCTTGACTTTGTACATCTGTGGTAAATCATTCATCAGGATGGAATTCTTCCCTTGAATCTTTCTTCAACAACTGGGGAGCTTCAGACCATCTGCTTTTTGTTTACATTGCATTGCTGTCGTAAAACTGTACAATTTAGTTGTAATTTATAAGATACATTAGTCTGCTTTGATTATTAATCATTCACTATCAGGTTTTCCTCAACCATAGCCTCTGCTTATGACAGTTCATTTTCATGTCCTTTGGAAATTATCAAATAAATTCAGTTTACAATATAGTTGTTGCTAACATGAAAACATACCTATTTATTTTTAGCATAATTTATGTGAACTGGATGGAAATATTGATTTTGATTTTTATGTCGTTTTCTAGGCTGCAGCCTACGCTTCGGAGGATGGTGTCTTGACAGAGAAGATGGTCATGGATCGAGTTATGGATGCTGTCAAACAACATAAGCAGAAAGTCATGTGGCTGAGCGATCAAGAAGCCAGCAAAGATGGACGAAAGGCAGAGTTGAAGGTTCAAGTTGAAACACCAGCATCCAAAAGCGGGACGTGATAATCAAGGAATTTAGGCTGTCAGAAAATTGAACTGTTTTTTATTTGTTATAGATTGTTGGTGGTCTTTAGGTGGGGACAAATCACTGTGTGTGCATTTAAGATCAGACCCGTTACTAGTCAACCGAAGAAATACTGAACTAGAGCATCATTGTGATTGCGTTCCCAGAACCAAAGGACGACAATGCAGCTTCATTTGTAGAGAAATATAAATAGTGTAAATCACCAATAGAAATTATCATTCCAAAAATAATAATCAAATTAAAAACTTAATATATACTGTGTTCTGTAAGTTAATGAAAAACCTAAGATAGCAATATTGACTAAAGCCATATCACCTTTTATTTCATTTACAGCTGTTTTTGTTTTTATTTTCTTATTTTAAGCAGCACTTAAAAAGCTATAAAACTATTTACTTTTTTATTTCCTGACATTTTTTTTTTTTTTTTCAGTTATAAAGAAAAGAAATTCCTATGTTATTAGTTATTGTTTTCCGTTTTAAGTCTTTTTATGAAATTATAATCCTACACAATAATATATTTTAGTTGCCATTAATGATCTTCCATTTCCTCAGTATGCCTACAAGTAAGTACAGACATAAATGATATTTGCCCATGTGAAGAGATAAAGGTCATCAGGATTCCAGAAACTACTATTACTAAATAACATTACTGTAATTCTGGAGCAAATTCAAGTTGCACAAAAGTGAAATTTTTAAAGATTGTGATAAGAACCAATAGTATACAGGGAGATTCAAAATTCTTTGTACAAACTTTGAAAGTAGGTCAGGAATACAAAAAGAAACCATATTCATAGTGGAACGTATGTCCGCAAATGCCAACGGAAGATACACTAAGGTTCAGAAATTAACGACAAGTAAGGTAACAACATGTCTGTTACAATGTTTACAATATTACAGTAAGGTGTACACTTACAGGTTCACAGTAGGTGTTTAAAGTTTCTTCACACAATCTGGTGCAAATGTGCAAATGTTTGATGATTGGGCACATGTCTGTTGAGGACTGTTCACGATACATTCGTACAGCAGATCATCCGTTTCCGTTCACTGTCCCAAAGACTAGGCGCATAACTGTTCTCTCAGCATTAGTGAAATGATCCATCCTACTCGTACAAAGTCATTGTCTCAAATACTGATGGCTCACACTGCCCAACTAATGTCTTGCCAAATGGCGCCCTCTAGCACATTCGTTTGCAGACATACGTTCCACTACAAATACGGTTTGTTTTTGTATTCCTGATCTACCTATAAAGTTTGTACAGGGAATTTTGAATCTCGCTGTACATACACTTGAGTTGGCAGTTTATTATGTACAGTACATCTATCTATTACATGATAGTGGGTTATAGACATCATTTATATATTTTTGGAATAAAAATATTGTCATAATTGTAATGTCATGAATATTTTTCTACTGGAAGACAGTAAAGGAGAAGTGACATTGGTTTCTAAACATTTATGTGATTGATCCCTTGATAATCTTTGTGTCTTTGCAAGATGACCTGAGACTAAGACTTTAAAGCAGTTTTTGTCCAAAAATGATAGTTCCAGGAGATTTCTGTTCAAAAGAGATATGGATGATTTCTTTTCTTCATTTCTCCATAATTTGCCAACAACAGTGATTTTTTTCTGTCCACCAAGAAATTTTGGATAATTTTATCGAAGAATTTTTAGATAAACCTAGATATTAGGTTCACTTTTTGGATATGCTTTTGTAAAGGGTGAACTTTTAAACTGAAGCGTCTTAAATATTCACTGGTTCCCTTTCAAGTCCAATAACCAGAATTTACTAATCAGTTCGAGTGAACCAAACTTGAAACCAGGACTCCATCTGCTTGTGTTCCTTGACTTCACTGTTATTATTCTGAGAAATCATCTTAAAATTAAGTTTGTTATAAAAGCAATTCTAAAAAAATTAGGAGAATAAATTTTATACTGGATCCCTTAGCAATAATCGTGTTTTTCATAACAGGATATGCTATTCTATTTCTATGTGAAGTGTCAGTTTTAACGCAGAATGTCTTAAAAATAATACTAAAATTACTTGGTAGGATATTTAATCATCAAGAAGTTCGGTATGTTTTATCATAACATTAACATTCAATAGTGGCGGTGAGACCTAAAATGCTTATTATGTTTCCCATATCCCTTATTCCTAAGATTTTAAAAGACCTTTCGTATCTTATTAGTGGAAGACTTGGGAAAGGCTACCCCCAAAAATGATGAGCCTGACATTCACCAAAGATTTACGTCTTTTTATGCTTTCTGATGAGTTAGTTCCTTACCATAATATGTTTAATGAGCAGACATTATACTTGAATCAATACATAATGCTGAGTTGACTTTCTACTGCATTTAAAGAAGGTATTATTAAATGCTCCTTCAGTTTCGAAAAAGGCTCCTAAAGCTATTTCTTGGTTATTAAGCACAACTTCAGCTTTTGAGAACAGTACGTAGAAGCATCAGTTGATTTGCCAACTCAATAAACAAATTGCTTTGGATGAATTGGATTTGAAATCTAAACCATCCCTAATGTGTTTATCCACTGGCTTTTTCATAATTTAAATAAAAATGAGGTTAAGTTAATTGGTCTGAATGATACACCAGTAGCATACACGGTTTAGTAATATACACAATCTTAATGGGGGTCCTTTGATTTGGAATGTATTCCAGAGTAAGGCTTGCTCGAAAACTGATACAGATAAAAGATACAAAGATATCCATAGGCGGATCCAGGGGAGGGGGGCTAGTATAGCCCCTCCCTTTAGCTGTGAATGTAGATTGGATAAATTGGGGTATCCAAAGGCTGCTGACTGATAGACATTAATATTGCCATGATCACGATTTCAGTTGCTAATAAAAAGCTGGCGTTTAACATGCGTTTCAGACACACAGGTATAGTTAGCCCCCCCCCCCCCCCTTGAAAACTCCTGGATCCGCCCCTGAAGATATCAGCCTCTTTCTATAAAAGGACAGGGATGATTAAATTTAACCCTTCAGATTTAAATGGTCAAGAAAGATTAGATATTGCCCATTTAAGCGTTCACTGAACAGTAGCCAGACATTCACCCTCCCTGGATGTTCTTATTGAGTCTCCTGGTTTGATATGTGCACGTCCTTACTCTGATCAATTTCAGTAGAATCTGGGAAATGAGTTTGAATAAGAACTATTAAGGGTTCCTTTAGTTATTTCCCATTTATGGTGGAACTACTGTCACATTTCACCCAAATTCCTAAGCTTTAGATTGGATTCTCTTGTCATTATTTTATAATAAAGCCTAAAGCTACCAGGAATACTGTTCATTTCCCCTCAGATCTTCTTTCCGTTTATACAAAACTTTATATAAAGTTTTTTTATGTTCTTATTTTATAAGAATCCCAATCACTGTTTCTTTTAGTTGTATTAAACAAAGTCCTTAAATGAGTTGGCTCTTATTTCACAAAGAAACATGTCTTGGTGGTGATTCTGAGCAGACAATTCACATAAAATGAAATATTACACCATTACATTGAGTCCGTGGTTACCACTACTACTTCTGCAGAATAAATACGTTTTGGGCAGTTCTTAAGTCTAGCGTTCATGTCATTACTTCTGATTGGTAGCTTTAGAAGTTCTGTAAAATTCAGTTTTTGAGGTCCTGGGTTCTAAGATAAAGCAAATTTATTTAGGATGCCAAAAAGGTAGGTCACTAGATAAATATCTTGTTGCGGTTATAGATATCTGTTGAATAACTGTAGCCATCCACGATAGCTTTATAGTTGCTGTTCCCATTTTCATCTTCATACATCCATGATGTTGGATAAATGGTAAGAATCAAAACCCAATTTCAAAGCGTGCAATTGATGAATCCCTTGCTACTGAAAATGACTATCACTGCTTCATGAAATTAACACCTTTGTACACTATGGTATTTTACTGCTCCACTGTAGTATCTTTTTAGCTGGTCCTGAATTAGAGGCAAGTCTATGATAAACATTCTAAAATATAATATTAAGAAGCAACCTAGAATATAGGAGATGACTGGCTATTATCCCAGCACTATGTAACAATCAGTGCAGACAGTTTTTTGCAAGATCCAATGCAGATGGCTATCACATGTTTCCATATGCTTCTTAGATTAAGCATATTTCAGTGCTCGTTTTTTTTAATGGCATAGTAACAGTCTCAGATGTACCAGCATCAGGACTATGAAATTGAGAACAAGTTAAAAAATAAAGATTTGAAGCTTTTTTGTCGTTGACAATTGAAAAATTCTTCTCGGGATATCAACCAGGTGAGGGTGTTGTACTTCAAACTACAAATGTAGGTACTACCCTCACCTGGTTGATCTCCCAAGAAGGATTATCAAATGAGAACAAGTTGTTGAAAAGAAGAGAAACAGACAAGGAAACATCCAAGTCCTAGCCAATATTTGAATGTAGGGTTCAGGCATACCAGTCACGTGACAGGCCATCATTTTGACCAAGGAACTTGCCTGAATGGCACTGCCATAATGCTTCAGAAAATACTGCCAGCAGAGGAGGTTCTACATGAGTTTTCTAGAAATAAACTTGTCCATTTATTTAGAAGTATTGTCTCCCATGTTTTTAAAGTGTTTGTTGTAAATAGCAAATATTTTCCCCACCCCTTTCTGGATGTTGTAATTTCGAAGTAACAAACTATACAATTGTGGTATGTATGAAATGAGTGAATGGAAAGCTACAAAAGCCAGTCAGTGGAAACCAGATTACTTAATAGAACAAAATACTCTGCAGTGCATATCAGAAATTTATGCAAATGATAATGTAGAATCGTAAGAAATTGGCATACATCAATGCCTATGAAATAGCATTTGTAATGTTTATTGATGTACGTTTCCCTCCTTCAGAATGTCCTTTTACCAACTGACAACAGTTGGTAAAAGAACAGGCTCTACATTACTCAAAACATCTGTTCCCATTTCAGTTCATAAATGGTATCATTAATTTGTATAATAAATGGTCTTGTCACTAAAGATATTCATTCTCTCCCTCCTGGTGTGTAACGGCTTCCATGTTGTGTTTTGCTAATAATAGCATCTAATTGGTAACTTTAATCCTTTAGCCATTCCTTATACTGTTCGTTTTTGTTTACGAGAACCTTCAGCGCTTTTGCGCATGCGACCGGTCTCCTTCGATTTCATCAAAATAGGGATGAGGAGAAATAAAGAGGGGATGTTTACTTTTTATCAGTGTTAGTTTACTAGTAGCTGCGTTCTATTTGCGCTTTTCAGGAAAGAATAAATACAATTGCAAAAATGCTCCTCCGTTATATTTTTCTTAAAAAAAAAAACAGGTCTTAGGAAAGTGTCCATCTCAGCATATCACCCCTCTGCGGAGTAGAATCGCTTTTAAAAACGAACAATATGAATGTCCGAATTGTTTCCACTAACGATATCAACATTGCATTTTCCCTCATCTCTTTGTTCCTGTATAGACTTTACTAAATTCATTACTTTGCCACTTGGAGTGCTGCAATCACTCTTATTTGATGAAGTTCAATCACTTCCATGTACCTGAACAACCTGTAACTTAATACTGAAATGTTCTTCAAAACTCTTCATATACAGCACATTCAAAAAAAGTAAAAAGTAACTGTAAATGTCCGGTTCGAAACCTGGTCGTGCTATAAAGTTTTAATGTGTTTTTTTGTTTTTTAAAGCATTTCTGTGTCTGGCTTTTTTTTTTTTTTTTTTTGAATCTCTTCAGGAAAATCTTCATTTCATACTATACTTCATAATATTGTCGAGAAAATCCTACCTTACAGCAATCACAGCTATTTCTGTGCTAATACCAACTTTTTTTTTGTTTTCTCTCTAATGCTGTCGGTCCTAGTACAGAGATTTACGTGTAAAGATTTTTCATAATAAAGAAATTCACAGAAAACAGATGTTATAAAATAACTTTATTGCACATGATTTCAATGATGCTCAAGTATAATGTTTTTTAGTTATTTCAGATTTGATTAAAAGCAAATTCTAAATATTTCAAGAAGCTTAACATTAACTTAGAACATTATTTTTTGTTTAAACATTTCACATAAAAAAAGATGATCATTTAATAAATAACTTTCAACACAGTATTAATATTCAACAAAAACATATTTTGTGTTATTTATAAGTAAATATAAAAATGGCACCAGTAACATTACTAAACAATAAATGAAACGAAGCATATAAAAATGTTTGATTATATTTTGTAATTGCTGAATGGCAGTGGGATACTAATTTTGGTTGGTAACAATTTTTACTTTTTGTTTTGTTTTTTAAAGCAAGTATTTGGTTTATTTTCTTTCATTAATAAGATTGACAATTATTATGCTATTTATCAGGGTAAAGAATTTTGTTTTTTCCGTCCTACATACAATTTAGTATTAAAATGAAATATATATGTACGAAAAAATATTCTTTCTTAAAGGAAAGTACACGTAGCCCTAGTTCCCTTTTAAATCTATCAAGAAACCCGATAAAAATTTTAAGTGCAAAAAAAGAATTGCTTAAAATAGTGATTGTTACAAATAAAAATAAAACTTTATACAATCTCAGAAAGCGGATTTTTTTTCATTGCTTTTGTCAAAGCAAAAAAAGAAGGAGGATAAGTAGAATTTTAGTGCAAAAAAATTAAAAATGCGCATAAGTAAACAGAGATAGAATTTTGTTACATTTCAAAATAAATTTTGAAGGAGTTATATTTAAACAAAGGGAATTAGGAGGTCATTGTTGTGCTTTTAATCTTTTGAAAGGATATTCCTCGTTGACGTTTCCATCAATGGCTTCACCACATTTTGCCTAAGGTTAAGGAAAAAAGAAAAACCCCAATTCCTAAGCCAGCATCTCTAAATATGATTTCAATCTATGTTAAAAAATGTGCTTCAATGTTAAACTGTTATCAAGTATCGTGGCCTTTTTTAGAGAGTTGACAGAACAGAAAGTAGGACTCTGGATCACCGGCAGAATGGGACAAAGTTTAGATTGGAAGTTACTCTTACCTGTCTTAACTGCTATTACAGCTTAATAAGCTTTAAAATAAAAAATATATATAGTAAAAGAATAATTTGAAGTAACTGAGTATCATGAAATTTACTATAAAAAATAGTTGTGAAGGATTTTTCTTTCTCTTTAATGCTTCGAACTTTATTTTGATTGATTAAAATTGTTGGTCCTTAACAGGGTTTTGTTTTTTTGTTTTTTCTAGAAACTAAAGGAACCGATTTCTAAACGTCATTTTTCCTTAAGCACACAAAGCTAATTAAAAATGATATAAATTGCTATTAGAAGTACTTTTGTAGACTAACCGTTTTTATAAAATTATAACAATGATTTGCTTATTAATTGAAAATGCGGTGAATATCGGTGGACTAATGAAGAGCCTTAGTTTTTAAAACTACTGCTGAAGTGCACTAGAATCTCTACCAGGAAATTCAATCGGGTGAAACTGGAAATACAAACACACAACCTCACATAAGTCTTTAAACAAAAAATTAACTGTTTCGAGAGAAAGTATCCTATTATTTTTACTGTCCAGAAAAGGTACCGCAACACCTTCCATTACTTTCCTGCCAAAAAAAAACTGCCCTGGTCCTTCATTTTAATTATAGCTAAATTACTAATGTCCAAAAGGCTTTGCATCATCAAATGCGGTGGGAACAATTCACTCCCACCACCACCATAAAAGAAAAATGTTGGGCCAGGATCGTAAATTCGCTTGAAACCTTTTTTTTTAAATGTGCAGGTCCATTTGAAATCTGTGATAAATAAGCAAAAAAGACCAATCATTTAAAAACTAAAATGTAAGAGAAACGTTCCAATCTCTTCCGATTTATTTTATTTTGTTAATCACAGAAAATCCCACTTTCCATTTCACTAGATACTCAACCTTGAATAATAATAATAAAAAGCTCTAAATGAAGCAGTCAATGAACCGAACAAATAAATACAAGAGAATAGAAATTTCTGTTGTCCTTCCAAAGCAGATCCTACTTTTCAGTAGACATTTCTAAGAGACTTTTATTAATACATACATCCAATTGGAACAGTTGGAAATGAACTCATACTTAGTAATCCTCAGCCTTGAATTCCAAACGGTGCAATAAACTAATGGACGGAATCGAGATAAATATAGTCGCACCCTGAAATTCAAACATGTCATGTATTTACAGTGTCTGATACAATAGCAAATGAATTCCACCAAATATCCTGAGAATTGCTTGAATCAAATAAGAGAAAATAATGTTAAGTCCAATGCGGGGACATTTCTCTGGAAAATCCTGAATTGTTAGTCTGTTCTACAGAAACAATTTCCCTAATAGAGATGAAGCAACCGAATCATGCATCAACAAGAAGCTAAAATTAGAATAACATTCTACAAATTCATTCAGTTGCGTTGCAGATCTAGTCCACTGCAATTCCATCAGCAGAAATCACTTCAAGCTCAGTAACAGAATGATTTCATGTTCAAGTAGAAAGGAAACCTCAAAAATGTTAGTCGTTAATGGGAACAGACAATGTGGCAACTCTATATTATAGCTGAAAAGTTGCTTGCCAGCTCAAACATTGATAAGTATCTTACATAAATATAGATAAAATTATCTGCAAGAAAAAAGCGAATATAAAGATAAACTATATTATTTATCCTGAACTTTCCAGAATAAACTTGCAAATTTTCCACTTTTACCTTCAAATTACTATAACTATATGTTAAAATGGAGGTGACAGATATTCAAAAGCCAACATATTTTAAGGTAAAATTACAAAAGTTACTCTTTTGAAGTTTTACTACTTGTGATCCTGCCATTCCAATGTTTTTTTTCATAGAATGTTATAAAATTAAATGTCGATTAAGTATTTATTTATAAAAAGCCTAGCAAAAATAATTCCAATTTGCACCTCCTCTCATCACCCATTTCTTATTTAAAGGAATTTGCATTGTTAGAATAAGGCAAAGAAATGACAATGAAGTGCATTTCTGAAATGCTGATGTGGATCACAGCTATGAAAAGGGGAGATGCGGACATGAAATTTGTGGACATTTTTTCAAATATTCCAAAGCATTCTAGTACATTTGAATTAAAACCAATATTACCCTTTTCTATATTTGCTCTGAAAACAATTCTCATTTCCGTTATTTTTAGGCAGAGCTCATGTCATATAATTCTGATTTCAAAATCAATTGGACCAATTTATTTTTTTAAAAATGTACAAAAATAGATCTGTGCATCTCGGCTATCAATCCTGTAATATAACGGAGCGGTTACTATATATTTCAAAACAGTTTCTCAGTTTCATATGAACTATTTCACTGATTTTTAATGAGCACCGTAATTCTAACTTGTTAATATGTTGAATGTATTCTCATATCAGAGAGATGGGGGGGGCAAAAAAAAAACAACCAACAACAACAACCCTGAAACATCAAGCATATTGAAACATACCTTACACTGGTGTGTCACAAAGACATAACAATAAAAATAGCTGTATGTAAAGCACAAACATTAAATTATGAGATGGTTCAACTTTTGCATTTGCCTGTATCAGATGCATACTTTCCGCCAGCTACTGTTAATAATTAATTACACAAATAATTTTCAATGTCTACGGACTTTTTACATAACTTCCAGATCTAGGTAAGTGGGAGGACAATCTTTATTAGGAAAAGAACTAGTACATTATTTGTGGAAGAGCATCGATGTCCCATAGCATTAAATCTAGGTATCTACTAATGTAAAAGACTGGATGACAATATGCTCTTTAAGTTGGCCTGTTTGGTGAAAGAACCATGAAGAAAAATAGTATTTTAAAAGATGGAATGTTAAGAAAGAAAGACAACTTGTTGGAGCAATTAAAGCGTGTTCATCAAGCTTTAAGTAAGTCCTTTTTCAAGAAACAAAAAGCAAATAAAGGAAGCCCAAACATGAAGAGAATATTTATGCCTTTGAGAACTTCAGTCGTTTCATTCCTAAAGAAATACAAGAAAAACTGGAATTAAAGCCGACAGTAAGAACTGACTTGAGATTCACTAGTATTCTTTGGAATTACTGAGAAACCTTTGTAACAAAGAACAGTTAATATCTTTGGGCTTTGCTGAAAAGAAAGCTTAATAACGTCCTTTTAAACACTGAAAGTAGTCCTTTAATCTTATTTCTATTATACTGTAAATGGTTTTGTTTTGTTTTAAATGTTGGAAAAAGGCAAATAATACATAATTCCAGTTTTAAATGTCAAGAACTCAAAAGCATCAGCTCAATTATGAACCCATCTTTGCTAACTAGGGTTTAGAAGAATATAGATGATGCAGATAAAAACTTTGATAAAGAAGACTTCTTTTTTTTTTCTTTTTTTTCTATGACACGACAAAAATAAAGGATTCCTAAATTTATTAGTTGTAAATTCCTTTATATTTTTTTCTCCATGACGCAACTGGAATTTAAATTTAAAAATTATTTCTAAAAAACTATCTATCATCTTTCCAATTATGGTAACATTAAGAAACAAATAAATGATTTGAAGGTAAGAAAGAATACCTTAATTTGCTGAACGTATTAATTTTTTTAATAACTTAAGAGCTAAATTTGATATTACAGCATTATCATAAAAACTATCTTTCAGCGCTTTTTATCTATCAAAGCTATCATTTCAACTTTATTTCCTTTCCTTTCTCCATATTTTTAACTTTGCTTTACGAAGACCACAAACTATTAAGGACTTAAAATAAGGTTATAATTTACAAAGTAAAAAATAAAACTTAGTTCAACAGGAATATCTTTCTTATTGGTTATAAATTCATAAACTTATTTTCTTTTCTAATGTCTTAATATTTAGTAGCGCACAGCATATAGGAAGGAAACAAACCAATTTTAAATTTGAAAATCTAATTTCAGAAAATATCTCTTAGTTGAATGAGATAATATAAAAATATATACTTTTAAGAGAATCATTTTAATATACTTCATATATATATATATATATATATATAAATATATGTGATGATATTTTACTATGCTTCAGTTAATGAAAAACAAACTAGGCACAATTAAACACATACACAAACAGATACAACATTGAAGTATCACAAGATTAAAAATCTAATAATTTCATTAAAAAAAAATACTTTTTTTTTTGTTTTGAATTTTTGCTTGGCATATGATTTTTACACACACAATTTAGACACAAATTTCAAATAGGATTCACTAATTTTATATTTTTCTTTTTCTTTTAAGTCTTAGATTGCGATTTCATTAAATCAATTAACCTACTTTATGTGTAATACTTAGTTTAAAACAAAACAAACAAAAGTTGTTATATTTGTATTTTATATAAAAATCCAACTGGCCTACCAGGGGAGCAGCAATTCCTGGGTAGATCCGCCTTCTTATGTTACTCTTACTAAAATTCTATTATCATGAAATTTCTTTGTATATTAAAACGTATAAATGTATAAATTAAACTAAGCGATATTTCCCTACTTATAAAAATATGTGGCCCTTATTCTTCTGCACTGAGGTCCCCAGCATAGCCTAGCCAGTTATTAGCAAAACCAATCAAAGAATTATCTAAATTCTTTTGTAGAGTAGTGCTTAGTTTTCACTTAATAGACAAGCTAATTGCTTTTCTTTATCAATTTTTTTGACTGAATCCCACCTCTTGTGGCATTTACGACTAATTTCTTCCATTAACTTTACCTCAGAATCCTTATTAGATGACTTTCTTTCATTCTGAATGTCTTCCTGAAGGTTGTCCTCTGGGCTGCCACTGTCCTGATCCATTAACACATCAGCACTACACGAACTGCTTTGTGGTCGGATTTTCATTGGTTTCCAAGAAAGCTCCTTATCTTCGTCGGGGGATGGACTTTCCAATTCATTGGAGGAATTATGTGGATCCATTAATTCATCAAAATTTTCTTCAGAGTCGTCGGTATCAAAATTAAAACCAAAAAACTCCCCTTTTTCCTCTTTAGGTTGCTCCTGCTCTTCATAAAGCTTGGCTAATTGATCGTTGACCATCTCTGGCTGCTGGAGTTTCTTCAGAACTTCTAAATCATTTCGAAGGACTTCAACCATATCTCGAGTTGTAACTTGATATCGATAAATTAAATCTGAAGTAACAGTAACGTCTTCCAGCCAAGGAGGATTCTGTGAATAAAACAACATTATAAATTATTAACAACAATTTGAAAATATAGGAATGTGAATACAGTCAAACCC
>JAFIDM010000004.1:24195371-24221928 GCA_023159025.1 Thereuonema tuberculata | reverse complement strand
AAAAGAAAAGCAAAATTTAATGTGTGACCATATTTTACAAGGAAAAATATAAACATAAATATGCAGACAATTGAAGATTCACTTGAGCTCTTTTTTTAGATTTTTCTCACCGGGAATCCAAGACAGACTGCTTCTAGATTCCTAAATAGTGAGTCTTTAATTGTGTGCATTTTTATGTTTATTTTTCCTTGTATAACTAAAAGTAGTTTACTGCATGTTTTTGTGATTACTTGAATAATGAATTTCAGTCCACTTCATTTTTAAAGACGTTATTTGACTCAAACGGCAACAAATTATCAACAAAAATATATGTAAAGAGATAATTACTTTTCTTAGCATAAGGAGAGGTCCTTTTCCATTTCCATTTTCTGTATCTTGATTTTCCCAAGTCATAGTTTCCTGAAAATAATTATTTATTTTTGCTTAGAATTAATTGAGATCTTTATTCCATATTACAAATTATAATACAAATAAATCAATGGCAACCAATATTGGTTAAGTTGAGCCAAAAGAAAAAAAAAACAAACTATTATGTTCCAATTTGGTTTAAAATTTTAAATCATTTCTTCTCCTTTTCTTTAATAGTATTTTCCTTTACTTCAGTTAAAAAAAGCAATTTTAAAGTAATTGTAATTTTAATAATTTTTCACAAAACTCCCATAAATTGAGAGGAATTAACACCCGTCTTACATTTTGAGTTAATCTTTACTCTGAAAACGTTTAATAATAATATATAATTTAATAATATTTAATAATAGTAATAAAATTTATGTAATAAAATATCCTTACCTCTCCTTTTTCATCAGCTTTGATACCATCGTCTGATTTATCTGACTTTAAGAAGGAATATAACGACGAACCAGTTAATTCATCTTGCATTTCAGGTTCTAAATCAGCAGTGTTATTTCCTGCAGAAGTCATTGCAATGACTTGAACATCTGCAGGAGGTGGCATCCTGCTTTGTGTTGGTGGTTGAGTCTTTATAGAAAAAAGAGAATAGAAAATATCTGTATTGGAAAATAATGGAAATTAAATTCTGTGCATAAATATAAAATACAGACGTCAAGTCTGAATTCCGTTCACATGTTAACTAACTATTAATTAACTAATTATACTTAATTCTGCATCCAAAATTTACCATTACTGTTCTGTTCTTCTATTATAACCATAGCATTGATTTTTTACCTTTTGTAAAGATGGAATCATAGAAAATAAGCAATTTCTAACATGAACTAATTTAAATGGTTCTAAGATAAACCTTTATTCACAAATGTATTGTTTCATTCATAGAAACTTTGATTTTGATTTTATAAAAAAATATTTTGCAATAATAAAAATAACTTGATTAAAAAAATTTAAAGTAATGTTGAAAATTTTAAGACCATATGTTCATATTCTTTATAACATAAAAGTTACAGTGTCCCACTACAGGCCTATGTGGTCCTTGGGGACGCAGGAGGTAAGGCTCCAGGCGTTTTATGACCAATGGCACTTAAGTTGAGGTCAGGTCGTCAGCCCGATGCCCGCCGGCCTTTAACTCCCTGGGAAAGAAACCCAGTACTCATTCAACAGAGGGCTTGGTAGACCCTAGGACCCGTTTGGTTGAGAATGGAGCGAGGAAGAATTCCTGCCTGAGACCGGTAATTGGACCTGCCAATTTAAAATTTAATTAGTAATGTAATTTAAAGGACAATGGGCACAAATGGATGGGAAGTTGCCCCACCCCTGTATAATGATAAGATATATACCTATAGAAAATATTAAAAATATTTAATAATGTTTATAAAAATTATAAATACAAATCAAAAAATGAACAATTAAGGATAAGAAAAAAATATAAAATATTAAATATAAACGAAAAATTTATATATAAAACAATAATTAAAAACTATTTTGATGTGGAAAGAGAAATAAATTACCAACAAGGAGTATTAAAGACTAGATGTAATTGGAATAAAATATTTAAAATAGAAAGAATTAAAAATAATTATGGATATCGATTAGATAATTATGTAAAATATAAAATATTTAAGCAAATAGATCCTAATAAAAAAAATAATGTAACTTTTAAGCAAATAAAACAAAATATAATTTCAGATGTGATAGATGGAAAAATTAAGTATTAATTAATAACTTTAAAAAAAAAAAAAAAAAATATTAAAATGCTCAATTCCTATAACACAGGTATACTGCTTATAAGTATACCTAATAGGATTGATAAACATTAAAAAAAAAAAAAAAAAAAGAAAGATCTCCTTACATAGAACATATGTTATTATTACGACTCGTCTCAATTATTAGTCCATTCGGAGTTATATAATTCTAGATGTGACTATTGTAATTCTCAAATTTATTATTTAAATAACTTTTAATAATTATTATATGTAATTAATAATTAATATTATCATTTATTTCAAGTAAATAATAATTATTTGCATGTAATAAATGAAAATAATATTTACTGTTACTGAAAATAAGTATTAAATGATAATTAATGCATCCGGGAAGTAAGATGTCAACGAGATAAGTCATATCTAGACGTATACAACTCCAAACGAACTAATAATTGAGATGAGTCGTAATAATAAAAAAAATTCTATTTATGGAGATCTTTCCTTACGTTTATATCTTATCGCTATACAGTGATGGGGCAGATCTGCCCATTTTCCTTTCTACCACTACATTCAAATATGAAATGAAGACTCCATATTACTGTATGCAAATTCAAAATATATATATTTAATTTAATAATTCAAGACTCGAAATACTTTTAAAATTTTTAAAAACACATCAATTTTGGCCATATTTTCAATAGTATAATTTGTTTCTATTTTGATTACAAATAATTAAAAAATAACCAAAACATTTTGTAAGTGGCAATTGTAATGCAGCTTTCTAATCCTATCAAAAGGTAAAAATTCAAGGTGTAAAATATGTCATTTTTTATCAATCAATAATTTTACTTAACTAATATTTGAGAAAAAAAAAAGATTTATTCCCGGCATTGAGAAATTAACGTTAGATTTGTCATTTACAGTGAGCACCTCATTTGTTGGTTCTCATAGGCTTATTACTTTTATCTTTTCGACTTCAGTAAAGTTGGAGGTCGTATTGTTAGGAATTCATATACAAAGAGAAACAAACAGTAATTGAAATTTTCTGTTTTTCATTGAAATCTCATAATTCAATATAATGTATTCTCTTTTACAATAACAAGGCTTCAAGCCATCTAATGACAACACTGAACTACAGGCAATGAAACTAAGCCTACATTGAAACACTTATTTATATCTTCCATATCATCAAGTTGGGTCTATCTTCTAATGCAGAAATTACCTGCAAATTTTGATGACTGAGAATAATAAAACACGTGAGAAGTTTAATGAGGCCACAAAAATAGGATAGTCAAAACCCTGACTATCAAACGTTTTTGATATCTTTTTGGATACTACAAATCTAAACGTGTAATCTTTGTAATCATGTTATAAGATACACTGATGCTTAATTTATTCTATAGGAATTCATAAACTCCCAATAGATACAAAAATGTATTTAAACTTATTTTTTTCTTGTATTTCAAATGTTAGCCCTTTCAAAATTTTCACTTAAAGAAACTGGTGTTTGATCCATATCAAGTATTTTTTTAATATAAATATACAATTATATTTGCAATCAAACTTATGCAAAAGTTTTTAGTAAATTATTACAATGCCTATTTTTCTGATCTTAAAACTTTGCGCACAATCTATCATATAATTTATATAGTTTTAAATTATCTATCACAATTGACACTCTCTTATAGAAGCCTAAAAGTTGTTGGTTGCACCTTTGATCAGAAGAGTTGGGGTAACTTTCAGAACAAGGTTATCTTGTCATTTGAAAGGTTCACTACGAATTCAGAGGCACATATAAGATGCTGTAGAAATTCTCCAGCTTTCTGAATAACATGTAAAAAGGTGGTACTGTGATAAAGCACTCTGGTGCTTTATTATATCATAGTAAAGCTTGCCTACAAACAAGCAGGAAATGATAAGATGGGTTCAACTTCATTCAGCTGACTCTATTCAGTCTTGTGTCTTCTCGATTACCTTTTTCTTTTATAAGTGAGGCATTCATCGATGGGAATCTATAAATGACAGAATCCCTTACATGTTGTGAAATGCTGACTTTCATGAAGGCATCGAGGACAGTTTTCAGATTAAAAACTTGAAAAATTTTAAAGCTTCATAAAAAAACACACTTCCTAATGTAGTATTTAAAAAAACAATAAACAAACAAGCAAATTTGTTTTCATTAATAATTACAAATAATAAAAAAGAGTGTATTAAAAAAATTACAGTAAATTGTACACAAGTTGAAGATGAAGAGAATAAGCACTGCAATAACTTCTTACTTATAGTTTATATTTTACTATATACAGTAGAGCCCCGATTATCTACGAGTAACGCGAAAATTTTTTTTAATTACGAACCTCAAAAAAAAAACAATTTTAATCCAAGCCAATAACAAGGAAAGTACAATAGGCCCTAAAGTGCAAAGGTCGAAAATTACTGACAGGTTTATTGTGCATTGTAATTCTATAGGCCTTCTCGGAATTTGTGGATGAGTGGCAGGCCTTTGCTCTGCAGAAAGGTTTCTGCTGTACTGTACATATTTTAAAAGTTTTGCATATTATGTTTTTTGTATAATAAAACGTAGTTTTTATGCTGAAATATTTTTTTCGTGTTTAGACCTCATTTTTAGTCTTTTTTCGGGTTATCTGCAATTTTTACTATCCGCGGTACCCTTGCCACCCAATTCCACGGATAATCGGGGCTCTACTGTAATTTATATATTTTTGTTAATCGATTAGCAAAAATTGATCAAGCCTAAGCTTTTAGGCAAATTTTGCCAAGTTTTAATAAAGTGAAAATAAAGTGCAAATGACAGGTTTAAGTTTAAATAGAATTAATTTCCTTTGCTTCAGTAGATATTATGAACATTCTGAGGAACCCCCAGCAAAGAGAACCAATAACACAAAAATGTCTATTGCATTAAAAATACTTGCAATATGAAAAAGAAAAAATGAGAATTGTCAGTTTTTAATCTTCTCAAGTGCTATTAATAAAGCTTACATCTCAAAAACTTACAAAATTAAAAGCTATTTAATTTTTCAATCAAAACATTAGAAATAAAAATTAAAAGCATAAAAATTAATTAACTATGAACACCAACAAACTGAATCAACAAAGTAAAAGTAAACTTTTAGAATTATTTTTTAATATTATAGAACCAGACGTTCAATTGTTCTGGGGGACATTCTCTCATTAATAAGCATTTTTTTTTTTTTTTTTTTAATAAGTTTCAACAAAAAAAAAAAAAATTAAAAGTAAAACTAGCAATATAAATTATGGTTTTGAATTATAAAATTAAATCTTGATTTCAACTCACTTTTTTTAATTAATAAGAATTAAATGTGAATCATGTATTCATTTTATTTTATTAAGATAGTTATCAAAAGCTTAAAAGAACAGAAACAGGTCATTTGAAAAAATGATGGCAAACTTTACCTACCTCCTTCTGAACTTTAAATGTCACCAATACCCAAACCCCCTGAAGATATGGGAACTGCATATTATATATTTTAAATAATAGAAGGGAAAAAAAAAATCGAAGTTCTAAAAAAGCAAAGCAACAAATCAAAAAACTGTTAATGATTTTATTTAACCGATAATTATGGCCTGGATATTATTAAAGTCCTCAAAATTAGATCACCCTTTCTTCTAATAAAGGCCAACTCTGTAAAGCCATTCTAAGTAAAGCCATTCTAGTCTATCCCAATATTTCGAAGTCGTTTTAGAAAATTCTGTCAATTGTTTTATAATAATGATAAAGTTTAGTTTTTAGAGAACTAAACAGAGGTTTTGGTATTGTTATTAGGTCAAAAATAAAAGCAACCCAGCCCATTCCAATATATCAATTCTATTCTTTCATAAGATAATCAGACTGATTCAAAGATAATTAGTTGCCACAATCTTTGAACTAGAATTTCAAAGAGTTAATCATAATTGAACAATCAACTTGTTGATTACCTACTCTTGCTATAAACCCAAGAACTGAATTATAATATCCCTAGTTTTAGTATTTAGTATTATCCTTAGTATTTTGAAATATCTAGTTTAGAGTTGTTGTTTTTTCAGTTAATGGATTTAATGAGAATATTTATAGAACTTTGAAGAAAGTACTAAAACTGTTAGGAACTAATCTATTTTTACTTCATTAAAACAAGATTATAAACAGATAAATTGTCAAAGTCCATCCATTGACTTCTTTCTCAAGCTGAAATTCAATTTGGCTTAAGAAAGAAGTCAATGGATGGACTTCAAAAATTTGTCTATCTATAATCTTATGTTTAATGAAATAAATTCTGATTAATTTAAATATGAGTGAGACAAGAACTTTTTTAATACTAATCATTTTTTTAGCAGCTACAATTACTTTATTTATTTTATTTTATTTTATTTTTTATCTTTTCCTTTCTAGTGCTACTGCATAGACATTCATTTGGTCCTTTCTTACTATGCTATCTGCTTCTATTTCTAACAAATTATTCATTGTGACCTCTTCTTTTTTACTTCTGTTTTATTTATGCTCTAAGGAACTTAACTGTAAGCAAACACCGTGTGATTGTTAAAAGTGTAGGATGTAAGCATGCATTCATATCTACTCGGATAAAAATTTACTTTGTCATTGCCGTAATCTTTTAAGTGGCTTCTAATTATTTATTACGGAACCATTAAATACAATGAAAGCATTCGCTTGAATAAGTTATAATAACAATTTCCAATTCTATCGAAAGCTTTACCAGCGTCTTTTTAGTTATTCGTTTTTGTTGTTTTGTTGCTTCAGATAGAGCAAAATATAAAGAAAAATAAACTCATAAAATAAATAAAATTAAACATAAAAAGCAGCAACTAAATATTAAATGAACAAAAGTAAGTAGAATTCGATGGATAGAGGGGAATAGGTGCCATTATAAATACCTCGCTGATTGGTGTCTACAAAACGCTAGATTAAGAAGGGAACATTAGATACGACAAACAATAACACAAAAAACATTATATTCTTTCCAAAGGTTTGCTGCAACTATTGCTTTGCCCTCTCTGTAGCCACTGGTACTTTAAGTAACAATAAAATCTTACAAGATTCACTCCATAATAGGCACATTTGTTATATGTTATAGATCTCAAATTGCTTTTGCAAGCTAGTTTGAAAAATAAAGAAATTAAAGATACAATGGATTTTTATTTTCTTTGAGATTAATATTCCTTTGCATCCAGAATTCCTTTGCTCAAGCAAAATAACCTTCAAATAACAACAGACAATCAGAATATACTGACTGCTAAATAACAAGGAATAAAAATGGTAGTACTGCTTTCTTTCCTTTTAGAATTTCTATTTCAGTGTTACAGAGTAGTCTTTAAAGTTAAGCAAATACTAAAACAATGGTTGGGCAGTTTAATTTATGTTCAGTTTTAAGATAGATTTTTTTATATATATGAAAGCAGTTCTGAATTTCTTCTTCATTTACAGACACAAATTTTTCACAGAAGACATTATTAAATCCATTTAAGCAATGGAAAAACTTAAACAATAGAGTCATCTGGTGTGAAATTAATTTCTTATGAAAGAATTTGATACATATCTCAAGTCAGCTGATAAAGAAAATAAAAAACCAGCTATAAATCATTATTATTCCCAAAACCATAACGATATCTATTCACCATTCAGTTCACCACTTTGTTTCTGTTACTGATGCCAAAAACGAAGCATTTTTTTTTTAATTTCAGATTTTTAATGGCAAAGGCTGACTTGAATATTGCAAGTAATCTTTGTGACTGTATTATAAAATAAGAAAAACCACTTCGTTGTTCTTTCATTTATGACTTAACTGTGCCACCTCCTCTTCAGCATTTTTCATTGGCATTACTTTTTCTCATCTGACAACTAACTTTTAAATTATACCATATGGAAATGTAAAAAAAAAAAAAAAGGATTTGTATTTTGGGGGTCATTTTATTTATTGACAATATTCTTACAAAGGATGTCTGGCAAACGTGTTTGGTAGTAGACAGTAAAGGACAAAATATTCCTCTATTGTATAAAAATATACATGGCAATCACTGTAGGGTTTCCTTAGTTGAAGAGGAAGTCAACAGTCTGATAGATTCCAAGTATTGCAAATAAAAGTTAAGAGGAATCACCAGTTTTCCAGTTTTGCAACCGATTAGGGAATCATTTCAGATTTTCATTCGATTATTCATTGAGGAATTTATTTCAATTTTATTACAATTTGGCATTTTGTTCATATTGTTTGTATAGATAAACAAGTAAAGAATTTTAAGTATTTGGGTAAATGACTACTTTTACACCACTGTACTTAATGCAGCACTAACATTTAATGCACTCAATTAAAATATTCCAAAAATACATTCAATTTTCTGTAATTTTGGGACTTCAAGATTAAAGCAACTAAATGCAAAGGAATACCTTTAACTTATAATATTTTTCTTTACGATTAAACCTTGATAATGTAAAAGTACCTTAAAAAATAATATTGAATAAATACATAAGATAATAACACTTGGGTAAAAACAACAACAGTAATTTACTAAAACATTTTATCCTTTTGTTATGATTCCATCTGTCCATTTGTCCAATAGCTTTCTGGCTAATTGTATTTTTCCTTAAAAATGAAATAACTTCTTTGTTGTTGCTGCATTCATTCTCCAAAATCAATCAGTGAGGGGAAAGCAAAACTGAAGCAACCTCTGGTGGGACAGAGTACAAGCTACTTCACACAGAAATGGCATAAGAAATAATCACAAAAGGAAGAAAGATAACATTATACTTTTAAAATAAGTGAAAGTTAAATAATAATGATAAAAATTGATCAATTTCTGTATTATATTATCCTAGTGTTAATTATCAACAAGCATTACTCATAAAAGCATCTGATGTTTTCATTTATTAAATAATTACTTTTTTTTTATTATTGAAATAATCTGCAGTTTCCAAGTATATTTTATCTTAAGCTTCTAAATTTAAGCTGATTATTTTTTTTTTTTTTAGGGAGGAGGAAGAAGGATTTTAACCAATTAACAAATTTTATAGCTTACATAAAGTATGTGCAATTCAATTTTTCTGAATTAGAGCAGTTGTGGAAATGACAGATACACTTGAGTCCTCAGAAGGTAGATTATTCACACTGTAAATTTTGTCAGATAAATCTCATTAGATTAGTAGACAAGGTTGAATTTCAGGAAAATTACTAGATCTGAATATTTAATTGAGGAAAGACTCGAGAGTTTTGCAGTTAAAAAGCTTATAATAAAATCTTTGATACTTATATATCTTGAACTCCGAGCAGTCAGTCCAAGATGGCGTCGTTTTGTGATCGCATAAGTGTGACCAAGAAAGGACAAACTTTGCATAGCCAAGCAAGAGGAATAGTGTGGAACGTTTGTAATTATTTCAATTTTTTAATTATTATTATGTATTCATAACTGTAGAAAATACAAAAACCAGAATGTTTTTGTAATGTTTATAAGATTCAGTTACGGATTTTAGCAATTGATAGCGCTGTTATGTCCTGGAAACATCAATCTATAAGGAAATTAGAAAAGCTCTTCTTTCATGAACTGAACTGTAGACTGGTCAGTTCTTTACCGTAACACTTCAGTCTAGCATGGCTCAGAAGACAAGAGGTAAGAGGACTGAAGACAGGCAGGCATCAGGCTGACCACCCGACCTTAACTTAATTCCCCTGGTCATGAAACTTGGGAGCCTCCACTTGTGACCCCAAGAACCACAGAGGCCTGTAGTAGGATACTTTAACTTCTCAACTTCAGTCTAGAACTATGAGTGATTGGATAGATTTACACACCCTGCCCCTTTTAAAGGCCATTGTTGTTCTAGTATCACTCTCATTGTTCTTATATTCAGTAATCAGACTTCTTTTTCATTGAGAAGCGTAGATGCTCTAGGGAAACAAAGCCGTCATGTTTCTTTTCACTAATAATGGCCATTCGATTTAAGACAAAGACTGGCAATTCTCAATTTATATGAACAATTACCAATCAGTGAATAATTCTGCAGTTATTTCCTCCTCCTTGTTAAAATAACATAAGAGGTGAAAGAAATACTTGGAATAAATAAATTCCTGCCAGTTATTAGGATTGAGGCTATTACTTTCTTGTTAATTGGTATTTTATTCTTCTATCCATAAACTTAAAGAAGATAATTATGTTTTCAATTCATTTATTTTATATATGTTATTTAATTTTGTATCTAATACTTGGAAACTGATTATTAACAACTGTATCCTTAATTTTTGAATATTAAGAATTTTTGAAAAAAATTAATTATTATAATTACTGGAAGAAAATTTATTCTTCCTTCAAAACAAAAGCCAATTGAAAACAAAAACTTCTGCTACTTACCTATGACTCACCCCTCAACAGCAATTGGATTCTTCTTATCTTCCCAATATCCAACAATTCCAACAATAATCCCATGTTGATGAGTTTCCTCCCTTCACTGAGCGAGTCGTAGGTAATGTAACAGAAATTTATGTTGCATTCTAAAACAGAAGTTATTAGCACCATCTGCTGACTCATTGAACAACAGAAGAGTTCCATTAGGAAGAGAAGCTTATTTGCTTATTGAATGGCAACAGTAACTACAAAATTCTGTGGGCCTCCAGATTCCTCTGCTTTGGAAACTACAGGAGTGAAATCCTTCATGTGTAAATAAAAAAGGGTATAAAAATGACGTTCACACTCATTAACTTTGTATGAAAATTTTTTAAATAATACCAACTCAAAATTAAGGTATTCACAGAATTAACAGAACTCCAGAATTATAGAAAGTAATTATGCAAACTGTTCATGAAATAATAAGTTGGGAAATAATTAATCTCCCCTAAAATTACAGAGGATGAAAAAGGTTTGATTAAATTCTGGTTGAGTTTCAAGGAATAATCTGACATCTCTTCAAAGATGACTTATTTCTAATAATTTGAAAGGTAGTTAAAGAACTTATTCATTGAAAATCTTGGAAGATAAGCATCGCATAAGTATAGATTAAATATAATTTTAACTGGTTCTAATGACAGCCACTCCTCAATTAACAATTTTCAATAGAATTTTATTCGATACCTCTAATTTAAGGTCTGTAATCATCATTTTAATGAAGTAAAACTTGCCATCCCTTTCTCCATTCCATTTTCTCTTATAATTTCATAATGATATAAAATAGATATTTCTTTCAATGGCATCGGTCTTGTGCAGATATAGCATTTCTAAATGGCAAATGTTAATTATTCACAGTTAAACCTTCAAAGCTTTTTATAATGTTTTGTATTCAATATTTTATGCTAAAAATGTAGGCTTTGAATTAATGGCGGACAAAGACATTATTACAGTGGTAAAAGTAAAGTGATTTATTTCACTTTATTGTGCTCTAATTAAATATGTCAAAGTCCATAAATAAATGGCTCAAAATCAGATTAAATGTGCTAGAGACAAAATGTAAACTTCCCACTTATACCAAAAAAAAAAAAAAAAAATGGTTTTGGATTAATAAGTTTTCACATTAAGAAGATTTTCTAGGAATGTATTATCAACAAGTGAGGAATGCTTCATCTATAAAGAAAAACTCTATTAAGGATGAATGATGTGACTGTCTTTCTACAATTGCACATCTGTATTGCACTTTTGCTTGTATAGTATCAGAAAACTAGTTGACTATTGACAGAACTAGCTTGTTACTAGAAAAATCCTTAGCATGAAGACTTTTTAGATGTTGTGTTGCTTTTTTTCCCCTGCTTGATGTTGTGACAGAGACACTGTAAATGAAATGCCAAAGATCAAAATGGTAGAACTATTAAAAACCGTGGGATAACTTGTATGTAGAGCTTTTGTATTGAGGAGAATGGAAGGTTTAATCACAAAACATTAGGAATAAGATTCATATGCATGGATCTAGATTCTGAAAGAAACTGATAAAGCTGTTTCTGGATATCGACGTGCTCTGGGTATCCCAAATTCTCAACAGTTTAATGGACATTAATTCTAGCATTAAGTCTCCTAAATTTTCTAATGAACTACCAACTGATTTGTGCCACCAGAAGGCACTTTTCAATGTGCAATTGCTTTCTATTTCCATACAAAAAGTACTGGTAGCTGAATAAATACAGTGCAACCAGCAATTGGGAGATAATGAATAAGATCTTAAAAGGTCTAACCAAGTTAGCAGAATGCAAATTTCAGTGATCTTGAATGGAGAATAACAAAAATTCTAATGCCAAAGTATGAAACAGTGGATTTGCAAAAGTTTAATGTCCAAAAATAATTAAAAAAAACTTGTATAAATTTTTAATAAATAAACCTTGTAATTAAAAAAAAAATAAATAATAAATTCTTTCATAAAAGAAGCCAAAAGTTTTTGATTTGAATAAATATATTAAATACAGTCAACTCAAGAAAATTTATGTGAATAAAAAAACGTTTTAAGCAGAAAATAGAACAGAAAAATACAACATTAACTTGTAAGCAAGGTTTCAACCAGTTTGGGTTTTTTTCAAAGATTATCTAATAATTTATATCCTAATATAGTGTTTCTATAAGAAATTAGATCTACAAGGGTGAAGGTTTTTTTATTTAGTTTATTATTATTTTTGCTTCTAATTACAGTTTTGCTTGAATCTTCTATTCAAATTGACATAAAAATGTTAAAAAAAAGAATAATAACTTATCAGGCACCCTAAATGCTAGTCTGGTCGTATGATGCATTAATAATTGAGCCTTATATGTCATAGTTAGAGATCATTAGTTCAGTTCACTCTGAACACATTGTATTTGCATAAAGCCTATTAAGTTCTATAATTCGCATCTTCACGAAAATTCCCATTTTTCTATGTATCTGTTGATTATGTCAATCAGTGTTAGTTTCTTATCATGTCTAATTCTAAGGAACATAACTGTTTGTGATAAACCCACTCTCTTACTTTCTCATTTGTCAGTCTCTGAAGGCATAATGAAAGTGACTTCAATACAAAACAATCCATGGTATATTCCTATCCTCCATCACCATTCTTTCCATCTATAGAAAAGATGTTTGAATGGTACAATGAGCACTGCCTCAGAACCAAGATCAACTGGCTGTTGTTTAAGATAAATGAGATTCAGTTTACAGACTGTCTTCAAGTTATTTCACCTGCAAAAAATAAGGAAATAGAAATTCCAACTAATTCAGAGAAAGATAAGATGTAAAAGGCTGTTAAATGCTGTTCTGAGATGGATTCAGTTTCAACACGTTTGAAGTTTTGAGTGCTGCAGATTCCAAATGTATTTCTATTATTGGTTAATACTGCTTGTCAGTAATTCTTGAGGATATGAAAAGAATATATTGATTATTCCATTCTGTATCTCATCATTCTAATCAACCTTCCATGAATTTTATGGTTATCTCATTGATTACTGAAATTCACTATCTGCAAAATCTCAACAAAAATCAACTTGATTGACTGAAAGGAAATCACATTCCCTAAAATATATGAATATTAAGATGCAATTTAACATCAGACTTTGAATTCTTTTTGTATCCTGGTCATGAATATCTTTTTTCTTTGTTTATGAAAATATTTCTTACCTTTACGATTGTATATTAAAGTTAAAAGTTGTACAGATATATGACCCTTGGGATTACAAGAGATAAGGCTTGCCAGATTAAGTTGAGATCATGCGGTCAGTCCAATGTCTGCCCTCTAGTAAAACCCCAGGAATGAAACCCAGTATCAGATCAAATAGTGCTAAGTATCTTTACCACCCATCGTCTACTCTAAATTCTACATGATACTATATAGGTGTCTGAGTTTTTCTGGTACATCAGTGTATGTGTACAATTTCTCTATATTCTGTTAAGTTGCTTTTAATTAAAAAAAAAATGCTTTTCGAGCTTTTAATTCTTGTACACCAATGTGTTTGCAAAATTATCTTTCTACAATTGAGATCATTTTTTTAAAAATATCAGAAGTCTGAGAAATGTGAAAGAGTAGTTTATTGATAATATTATAATACAAGGCATAATTCTAGGCTGACATCAGGATGCAATTTGTTTCTGAAAATCAATAGATTTTTAGATGAATGGCCATCACACTCTTTATTACTTATCATTCACTGCCTATTGCAAGGAAAGAATCTTGCATCCTATATTTCATTTAAAAGATCTGAGTTTTTTATCCTTCAAAGCAGCTGCATAGTCACCCTTCTCCTCTCAATATCTGAATAGTATACTGTATTCAGGATATACTATTTCTGATTTTTTTTAAAAACAGAGAACATTGAGTTTCTCATCCACAAAGACATAGAGAATTATTTATCTTTCACTTTGCAATTGAAGAAGTAAACAATATTGCCTCAGAATTTTCAGTTTTAAACTGGGAAAGCTTCTGAACAGGTGGGAAAAAAAAGAGCCTTATCTTCTTTTCTGGGAAGCAGTCATATTCAATGCATTTCCCTTCTTAGACATATTAAAATTTCTTTCATGGATGTTAGCCAACATTTATTTTGTACTGCAAACGTATATATGAAAATTGCAAACACAAAACAAGAATTCTGCATCACAAAAATTGATCTCATGATAGATTAACTGCCATTAGTGTTTCAAACTTATTGAACAATACGAAATAAAAATTACCTGTTTAAAATGAACTGCAAACAAGAATAGCTTCTAGCCTATAGAGCAGTTGCTTAAAATAGATTTAATTACCAGAAAAATGTGTACTAAGAAAAAACAAAGAAAATTTGATTTATAAATATGTTAACAAACACCTGAAGGCTATTGTTCAAGTAAGTCAGCAGGTAGTTAAGGAATAAAGAGAGAATCAGTAATAAAATCATCAGGTGCTTTTTTTTTTTTTACCTAAATTTACGAGATTCATAAACGTAAAAATTTTATAAATCAACAACAATATATATTCAAATGCTAAAAAATTAAAAAGATAAAATGATCTAAATTATAACAGCCTTGATTAAAAATTTATACCATTGTTAAATATTTTTTTTAATGCTCTTTTTTTTTTCTTAAGCTGAATAAGATGTAAAAATTGAATAGCAAAAAAAAAAAAAAAAAAAAAAAAAAAAAAATCAATCAAGTTTAAACCAACTTATATTTAGAGTTTTTTATCCATAAATTCAGTTTTTTACTAAAAATTAGTTTCCATTAGTGGTATCAGCATTACTCACATGTGGTATTCATTATTTCCATGTTTTAAACATAACATGTATGTAGGAAAAAAGTGAACGTGAGATAATAAAATTGTATGCACTAACTTACTGAAATATTGGTTTACTTTTATTTTTATATTGTAACACATCTTCACATTTATGCATATCTTGTACACAATTTACTGATTTTTCAACATGTTTAAGTTTGAAAATAATTATGTTCTTCACCATCACATGATCTATTTTTAAGACCCATTATTGGTTCTTGCAGTTAATTTCAATCCTGATTAGTGACTTCCTAAGTCCAATCTAAAATTCAAATTTAGGTTTGAAATGAAGGGTTGGAGAAGGATTAATTCAATAAAGAGTTTTGGTAAAACTAATAACATGATGATAATCCTTTCAGAAATGCATTTGCTAATGGAGCAAATTCAAGCAAGTAGAAGGGAAATGTAACTGGGACAGTTGTAGATATTAAATCAAAATTTATCACATTAATTTAATGTGAATTATTAAAGGAAGATTGTTCTTTATTCTTCTTCCACAAATTTTCCCCTTTTTGTATCTGGAATTATTATCTTTCAGCCAATTTCATAAGCAATATCTTTCTGTTCTACAATGAGATTCTGTGAAACATTTGGTGGATTTATTTACAATAACTATTTAAAGTAAATGTGTGTGTTTCTGATATTTTGTTCTTCAATAAAAGACTATTGTGTGTATATCATTATGTTGTCCCTTTTGTTTAGAGCAAGTGAGTCATAAGCTTAGACAATTTTAAAGTCTATGGGTGAACCAAAATCCAAATTTCTTCCAAACACTTGCAATTATTTTTATTTTTTTTGGGAGGAATGAGAAGGTGAAATTGGAAGATTGTTGGACATCAAAATCTGTGCAGATAATCATTGTTTTGCAATAAATATTTATGAGTAATCTTAGTATAATGTCAAAAGATATACAAATCTTTCCAATGCAGTTCTGTAAGGTGTCTTCTGGTGCTCAATTTCATGTATTGCACTTTCAGCTTCACATAAAGAAATATCTTACAGGCTATTCCCATGTTCACGTTGTTTTTAAGGAGGACACTATCCCTGCATTTCTTCTTGCTCCTATTTTCCATGATTTCCAAAAATTTTCAACAACAGTGAGCATAGTCTCAGTTTTAATGACCTAGTCACCACATTCTTCTCACTGCAGCTTCCAAATCAGGAAAGTTTATTAGAAAAAAGCTAAAAAAAATTCAATGCTGAAGCAACTATGCCTAGTATCCATTTAGGTAATACACAGAAGCTCGGTTATAATGCGATCTTTCGGATCCAAGATCTCGAAGATCGCGATATAACTGCGATATAACCGAACTTTTATTACTTCGCTAAGTCAAATGTCGTATATCGCATCCTATTATCGCCCACACGATTCCAAATCGATTTAAAATGGTCATTTCACGATTACCTACATCATTCAGAGCTATGTGAGAGAATTTTATATTTATAAGTACATAAATCATTACCTTTTCAACACTTTGATGGGTTATATTAGCCAAAATCGATAGGGCCATCTTGGCATCTTGTATAAACGAAGAGTCACGTGGATCGAAACTAGGTATTCACACGCCTACAGATTACATGGACCTATTTACTGGTTCTCATTGGCAGAAAAATAGATCTCGAAATTCATTTTGATTAAACGAAAAAGTCCGCGATTCTGGTATTTTTTAAAAAATATATTGTATTTGACGCATTTTCGTGACATTAGGATGGGTATAGAGTCTCAATTACTGTAAATAATAAGGAGACAAGCATATTAATTTACACCTTTGATTTGATTTTAGGTGAAAAAATGGTAAATTTTGCAATTTTACACCTTTTCCAAAATAGAAGGGGTCCAAGACTAAATCGCGTTATATCCGAATTCGCGATATAAACAACCGCGTTATAACCGAGCTTCAGTGTATTTCCACTGACTGTTTTAAGAGATAAGGGATCTACTAAGGTTACACACCTGCAAGTGAAATCATTGAATCCTCCAAAATTCTCTTCTAACAAGGTTAATCTTTCACCAACTATTCCAAAATTGAATCCATTATTCCATTATTAGTACTGTATCATCTTCAAGATTCTTCAGTTACTCTAAAATTTATTCCATCCAATGTAGCATCCTGTGTTTTATTTTTGTTTGCCTGTACATAAAGTTTTCAGCTGGATTTGAATTATTTATAAAGATATTAAGAGACCCTATCCCAATGAGGACTGAATGAAGATGACATCAAATCAGCAGCAACAGATGGCAAAAAAAAAAGCAGTAACTATTTATGAAGTTACTACAATCTCTATCAGAATTTATTATTATCTGATGGTTCAAGATCTACTTCAGCATTTTGGTCTTATTAACTTCAAGAAATCTCATTTCTCCAGATCAATTGCTTTGAAATTTCTTGATACAACATTTTCAACTGTTGTGATTTTGTCTTTCAATTACAGCAGCATGTTTTGCTTTCTAATTTGACATTTTTTTTTTTTTGCCAGAGATGCTGCCTTCTTTTTTTACACATTACTATCACCATTTCTTTAAGAATAACAACGCATTTGGCCATTTCAACTGAAATGCCCATTAATTTTATTATCACCCATCTTATCAAATTTCTTAATAATGATTTACAGGTTTTCAGTAAACTCCAATGCTACAACGAAGTTTAGTCTTCCAATTGCCTTCCTCTGTTTATTTATTCATAAAATGAAAGAGATACTCTCATCGTCTGGTAATCATCTGCTTTAAAAGGAGAATTCTTGATTGATAACTTTTTCTAGAAGTTATATAGCAGTTTTAGGCAATTCAGAAAGGCTCACTGTATCTTTACATTCAACATGTATTAATTGACTAGTAATTCAACTGCAACTTATGTTAATCAGGCAGTTTTTTTTATTTCACTGAAATTGTCTCTCAGTGCACAATTTCTCCTCATCACATTCTTGCTATCTTTCCTATCTTCTGTGCTTTTCTTAAACAACTGAGGCCAAACAACATTCAGTCACTTGCAGTTCTGTAATACTTTGAATTCTATCTTTGCACTAAAATTCCTGTTTATCTCACTTTTTATTTTTCTTGATCTGTACAGTTTTCAATATTTATCTGTCTTCCTAGATGGAAGTGTTCTGCTTTCTATGTTTCTATACAGTCATCAGTTTCAGACATACTGAATGCCAGGCAACCTTGAGCTCAGCATAGCAGATAGTGTCCCTTAGTATCTTCTCCTTCATCTTCGTTTCAAACTTACGCTCCATCTTCCAATAATTCTGGACTTATTCTTACTCAATTTACTACTACACATTCACTTCTGATATCTTCATCTTTAACTGAGGATTGCATGTCCACATGGAACCTTGTATTACATACAGTTAAGGAATATTAATCTTGTATCATTATATAAAAGTCTTATCATCCTTCTCTTCTTATGGAGCTTTTTTAAGTCATGTGAACTAAATTGTCTTTTTCTTGAACTGACTGATTTTTGAAGCAAGGCAAAAATCCTTCAATATTTCTTTCATATCCTTTCAATGTTCTCTAAAGATAACTCTTATCTTATTTCAAAAGCAGCTTTTGTTTATTTTGCTAATTGAAAATATTTTGCACAAAGGGGGTCATTTTACCACTAGTATCTTTTCTTTCTTTCTTTCTTTTTTTTTTGTTTCAAATTTTAGTGGTATTTCTTCAAAGTTGTTCTAGAGTTACATAAAAATATTTTTCAGCATCTAGTTTTTCTAATTATGCTTCATTTTCCAGATTCTTTACCCATTCAATCTCTGATCTGCTATGAGGATATCATTTCTCGTTTTGAAAGTAAAAATTATGTCTATTTTATTTAATCTTCTACATGATGTATGATCTATCTGTCTTACTTGGACAACTCTTTCTATTAATCATCCATCTCAATGCTGTGCATGTATTCCCTTAGCTAAAAAGAGTTCCGTAATGTAGTACAGTCATTCATCAGCAAGTCATAAATTGGAGTTCTCAAAAGTATGGTTCATCATCTTTTTCCTTGTTAATGTAAATCTATTATTATCAGGATCACTTAACACTGCCATTCATGCATTTGACTCTTACCAAATCACAGTATTTATCTGTTTCAAACTTAGGGGTCAGTTTTCAATAAATCCCATAAAATTTTTAATTTTTTCTCTGTGTACCTTTTCCTTTGAAACAAGTTTTGTGGAGTCTCTGATAATAATTTTATTTTCATTTATTTTGTCTTAACTAACTATTCCTATAATTGTGCAATGCCATACTTTATTTTTAATTAAATCTACAAGAATTTATAAGTTGGTTTATGAACTAAAGTATTGTATGCTTCTGTCGTTTTTGAGAATTTTCAGATTATGTTGCCCTTTGAATGTACCAGAATGGACAGATCTTTCTATATTAATCTGTACACTAAGGCCCACTTCTATTTGACTAAGCAATAATCTCAATATTTTAAAAAGTCTTGACAATGACAGTTTCAGTTCTTGTACTGGTCCTATCTTCAGTAGATTACAGTTTTACATTATGTGAACACCTATTATTTGTCTATTGTCAAACATCCAAACTGCTTCCTGCATCCAAGATATGACTCAGACAAATTTATGATTCACTAGAAATAAGAATGTTAGTTTTAGTAGCAGAATTTTTCTTTTTTACAGAATCTTACACATTTTTTTCAGTTAAATTCTTCCTAATCTTTTTTTTTTTTTGATAGATTTATTGCACAAATGATAACGGACACAAAGGTAACATCCTTTGGCAAAAGGTATAAACTTCCATAGAGAATGCCCTTTGAGAGATGAGTATTCTGTGGGATAAGTGCTAGACATGTGAGCAACTAATTCCTTAAGCATTACATGTAAGATTCCCTGTAAAAGAAATGGTATACTAACAAAAATTAACATACTTTGTTTTCTTTAAGACTGAAAATGCTGATACAATGTAAATTCAGTTGTGGATTGTAAATGACAACATATAGTTCTGAAGAAATGAAGTTCAAAGTTCTCAACATCAATGGAAAGGCTTGATATGTTCAATATGGCACATATAACACACTACCAAGAAAACCTAAGGACTCTCCTCTCCTTACCGACTTCTTTAATGCAGTCCCTAAGAAGCACATCTTGTTTCGTTGTCTTCTTACAGGACTTTCTATCCAAAGTTAAAGGTTAATCAGAAAAATACCATCTAGTTCTTTCTTGAAATCCAGAAGGGAGGCTATTGTGAAAATCTTTATGATTTTTGCCCTTCAGCTCCCTCAAGACAGGCAGCTGAAGAAGATCGGCTTCTTCTGGTAACTTCAATGGATACTGTTGACCGATATCTTCTTACATGTCTTCTAATGAACTAAGCAAAGGAAACCAAAGTCTACAGGAGTAGCTCAAGAGAGCTGATTAGGAATGATCTAGTATCAATGTCATGCGAAGATAAATAATCCAAAAAAAAAAAGTAGTAAATTAGCCAGAGATTATTAGGTGAAAAAGTTACAATAACACCACCAAAAAAACAACAATAAAATAATAAAAAAAAAACTTAATAAAAAATCATGTCAAATTATTGAAATATTACATGAAAATTTTTTTTTTTTAATTTTTTTTTTAAGTTGGCCTGAACTAACTTTAGCAGGCACTAAAATTTTAAATCAAGTTTTCAGTTAGTAACAGTTGGCTGAATTGTAGTTTCAACAAAAACTGCTTATGTGGCATTTCTTGTCAGATATCTGCTTTTTAGCAATTAATGCTACATAACAAATTGCAGTTTGTAATTTGAGAACATTAGCATACTTTGTTCTTGCTAATCACGCATATGTTTTTGGTATCTGGTATTTATTTCTACTATATTCAGTAATTTGAATCTGCCTTCTTTTGATACCAGTAATTATGCTAATTATTCATATTCAGTAATAAAAAATAGTAAGTAAAGAATACATTAAAGCAGACTAATTATACGATTTAATGTTCCCTGGTAAAAGTATTTTAAATGGATTAATAACAATAGTAGTTTTATATATTCTATTGACTTAATGTATTACTATTTAAGTAACTATTAAAAAAAAAAGAAAAGAAAGCAACAAAATTATTATAGAATAAAGTAATTCTTTTCCAATGTTCGCCCATCTGCTAATACATATTACATAAGTGCCAGAGGCTATAAGGAGAAGCAGGGCAATGGTTTGCAAACCTTCATTAATAAGATGTACTTGCAACAGCATGACAAGACAACTGTATTGGCAGGAAGCAAGAGTAATGTACACGCCCAAGGAAATGAAGGGCATTTCTCCAAATAAGAATAAATGGGGGGAATATAAGAAATGTTATCAACAAAACTATTTCAGAAATTTGCTGAAAACAAGATAAAATTTGCACAAATTCCCTAATTTAATAAAATATAATTCATAAAAGAGAAATTTCAACTTCTCCTCATGCTGAGATTCTTTTCTAATCTGTTATTTCATTTTCAGTAGCCAGAGTTAGGCTAATTTTTAAAGATATAATTTTAAGCATTTCATCATATTAAGGTCTTGTTAATAAAGCATATTAACAGTGAAACACTCAGAAATGCTTGTATTAATGTGACTTAATATCCTAATTTCCTTTAGTTTAGCTTTACAGATGGAACTTTTCCTTAATATTTTTTTTTTTGTCCTATTGCAAGAATTAATATTAACAAGGTAATTGAGGCATCAACAGCCACTCATTCATATTGTCATGCGGTGCAAACCATCTGTTCAAATGAACACGAGAAATATATGTTTCAGTAGAAATTGACATTCACATAGAATAAGCAGCAACTGTAATTACCTGAAGTACAGGTGTCAATTCATTGCTTGCTTCTGGATCTAGTTTCTGTGAAATGCTACTGCAGATTGATGGTTGAGGAGTTTGAATTGAAGTCTTAGGGCTCATAGCATAAGTAGAAATCTTTAAAATAAAGAAAACAATTTATAAGGTATCATTCAAATATCTCAGTTTGAAAATGATTCTTAAGATTCTATTAGTATTAAAAATGAATGAAACACCAAGAAAAGATCAGACAATAATTATTGTTTGTTAAAGTTAAATAGAAAAAAAAAAGGAAAAACTAAATAAACAGAGGAGATAAATGTAAAAAGAATCTTTTCAATCCTCAAAAATACCTATTTATCTTCAACATAAAATCAGTGTTTTATTATCTGTTAAAATTATTTGAATTTTAGAGGTTGAAAAATGAAAAATAAAAAGTCGACTGAGACTGATACAAGATCAAAATATACACACATTTTATTTTTTAATCAATCTATTTACTAGTAATTGTAGTAATATGATAAAATATTTGAAATTATTACTTTGAATAAGAAAGATACATACCTTTTCATTAGAAACCATGCTTAGGGGTGATCTTGTGAGATTTGGGAGCAATGGTGGCTTTGGAGGTGTCATTAGATGAGGAGGTGAACAACCTGCCAAGTTGGGAACTATCATAGGAGCAGGAACTCCTGCAGGCTGAAGAATCGTTGAAATTGGATGGTAGAACACACTTGGTATAGCATTCATACTATTCACGTATTGAACTAGAAAATGAAAATAAATTAAATTAGAAAACAAAGCAGCTTTCTCAGTGATTTTTTAAAATTCATCTTAAGCTGAACTTGGGAGAATTAGTTAAAACAGATTTAGCATTTTTCATGCAAAAAATAAAAAGGGTCGGGAATGGAGTCTTTATTTTTAAAATCCTATTCCCTAAAATGAGAGAAACAAACAAAGGTGAGATGCAGTACCAGTCTTTCGAGATTAAGAACCTTTAGTTCAAATCTCTTTGTATGAATAAGTAGCTTTATTATGTATCACGTAATTCAATTCCTCCTATGAAGGGAATAATAAAATTTATAGAATAGTTGTTAATTTAAGAATAATGGAACTAGGTCCTCGTTAATTGCACAATGGTGGTTTTAAAATGGGTAAAGATGAAAAGAAATGATATGAAGACAAAGAGAATAAGAAGCTTCAGACCATCCACAAGCAGATCCTTTTATTTGTGAAAGTACTTAACTTTGTAAAGGAATAAGCACAAATGTGGAAGACGACAAAAGAGTGAAAGTGGGCGTTGATTAAATGGCTGTTTTTTGCACATTAAACAACTACAGGGGGTGGACAAAATAATGCGAACACCTGTTAAAAGACAAAAAATCTTTATTAGTAGGGTGTTGGCTCACCCTTCGTCTGAATTGCCGCTTGTATCCGATCTGTTCAAGGGAACAGTGTTCAAGGGAAAACGCAGCTATTTCATGTGCAGAGTGATCTCTAGTTCAGAAAGTGTGGGGAGAGGTGGAAACCTAGCACATACTTTGGCCTCCAAAATATCCCACAAAGGATCGATTATGTTAAGATCAGGTGCTTGAGGAGGCCAGATGAAATGTTCCATGTCATATTTGTGCTCATCGAGCCATGCTTGGACTCATCGAGCAGTGTGAATGAGGGAGTTTTCATCTTGGAACAGAGGTTGTTCGCCAGGGAACACAGTCTGCAAAATAGGATGGAGATGATCACCCAGAATACTGAGATAATGCTGTGCTGTGACCTTCCCATGCTGGAAAATAAGTGATGTAGGGTGCCAAGATGTCGCACCCTACACCATCACAGCGCCTTCTCCATACTTAAGTAGTAGGAAAGAGGCAGTCAACGTGAAATGCTTCTGTGAGCATTCTGCACACGTAAACACATCAAGTGGTCTGAAATAAAGTAAATGCAGATTCATCAGACTAAATGACGTGTCCCCACTGCTGTTGTGTTCAGTGTCTGTGCTCACGGCACCATTGCCGTCACTTCAACGCATTCCACGGTGTCATTAATGGTTTTGGAATATCCTCTCTGCCATGAATATTCACAGTATGCACGTCGTATTGGATAGTTTTGATTGATAGGAGATCATGGAGATGGGCGTTCATCTCAGAGGTTATCTGGGACACCATTGATTTCACTGGGACAGTATCAATGAAGAAATAAATCAATAGATTTCTTTCAATAGTTTTATACTTGTTTTTAATTCATTACATTACATCCACTATAATATCACTTTTTAAAATGAATTCTGGAAATCAATCACAAACAGAGTGCTATCATTATCTTGAAGATTGAAGTGGACTTTGTAAGACAGTGAACTTCAATTCTTATTTCTTACCTGGCATCAAAACTGTACTTGTAGCTTGTGCTCCTTCAAAGTTAAGCTGTGGTGCTGACTGGTGACCAGTGGGAAGGTACGTATACATTGGTAAAGTGTAGTTTGCTAAAGGTTGAGTCAATGGCAATGAAAACGTGGATGGAATTGAAGAACCAGGGCTAAAGAAAAGAAATATTCATTAATTAGTGAATTAATATAACAAGCAGAAACACCTTGTAACTTAGAATGAAAAAGAATCCTCAGCAAATGTGTTAGGGCTTAGCTTGGCAACTTAATCAGTAAGTTTTGCAGTTTGCCAATAATATCAGTTGGCTAACAACTCAACAGCAAAACATTTTTTAATGCAGCCCAGTTAATTCCACTTCCTCTTAAACTAAAATCTCCCTTTTTTTTTTAAATATATTTTTCCCATTAAATTCTCAATTGAAAATGGCAACAATATCTTTTTAACTTACTGTATTTTTATTAAACAAGATATAGTTTCCTTTGATTTTTTAAGAACTTTCCTTTATTCTGAATAATCTTAAGATGATTTGATTTTAAATGAAAACTAACCAATTTTAAGAACTCTTTAATATAATTTAACTATATGGTTTTAATTTAACAAGAGAATATGAATATTGTTGCATACTTAAATGAAGCTGAACTTGGGGGGAAAAGAGAGCTTGAAGCTGTTGATGTCATGGTAACAGGTGATGATGTTGTCATAGAGAATGGAGGCCATAGGTTAACGGGAGCCACACCATTGGAAGGTGGGATTCTGGATATTGGATTAGTGAATTCTAACCCTTTCAAAGGTTCGGTGTGAGTGTGCTTGTTCACTTTGGCTGAATCCACAATTGGAGAATGAGAACCTGTTCTTTTAAGTCTGTTTTGAGATTTTCGTAAGGACTTATTACCTTCTCTATCACTGCGTGAATAATGAGAACTACTTCTTTCACGTTGATGCTCTCGATGCTGTTGAACAAAAAATTTCTTTGTCATTTCATTATGTCTTGAAAGTGTTTCCTCAGTTAATTTCACATGGCAGTATGAGGAGCTATTATCTTGTTCAGGCAAATCTGCTGGACGTTTGGAGTCAGCTAGTGGTTCTATATCATTGTCAGGACTGCTCCTGGAATTAGAAGCACAGGGTCGATTGCCACTTCCATCTGTTGAGCTGGAGTCAACTACAATTACAAAGTTGGAAATCTTTATCAGAGGGATAATTTCAAATAAGTTATAACAGTCTTAATTGGAATGATACATTATTCTTTTTAAAGATCTACCAACAAAATTATTATTTATAATTTTAAGAGTAGAAGCTGAAAATCAGTCAAAATATATCATGATGTGAAGGAAAAATTTCACCACTCTTCTAAACTAAGGTCATCTTTCTGTCGACTGCTACAGACTTTCTATAAAGTTGTATTCAAGCATTAACAAACATCATTATTGGATAATGTTAAGGACAAGGTATATTCCAAAGCAGCATCCAATATACCAATCTAACATGGAATGGCTTGGGATATTACATTTATGATTCTTTTAATTCCACCACATAAAAACTCCTATAATGTTTGAATACAACTTTTAGTGTTTACCATAACAGAAATTCCAACTTTGACAAAATCTAAAACGTGTCTTTAGCAACAGACAGAAACTTAACAAGCTTATCTTAGTTTGGAAAAAAAGTAAAATTCTCATTTCATATCATTTATTATCTATTAAAAACTTTAAAATGTGAATGCCTAAACTTTAATTAAATGGAAAAGTAAGAATGCAAATTGTGCTCCAATGTACAACATGCTGTCCTCCAAGATTTCACCAATACAATACAAAGGTTGTATGTTCACATACCTCTTTGTGCAGTATTAAATTTATCTCTCCTTCAGTGATGGACACAGAATCATTGAGCAATAGTTTCTAGAGATTTTGTAAGCATTAAAAATTGTATTAACTGTTTAAAAGTTTAAGAACATAACATTAAGATAAAAATTAACACAAGTTTATCAGATGATTATTGTACTCAAATAAGATGCTAAAATAATAACTGAAAATTATAACTTGCTCGGAGCTGAACTTGGATGATACAACAACTTATAAACATTGACACTAGATTTTATGATGCA
>JAFIDM010000004.1:24114852-24162386 GCA_023159025.1 Thereuonema tuberculata | reverse complement strand
TCTTTTTATTGGATTTCTCAAGCAATAACTTGGACTCTTTTAAACTAAAGGATTGATATCAATGGGACTTTCCATGCTTTTTCTGCTATGCTGTTTGTGCTTGCAGTGCTTCACAGAGGTTTGAGATGAAATGGGAATAAGAAGATGGTTGAGGAATGGCAAACTTGAGTACTACTGTACGTTGATATAGAAGTAATTGATATTATGATTAATGTTACTAATATTTTATTGGAGAGATCAATGGCTTTGGGATTACATCCATTAGTAAAGTTTGTCCTATCTACTGCTTTGAATTTCCATTGAGAACATTAGAAGTACAGGCAATAGAGTGAGTGTGCCTTTAAAAATGATCAAAAAAATGAAGATTATCAATAACTTTTCAAGAAAAATAGGGTAAACTGAAGCAGAACCAGATACCAAATCAACTACTGAAAACACTCTAGATGAGATGTTAAGTGCAGGGATGAACCTGTATTGAAATACTAAAAGGACAATTGGCTAAATGATCTACAATAACAGAATCTCTATTAATTTATGAATAGTCTCAGACTAAATTAAAATCACAAACTAGTAAAAATTAGGTGCCAATTAAAAAGGAAGTAAGACTCCTAGCATTCAGAGACCAATGAGATTAAGTTGAGGTCATGTGGTCAAGCCCAATAACCTTCCATCTTTAAGCTGTTAGAAAGAAACCTAGTATCTATTTTAAACTTGATGAACTATAGGACTTCTCTGGAGAAGAAAGCATCACAGAAAAACCCAGACCAATGCTGGGAATGATTCCAAGGAGCCATGGTTTAATAGTTAAGTGAAACCAAATACTGAATGCAACGTTGGAAATAACTTTCTATTTGTCTCTGTCATTGCATCCTATTGCCCTTGCAAATTTATTCAGTCATTCATCGCTGCAACAAAGTTTCATTCATTTTCTTGAATTACATAAGGAATTACCATCTAAATTCATGATTTTTTTAATGGTCTGACTATCCCTTGATATTATAAACTTTCCAAAGGCATAGAGTTATTCAAATAGTTAGGATGTTTTTATTTTAGAAATATTTTGAAAACTTAAAAGAACAGCTGAAATGAAGGTTGGATAAATTTTTAAACAGAAATTAGAAGCAAACTTAAATTGTGAATTTAAAAATTTTGAATACATGTATGTATAAAGTTTCTTACCTACAACCACTTGTAGATGGCTGACCATATCCACTACTCTGACTGGAGAAGCTGTTGAGACTTTTGCTACTGCTACTGCTGTTGGGAAAAAAAAATAGAACAAAAACAAGATAGAATTAAATGGAAGAATAATGCTAAATTAGGGAATTAAATGATTACTTCTTTTATTTGAAGCAATCTTAAACTGATTGTGGTACATCTACAAATAGGAAGTCTTTCTACATATTTATGTAATTTTCTTGTGATTTTGTAATAGGTTTTATAATAGGATTTGAATTCTGAAGCCCACTTAAGCAAATTAGATCTTAACAGTTCTTATATTGTGGTAATGCTGTTAATAGGAAGCTTAATAGTAATCATTCATTTTGTACTTGAGCCAAATATTCTTATGTTAGTTGCAAATGAGAACATGCATTGGATTCCTAAGAAAGTGATCCTATAAAATGGATCTACAAATATCAAAATGTAATTACATTGCGACAGTTTGATCAAATTCTTAAACATGAAGATATATAGAACAACACATAATCAATTAATCATGCTCCCATGATTGCGAAAGACAAATATTCAAGTGTTCATAAACACATGCACTGGCTGACTACACTAATGTCAATCAAAAGACAGCAAATATGTTCTAGGAACTGAATTACATTTAAAATTCAAATATAGATATTTTTTGTGGTTATGGAAGTATCAAGAAAGCAAAATAAATAAAAATAATAAAAAGAAATTGCTTAACGGTTGCTTGAATTCTATGTTGTTATAACAAAATGGAAATAAATAAATAAACAAAGTTGGAATAACAAATTATGATGAGTATACATAAAAGAAAAACAAAAACTTATTATGTTTTGCAGCTAATACAAAAGAAAAAGCATACTGATAATGAATTTATTAATAAATGAAAACCTAATTTTCTGAAGAGAAAGTATACGTCCATTTATTCAAAGTCAGATTAATCAAATCATCAAGAGATTAAAGAGATTAAAGAGATTATTTAGCCTTGAGTTTTTCGTCTTAATTACTTAATACAGTAATATTTATAAAATAAGAGTGATAGAAAGTTTTAATTGCTTTTGAACTGTCTCCTTAATATTTCATGTAATTAAAGATATAACCCTGACTACTACTATATATAAAATGGTATTTGGTATTTAGGAGTGAATATACTAAGAATGCTCTATAAAATATTGCCTCTTTGTCAAAAAGAATTGTCAGAATAAAAAATATAATATAAATTTCATCCATTACCATTTGTTTATTTTAAAGAGGGGCTTCAGAGAACTCTGAAACAGATCATAAAAGCCTTATCTATATAATTCATTGAGCCTGTTTAGATATTTATCTCAACCTGAACTGAGTAATGTGATATTTTGTTTGTAGAATAACTTTGGCTGATTTATTATGAACTTTGTCCCTTATCACTGAATTTCTTTGTCCACTATGAACTTTCACCTTTCAAGAACTTCTCAAATGGAAACCATGGATTCTACTTAATTAAGATTAATCTTCAAATGCAAATGAACAACATGTAGTATAGTGAGACTCCTGAGGCTACTATCCTAACACAGGTTTAATTCGATGCTCACTCACTTAATCCACTGCAAAGAAATCTAGTATTCATTTCATTGAAGCTTTTTCTAGGATCTGAATGGAGAAGAAATAACTAGGAAAAAATATCTGGTTATCTTTCTCAGATTAAATTCAGCTGCTCTGTCAAATCAATATTTCTTTTATGATTTATAACAGATGACACTAAGCAGGAGATATTAGGATGCAAATAAATAAATAAATAAATAAATAAATAAATAAATAAATAAATAAATAAATAAATAAATAAATAAATAAATATCTGCTCAAAATTATTGGGAAATTTTTACTAGAGTACCAGCCAGAAATAGTGCAAAGATACTGAATATCTGAACTTACTAACCAGTAGATCTTGAATGTAATTAGGACCCTCTGTAAATGAGATCTGAAAACACCTAAATTGATGGATGCAAGCTACAGAAGCTCCAAGACTTCAATAACATCAGGACTGGGTGTTTTTTTAGAGCTTTATGGTGGAAAGAAAGAGGAATGATGGCTGTGCCAAGGACTTAGTAAAGATTGATTTGTATTTCGAAGATAGCAGGGCTTTTTTTTATGCTGTTGATTATAAACTAATCATCCCATTACAAAGCAAGAAATACTATTAAAAATTTGAATATAAATTATATCAGCTGCTATAGGATAATAAGAATATCAGTGACTTTCTATACAGGGTGTTTCAAAAATACACGGCATAATTTCAGGTATGTATTTCCCACATGTAGACAATCAAAATAGTTCATTACAACATATGTCCGGAAATGCTTCATTTCCGAGTTATGGCCTTCACAACATTGAAAATCACCGGAACGTTTTTCGTTCCGCCGGTCGTTGCCATTACAGAATATGTTCAAAATGACCACCTCCTGCTTGAATACAGACCTCACATCGATGTCTCAATGACCTGCGAACACGATCCCACACTCCAGGAATGTTGCGTATGTCCTCAGAACGTGCCACAATTCGATTCCGAAGGGATTCCAAATCAGGCACCGGAGACGAATAAACCAATGATTTTAAATGGCCCCACAAGTAGAAATCGAGAGGGTTCAGATCAGGTGAGCGTGGAGGCCAAGCAATTGGGCCACCTCTACCTATCCATCGATCAGGAAACGTTCGATCCAAGTACCGGCGAGCCGTACGACTGAAGTGTGCAGGAGCGCCGTCATGCAAGAAGTGAGCGTGCTGACGATCGATCAGTGGAGTGTCGTCATAAACATGAGGTATGGTGTTTTCCAGGAAGTTTGTGTACGCCTGCCCCGTAAGTCTGTTTACAAGTACATGGGGTGCAACTAATCGATCACCAATGATACCGGCCCACATGTTGAGGGAGAACCGCACCTGGTGATGAGATACAACAGTTGCATTTGGGTTTTCATACGCCCATACATGCTGATTGTGGAAATTTGTTATGCCATCTCGTGTGAACTGTGCTTCATCTGTAAATAATACTAAGGCAGGAAAGTTCGGATTTGCAGCACACTGCTGCAAGAACCACTGACAGAACCTAACTCGTGCAGGGTAATCTGCTGGTGACAGCGCCTGTACACGTTGCAAATGATAAGGATACAATTGATGCTCTTTCAGCAGTCCAGACAGTCGTATGGGGAACATTCACTTGCAACGCTAACCTTCGTGTGCTGACAGAAGGAGTTCTGTTCACAGTCTCCAGAATCTCCTCCTGTTCTTCTGGAGTTGTAGACCTTGGTCGTCCCCTTCCCAATCCAGGAGAGTGAAATTTTCCATACTCGCACAGACGGTGATGGAGACTTACAAATGTCTTCCGATCTGGACATTGTCGCTGTGGGTACCTCTCCTGGTACAAACGACGAGCCAGCGCAGCATTGCCGTCTGCCTTACCGTACATGAAGTGCATCTCTGCCAGCTCCTGATTTGTGTACATGACACACAGTCGAACGCCAAACACACCACTGAATTTAACCTTCGCCTCGGAATGATCTGTCAGAGTGCCCTCTTAATGTGTCCTTTGACGGCAACGACCTGCGGAAAGAAAAACGTTCAATGAGACATCGATGTGAGGTCTGTATTCAAGCAGGAGGTGGTCATTTTGAACATCTTCTGTAATGGCAACGACCGGCGGAACGAAAAACGTTCCGGTGATTTTCAATGTTGTGAAGGCCATAACTCGGAAATGAAGCATTTCCGGACATATGTTGTAATGAACTATTTTGATTGTCTACATGTGGGAAATACATACCTGAAATTATGCCGTGTATTTTTGAAACACCCTGTATAATAATGAGAAAGTAATTGCACTGTTTCCTCTTCTGATTTATTTTGGACTTTAATGCTGACACTGAGAGTTACCTCCAACATGTCATTTTCCTATTCATATCTGATGAAATGCTTGCAATTTAAAATTTCTATATGGTTTGATGAATCCATGACATTTGTAGCCTATTAGTGCAAAATTTATGCAGGTTGCAGTACTGATATAAAATCTATTAAAATCTATTTCTATAAAAAAATACTTCAAAACAAATTTATTTTTAGAAATGAACGGCATCAAATAAATTTGCATGATGTTTAGAAAGCCTTTAAAGAAAACGTTTTTTATTATGATTATTTGATAGCGTATAAATAAAATATAATTTAATCTCAAACAATTTAAAAAAAAAAACAATTTTTAATTTTTTAAAAATTAAGTAATGCACTATTAATAAATATTTTAAATACAAATCATTATTTTACGAATCAGTTTTTATCATTTCAGGTTTTCATCAAGGTTTTTTAAGTTGAAAAAACCAAGTAATATATCTTGAACCCCCCCCCCTAAAATGAACTGTTTTTGAATTTTAATTTAATTAATTACAAAATATTTTGAAAATTAAAAACAAGAAATTATAAATCCCATATGCTTTACAAGTTTATATTTAAATTTTCAGAATTTTAGGTACATTGGTAAAAGAAATATATAAAAGAAATAAAAGGTTTGCAGTCACCTGCATTTGCTTGAGTCAGGACCTTAATTCATATTTATTTTATCTTCCTCCTCAGATTATTGCCATCAGATAATCTTTGGTAATTTTGCTGTTCAATATATTCTCAATTTAATTTATTATAAGTCATTAAAAGTTGTTTTTTTTTGTCTTTTTGATGAATTGATTTTGGATTTTTTTCTTGATGGATATTCGAAAATTAGTATCTTTAGCCAGTCCTGATTATTACAAAAAAATAGCAGTTTCTTTATTTCAGTCATTTTTTTTTCTATAAAAACTATTTTAAAGACTAATGTCAATCCTAGCCTTGTCATTCTTATATTATTATTATTATTATGTAAAAGATTCAAATATTGCATTTCCCCAGCAAAAACAAAATGGCGGGTCAAGGACCAAAGCACATATTGCCAAGTGTAAAGACATGTGCAAGAATGATTAGGGATGTGTGGGTTGTGTCCATAAATTCCTAACTATGCGTGTTGTGTTGAATATCACAGCCTTCTGGAGTTGTGTATACGTGTTTTTGTGAAGTCCTAGAGTGCTGAGACTGTGGTGCAATGTTTGAGTCAACAGACCAGTGGCCTACAGGATGATGGGTACAACACGTACTCGGTCCTGCGTCCACTACTTCTGGCGCTCGTATGCTAGGTCGGTATACTAATATTTACTGATCTTGTCTGCGGGAGTTTTCTGCTGTGTTCTTGCTGATAGCACTGCAATATCAACGAGATAGGTCTGTTTGTTGATCTTATCAACAAGTGTGATATCAGGTCTGTTGTGATGTATGGTTTTGTCTGTGAGAATGGGGCTTTCCCAGTACAGCTTATGTGAGGATGACTCTAATATGCTTTGTGGTATGTACTTGTAGTACAGGACCGTGTTCTTAATAAGTGAGTGTTTGTGTGCTAGCTGTTGATGAACGATCGACGCTACCTGATTGTTTCAGTGGAGGTAGTCTGTTTGAGAGAGAAGGGGACAGCCTGATATTATGTGGAGTTACAAAATACTGATTTCATTTTATTTATTTCTCGTTTCAGAAGTAACTATATTTGGTTTTCAGTATTTGAAGAAAAAATTTCTCAGTAAATGGTTATTTTGCAATAAACTACACTGATTTAGCAGAAAAACTGAGACGTCTGTCTAGCAAAGTGTAGATTGTCTTTTCACTCGAATTACCACAGCAACACAACAGGGCATAGATTCCACAAGCTCTTGAAGTACTGTGTAAATAGTGCATACCATGCCTTCTCAATAGGGTCCACAACTCCGTGCTATTCGTTGGTGGTGGAACTCTGGCACTTCGAACTGTAACCCATATGTGTGCTATTGGGCTCAAATCTGGAGGAAGACAGACCAACTCATAACAACAACTCTGAATGCTCCTCCAGCAGTAATTTGGTGATTGTGGATCTATGCGGTGGTGCATCATCCTGTTAAAGAACCTGCTCCCATCTGAGTGAATGTATGTCATGAAGAGGTGCAAATGATCCTCAAGGATGGTGAAGTAAAGTTCACCTGTCACTGATGTCTGTAGAAGTATCAGAGGTCGTACTATGTGCCAGTTGAAAACACTCCATAACTGCTCTGTACTGTCTCTTATTGGAATACAGGGTACATTGCCATAAGGGGTTTCCTCCATACATGTAATTGTCCACATATCTGAAACAGTTGGAACCACAACTAGTCGGACCAGGCTGCAATTTTCAGTTGTCTTGCATCCAATGGAGGTGTTTATGAGTCTAGGCAAGGTTGCATGACCCTTTACTCTTGATTCAGCAACGGGACCCAAGTCGGCTGTCTGCTTCTTTAACTTACAGAAGAGTTTTCTCTTGATGTTATATGTGGCCACAGCATTTAATTGTTCTGCTATATCTGATGCCTTGTTGCATACTGGTCGGATGTTGCAATTCATGTCAGACGATGCTATTCACATTGTGTCCCGAGTTTTTCGAGAGCCGCAGCGGTGTCGCACTTTGGATGTCTTCGCTGATGTTCTGCAGTCGCAGTACACTCTTTGAAATGCACATGAAAATCCAAAATTCATCTTGATTTCGAAGATGGAGTGATCAATATCTGTGGCACCTATTATCTTGCCTCATTAAAAGTCGCTTAAATCATGATACACCATCAACATCACTGCGAGCTATACAATGAATTGCAGAGATATCCGCCATTACTTGTACTTTAATTGCGGAAGGTACAATTTAATGCGGTGGTATGGTGGCAAATACTAGACATTTAAGTGACTGTCTCAGTTTTTCTGGTACTTCAATGTATATTAAAATACAATGTAATGTACAACGTATGATCCTTGAAGGAAAGAACAACTAAAATTGATAAGCAAAGCCTGGTTTTCAGATGTAGCTTATTTTTTTTTGTTAATTCATCAAAACTGATGTTGATGCAAAGTTTGGATATCAATTTTTTTTTTATTTGTGAAGCCGGATTTTCTCGTTATTTTTATTTTAAATTAGGATAAAATTGGAATACATCACTTCGTTTTTTTAATTTATTTCCGAAATCTTTGTAAATAAATAATATTTATGAATAAATAAAGGTATTTTGGAGTTATTTGCGAATAAATAACTCAACGAAATCTCTTGATATTGGAATGTATCTGCTGGCAGAAATAGTGGCGATTCACCTACATCACGTGACTGATGTCAATAAAGACATCCCATTAAGGCTGTTTGTATGCATGTAACAATGCTTTCATTTTGAATTAAAAGTAAGTGTTACGAGAGATAAAAAGCGAAGGCTCTTTGTCAACCCCAAATTAATAAGAAGAACAATAAAAATAGAATGTTTGTAAATTTCGGAACTCTTAATTCACGTCTAATTCGAAATTCACGAAGCTTTCTACATGATAATTAATTAGGACTTAGTAAAAACATAAAGTCAGTCGCAGTCCTTCTTTTTAAAGTCTAATTTTCAAAGGAAAGATCGGTTAATGAAATTATCATGTGTGTATCCCTAATCGCCTCTGCACCAATGAACCGATCCTCATGAAATTTGATATTCCGGAAAAATCATTAACTTTTAACAGAAACGTGCTCTTCACAGTGACCTTTTGTGGGAGGGAGCGAATCCAAGATATATTCCTCGCGGAGGGATGATACCTTGGAAGGGAGCTTGTCCTGCCGTATAGCCCAAGTTGTATCGCAACAGGCAGGCCCCCCACATCAAATTCCGGGCCCAGGTACCAAATGCAAAACCGGGCCTCCCCCCCCCCCCATGTTATGAAACAAAATCAGAAATTCTATACTCCAAGTGGCGCGGTCACCTTAAGACTAAAAAAAACAGAATCTCCAAATCGACAATCAAAAAAAAAAAAAAAAAAAAAAGAATCTGTTCTACACTATAAACATACTGTAGATTTCACCCCGGGCCCCTACAACGGCCGGGCCCCGGTGCTGTGGGACCAACTGACCCCCCCCCTTGTGGGGGCCCTGGCAACAGGTTATACCAAAGAACGTCTATATAAAGAAGGTAAGCTTCCATAGGATCAATATAGAATAGGCGACGGTGGCGCCCTCAAACTCTGGAGGTCCTACAGTGAAGCTGATTCTTTCCTTCAGGGGCAGCGACAATAGAAGGACCATTATCCATTTACGTTCTTTGGTTATACTATTCATTCTACAAGCAAAAATGATTATAGATGTCGACTTCCATCCAGCAAAAAGAGTCAAGTTAAATAACAAAATCTTTAAAATAAATGATAGAGCTTTTTTAAACTTTATTGTTAATATGTCAACTTTAAAAATCCGTTTGATTTTTAAAGTTTGATTCCGTTAAAAACAAACTCTCCCGGGGGGAAGGGGGGGGGGAGGGAAGACCCCCCCCCATTTAATCCGTCGATGGCTTTTCATAAATAAAAAGAATATTAGTGAAAACAATATGCTTTTCATTTCATGAATAATACTTATAATGATAATGCCTTTTGAATTTCAACGAAGCCAAACAGGTGTATGTGTGTGTTTTTTTTCTTTCCCGCTCCCCCCAACATCTTCGACCTGATCTGTTAAGGAGATGCTATTTATAATATATAAATAACAACTTCTCCTTACCTTTTCACCATAATAAAAGGATTTTGGTTGGTTGGTTGGTTGGTGTTTTATGGCGCAAAAGCAGCTGCGGCTAAGCTGCGCTAACAAATATAAAATATTATATTATAAATATAATAAAAGGAAATACGATTTCAAATAGTGGCAAATTTTCGGAATTTTTTATTTCGTCATTCCTTTTTCAAGCCTAAAATCTGAAAAAACTACAGACAATGGGATTCACATGATGATATGATAACAATACAATATGTTACAAATAACAAATAAACTGAAACATATGCCTTATATTACATATTACATTGTTAGCCAACAAAGATTAATTGTATCAAGAAAGATACAATCACAAAGCCAATTCACCAAACCAATACTTCATTGATTGTTTTAAAAGAAAAATTTGACGACTTATCAGCTGAAGTCATAAACCTTGGATCTAATTCAACCCCGCATTGTTTAATGAATTGGCTTTGTGATTGTATCTTTCTTGATACAATTAATCTTTGTTGGCTAATATAAGGCAAATGTTTCAGTTTATTTGTTATTTGTAACATATTGTATCGTTGTTATATCATCATGTGAATCCCATTGTCTACAGTTTTTAAGATTTTTAGGTTTGAAAAAGGAATGACGAAATAAAATTCCGAAAATTTGCCACTATTTGAAGCCGTATTTTCTTTTATTATGGTGAAAAGATAAGAAGAAGTTGTTATTTATATATTATGAACTCTAGGAGAAAGATTCGTGAGGAGTATGGAAGTTTTCCCCCATTGTATTATTGTATTAATTTTGATAAAAATGAATTCTAAAAGACCTGTGAAGAACCGTGAATGAGATTTTCCTGAAAACAAACTATTTCAATTATTTTACATTTGAAACTCTGTTCTTGTTACTCTTTCGAATATTTGAAAAAACCAATAAAGGGTTCAAAATCCTATAAAGAAGACAATGAATTATTTATGGTACTTTCCTGTTCTGGTTTTGCAGACGAGTTATGCCTAAGAAACTATCGAAAACAACTTTTTTTTTTTTACTTTTTAATTCAAAACTGAAGTACCATTTTAATATTGCTACATTGCTAATATTTTTATTCTCTATAATGACCTTATTATGAAGAACTATGTATGCGAATACACATTCGGAATAAAGTATATTCATGCATTATAAATAATTTCGAATATCCGTATAATAGATAAAACAGTTGTTCACCGACGAAAAAAAACCAAATCAGCAAGTATAATTAATTAGTCGTTGGAAGCCAGTTGAGAAGAAAAGAAAACGACAACAGTTATAAGATCAAGAATATAAACATTTTTTAGGAAAGCGAACCCGTGGTTGTTGTTTTCTATTTCTTCAAATATTGCTATGTTGAAATACCTATTTTTATGCCGACAAATACTTGAATACAGATAGTTTTTAGCTTTCAAATTTGGATTTGGTTGAGACTGGTAATCATTTTTCTCCATTACATTCGTAGCTATTTCATTTCCGAAAAAGTTAAAATGATATTATCAATGTACTGCTTGATAGTTATGTCGCGCCTCAGTCGCGGCTAAAATGAAGAAAAGTCGGATCGTGTCGTGAATAAGCATAGCTGGGTGAGGTCAAGTGAACTTCGAATACGGGCAGAAAAAAATTAACAAAAAAATTCGATTTAGAACTTTCATCACTTCTGACTGGATAATTGTTTTATCTGTTTTCCGAAGGAAAGGTAGGCTCACGAAAATGCCGTTTCAGGATGTGATTTCTCCCTGAAAACATCTGAACCAATGAACAGATCTTCATTGAAACTTCGGGTATAAGGGTAGATCTTTTTATTTCTAATGACTTTCAAAAGGTTTGAAGAAACTGAGTTTCTTCAAAATTTAAAACGAAAGGAATGACTGTCTTTCTTTAAGTTATCTTGGAGAAAAATTAATTCAAACTTTTGTAAATTTTCGGCAAAAAGTCTTAAGTTAATAAAAATTAATCAATTAATTTAAATTGTGTAGATTGCGTGTCTCGTGGCATTGGTGATAAATTGTAAATAATTAGGACATTTTAATAAAGGAAATTACATTTTTTTTTCAAGCATTTTGATAATCCGAGGAAATAGGTTCCAAGTTTGCTGAGGAACTTCTTGTTATTATATGTTTATCTTCTTGAAAGTGTTCTCTGTATGAAAGAATCTTTTTTTTTAAATTTCCTTACTGCTAATCTTAAAAAAGGAATTTTTCTTTTAATGAAATAGGGGCACGATATTAAAATCAGTCCATTTAACGTTTTTTGAAGCAATCTATTAAACCACCAGAATAATGTGTAGGACATATAAAAATTATTATGGTGATTTAGAATCAATATCATTTACTTCTCTGCTTGTAGACTTTTAAGATTTTTTTTTAAATAACCTACAATCATTAAAAAGTTTGGAAATTAGAATAAGCTCACAAAAGAAACTGAAGATTTCGACATATTTTAATACTAATATCGATAATTACTCTTGTTTCATAATTGGAATGAGGCTAATTTTTAAGTACAGTGTTGCAAGCTATCACAAATTGCACAAAATCTATACAATTAACCTTGGAAACGATTTTCTTAAGATGAAATTCGAAAAATATCTCACATGAAATTGTATCCGTACACCAAATTGCTTGTAATTACATTTCTAATTTTAACTGACTGAAGGTGTCTCATTTTAAAATAGTTGAACCCAAGAAATTTCTGTTATACTGTCCAACTACACATTAATTACTCAAAGTTCTCGAGTTTAAGTAAATTTAACATTTTATTACACTATTTTTTAACAATAATACAGTACAATACAGGGATTTAGCTACAATGTAATTACGATCTTTATATCTTTTTATATTAAAAAACACTTATTTTTAAAACAATGCTTCACTAATTTTCTTCTACAATTACACCAGATAATCGATAGTATCTATTTTCAAATAAACCTTGGAGATATATTTTTTTCTACTGCTGTTACAGAGTAGAAATTTCACTGGTCAAAATGTTAAACAAAATAAACTATTGCTATACATTTTAAAATTATAGCAAAAGATTTACACAAGAACATTACCACGTAATTAGGCCTACAAACAGTTTTTTGAACAAAATGTTACTATTGTAAAGGTAAACTGCAACTTTAGCTAATTGAAAGCGAAATACTATCTTCTATCAAACAATCCTTGTTTGGTTCTCAACTGGAAAGAAGCAACCGCATCAGTAGCACCAAAAACAAACCTAAATGTCTCAGATTTCTTCCTAAACGGCTGCTACATTTCACAATTGAAACTGAAATCCAAATATTACTCACAATTTCCTGCGTTGATGTGCAACTCGACGGGACTGCATCTCTCAGTTGGGTTATAAAGAGTTGGTTCTTTTGTTGGTTGTGTGTCGAGGCACTGCCACGCCGACATCGGTCGACGGAGTTTCAACATTCACTTATCATGCAATCAGTATTGAGTTCAGATTGATATCTTCGCCAGAGCAAAAGAATAAATCTAAAACCAACTTAATATTCGCTACGACGAATCAACATTTGAAAAAATAAAAAAAACAATCGCTGCAAGTAAACTATAATATGAATCATGTATACTGGAACTATTGTCAATAGTAGGTCTAAATTTAGTAAATATAAAACAAAAATATAATAATACTACATAAAAATTATTATTTGTAAATTACAGCCTAATATAAACTAGATGAACTACTTGTTTAAATTACACTGAAACAACAACAACAACATAATAATAATAATAATAATAATAATAATATTAATAATTGTTGCAGGAATTCCCAGGGTTGTAAGGAGCAACTCCTTATTGACTCTGTAATCCTGCGCCAGGCGCGCGCGAAGAATAGGAACTTATATATCGCATACATCGACTACAAGAAGGCATTTGATTCTGTCCCTCCTACACACTCTTCATCTCTACAAAATACACCCCAAGATCACGGCATTCCTGGATGCCACGATGAAGAGTTGGAACATAATATTACACCTACGCACCTCCAACACTACAGATCCCATTCCCATAAGGAGAGGTATTTTCCAGGGAGACTCCTTGAGTCCTCTTTGCTTCTGCCTCGCCTTGAATCCATTGAGCCACATTCTAGACAACCCAAAACACGTTTACAGGCTTACCTCATGCACTGTGACACCATACAAAGTCACACACTTACTCTATATGGATGATATTAAACTCTACGCCACAAACACGCACAACTTACTAATTTACTACAAGTCATCACACAGTTCACCAAAGACATTGGGATGGAATTTGGAATCGACAAATGCCTCAAGCTACATATAACACGCAGGAAGACTACGAATTTGGAGGATTTGGAACTGGACCATGGGTTGGCAATCCAATCCATGGATGAGAGAGAGATCTGTGGTCCATGTTTCTCACAGGCTCATTTTCTGGTTTCGTGCACGAATGATTTGCATACTTCATCTGCCTGAAGATACGCCGGTTCCTTCTGGAATGAGCAATTTCAATTCGTGCAGTGAACAATATGGCGAGCATATATCCTGATTCGAGGAATTTTGTGAAGAAAACTAACATTGGAATATTTGTTGAAAAAGCTATTATTTAGAGCTAGCATGTTAGAGGTTCTATTTTATTAGATGGCATGAGCTGAAGTCTAATAGATGAATGTTGACGATCTCGTTTGCGTGAGAATTACGGAAAACACGAGATCTGGCCATTAGCCTCGTCAGCAGGTCTCAAGGAATTTAGTATTTTGAATGTCTGTCACTAGGAAAATGCTAGAGAAAAAATGTTAAAGTTGGAATTTTACCTTCACCGTAGAGATGATGGATGCAGCGGCGAATAAGGCATCGGTCAAAATCGTCTACATCAGTAACGGGGCTTGCTCGAGGTCGCTTCTTTCCCGGAGTCGATAAGCCTTCTTTCTCGCCATTTTGTGAGAAGACATGGATAGAGGCTATTCTCGCGTAAATTACGTGAAATCACGAAAATACGAGATCGTCAAGATCCGTCTGTTGGACTGTACTCATTGTAGGCCTTTTCCTAATGATCAGCAATCAAAGTATAGAGGGAGGGGAGGTTGTTATGTTACGGTTGCTGCTTTCTTTTCCTCATTTATGATGACATTTTATTATTTCTTGGCATCCCCTGACATATTCAATAAATTAAGTTCAAATGTATGTATTATTCCAAACCTATTATTATACGTATTGAAAGTTTTTTGATATATTATTTATCGAATTATCGACCGATTAAGTTACTAAATACCCTAAAAGTGCTTACAACCAGAACTAAATCTGTTTGAAAATTTGAAACTGTTTTTGGAGCATGACTGGATAATAGGTGAACAATTTCGCCCAAACCGGAAACAGTGGCTTTTAACCCTGGCCAAAACACTCTTATTTCTATATAGATCAATTATTTTTAAAGGGAAATTGGAACCTAACGCTATTTTCACATATTAATAAAGAGTACAAAGATGCATAGGAAAAATACAACAGCTGTTCATTTGTAATACAGGTGGTCCATTAAATGTAAAGTGAAATTGATAGTTTACTTTGAACTCTCCTTTTTTTTTACAATTTAACTATAGTTATGCTTAAAATTCAGAGGATGACAATATATAATAATTTCTAATTTTCGTTTCGTTAAATTTCAAAACATCAAGATCTGTACACATCTCAGTGAATTGAACTTGTTCCTTCAAAGAACTCTGTTGACTCCAGATTCATGGTCCAATGGAATGCTGTTTCTCTGTCGTCGGATGTGAAGCTACTTACGTCATTTATTCTGTTTCGTCATTTCTGGTTCTCAGGTCATAGGAAAGGTACCATAAAAAGGTTGAAATGCGATGATCCCTTGAATCCTAATAGGAAACATCTACGTAGTCTTCATGTAACTTTTTGGCAAATTTAATACATATATTCAGCTCATGTCAGACATATTTTTTATCAAAAAAAAGGTTTATGAAATAATCTTTCTTGAATCTGAATGTATTTTATCATATTAACTGGTCTTATTCAACTCATCCCCAGCTTTGTTAGTTTTTAACTGTAAGAAATGATAATTTCATTAAGAAACTAACTAACCTGACAAGCTGTAACAGAAGTATATAGACATTATGATACGATAGATCAAATTGTCCATTGAGAGATAATAGAATACACGAAACTGTGTAAAATAGCGTTTCACAAAGTTTGGTGCCAGGTCCGTAACAGAGTCCATGGGAAACATAAATCAGAACTCATTAGCGATAAAAACTCACAAATGGTTAAATGTTGAAAAAAGCCACAAAAAATTTCGAATTCCTTATAAGATTAAAAAAGTCTATTTAAACAGTCTTTAAACTTACAGTTTTCCCATGTAATTGACATATCGCGCAACGACGCTTTAGTTTTGGTTTATAGTCTTAGGCTTGTATATGTAATAAAATAGGAAAACCCAGTCGACAAACTTTTTGTGGAAAATCTATTTCGCATTTGTTTCTCATCAGGATGTGAAATAGAATAACAGGTTTTTAAAATAATTATTTTTATACTTGGCTTCAATAAGGTCGAAAAGTAATTTACAGTCAACTAATTTTAACATTTAAATCTGGTGTTCCAAATTTTAAAGATGTTTACTTCAGATTTTGCACAGATTAAAACTGTCGTTAATTTTAATATTGGAATGATGTTTCTACATTTGCTTCTAAAACAGATTTCAAAGTTAAAATTTATAGGAATTGGATGAACTTATAGTTGTCAAGGAGTCCATCTCGAAAGTTAGTACTTTCGTAGCACAAGTACTGGTAATTTTTTATTCTCTTCAACTCAATGGCTAATTTTTAATCAATTAAAGTTTATATCTCTTCTGTTTTCGTTACTTATCGAAAGGCGAAGTGTGTAGGGTAGCGACGTCGTTTCGAGTTTGCCGCCATTTTTTAAACGTTATTGTATGCTGTAATTAATACCACATTTTAAGTTTTACATTTTAAGAAATAGGTCTTTGGTTTAATTTAATGGTTAAATTCCGATTCTAGCAATTATTATATTATTTGTCTTCCAATTATTATATTAGTATTAATCTATCATAGAATTTAACAAACATACAAACTTGAGAATTAAAGTTCATAACATAACGGAAATGATTTAAAATGGAGCTACGATGTGGGAAGTTTAGTTGGACTGGCTATAATTTACGGAGAGATGATACAGAACCCTATACAGCAGTGTTTCCCAACCGGTGGGTCGCGACCCACTAGTGGGTCGCGGAAGGGTTACAGGTGGGTCGCGACTTGATCCTAAAACTACCAGAAACCATCGAATAAACCATCAGAAAAGATCAGAAATTTGGAAAATCGATCATATGTATGGAAGGGATACGATACAAATATGGTTTTATTCTATATTCTTCTATTCCTATATATGTGGAGGTATTCTGATAAGGAAAGGTGGGTCGCCAGCTGAAAAAGGTTGGGAACCACTGCTATACAGCATTCCCACAATTCGCAGAAAGCATAATTGGAGAAAATCTGAAATATTTGGATGGCCGAAAATGTTAGGGCGAGGAAAGATTTTTGTAGATACAATTTGTTCCCAAGAACGCTGGTACGCTGGAAGGCTTGCGGTCGCTTCAGCAGCCCAATGAGACTTCAAAATTTGAGGCTTCATGTAGGTCGGAATTGATCTCGACGAAATGTGAAATGTTAAGTTTCTTTGCTAATCGTTCATCTGAATAAGCTAAAACCTAAAATTTCAATTTGTGCCCGAAAGCTTAATTAGTAAGGAGTTGTGTGTGGACTGGTAAGATTGGATTCTTTTCACGCCGATGATCAGGAACTCTTTACCGATTCCTTTTCTCCAAACGGGTCCTAGATCCACCCAGCCGTCTGTTGTGATAGGGATTTTTTTTTTTTTAAGGCGGGAGAATGATGGGGTGATTCTTCAACCTCCAATTCTCTTTAGGCTATTCATTGTTGCTAACTTCGATTGATCTAACAATTATTTAGCACGACTCATTGATCTGTCGATACTAACTACGTTAGTCTCCTATCGCCTATTTAAAAAGTCAATAATAAGAATTTAAACTAACCTAACTGTTAATTCCCACAATTCTTCTATATACTCAGTGAACAATCAACATTCCGCCTAGTATCTTGAAAGCGTTGCCTTAATTTTAGTGGAAAATCAGATTCACGTGCCAATAACAGATATTAACACGACATCGACTATTACGTAAGCGAACCTTGTATCATTAAATTTATTCTCGTCGTAAACATTTTTCCGCTGCTTCTAATACTATTAATGCATTGCCAGTTTGGATTCGTTTTTCAGATAAAAGTAAACAGATCAAATGTAGTTAATTCTCGTTAACCGCTGGGGTTACGGTCCTGGAAAACCTCACTGTAACAGAAACCGCGTTTACTGAAGCATTGATCCAATAGGAAAACAGTGTTAGGTTCCCGCGAACCGTCTTGACTGTACACTTTGACTAACCGTTAATTAAATATGTTAAACATGTATCGTTCTCGTAAATAACACTTCCCATACTACAGTACATATTTTATAAAGGTTTTATTTTCAGAACGACGCAAGTCAGAACGAATTCTACCCATTTAGTTCATCACAACGGTTTGTGCTTCGGAGTGCTTGCTAAAACATTTTCATTATCATTACGCTTCGTTGCCATTGTTGAAATTTAATAAATTAATCACAAAAAACAGCTTTAATCATTGAGAACATGCGGGATATTATCGAGATTGGGAGACTGTGTTAACACAATAGAAACCGCGAGAACAAGACCGCAGCTTCCCTTGGTGGAGCTCGTGTCGATGCTGCGGGATAGACCTCTCAGAATTTTTTTCCATCATGAAGATGCTGCTTTCGGATTCGCGCTGCTTAATTTTTTTTATTAATTTAATATCAGAAAAATACTAAATCTACCTTACTATTACATAAATTAACTCTAATTAACTCTAATAAAAATCAAAACAACATATCAACAGTAGAACTAAGATTAATGAGAAATTAAGACAACAAAAAAAATAATAAGCATTAACATACGCCAAAGTAATTAATTTACTTTGAAAATTTAAAGTCAGCTTTAAATTTGTAATCTCCTTGTGATGATGAAAGATGGCTGCCTATAAAAAGTGGATGGCAAATAATTGTTGTCTTATCTTCCGATAAATGCATTCGAAGTGGCCAAGAATCGACTTTCACCATCTTCCTCATTTCAAATATTGTAGGAATTATTATTATTATTATAAATTTCTACTGTCCAACTGTTTAAATAAATCAGTAATACTTTTCAAAGAACAATACCGAGAAAAGTAAATGTGAAAAAGCAGTGTTATTAACTTTAACGAACCGTTTCCAATCCCCCAATCATTACAAAACATATAATTACTGATTAACAAATCACTGCCTTTCTAAATAACTTATGAGTTTGCCAAAAATAAAATAAGAGTCAGTTGATTTCAGTCTTTGCAAGTCCCGTTCTTCTTTCTTTTAAATATCAATATCTTATGTCTTCAGAATTTGTCTATTTCATTTTTATCAAGCCTGTTTTCATTGGATATAGGAGGATAACATCGACGCATAAACTGTTCAGTACTTTTCGTTTTTCCTTTGAGATCTTAAAGGCCTTATCTTCTAAACTTAATTATTTTTAGCAACCCCCTGCAGAAAGAAGCTATTAGGATTTCAGTGTATGTGTGTAACGCTCTGCGCAGGCCAAAACATGAATGGGGGCCCCATGAGTCCCATCTGATTGAATTCCACGTGGCCTGGAGGTTTCGGGAAAAATCCTACTTCCGGTTTAAGGAGGCCGTTGAACAGGCCAGGGAGAATAGTAGTCTTGGGGCAAAAACTCGCGGTTCTATCTGCATTGAATCGACTGTGCTGAGAACAAATATGATATCCTCGACCCAACAGTTTCACTTACTCAAAAGAATTGCCTCGAATGGTGCAAAATTGGGGGTCTAGACATATTAAATGAACTCAATGAGGGTAACGGTGGAATTTGTATCTTACCCTCGAATTGAATAAATGAGTTTTCGCGCCAATCAATAGTAAAGTCATCTTTAGCAAAGTAAGCTTTTTTGATAAGATTGCAAATTGTACGGCATGGTTTTGTGTTTACGATAAAATTGAATTCACATGTTTTCTCTCCCAGAAACAAATTGTGAGTAAATTTCCTCAAAAAACAAGGTGTAGTATATTAATATAATTAAGAAACAGAAAGTATAATTAATTTTCAATAGAAGAGTTCTTCAAAAGCTATTTAATTATCTTACTGGACAACTTCCTACAGTGAAGTGTAATAGATTACATAAGAAAAGAATAAGATAAAATATCAATTATGCCCTTATTTAATCTCAAAGGAAAAAAATAAGAAACTGGATTTTTTTAAATGACCAAATTATAATATTCAAAGAAGCACTTTAAGATCAATTAAAATATAAACGAAAGGAATCGAGTTGCACAAAGCATATTCCGAAGAAACTGCTGTCTAATTGTTTATGATTATTACTCGGAGATGCTCTTGCACACTGTCAAGAAAGTCTCTACAGATACGAAGACACTAATGGTTTCCATGGCTCAGCGAGAATGGTTGTCATGACAACATGCCATCAATTATCACTGCAGCTCTTTGATGGACGGATGGAATGGCCAATAGTAATTGGATGAAACGATTGAAGAAAACCAAGGGAAACTGACTTCCCTTATTAAATCTATAAGTCTGATACCGGTTTCACAGCTGAGCTCACTTTGAGAATAAATAATAATTTTTCGAAGTTAAAATTCCAAATTGAAAGTGAGCTTTGTTTTTCAGACACGAATGTTTTTCAATTCAGATGCATTAAATTCTTCGTTAAAAATGAATATCAGATGAGAAATGAAATGCTTATGCACTCTGCTGAATGACAATGATGGAATAACTCTCCTCAAAAATAAATAAATCAGAAATAATTACAATGAAGAGCTTTATTTAAAAAATAATCTTCACATAAAGAACTACGAATCCTTCCATTGAAGAAGCCTCGTCGTACTGAGGTGAAAGCTATCGGCTTTTAATGCTTGTTTTGTATTTATGCTTGCGTGCAGGCTGCAATCTTTCTAGCATGGAATATCTTGTAGTTTAATTTAAAAAATATTATTCTAAAATTTTAATTCCTTTTTATATTTTGTTAATTCTTTGAAAATGGATACGCTCAAAATCCGAAACATGTAAGAGGATTATTAAGATTTATATCAGTTGTACCCATGATCGTCGTTTATAATTTTATAATTCTAGTATGGGTTTTTTTCAATTATTTATAAAAGCTGGGGTTAGTATTTTATGCTTCAATTCGGAGCAAGATGTTATATATTCCGGCTGTGTTTTCGCCCGGTAACATTTTTAACTTGAGAACTACAAAGGTTACAAGACATAAAATTCGATGGTTCGGTAATCTCACAGTAGGAATCTCAAATCTGAAATTTCTGCGTGGAGGGAATCACTAAGGTAGAGGGAATATACAGTAAGAGAGAATTTCTGTATAGATGTCACATAAAGTTTGCACTTACCGCCCTCTTCCCACCCATACTTTTCTTTAATAACTGGTTAGTTATCTGGATGTTAATAAAGTCAAATTTCTATTGTTAAATGACTCATAATGACATTAACTTTTCTTTGTTAGATCGCAAGCAACAACGAATTTTAATTAGTATTTTTCATTGTTGAGTTATGTAACAGAAATAATACATCAACGTGACTGTTAGACCATCAATGGGTACAAAGAGAGACAACTGAAATTACAATTTTCAAAGTTTCTCATATCTTCTTCAACTAACTGCAATCATACAAATCATAAATATAACTTTAACATTAACTTTTATTAAAATAACTAAAACTTGTAATAAGTAATTGGCATGATATGCCGATCGTAATAATGGCACCGATTGCATTATACTTGACTCGATGGAAAGGAATATTTTCTCAGGTTATTTTTCCTTCTTACGTACCAAAAGGCGCATCCAAGTAATTGGTTTTATTCTTATTTATTACTATGATGATCTAACAAAATTAAAACTTGTATCCATAATTTTTTCAAACTAATAATCTTAAGAGTCACTGGTAGCCTAAACCTCCCATGCACCAAAGGACCTGCATGACCTGTAGAGATATAGCTTTTTAATAATCTAAAGATATTTTAAATAGAATAAATATTAAATCAACGCCTTCCAGTTTTCTTTAGTTTGAAAACCGCTAATACTTTCTCAGCACTTAACATAGCCTCAGGTGAAATAACAATCTCAAGGACTACTGGATTTTTTACATGCACTGCTCATCTTATAAATAAAGTGGCGAAGCTCATGCATCTGCTCAAAAAAACAATTTAATTCCTCACACATAGATTATATATAAAATAGGACCAGTTTCTGCCCCGACAGGGACTTTCCTCACGTTATGAAATTATACAAAAAATGGCTCTATTTATAATAATCTCAAGGAAAACAGGGAAATAGCAATCTCAAGGAAGACAATGGAAATCTGAGATTAGAAAAAAAAGCATTTACTTCTTAAAGATATAGTTCAATCTTCAGTTTGGTATTGATTTGTTACCTTTGTATGTCAACCTATCTTTTTGACATTAATTCTTAGTTTCTTCAGTTAACAATTGCTGGCCTTTTCTGTAAACTAAAATGGCTTCTATTACGATAACAAAAGGGATTGGCTCCTTTTAAGATAACACAGCATTGACAAAAGCTTTGACCTGTGAGATTGGGTTGATTGGGTTGTGTCTTCTTATCTCATAGAATAAATATTCGCAATTTGATGCTTGCACCAATTTTTTGTCGTCGTCTAATGATGTGTTATGGAAGCCGATACTAGTCGAGAAAAACAGTGTTTGCTGTTTTCTTACAAATCTGTAGACAGGACATCAATATACTTTGTTTTCTTTAGGTCACTGTTTTGTAATACTCTACCGCCCAGTGCCAGAATTTCGGAAGAGGAGGTGGAGGCAATTTTAGCCATCACTAGGGGAGACAAAATTAAGGTTAACAGGGAAAGGGCAATCGTGCCGCGAAATAACAGGGTTTCATGAGATTTACATCTATGGTTTTAATGTCTATGAAGGAACAGACAATCAATTTTTATTATCTCCAAAAAGACAATGCTGTAAGTGCAGCATTTATGAAACTGAAAAATTCACAGAAAACTGTTTACGAATCGCCTACGTAGCTCTATTTAGAGGAAATAAAAAAGGAAGTTCATTAACATATTTTAATCTTGTTGATGGTTTTAACTTATCACTTTCGCCGATAACATCTCTATGCGATTTAAGTGATAACAATAGCTCACCATTCGTAAGATAGGAGAGGCTTATTTTCACTTCCGAGATAATTTTAAAGCGTATCTTCTCCACGGTTCTTGTAAAACACCGCCAGGAAGAGGACTTGCCTGCATAGCTCGGAGCACTGGGACACAAGCCCACTCACACGTTTCGGGGTAACTAAAGGCAAGAAATTATGCCCAGTCATATGGAAGAATGGAAATTATTCGAAAAAAATGGCTGTAGGAAGCTAGTGGAAAAAATGAAGTGTACAGAGCACTGTTAAATGGCAAAACATAACATGGATGCACGCTTTCTTAATATTCGATCATCAACATAATGCGTTTTATATATCACGATTCATTAATGCTGTGACTTTACAGATATCTGGGATAAAACAATGTCATTATTAGTGATCTATACGAATTTAAAACTGTAGTCTATTTCAAATGCCTGTATACTAATGTAAACATATTAGCAATTAAATATATATTTTTTTTTCTTCTTTTATCTCCCAAATAGTAATTGATGAAACCCACTATCATTATATAAGTCTAAACATTCTTAAGGCATCGTTACAACAACATTAATATATTCTTTCTTGCTAATAAGACGCAGTAATAAGATATAATGATTAACTAATAAAAATTAACTAATAAAACACTTCAATAATGTGGTAATATAATTTATTATTCCAAAGACGTACACTTATGAAAGAAAGGCGTAATTTATGTCGTTATAAGCCAACTAACAATGACCTCAGAACTTTATACATCATACTTTCAATGATCTACCTAATGGTTATGAGATATTAGTTAAAGTACTATCGGTTCATTTGCAATCGAAAGATTTTAAGTTTGGTTTTCGAGGTTAATGTTCTTTTTAATTTATTTACTTTTTTTTCTTCAAAACAGGCAGCGTTTCGCTGTTTTCTCTAAGCAATGTATTTGCTTACTTGAATACCTCTGAAATCTTCGATTTATTGAAAGTCTTCAGTTTTAATGGACTATTTCGTATTCCGATAACTTAAATATATTTGGAAATATGAAAAAAAAATTGTGGCTGAAAAATCTTTATATTTTTTAGCTATTTTTTCGAAATACAGTGAAGATCGTCGTAAGCATATCAATTAATTACTTAAATTTTTACCCAATGAACGGAACTTCTCGCAGCTTGGCGTGCATTTTAATATATAAATTCTAAAAAATTCTAAATTCTAAAAAACTGCACGAATTAATAATCACTCTGACAATAGGCAAAGACATAAATTGCTTATGGGCGGGCACGTGATTTTTTACAGGTCGCATGATGTAGCTTTACTGATGGAAAACAATATATTGTATTCATGTATTGTAATAACAAAAAGTAGTTTACTCTATCTATATAAAAGAAAAGTTGTTTTTGGTTTCCTCCGAAACCAAAGACACGGAAATACAAATAGGTGGCAAATGTGAGGTATTGTATTGACAATGCTCACATTTTCATTTTTATCTACTTGGGTCCCGGACGTCCCTGGTCGTCTCGAGACATCCCGGATCTCCGAGACGGTCTTCGAGATGCTCACATTTTTATTGTTATCTGTATGGATCAACTGGCAGTCACGTGACTTACGATCAATCATGAGGTCTCCGAGACGAGCTCGCGAGTTGTGAGAAAGCGGTCGTTGTCACGGGTGGTGAGAAAATTATCTCAGAATCCAAGATCACGTGATCACAGGTTTGCAAGTAAATATAATAAAAGAAAGAAATCTAACAGAAACATAGGTTCAATTGCATTTTAAGTTATTAATTGCATACCTTAAAATTATTCCTAAATTATTTCTTATTTTAAAATAACTTTTTTTTTAATGTTGCAACTATGGATATGTTAATATAAATCCTAAAACATCAGTTGCTAAAATTTAGGTCAGTTTGAATATTTTTTTTACCACAAAATTTACTGAATTTTTTAAAAAATTTACTACGAATCTTTATGCCGATCAGGCTTAGCCGAACGATCTGAGCGATGGCCTAATAATAACGTGTAGCTGCTATGTTTTGAATCTAGGTTCGAATCTCGGGATTCTACGGCAGTGTTTCTCAGCCTTTTTTAGGCGCAATTTTATAATTGAGAAATCACGCGACACCTCTAGGCGTATGTCCCCTGCTCCCACCCCAACATCTCGAAATGTATAGAATTTACTACTATCTTTTGAGTGACACATTTGGGAGCAGTTATGATAGCGACCAAAATCGGTAGCTATTGTGTTTGTCCTGTCCGTCCACCACTAACAACTCCCGAAAAGAAGGTCCTCCCCCCCACATTCGAGATATTTGTCATTGTTGTCATTGTCCCTCTCTAAAAACTCCCGAACGAAAAATCGGATCGACAAATGGACTTCACCATTGTGTTCAGAGGCCCAAACACCGTAGGAATGGGGTATTTTCAGCCCCCCCCCCCCCCCCGTTTGAGGAATTTGGGCATTGTTTTTACTCTATTAGCTTAAATGTTAGAAATGCAACTATCTCATTTCAGTTGTCAGCTACAGCTTGATGCTTAAGGTTTCAGACTCATAAACTGAAGGTTGACAGTTCAAATCCGTATATCTACTTGTTTTGTTTTCTCTTAATCTTTTTTTTCTCAATATCCGCGTGTTTGTTTTTTTTTTTTGTCTTTGTTTCTCTTATTTTCCTAACTTTTTTTTTATTTTCCCTTACGTTAATGTACTTCCTTTTTTATTATTATTTTTAATTTTTTTTTAGGATTATCGGTCGCCCTTAAATTTATGCTTTAGCACAAAATTATATTCACTCGTTTTTTTTGTTTTTTTTTTGACTGATGGTCGGTTGAGAGGACCGTGGGCCCATATACGAAATTTTGAAGACAATGTTTTTTGATTTTTGATTGTTGGTGGTCGGTTCCCTAACTTGGCCCTCTCCGATATAAAATCCTATATATGCCCCTGTCAAACCTTATTTCTAAAATCCACAACACATCAAAGGTTTTCATTGCTTTTATTGCATATAAAAGAATTCCCCTCCCCCCCCCCAAAAAAAATTATGATTTACAAATAAAATTAACGGTATTTTAAACATTTCAAAATATTCTGAAATATTTTTAAGATAATTTTAAAAAAGAATAAATAATTTATAAAAATTCATTGTTAGAATGAAACAGAATATACTTTAAATTTGTGGTTGTCTAGATTATTTGGTGCCTAGAATTTTTCCTAAATTAGATCACTGACTAAATAGTTGTTGTAGATACACTCTCAGAATATTGAGATGCTCTGTATTAGGATCTGGACAATAGGCCTAAAAGTGCACAATGTTAAAATCTATGCACATCTAAATTTCGGAATAAACTTGAAATGAAAACATCCCAATGAAATGAGATTTTTTTTTGCATAATTAATTAAGATGGTTTTATGTAATAATTGAACCCAGCGACCTATAAACTCCTTTAAAACATAGATCTATATCCTATCTGGAAGAGAAACAAAAGGCAACAAAATATGGATTGACAGGTAATCAGCAGAATGTATATTTTCTGTAAATATAGATATATAGAATTAAATAAGTTAATGTCTTTTTATTTCAACAATTAATGTCACTGAGTCGTTAATGCCGAGTAGTTTATGACTGATGCTGTCTCTGATAAGGACTTTCGATTATAACAATACTCAAAGGATTATATATATTACACATATAATAATAATAAGGGCTTTCTAAAATATAAAAAAATAAAAACAACAATGGGAAAGTGGAAGAAAAAAGATTCTTACTCTTTGCATATTCTTACATCATGTTCCAGATTATCAAATAAATATTAACTGTTATGAGAATTAAAAAGGTCAATTTTACATTCAAAAGATTCACGTTGTTCTGAATCTAAAGCTGCCACGTGTGTTTTATCAATTTGCTATTATCTCGATGTAACTGAGGTGTTTGTTAATCGAGTATTAACAAGCATGAGACTGCTAGCTTTCGAGTAATATTAAAAAAAAAGAATGATGATTACATTAAATTAACTAATATCTTCTACGGTACAGTAAGAGTTCAAAAGTACCGTAAAAAAATTCATTGAATATATTAAATTATATTTACTTATTTCTTACTGCTCTTATATATTGATGGGAAAGACAGATTTTAGATGTTGAAAACAAAATTGACAATAACCAGTTTTTTACAGGAACTAAAGATAAAAATTTTTGCTGGAAAATTGAGATTGTGAAATTAATTCATTTTTTAAATAATTTTCTAATAGAACTTCGATTTCTATATTTCCAAATTCTGATTATTTGAACGAGTTATCATTCTGCCTTTTCCCTACTTTTCTTTCAGTCATCTTTCTAAATAGTAAGATATCACTAAGTTTTCTTTAACGAATAAATTAATTATATTGAAAACAGCGATTTTGGGTTTTTACCATCAAAAAATGAATGCGTGAAATATTTCTTGATTTGTGTTATGACTGGAAACATTTTTTAGCTTGTCATGCCAAATATCTCGACATACTTATTTCCAAAAGTATTTTTCTATAATCGGTTCATAATATCAAGTTTAAGAAATAAGATTAATATTGTTGCCCAAACGGAGCAAAAAAATTAGCAGGAATGGAGATATATGATTTTAATCATGAATTTAGTACAAACAAAGGCAGGTATCCGAGGTATTTTCCTCATTACCAATTATTTCAAAATTTCCTTATCGGTCTCAAAAATAAATTCTAAAATAAATTCTTAAAAGTAGGAATTATCATTATTACTTCCATTTTTCTAAACAGTTTGGGAAATGTGATTGAAATTATTGCAGGAAGAGATCAGCGGAAAATTTGCTTGAAAGCTCTTGTTTTTTGTTTAGTTAACAATTTATTTTACTTTAATAATAATAATAATAAAATAAAATCGACAAGAAAAAGAAACGAACACATTTCAGCAAAATTCTTTTATTTTGTTTGTTAATGGCGTTTACTAAAGTAGTTAAATTTAACGCTTTTAATGATTTAACAGTAGGCCGGTTAGGGCTGGATGACCAGTGTTGACTAAATCTCTATCCAATTGGGACCTTTCCAATGGATTAAGCGGCGAACAATAAGCTAGCCATTTCGACCTCAACGTCGTCCAGTTCGACGGTTGATCGCACAAGTTCTGAGGTGGACTCATTGCGGTTTCACTTACAACAGAAAAAGACGAAATTTAAAGCGATAATTTAATAAGTAATATGCCATTATTTTTGGGATAGAAAACGCCTATCTTAATAGTGTTTCCCTTTCTGTGAAGTCAATTCATTCAGCTAAGATTCATAAATAAATAAAAACTTATTAGAAATGAAGTGTTATTTTTTTAATAGGCCTAAAGCAGAGACCAACTTAGATGCGCAAGACACCATTCTGTTGATGGCTTATTATTAAGCCCAATAATACCTTAAGGAAAAATTAACGGCGAGATAAAAAAACAAAACAAAACAAAAAAACAGGAGATATTAAGGGCTCCATTTATACATAGGCCTAATTGTTGAAAAAAACAATTGTTTTCTTCAACAATTAGGCCTATGTATCTGTTGGCGCTAATTCACATCCATCTTCTGAATATTAATAGAGCGGTAAATAGCGGAATTGTCTGAGTTAATTAACACCGGTAAAAATCCCCGATGTCCCATTTGGGAACATGCAACCAGTAAGTGCTGACTATAAACAAGTAATTATTAGTAAAACAACTGTAAAAAAAGAAGTCTGAAGACACAGAATCTAGAAAAAATGTTAGATGTTATAATCAGAAAAATCAATGTTAAATCGGAAAGAAAAAGAAAATAAATGTAATATAGTTAAAAAGTCAAATAAACCTGGATTAGAACATTAACTGTAATTCCAATCAAACGGGTTCTGACGTCACGCACTTCTTTCTTGTTTACCGAACTAATTTCAATATGGTAATTTCTGGAAATTACCATATAGGTTTCAGCAGTGCTATAATATTATCTGTATAATTATTATTTTATATATAAATTCACAAATATGCAGAAAAAATACTTGAAAAAATTTTTCCAAATATTTACTTACATATTTTAGATTTTACATAAATAATAATAATAATAATAATAATAATAATAATAATTATCAAATGAGTAGTTTATAATAAGAAGTTAACAGCGATTGGTCAAATTCATAAACTTAGATGTCCTTCGCCAACTATTTTACGCGAACAATTAAGTTAAAAGTATTTTTTGTGTTCTTATGTAGTTTCATATTCTCAATTTTCAATCTAATACTTGAAACTTCGATTGCCAATTTTAGTTTTTGGTTTAAATGAGAATAAAGATAAATAAATAAAAAAAAGCATATACCCATTTAATGTTTTCACAAATATTATCAACATTTAATATTTTATCCCTAAATTACTGTTAAAACAAAATTTCCATCTTCTGATTTTTTTACTTTTATCTTTTCTAAAAGTAATAAATTGCTAAATTGAAAGTATTTTTTTAGCGAAACAATAATTCCACATTGTATAGACAGCAAATTACATTTGTCGTTCAAAATAACGACGTAATAATAATTCAAAAAATAAAACTAGTTAAAATATATAATGTTGAAATCTTCAATTTATATATAATCTATTGTTTAAATTTGCCAAGAAAATTAATGGTAGGCTTGTTTAATAGTTCCTTTATGTAAAGGAAGTAAATATGTGAAATTTGCAGGCCTATCTTCGCGAACGATATATATTATATATATAAAAAAATAATTAAAAAAAAAAAAAAAAAATTTTTAGCCCTAAAAAAAAGTGATAAAAAAACAACAGAATTACCGATGAATAATAAAAATAAAAGTTGAAAGCTGAAAAGTTTTAATCCTACCTTCAGTTGCTTATTTTCCCAATAGGATGGTCCTGCAATATGTTTCGTTGACTCGTGTCCCAGAAATGTGTTAAGCACGCTCGCACCAATCGCCGCATCGCCAGCCGACACAATCGCACGACAAGGCCCTGCACTAAACCTGCCTTCAAGCTCGCCTGTTTCTTTCTTTTTGATCTGATAATTGATATCTTCAGTACAGCCAAGACATAGTAATAAAACTAAGTACCAAAATAAACCACCTGTTGGAATCAGCGGTAGGATTTTTTTTGGAACGCGGGAATTTTTTTAGTTTTATTGTTTAAAGTTAGTTTTGCAAATCAGCGCGATTTAAAGTTAGTTGATTTTAAAGCTTTAAAAAGTAAAATGGCCGTGGAAATATCGTAGGTCGAAATATCAGTTCTCAACCTGAAGTCTCCAAACTACGCGTCAGATTTGGATGCTGCTTTAGTTTACGGTGGCGAGAGTTTGAAATCACCACATTACAGTCAGGTTCGAGGGTGAATTGCCCTTGACGAGGCTGAGCAGGCCATTAATCACTGCAGGGAGGTAGAGTAGCAATCATAGAGCTTTAGTATCACTAATATTGATCGAAATAAAAGATTACAATCATGACAGCCAAGCTTTATTTTACCTCGATATTACGAAATAAGAAGAAATCGAAGCGAAATAAAAATTAATCTCTCAATTTAAATATGAAAGAAAAAAAAGAGTGGCGGGAAATAATATTCAAACGTTTTAAATTTAAATTTAATCAGTAATTAGGTAGAAATTGAAAATATGAATTAAAAAAAAAATAAGAAAAGAAAGTTCGTGAAAACAACTTTAAGCTTCCGTTTTAAAAAAAAAAACTATTTCTTGATTTTTTTTTTATACAATTTCTTTTTTAAGACAAAAAGCCTACATCTACTTATTAAATTAACAACAAATTAATACTTTTAATTTATTTTTACCGATCAATTTAATCCTATCAAAGCGCGCATAAATTAGTGGATTACTAAACAGATTAATATCCACGTAGAATAAAAAATATTCGTACTTTTGTTGAAAAGTAAAATTATAAAATAATTATGAATAATATTTACAATGTCAATAGGGAAAAAAATAATCAAAATAATGAAAAAATAACTAGGTACAATGAGTTAAAAATCTTTCAAATCAATAAAATAAATAATAATACTTGATTTCTGACGTAACTGAAGTTTTAAATATGATGAAAAGAAATAAAGAAGCAATTTAATTAGCAAAGTAATTTTTTTTTATCCAAATTCTAAAGTCGTATTTTCAAATTCTATATTAGTTTAGCGATTTAAATAAGAACAATTCGAATCAAAATGCCACAGCTAAAGTTGGTTATTGTCCTTACTAGACTTTTTTTCTGTAGTTTGTTACTGATTTGTCGTACGGTACTGTTTTTTCTTAATTTTGCGAAAACGTAAATGAAATTGTGATGGTAGGTCAACTAAAACAAATGACAAACACTCATTTATAGCAAAAGCAGAAACTGCGTTTTGTAATTATAATATGAAATTACTATAATAAATGAGAAAATACCATTAAGTCAAGATTTTAAATTCTAAAGCAGTGGTTCTCAACCTTTTGGCATCGCGGTTCCTTCTTTTAGATAATAAAAAAGGATCACTACAACAGGCCCGTGCAGGCCCAAGGGCTCGCGGGAGGTAAGGTTCCCGGCGTTTCATGACCAACGGGACTAGGTTGAGGTCGGGAGGTCAGCCCGACGCCTTTAACTCCCGGGAAAGAAACCCGGTACCCATTCTACAGAGGGCTGGGTAGACCCGTTTGCAGGAGAATGGAGCGTGGAAAAATTCCCGCCCTCCGCCGAGGCCGGGAATCGAACCCGTCACTTCCAACCCACACAGCCAAGCGCCCTAACCCACTCGGCTACCAGGCTGAGTTTTTTAGATAATGTGACAAAAAATTAATAAATTAATTAATAAATCCTTCTTTCTCTCATAATATTCAAAAAATGAACAAAAAGTAGTCTTTAGATTCGAACTTTTGATTCTTTTTAACTTTTAATACTTCTTTTGATTTAATCATAATATTACCACTAGATATCATTTATATGCACTTCGAATCAAATTTTGGAATTTTGAATCAAATTTGTAATTTTGGAACGACATGTAAACAAAACAAAAACGTCATTCCAAACATTTAGGTAAAACTTGCTTAAACTTTTGCTAAACACATGTAACCATTTAATGTTTTAATTTTTAATTTTTAAATATTGTTATTTCAAAGTGTGTTATCGTTCATATTTTATGCTCAACATTTCCACAAACATTAATACACAGCATTACGATAACTTTTCTTTCTCGTAGCAATTTAAAAAGCATCACGCCCCCATATTGGGAACCAAGTTCCAATAATTCTTAAATTAACAAAAATAAATAAATAAAACAACATACTTTTTGTAAAGATCGATAAAGCTGATAAGATTAGGAGCGCTGGTTAAAATCGTGTAGTAGACTTGGAAAGTCTTGAAAATTTAATTTAAATTTATTCTAATTATAACAAAAACAAGATTAGGAAAAACTTAGAATACTTACTATTAAAGAAAAAAATATTTATAAAATAATTATTAATAACATTTATAATGTTAATAAGGAAAAAATAATCAAAATAATGAAAAAAATAACTAGATACAATAGGATAAAAATCTTTCAAATCAATAAAATGAATAATAATTTTGATCTAAGATTGGAAAACTATATAAAATATAAATTATTCAGTCTAATTAATTGGGAAAAATATAATTCTGAAACACTAAAAAGTATGAAAAATGTAAATTCTTTATTAATCACTGACGTAATTGATGAGAATACTAAATTTTTAACTATTAACTTTTGTTAAGTTTCTTTTCTTTTGTATTAGATAATTAACAAAGTTAATTAATTTTAGTTAATAATTATATATTAATCTATCAGCGCCCATATTACAGGTATTCTTTATTTTTGAATACCTAATAGGACTGGCAAACATTAAAAAATAAAAAAAAAAACAAAAAAAAACAAACAAACAAATCCTGTGGAAATTGGCCTAATAATAAATTACAGAGCAAAAACAACCGGTAAAAAGGAATATTAATAAGATACACAAAGATAAGTTGGCTTTATGTTACGCTCAAAGTGCAGTATAAAATTAAACAATTTTAATTTTTTATTTTATAAATGTTAGGCGATTTAGTTTGACCTGATTTCCTTTCCTTTATTAACTTTATAATAGATAACGCTACCTTTAATAAACTTTTCTGAGTTGTTACTAGAAAGATTATAGGCAGGCTTTTTTTTTTTTTCTTATTAGCGAGCGAAATAGAAAGAAATTGCAAAATAAGTTTGGATTATGGGCTGAACTGACAAGTAAGTTTTTTGGGCAGTATAACATCAGTATCATCGCCACATTAGCGTGAAACAGCTGTATCAGGATGTCATTTCGTATACAACTTGGTCTCACTCAATGTTATTATTAATAACATCTAAGAACTTGTACAGATACACTATAAAAACAAAGATTAAAAAAAAAAAAAAAGATTCATAGGTTTGGGAATTAGATTGGTATAATTTTATAGAGATCTACTGCAATTTAGATTTGGCATTCATACACTGTCCGGCCACTTTATTAGATACACCTACCTAGTAGCCTGTTGGGCCTCCTTTAGCCCTCACAACAGCTTGAATTCGTCGAGGCATGGATTCTACAAGATGCTGAGAACGTTGTTGAGGTATTGTGTATCATGCAGACAAGAGTGTGTCACGCAGTTCCTGAAGATTTGATGGAGGTGTAGGCATGGAGCGAACAGCTCGTTCCACCTCATCCTACAAATTTTCAATCGGGCTGAGATCCGGGGATTGAGCGGGCCACTGCAGCAAGTCATCGTCATGTTCCTCAAACCATCCCATAGTGATGCGGACTTTGTGCACCGGCGCATTATCCTGCTGGAAGTAGCCATCTGCATGGGGATAAACTTTAACATGTACACTTGGTTAACTACGATGTTTAGGTATGCTCTAGCATCCTGACGTGCCTCCAGAAGTATCAATGGATCTAACGTGTGCCAGGAAAACATCCCCCACACCATGACACTGCTCCCACCGGCTTCAAGAGTTGTTGTGAGACACGACGGGTCCAGACATTCATGCCCACAAATTTTCCCGTAGGGGTGTTCCTAATAAAGTGGCCGGACGGTGTAATTAACAGCTTCCCATTCACCTTGTAACAAAAACCAGTGAAATTGCTTTAATGTTCTTAATTTACTAATTGTTGATGACAAATATTTTCTTTTCTTTTTTATTCATTCATTCTTCTCACGTGAGAGACTTGAAGATGAGAAAGACTTGCTTATTTTATTAGGGTTCTATCAGTCCATCTGCAGGTAATAGATAGTCTTATTCGCATGGCTTTCAAAAACAAATGAATATTTCTTCGCTCAAGTGACATCTATCACTGAATGTCTCACATACATCCTATAAGATTTCAAAAATTGAAATTGCACTTTTTTTTGGGTTGGAAGATTTGTTGTTAAAGTTAATTAACAGTAATTAATTATTTGACATGTTCTTCCATTTGTACTCGGACAAGCATTGCAGTGGTCTACGATCTCCTTCTGAGAAATGGCTACGAAAAAACTGTAATTCACGCCTACACTTTAAGCGTATTAATACTACCAAATAAAATGGCGAACATTCATTCCTCATCAGAAAGTACTCAGAATTAATATAATTTTTGGAAGTACTAATAATGTAACTATTAATAATGTAAATATTAATAATGTAATTTTATGAATACAATGACACAAAACAAAATTATAACAAAAATCTTATATTTGAATTGGTGATGTAGAAAGGTAAGATCAATGCGCAATAAACATTTCTTGATATTTTCTAAGTCATTATATGTTTAAATAAAGCAAAGGAAACGCAGCACTTGAATAAAAGGAGAAATTGCCTTTCTGATTAGACTATGGGTGGAGTCATGACAGGGTCGGTGGTGACTTTTACTAACAAGATTTTGCCTTTCTGATTTGGTTAAGGGAAGGCGGGGTTAGGCTGATGAGTCCGTAGGAGGACGAAACGGCCGTTCCCGATTCCTTCCCATAATCTAATCAGAAAGGCAATTTCTCCTTTTATTCAAGGGCTGCGTTTCCTTTGCCTTATTTACTCATACTCACAGCACGTTACATTTCTTTTCTTCATTATATGTTTAATTCATATGTTTTTTATTTATATTTAACATTTATAAATATTAAGCTCTTATGAAATTCACATATTATTATGTGAAAATTATAATTATACATGTAGAGTATTTATTTAAAGCAACTATTTAGTTAAGACTTATTTTCCGACGCGCTTTGACAAATCGTAAGATGTTGAAGTAACTTTGTCAGCGTTGTTACGTTCAGCAGATGATGACAACAGATACCTTCATTTTTAAAACAAAATATACATTGCTTTATTTACATCTTGTATATAATTAGTGTATGGGATTTAAGGGATCTTAATTTTTTTATGGGATTTTTTTCTAAGAAATCATAGGTCTTCAAATATAATTACTGTATTTTTCCTTTGGGGATTACTTTTTTCCGTACTTGTAGTCATTTGCAATTGTTTAATCGATTTATCGATCATGGAACAGATCAGACTGAAGTGAATTTTACCTCTAGTTCAAGAATAATCCAAAAACCATTTATTAAGATTTTAGAAATCATTTAAAGTATTGAAATAGTAATGTAGGTTTAAGATTCTTGTTTGTTTGTTTTTTTGTGTCTCTGGGAACAGTTAACTTAGGGTTATTTCTTTTCGATTCTACATAATTTCAGTCCTTAAGTTTTTATCTTGGTTTCGGACTTAATTTCCCGTGACTTCACCTCAACAACACTTACCTGTCAGCTTTGAATACATTTAGAGTATCCAATCACTTTAAATCCTGTGATTACTGATGATTCAATCGCGGCCTCTGTAGATAATACAATTTTCTGACAAAGTAGAATTAACTTTGTCTTATCTATTCATCTTACTCATCAGAAAACATTACAATGTTGTGGGAATCCCGACTTAGCTCCTTCGTTCTTCTGTTAAATTATCCAGAACTTCTTCTGCTTCTAGTCTGTAAATGATGTCTAGTAAGCCTTTCGTGAAGTACACGGTTCACTTCAATCCGTCAAACTGTTGGTCCTCGATTCTAGAGATGTAAAATTTGATTCAATGATAACTTTGACTCCATCAAATACTGATGCTTTTATGTTCGTTCTGTTCCTCCATCTGGTTCAGGACTATTATCTCGTTTGCCATTCATGAACTTTATCATGAAATCCATACACTTCGCGATGAAGTTTCATATCTTATTTTGCGGCTGTTACACTCTCAAGCCAGGGGTCGGTAACAGCTGCTTCTTGGAAGAATGCTCTGAATCTCCCCATCACATTTTTTTTGGTTAGCTGATGTGGATCAATTTTATTTTATTTAGCTGTTGATTCTTTGTATTTTGTTGAATTTGTAAAATTTCAAATTTGCTGTAGTGGAACCCAACTTCTCCATTCCCGCAAATAACGTTTTCCCATCATTTAACAATATTTTTCCCTCGGTCCCTTCAATTTTCCTATTATTACAATCATATTTTTTTTCTCTTGTAATTATGCTGTCGTAAAATTAAATTTCCCGCAAATTTACGTCGTTTCCGCCAAATGGAGTAAAAAAAAAAGATAGCGTCCATGCGAAAAATTAAACATAAAATGGTGACTACCAACGTAAATTTCGCCATAAATACGGTCAATTTATGCAGATTCACGTTCTTCTTAGGAAAAAAGGTTGCTGATCTGCTGCCCTGTAGCTCATCGACTTCATCTCGATAACCATCTCGATAACCATCTATGTACTGAGAAGACAATGAAGTGCTGATAATAAGAATGCCTGATAATGTGGAGAAAGGATTGAGGTAAACAACAATGAAATAAATTACTCCATCCCTGACTCTTTTTCTTTTAAGTCATTGTTAGTCAAAGTTGTCTATGTCGAAAGAAATTGAAACTTTCTCAGCTCATTAGTATCCGAACCTTTGGCATTTCTTGCTGCTTTATTATTAGTATATATGTCATTCTGATAATTTTTGGTCACATGAGATTAATATAACCTCTAGCCTCGCTGTAGAATCAGCATCGACCCTCTCCCAGCCGAGGATTCTTGATCAAGGTTTAAGCTTCCTATTTCGGAAAAAAAATAACTCACCTAACTCTTTCAAAATAGCTATCAAAATAACAAATTATTTGTAACTCCCAATAACTGAAATGAATGAAGGAAATGGATGAAGTCTATCCAATACCTTTTTTTTTCTATGCATAAACTTCACTGCTGTAGTATGTCCAAATGTATATCACGATTCTCGCGAGAATCAGAAACAAGATAAAAGTTAATGAAGCAATTCTTCATTGGTTAACTTCATTGTCTTGTCTTGTCTTGAACATTTTAGGTTTAGACATGATGTCTGTTCCTAACTCTGAAGGTGATCTTAGTCTCTTCTCTCTTCTTGCTCGTCCTCGGTCTCTTTTTCCTTTGGGTTTATATCTTAAAATTAAATTTGGTATCCTATCGTTTGACATTCTTTCTACATGGTTAAGCCAATTTTTTTTTGATGATTTTGAATTTCTTGAATTATATTTGAGTTTTAAGTTGTCGTCTGATATCATTGTTTTCTTTTTGTCAAATGTGTCAATCCTAATAAACGCCTTAAAATTTTATTTGTGCAGTTTCTAATCTTTGTTTGTTTCTTTGTTTCAATATCCAGGTTTCACTCCCATATTTAATTGCTGCTTAGGATGTAATGTTATGTAATTTTAATAGTGTTTCTTTCGCCATTTGTTTTCCAAATCTTCTTCTATCCTACTTTTTTTAAATACTTCCTTTGTTTTTTAAATCTCGCCCATGTTTTTCAGGGCTAAATAATTTAACTAAATGTCTTCCCATTTCAACTTTAACTTTATAGTTTTTGAATCCCTCCCCCCTATTTTTTTATATGAAATAAATACTAGAAATAATCTCTATTTAATACTCAAGATGTTTTTAGTTTAGTCATAATTTTATCTATATTTTCATATTAATTTTATATATTCCACTAGTTTCCTTTAAATTAAGAAAAAGAAAATCGGGATTATGTGTTAACAACGAGTTGGAAATGTATGGAACTTGGATGTATGACAAGAAAAGTAATACGGAGCTAAGATGTCCTATATAAATGAATGATTCTGGTAATGTAAGTGAACCGCAGCAGGAAAGTGACTGTTTGGGAGATGTTCGTCAATTCATGTTGGATTGTGAAGAAAGGAGTCTTGAGGTAGCAGGTGTCTGGTAATATCTTCAAGACATCATTTAAGTGATAAACTTAGGTGGAGAGCTGTTGGAAGACTAAAGGCAGGTTAAGTCAGGGGGTTGGAAATAGCAAGATGCTTGAATGTGAGTCTTTGTGTGGTCTATAGATTGAGGAATACATAATCAGCTTCCCGAAGGAACAGCGAAGGAAGATCTTGGGCTACAACTTCAGTCAATGACTGCTGTCTTGTGTGCTCTGAGAAACAGCAGTGCTACGGCTACAAAAGCTACAGCCACAGTAACGTTGATGCTTCCACTGTGAGCATCACGAAGGAAATCTTTGTACTGGATGATCAGCAGTATGAGTCGTAATTATTCATCTTCAGAGGAGGGAACGTTTGAAATGGGAAAGACTTTACAGTCTTTTGGACTGAAAATCATTGCAGATCAGTGCTATTCACAGATGAGTCCAGATTTCCTTATAGAGCGATTCCAAGCTGCTCTGATATGGAAGGAAAGAAGCTGAGAGTTCAATTATCTTCAAGAGAAGATCATTGTGCCTATGGATTTGCTAACCAAGTCACCTGTTCTTAATTCTATCGAGCATGTCTTAGAAGCTCTCAGGAGACGTGTTGCTTCCCTAACCTTCCACACCTGGAGAGAGTTAAAAGATATTAAAAGAACTGTGATCGTTCCTAAATATCATCATCTACTTTGACTAGTTTAATTCGGCACACTTTACTTTTGACTTGGTTCTGTATGTGTTCGATGCTGAGAAAATTTGTGATTTATACAAAAGAGCTTTAGGATCGTTAACTAATTTATAATTTGCACCAGGTTGTCACTAACTTTTTTACAAAGTAAACATGTATTTTCTTGAGTTATCGCGGTTTTTATAGTTTTTTTTCCCTTAATTCAAGGACCAATGTAGTGTAAAAAAAAAAAGACTATATTGAAGAGCGATATACATGCTTAAATACTTTAGTATTTCAATAATCTTTCCTTCTTATTTACTCAAATTCCTTAAAATTTATAAATTTCAAACTGCAATATGCTTTCACATGTAAGTCACATTTTCTATTTTCTGGATGATATACTCGTGTTTATTATCAAATCGAAATTGTTTATAATCCTGATAGAGGTCGGGATTGTTCCATGCTGAATTCTCCTCCTGGTCCTAGGGTGCACCCAGACCTCTGAAGAACGGATACCAGGTTTCTATCCAGGGGTTAAAGGTGGACTATTTAACTTCTGAATAACCCTGTTATTCAGACACACTTGGAGTCTTACAGGGCTACGTAAATCTATAGTGGGCTAAAGCTTTTAATTTTTTTAATGTTTATAATAAAAAATTTTTACCAATATTTTATCAATATTCAGGTTGTATTGGTAATTTTATATATGTAATTAATTGACGCCGAATTAATTATTGAAAATAACTAAAATATTTCCTAAATTATATAAGTTTATATTCTTCCAAATGGTAATGTAGTGAAACAGAGATTTCTTAGGTAAACTGCTATGATTCAGTTTTACCCAATTAGGCTTACTGAAAAATTTCGAATTTACGTAGTTTACATTAATTACAGCAGAAACAAAGCTTATCGCAGTAACAAGCAATGATTACTTGTATAATTAAGATATTTCTAGAGCTTGTGGATCGCAAATGCAACCAATGACACTGATATCTTTATTATCAACATCTCTTATAACCTGATGTCTGCGACAGAACGGTTTGTGATGTTGCTCGCCTCGACGATCGGTTGAGTCCTGTGCCGCTCGCCAGCAGGAGCACTACAGCTCGTAACGCTTTCAATTGTGTCTTTGGCTTTTCACTGACAGCGAGGGCATGAACGTTTCATTTAACGTCACCATCATCTTATCAAAGCTTCGAGGCTTCGTCTAATACTGGATTATACTGAAGTGATATTTTGATTCCTTTGAAACCTTTTTACAGAGGTATGGTGGTCGCAAGACTTGAATCTTTCTTTGAAATCTAACTTCTTTCCAGCTGTCTATGGTACTGAGCAAGACAAATTTACAGCAACAACATCGTCTTTTTTGCAACACCTCATAAAAAATACAATACAAACAAAAACAAACCAAAAACCAACAGCATGAAACTTAAAAGTCGTAATCAATTGAATGTTGGTCCTTGGCTATTAATACGATAACTTCAAAAATGGAATATACTATGAAGCTGAAATATTAATGAAGAATCTTGATTCTGAAGATCTGATGGATATGGATCCAAAGCTAAAAAACTGGTGATCAAAAAAAAAAAAAGCCAACAACATAAAATACACAAACACATACACAGACTTTACGAGAACATTTCCACACAAGCGTGTATAACAAGTAATACATCAACTAATTCTCATTTTTAATGAACAAAATAGAATTTACGTGAGGGAGTCGACGTAATTTTTTTTGCATTGGACTCAATTATATTGAAGCTCAACAATAAATATGTTACCAAATAAACGACGTTGTAAAAAAAAAAAAATAGATACAATTTTACACTTTTTTCCCCAATTCCAAAATTATAAACTATGCTATCTATCAAAACTATTAGTTATTGCGAAACGCAGTATGAGAATACGAAAAAATTAGTTACTCCAATATGAAAAGTTAAACACAATTGTGTCGATATCACAAGAGATTAATGGCATCCTATATTGAAAGCCTCATGCTGATATATTTCATACACTTACCTTTTACAGTTCTTTTTGAAAAGCCAGCATTTCGTGGTACAGAATAGCCTTTCAGAAAATATAGAATGTTGATAAAATATAATTCCTTTACCGATTATCACATCAAACAAACCCACAAATTCTGTGGTACTTTTCACCGTAGCATTTTTTTTTTAATATAGACAATAGGCTACTCCCGTGCTAAGCCTTATTAGCTTATTTGTGGCGCGTTGTCACTAGGGTTAATATTAAGTATACATTAATTTTGCATATTATTTTCTCTGATTTCCAATGCTAATTTTCATTTACTAGTATGGAAAATATCATCTCATTAAGTTTCAGCGAATTGAAACAATTTTTTTTTCCCTAACAGTATGAAGATGATTTTTTTCATATTAAGACAATGACAAATAACAGAATGTAATATTTAAAGAAGCAGGACAAACAGAACGCAGCTTAGAAACCAGTTACGAGCATGCAAGCAGTCCAATATGCACAATTCAGAGATTATACAGTAATACATTGATTTATACAACTGGAAATTTTCAGTGGCTGAATGGGAACTTAGTTCAAGATAAAAAATTATTCATTGGGGGGGGGGGGGCTAATATTTTTTTTCTCTGGGGCCAAGGAAATCACTGAGGAACGAGTGTATTCTGAACACTGAATGCTGCCCATAGGAGTAACATAGGAAAAAAAGTGCTAGAAAACGGGAGACATAAGGAGAAGCTTTTTCTGAACACTCCCGAATACTATTAAATCAGAAATCGACTTTATATTCGCTGACTTTTATTTTATATTCATTCTTTGTCCATTTTCATTCACGAAGATGGAAAACAATTCTACATAGCCTCATTTAACTATGTCTTTTGATTTTATACATTAAAATCTTTCATTTTTTTTATTAACCTATGGGAGCTTTCAGGATACTTAAATTAGAAGGCCCAAAAATAAAATAAAAAATTACAATACTGCCATCCGGGAAATTTTGATCATTATTTTATTATTAAATTAGAAAGTTAAATACTCGTATTTATCAGCCGAATTAAGTACAAGTATAGATAATTATTATTATTATTTTTTTTAGCGAATTTTCGCATACAAAAGACACTTTTGCAGTGAAACCGTTTCGATAAGGAAGGGATGGCTATACAAAAAAAACAACAACAAAAATACAAGATAAATTAATGCTTTTAGACAGTGTCAAAAGCAAAGCGGCCCCATAATATGCACAATTTTATAAACAAAATGTGTTCAGAAGGGTCGATATTGGGGGGACGTCTAACCCCGTTTTCCTCTTTATCGGAAGCGACCACTTTTGACCCCCCAACAAGTGGGATTGGGCCTAGAGGTCTGATTTTTTGATGCTGAACACAATGGTGAAGGTTTCATTCTAATATCTTTAACCGTTTGGCCACTACAGAGCCAAGGAAGCATAAAAGCATCCGGGAAGCATAAAAGCAAGAGCGGTCCCCTATGTTTTACAGGCAAGCTGTAACTTACGGGCCGCTAATGATGAAATGAAAAAAAAATAATAATAAAAAGAAAGAAGATTCTAATAAGCTTAGATTCGAATAACAATGCAAGGATGCTTTATTTGTGGCTTTGACAGAATATTAGTCAATATTACTTTTTCGACTGTGTTGATAAAAATTGCTAAAAAAAATCACGTTTTTAAAATCAAAAAACTTTCGAATCCACGCTGTCTTAGTTTTCATGCATCTCTGAAGCGTACATATATTCTATGGTTTGAATGTGAACAACAGACAACACAGAATTTACGAAACACAATCCTGAAGCTTAGCAACTTTCGCTCCCTTTAGAAAGGCATACTTCAGGATTTATTTGAAGATTAAAAGGAATTTACCTTTTCTGGGAGTTGGAGTTCTCTTTGAAGCTGGTTAACTCGACGGGTTCATTGTTGGTCGGATCCATTGTCATGAGTAGACTCTAAGCCCACACTAAGCACAAACCTACATTAAAAAAAGAAATTAAAACTCATATTCAAAACATTCACATTAATTATAACATGTGTTTCTATGAGTGTTCTATCCACATATTCTGGATCAGATACGGGCTTCGATGGAAAAACACCAGAGTTCGACTTGGAAATATAAGTAGATATTTAAATATTAAATATTTACTTATTTGTAAATATTGCTTTCTTCAAAACAATAACTTGGTTGTAGCCAGAAAGATAAAAAATATAAAAAACAAAACCAAAAAAAGACCTAAAAGAAAAAGTCTGTATCTTCAGTGAAATAAACATTGTAATTTCTTATAAGTATCTTCTAACTTAGAAATTTTTTAAAGTTGTAAAAAGCACTCTCCTCCCTCGCCTTCAAATAAAAGAAAAATAATCTTCACGTTACGAGATATCAGTAATGACGATATGGAAACGGAAGGAAAGCATTTAGCTTAAAAATGCACATTTTCACAGAATTTAAAATTAATAATAGTAATATACTTCATTAATAGTATTTTAGTAGAATTCTTATATTTTTACATGATAAAAAAAACAAACAAATAACACTTTTTTAATACAAGAACATTAAATAATATTAATTATCATAGTAGCATATTTTCAATGAATTTGGTAGAACCTATTGCGTAATCATTTAGAAATTATTTTCCAAATATTATTACGTAAGTGGAAGGACATGTTATGTAACTGCAAATACTTCTCCTTCTTCAAACAAGTGAATATAATTTTGTGCTAAAGCATAAATTTAAGGGCGATCCAAAATAATAAAAAAAATGTAAAAGTAATAATAAAAAAAGAAAGTAGAGTAACATAAGGAAAAAAAAAAAGTTAGGAAAATAAAAAAAAAAACAAAAGTAGATATATGGATTCAAACCGACAACCTTCAGTATATGAGTCAGAAACCTTAACCATCAAGCTATAGCTGTAGCTGATAATTGAAATAAAATGATTGCATTTCTAACATTTAAGCTAATAGCGGAAATCCAATGAAGACAATGCCAAATATCTCGAACATGGATGGGAGTGGGGCGTTGGCCCCTGAAAATACGCCATTTCACAGTTTTTGGACCCCTGAACCCGATGGTGAAATCCGTTTGTCGATCCGACCTTCCGTTCGTGAGTTGTTAGGTGAGGACGGACAGGAGAAACGAAATAGCTACCAATTTTGGTCGTTATCACAACAGCTCCCAGATGGGTGGTTAAAAAAAAAAAAAAAATTTTATTTAATATAGATAAGGGATAAAGTTAAATATTAAAAAAAAAAATGGCCAGTAATCTTACATCGGAAGGCTCCCCAAAGAAAACTAACTTAAGGAATAAAAGTGCATATTTTCGTAGGGACTCTGGGGATACTGTTTCGAGTTTATTAGCACTCACCAGCCAGAGTTGCCCCAATAAATGAACAATTAAGAATGTGGGGTTATGGAACCTTCAATGCATCCGAAAATAGAATAATAACAAAAAAAGCATTGCAAGCAGTGCTATCTACTTGGCACAAGATAAACCAAAAGAGGCACAGCTGGCGAGCTAACTTTCGAATACCCTCAACTTAAGATCGCAAATGATATATATATATATATATATATATATATATATATATATATATATATATATATATAGTGGAACCCCGCTTTTCCATTGCCGCAAATAATGTTTTCCCGTCATTTACAATATTTTTCGTTTCCTTAAATTATTAGTCTATAATTATAATTTTTTCTGCTGTATTTACGCCGACGTAATATCAAACTGTCCGCAATTTACGTTGTTTCTGCCAAACGGAGTAAAAAAAAGATGGCGTCCATGCGAAAAATTGCATCTTCCTTATAATATCCTAAACCCTCGATTAACGCTTTACCTTTTGAGTTTTCCTTAACCACAGCCGACAGACATGGGTATTTCTTCTTACAATTGCATCATAAAATATTTTTGCTCTCTTTTTATCAATCTAACGGATTTCAAAGACGTAACAAAATTAGACCAAATCTATTAACGAGATGCATAAGTACACACAATTCAAAATGATTAAATATTAAAATGTACATTATTATAAGCATACTAGTGTTATCAACAGCTGCTTCATGCTTGTTAGCACTCATCAACCAGAGTTACCCCGTCCATCTGATTAATGCTTATAAATATGCGAGTAACTTTCTGATTAATGCTTATAAATGTTAAACAGTTGTTATACAATTTCGTTTTAAATAGTTTATTGTATGTTAATGAAAATTAAATATTTAATTTCTTTTCTTTCTTTTTTTTTTTACTATCTAATGTTTTCACATTTTATGTTTAAACATTAATTCAGTTAATTTTAAACTGTTTATAGCATCATAGTCATAATAAGAAAAGGTTTAAAATCCTGGCACCTACCATTGGAAAAAAATCGCCCCAACTTATTAATTTATTCTAGTTTTTGACAAAAAGTTAACTTTAAATTGTGAATTTAAGAGAAAATTATCATTAAAAGAAATAAAAATCAAGTGGGAAAAAAAGATTTAGAAATTTTAGAGTATTATTTTTTTCTTATTGGCTATCCGCAATGTGATCAATGTAACCCAAAATCTTTTTATACTAGAAAGCTAAAATTTTAGAAGAAGGCTTAGCTTCGGATGCAAAAATGAAGCCATACACCTGAATATGTGAAAGATGATTTATACAACAAATAAATAACAAGTATACACGACGTTTCACCGTCGAGAGACAGCCTCTTCAAGTCCTAGCTCTTCAAGGCTTAGCTTCCTAAAAAGAAGATATCTGCTGATTTTGATGCAATTAGTACTCACAGTTAAAGAGCTAAGAACGAAATACATTGTATTCAAAAGAATTATTAGACTACTATATTTCAAAAAGTAGAATTCGATTCTCAATAAAGTTGCCTTCGTGGAAGAATTCCCAAACTTCATCTTTTTCCTGTGGACAGTCGGCTGTTGTTGCGCTGCGGATAATCCTCCAACGCTCCTTAAGTGAAGTTTAGGTTTTAATGGGTAGCCCTTAATTTTATGCTTTAGCACAATGTTTTTTTTATTTTTTTAAAGCTCTTGCATTAACAAATCCTTATTATGTATTATAAAAAAGAAAAAAAATATTCAATAGCACTTATTAAAATTTATCAACTTTCGAAATTTATCCTTTCATAAAACCCTTCATAATTCATAAAACCCTTCTTCGCTAATTCCTTTTCAATAAATAACTCCATCAATTAAGTAAAATCAAAATATATTGATAGCTTACAACATAGCTTTCGATTTCAACCATCCAACTAAAAAAAACAAACTGTATTAATTCGGAAATGTTAAAGAGCAATTTTCCAGATCCAGACTATATAACACTCGTTTCTATAACAACACCAGCATACGAAGATCGAAAAATTAGATTCACAACAACTGGCTTGCACTAATTACAATTCAGCCTTAAAAGATTTCTCAAGATAATGTTCTTCCCCGTTCATTAAGCATTTTCTAACTGCATTATTAAAGTTAGAATACTGGCTTATTTTGCCCTGCGATTAGTAGAGTAATTAGAAACTTCAGGTTGTCAAGCCAACATATATTAATTAGTGAGAGATATGTTTAACGTAATTAACTAGAAATTTTTATTAATTCAATACCTAAAAACTTTGCCTTTCAAAGGCTTTTTTTTTTTTTTTAAACAAAATTCTGTCGTAATATTGGCCGTTGTTAGAATATTATCCCTTTTCAGATAAAGCTAACAGTTTTCCATAGCCTACCAAATAAAGAAAATGAATAAAAACAAGCTAACGATCTTCGTTTAAAGGCGCTTTCATCGGTATTTTGTTCTACGTTTCTATAAGTTTTGCAGTTCAAGATGTTTTCTTTTAAGCGTAAACAATTCTTAATTACACAATAATGGAAGGGTCGAAAGATGAACAAAGGGAGCAAATATTAAAACAAGAAACATAACAGCAAATTACGAGAAGACGTCAATTCGATCACTACTATTCAATCTGGGTTAAGAGAAGACCTCAATGGGGGTACGAGAAAAAAATCTTCAAATAAGTAATATGTATTTTAAAATTACAACTTATTGTTTAATTATTAAAAATATTAAACCTTAATTGTATCAAACTTTAAAATACAATGAAGTCTCACTTATACGAATATGAGGGGGAACCAAAAATTATTCGTATAAGTGAATATTTCGTGTAAATGAATACATACAGGACTTATGGGGGTTTCGCCGGGGAATGAGAAATTCTTCATATAACTGAATGTTTCGTATAAGTGAGTTTCGTATTAGTGAGACTTCACTGTATTCTGTTTTTTAAAATATAATGTAATTTATTCAGATGCTCTATGCCCTAGAATTTTATTTATATATAAACCGAATTATAAACCAGTAATCTTGGCGTACATAGTTACAGATAAATTATATCTTAAGATACGCGAACAACAATAGATTGAATACCACTGAATTAGATGAAGAATGTCTTGCAAAGACCGAAACGTGTTCAGAGGAAAGGTTAACGGGGAATGCGATACAGGATCAATTATAAGACGTTTTGGTGCTCATAAATCAAGGCATGTAACATTGTTTAACAAATAAAAGGGTTACATTTTCTGTGTGCAATAAAAATTAATACGACCGGTTTCTCACGTTACGAACCTGAAGAAA
>JAFIDM010000004.1:24097356-24114452 GCA_023159025.1 Thereuonema tuberculata | reverse complement strand
GCTTTCAAACCTATATTCTCGAATTGCAGAGTTGTAGCATGTTTGATAGATAAAAAATACGACTTGTGAATCGACTCTCGTATAAATAAATCCAATAAAGAAGAAAAATCCACAAGAAAGTGAACACAGAAAACAACAATAAAGAGTGGCTTCTTGACTTGAAAAGACTAGCCTTACTTTTCTAAAGTACATTTAGAGTACATTTACTCATTTTAGCAAAGGAAGTAAGTCTTCTTAATAGAGGGAGCCACTCTTATCTGTATTTTTACACCCTATAACAGCTAAATAATTGTCAATTAGAAGGACCAGGAACTTCAGAGTCGCATTTCTCATTAAATTATCATACAGGGTTATGTTATATGTATATATAAAGATGTTCAGAGCACTATATTGAAGTTGGAAGTTCTCATTTTGGATGTGATCTTTACGGATCAATAAAAGTCGTATCAGTAATATAATAAGATTATGTAATGACTCAAGTAGTTTTAAAATTGCTTGAGGTCATTTGATTTCGATGTTTTTATTTGCTTGTTTATTTGATGGCATCCACATTTCAGTGTCTTTATTTTTATTGGTAGGCCAAGACGTTGAAAAAAGTATGAAATCGAGAACGAGTCGTTGCAAAGAAGAGAAAAAGTAACATTCCAGCCCACGCCAGGATTCGAATCGAGTTCAGGCGTATCAGTTGCATGGCAAGTCGTTGCCCTAACCATTCGGCTCTGCCTGAACGGTAGTCAATGTGATTAAACTATTTTTATTCCTGCTAAAATTTTCTTAATTGCTTCAGAACCTTCTCGTAAAACCTTTATTTGAGCCAATGCTTTGTTGATTACTTCGTTTGTACAAGTTAGCGGATGTCCCTAAACATACAAAAAGCTACTGATCAGATCATTGAAACTTTCACTTGAGTTACAAGGTATGCCAGGAGAGACCTCTCTGTCGTTTTAAGTGTCTCAAAGCATATTCGTGTTTAGTTCCTGAAATACAGAAGTAAACTGCGTAAGTCTCAAGAGGGACTTAAACGCACATCCATTTATATTACCAGTGAAACTGATTCGAGTACTGCTAAGAAACTCGAAAGAAAAGAAAAGAAAACACGTTTAAATAACTTAAATGATTTCTTCACCACAGAAACTTTCCGATTTCGATAATAAATGTAACATGTGTGGTTTTTCAGGTCCTACGGCTAAATCCTGTTCCTGTTATTTGGCCCGAAAATAGGGAGATGTCGTCATTTGTGGTTTCGAAACCTGATGGTGTTACCATGTCAGAAACAGACGGAACAGAAGCCCCCTGGGGCGAACGGTTTATAAATAGACTCTTCTCATCCTCTAAGGACTCTTCCACTAATGCAATCCTCAATGAAGGAAATAGAAGAAAAAAAAGACCACTTCCATTTGCTACACGATGCTTTGAAAAGAGCTGTGTCAACACAACCAATTCACGTTGGCAGCCCCGTGAACAAACTGAAAGACGCCCACGCACCGGCGTTCTACTTAAAACAATACACTTCTAGGTATTCAGTTTTAAAAATAGCAGTTTCCGAATTTGTTTCGAAAATCTCCGACCTCTTGTTGGCTATATTTATTTATAACAACAATCAAGAATTGAAAACTGAAAAAAAAGGCAATCATTTTAAAACTAAAAGACATTGAAATGGCATAAAAAGTCACTGAGGAATAACAGACCTTGCTTGTTGCTTGGTTTTATCTATCGTAAATGTTTATCTTTAAGTTCATTTCCTTTTTAATATGATATATAGACATCCAGTCGACATATTCCTTTTAATATCCTCTAAAAATACAGTATTTCCTTTCCTTAAACAAGAAACTTCATCAGGTTCTGGGGACTAATTCATTAAAAAACTATACAGTAGGGTTTTTTATTACGTCATTTTTGTAAACAACTAAATTTTATTAATAGCATATTTCACATTATATCATTTTTACAAACAATTAAAATTTAGCAAAAGACAAAAATCCATTACTAATAATTAATGATATTTTATGTTCCTATTATTAATAATTTTACAAAAATGTTCATATCCAATTTCGCTAACTTTTAAAAATGTGTTTTTATTAAACCATGGTAATAATTTTATTTTATTAGGTGGGCCCGGTAGTCGAGTGGATAAGGGCGCTTGGCTGCGGGTTGGAGGTAGCGGGTTCGTTTCCCGGCCTCGGCGGAGGACGGGAATTTTTCCACGCTTCTTTCTCCTCCAAACGGGCCCTAGGGTCTACCCAGCCCTCTATAGAATGGGTACCGGGTTTCTTTCTCGGGAGTTAAAGGCGGGCGAGCGACGGGCCGACCCCCCCGTCCTCAACTTTGTCCCGTATGTTCTGAACACACCCTCCAGCTGCATTGCGCGGTCCTCTGGGCCTGATCGCACCTTTAACTTAATAATTTTATTATATATGATTCAATCATTAATCTGGCTTTCTCATCTTGTATCTGATTTTTTTTTTTTCAGTTGAATTACACCGTCTCTAAGGTATCTAAATGGAATTAAATGCAACTTAGCATCGGTAAACAGGATTTTGCAGCCTTTGGATTCTCAACAACAAACTGATCTATTGCAGAACGTTAAATGAGAAACATTCTGTAGAAAAATATTCGATTTTCATTAATAGGCCTAATAATATTTTTCCCATTATTTACGCACTTATTGGGAAAAAAATTAAACAATTGTCCATAAACTGAAACTGTGAACGATTTTATAAAATTTATTTAAAAATTTTAAAACTTGATACAGTGTGGAAAGATGTAAAGAACTTACCTGACCGGAGTTTTTAACAAGGAAAGGGGAATTTAAAGAGTATACATTAAGTTTGCTTTCAAGCCTTGGGCTGTGTTAGACAGGAATCTGGGACAGCTGTTTCGTCTTTATTAGGACTCATAAGCCAGATTTACCCTCGATGATAAGCTCAGAAAAGCACGAAAGCCTATGGATTCTTTTCCTGCTCCCGGAAGTGGAACCCCACAAAAGCAAACAACAATTAAATAGGACAGTTTAATTTTTAAGTTAATTAAACAGCTCAAAATGAGAATCTGAAATGAATTTGTCCTACAGTTTCAATCACTATTCATATGTACAGTAGATGAGTTAAAAAAAGGATGGGTAACGGAATAAACAGTAATATTCTCTTTTTTATTTTTCGTCTGATGGCATAGTAAACTTTGATTGAAATTATTCATAATAACTATAAGTACAAGATTACATATGTGCTTATTATTTTGTCTGAATAATCAGGTAAAAAAGATTACCAAAACCACAAAAATTCAGCAATTTTTGACAACAAATACACTTGAATTTATTTATAATTATATCTTGTACATTTCTATCCAATTTTATTTATTTTAGTAATAAAAATAGTTTTTGTTTTATTGGGTGATCTACTGTTCTTTGAAATTACGATGGTCAAAAACTTCGTCCTCTCATTTGGACTACGGACCAAATGGTCTAAGAGAAATTTGAGTTTAATTGTACGATAAGCCTAATTTGTCATTCTACTACGTCACGATAGTGAAGCGCTTTAGAACAGGATTTCGATGAATTATGGCGGTTCCAATTCAATGGAATTGAATATGTGATATGTTTATTTCCTTTTTTCTCTTCATTTTCAGTTTTATGAAAGAAACTGGAAATCATCATCGTAGAAGTGTCTTGTGAACTAAGTGAACTTATTACACATAAATGGAAGTAGGGCTATACTACTTCTCAATTCTAATAACAGTAAAATTACACTGAAAATTTCTCCTAAAAGATAAAAGGTAAATATCTTAACTTGAAAATTACAGAGTTTAGAATAGAATTTAAATCATTATGGTAGAAATGGACTTCTTAGATTTTTTTTCATAATTAGCTGAAATAATTTTACGGAAAAATAATCATGCTTTACAAATATGCAAAAAACAAGAAAGAAAACAGTAAAAATTGGAAAGAAGGAATAGTTTCAGGGAAGTTTTGTTTTTTACTTTTTCAATTAAAAAAATGCAAAATATTCAGTCAAACAAAGCTTGAATATTACATAAAAATATTTATGAAACTGTAATTGGCTTTTATGACTTAGCTTCCAAAGCTTAAAAATTAGTGGATCTTTTTGGATGATGTAAAGGAAGTTTAAAAATAAAGCATATATACCAGTATGTACTTCATATATGCTAAACTAAGTGACGTAACTTATTAAAGATCTATGATCGCCTTGTTGTGGAATCTGTTCAATATAGTAGTAAAGTTGTAATGGCATTAAAACTTATTCAGTTCGTAAACGAATAATACTGTTTAAATCTGAAATACAAAAATTGGAGCCTATAATGACGATAAGGGTCTTATATATAGAAAAAAGAAAAAACACTCTTAAAGTAGGTCAGAGGTAAAGAAGTCTGTCAGATCTGACAATAAGAGGAAACTGTTAACAATGAAATCTGATGTAAAAGCTATCTGTGAAGTAATTGCTTTGTGTGATTACAATATTATAAATATTTAATTGCTTAGATATACAAATACCACTCGAAAACTAATCAAATTATGTTCAAGAGTATAAAGGAGTATAAAGAAGAGGGTCCCGAAATGAAAGTGTATAGATAGGTCCTACAATTTTTCGTTTTTTTTTTTTGTTGTTGTTTGGTTACATAATCGATTGACAGGACTTGACCCCCGAAACTGAAGACGATTTTTTTTTTGCTATTGGAGGTGGGCTCCCTAATTTGTCCCGTCCGATTTATTTTGATAAAAATACCGATTTACTATTTTCGGATATACGCCTCTAATCCGAAAATAGTAAATCGGTATTTTTCATAATTTTTTCACTTTGTGATACAGCAGAAAAAGAAAGTTAAAAAATAAAAAAAAAAAAAAAAAAAAAAAAAAACAGTAGAAAATACTGAAATCTTAAGTACACACAAAGAAAACAGGCTTCACTATTTTTCAAGTTGTTACTTTTTTAATAGAATAATCTAAAAATCTTATTAGCTAAGATGTTGCTAATTTAAGTCTTAATATGCTCTTGATATTTCTACGGTTTCACTAATCTCATAAATCATCTTACGCTAATGAAGTTCGATGTTGCAATGTGACCAATTCAAAGCAATTGCACGAATTCAGCCAATTACATTTCTAAAGATAAACTTTTATTCGGATTTAAAAATGATGATGGGGGAAAAAAAAATATCCCCAACGAATTGCCACGTGATTTCTCTGTAATAACCTGAACACAATTATCGCTGGTGCAACTTGAGAGGCTTTCAGTGGATTGCGGAAATGAAACAAATCCCAGAAGCTGCCCTCTGTCGGTGGTTTGAGAAAGTATTAAACGCAGATCACGTTTATAAAAAGGAAAATTTCATACAAAAAATTAAGAAGAAAAAAGACAGAGGAGAAAGAGCAAGAAATACAGAAATAATTTAAAAAATATGAAAAAGGAAACAACTGAAATATCGACAATAATAAATGATTAATGGTTAAAATCTAATTACGATTAAATTTTAGAAATTTTTAGGTTTTTTTTTTTTTTTTGAAATAATGCCACAGACTCCTATGACTAAATACAACTGCAGAAAAATGTAAAATTATAATTTGCAAAATTCTTCTAGAATCAATGGACGCTTCAGTTTTTTTTTTATACAACTCAATACAAGTTGTAATATCTTCCGTTTTTTATATATAGGGCCATTATTATTTTATTATAATTTTTATTTTATTATAATTTTTATTTTACATTCAGTAAATATTTAGGTTTTGTTTTTAAAATCTAACTTCATTTTCTTAAATCTTACTTCGATTTAAGCTTTCAAAACACTTTTATTAACGAGGTAATCTTTCAATATTTCCAAAAGAGATAAAGTTTTTTTTTTTTTTTTTTAAGTTTTTTTTAGCAAAATATAAGACATGAATTTAAATTAATCCCAATTGGAAATTAATTTCATAATTTTTAAATCTATTAATGAAGTGAAATTTATAGTTTTCCGTACTTGAATAATGCCTAATAAAATGCTGATAAAGAGACAAGTGTTCTCCTTTTCTGACTGACTCAAGATTTTTAAACCTATTTGTGTCCCCTTTTGCTTTATTGGAATAAATTTTGACAAAAGCTATCATCCCCTGCTTAAATTTATTTATTCAGTACTAATTTCTTACACTAAAAAAGCAATTCAAAATGCCTATTTTTATAAACAAGTGAAATAGTATAAATAAATTAATAAATAAATAAATAAATAAATAAATTGTTTATTAGTAAAGTTAAGATATCCCATTGCAGGCTTATTTGGGTCATGGAAGATAAGGCTACTGGTGTTCCATGTTCAACGGGACTAAATTGAAGTCAGGTGTTCAGCCGACCCCGCTGTACTTTAACCCAAAGAAAGAAAGTTGTTGATTTAGGATTTGGTGTATCCTAGAACCCGACTGGTGAAGAAAGAACCAAGGCAAAAAAAAAAATACCGCCTGAGATCGAATCCGGCTGCTCCAGCCCGCAGTTAAGTGTGTTACCATTTGAGCTACCGGAAACGTAAATGCGTATATATATTACTATAAACAACAGGCTATGTTATTTATAACAAAATATAAACATTAATGAGAAAATCTTTAATAACGGCAATTGTATGTTACTATATGAATATTTTTTTTTTTTTTTAATTTTTAAAAAATCATTTACAGTGATTCAAAAAAAAGGATAATGACCCCTATCTCCTTTCATCTCTCTGCGCCATTGACGCAACCGTCTATGTACGTAAATCAACCATTTTTCATTGACTTCTTGATACGTCAAAAAAGTTTAAACGTAAATGATAAAAGTCATTCTAATTGATACTAATGTTGGATTTTCATTAAGTATTTCCTTTTTCAACGAGTTATTTAATAAAATTTTTCCGTTAAATCGGATGAGGTTATGTCTAGCCAATCGCCTTCCATTTCAGTAATTAATTAATCGTCTGGATGAAATCGACGTCACACGCCGCCATTATGACATCACAAGACAAACGGTTGACGTCATGTTTCCGTGACACAAATTGAAAGCTGCGACAGATTATTGAGATTTATTGACCAGTGCGTAAACAAGTTACTTTGCAGTGAAATCAGCTGCTCGAGATGGAAACCATTGTGACATCATCAGACTTTAGATATAGCACAAAAGTCACTCATCACACGATTGACTATTACGAAACGGGTGCCTTAGTAAAGGACCGTTTATTACGAATTCGGTAGAGCGTCAGTCTTGTGTACGACAAGGTCGATTTCTAGTCTAATTTTAACTTTGTCGAAGAGAAAAAAAAAGAAATTTTGGAAGGAACTTACCTCAAAATCTTTTTTTTTTTGTAAATCGTTTTTCTTTTACTTTTTTAATTATAAAATTTGGAAAATACAAACAGTAGAAAATTTTCTGAAAACCTAAGGAAATCCAAGCTTCACTTAAGTTGTGTGAATCCAATTGTTTTTCTTGTTAAAGCTCGTGCACATTTTAAAATGATTAATAAGCGGATCCCTTCTTTAAGACAATAAAGAACCCCTCGTTTCGGATTTAATACTTTTCTAAGGAAATTTCTGTAATTCTTGACAAGGACTCAAACGGAAAATAAAAAAAAGTAAATTAAAAAGTTACCTCTTTTTGTTTATTCATTGTGCAGCCCTTGATTTATATTTTAAATGAATACAAGTTTATCCTATCAATAAGAAGTACTGTACAATAAAAAAAAAGGTTTTAGATTCACTTAATTACGCAAGGACGAAGCAGATACAATACGTATACTGTACAGTCAGGGCCGCGCCAAGCGGGGGTGCACGGCATCCGGGCGGCATGAGGCAAATAATTTAGCTTGTTAGGGGCAGCAACGTTTGCCTGGCACCCCAGCGCCAACATACCTTGGCGCGGCACTGTTATATACTTTGGGTGGCATTCCTGATGTCAATTAGCTGCCCGATGCTTCCCCGCATGTCTTACGCTTGAATGGAAGTTTGCCCCATCGCCGAGCAATGCAGGAAAGCATTACTTCGCAATGTGACATTGGAAATGCACTCGACATTACAAATTAGGGACTGTTCAATAGTCCCCAACTTTGAATTTTGATTTTTTCCAGGACTAGCGATATGCCTTACGACACTTTTACATTAACGGTGAGTATAGGTACTTACCATTAGTGTAAAGTAACGTATGGCATATCGCTAGTCCCGGAACAATTACAATTCAAAGTATGATGACTACAACACCGCTTTCGCACTATAGCAAAGTCCGAGATAATCTATAAAAATAAGCATGCCTTAGAGTAAGGTGACCAGATTTTTACATTGGCAAAGCGGGACACCATTGACCGGTGGAGGGGGAGACCGGGGAGGGGGGGGAAAGGAAAAAAAACGGAATCTCCAGTTCGACAACCAAAAAAAAAAGGAATTCAACAACCAAAAAAAAAAAAGGAATTCAACAACCAAAAAAAAAAGGAATTCAACAACCAAAAAAAAATAGGGACTTTTCTAAAACGCCGCGGGACGCGGCACAAATTGTTAAAAATCGGGACGTCTGGTCACCTTACTTAGAGGCTACTAAGCTTCATCTCTTGACACTAAAAGATACTAAATATAAAAACACCTGCCTTTTATTAAATCAAACGCAATCAGTAGAAGCGTGTGTCGTCCATCTTATTTGTTAGTACCTTTTGAAGTCTTCTTGAAATTTGGACTGATTTAAGACAAGATAATTTTTATATCTGAAAATTCTCTTGTGTGTGTGTTTGTTCTTTTCGAGAAAGCTGTGCATAAGATGATCAAAATTAAAAGCGCAACGATTAACTCTCCCTGATGGCAAACGATGAATTCGTCTCCTCGTCTAACAACATCACATAATCCTTTTTTATTATCAATTTTAAATTTGAGCTTATCTTGATTTGAGTGAAAATAACTGGATCTTTGGCGATTTAAGGTATTTGCTGAATTAATTAATTTTCAACAAAAAGAAAAATGTGAAGACGAATTTACGAATGTGGATTTTTTTTCCCCTTTGTGTTGTTTTCAGGACTTTACAACACAGCGAAAAGTGAAAAACACAACATTTCAAGGGAAATATCTTTACGTTCTTTCAAAACCTTCTGTTATGTAACATTCTTCATTATTAACGAATAATAAAGTCAAGATATTTATATTGATTATAGTTAAACCAAAGGTCGCGAATCGTTACATAGCCTGAAGAGACCAAAATGACCTGGAAAATGGAATCCTTTATAGTTTAACGGAAAAAATATAGAAATGCACAAATTCGTTTGCTTTCACGCCTTTGAGCCATCATCGACGGCAATCTGGGACAGATGTTTCGTCCTTATTAGGACTCATCAGCCAGGTTCAACCTCGATGATCAAACTCAGATCTTTTGTGCCCGGCGCTTAGCACGCTAAGATAATTATAGTTATAGCGATTTTTCTATTGACGTTGTGGAGTCTTTTGTGGGGGTCTCTCTTCCGAGACCGGGAGAAAGATCCATAGGCTTTCACGCTTTCTGAGCTTGATCATCGAGGCTAAATCTGGCTAATGAGTCCTAATAAGGACGAAACAGCTGTCTCAGATTGCCGTCGATTATGGCTTAAAGGCGTGAAAGCAAATGGATTTGTGCATTTCTATATTTTCTCCGTTCTTCATATTACATTTGATGCACGTTAAACCTTCTTACACTTTATAGTTTAACAAAGAAAGGCTTATTCAGAATTTAAGCTTAAAAAGACCTATTCGTAAATTATATAGACTTTCCACAAATTTTAATAAAAAATTAATTGGTTTTATCATAAAAATGAAGATAATCATATATTATGGCATAAAACTTCCTGGCTCTCTGTTCAATGTGAACACAACATTTGGATGACTGTTGTGCCTGTAGGAATGTGACCATAGTAATGTAATGTTGACCTATGTAGTACATCCTTTGACTCTGTTAAGCTACAAGTTTTTAATCACAGATGCGAATATGTGCTAACCACATTGATGATTCTGCTATTATTCTGTAGCTCAATGGTACAAGCACTGGAATTGGAGGAGTTCGGTGATTTTTACCGGGTTATTTCCCCTCCTTATCGGCCCTAGAATTCACCTAGCCCTCTGTAACATAGGACATAACAAATTTCTGTAACATTGGTAATAGGATCATCGGAGCCTACGTCTTCAGCGCACCCTTAGAGACTCCAAAGCAACATCTATTTCGATGATTCTGATGGGATTCTAGAAAGCACTCAAAGGAAACAAAGCGATCTTTCGTGATATGAAATTCTCTAAGAATAAAAGGAGTCATTGGCTTTTACATCTCAGAACTGGAAAATCTTTAACACCAAACAAACTATTGTAGAAAGTATCAACGAATTATTTATACTTTTGCATTCCTAAGGAGGTGAATTGGTTACACGAACTATATTACTGAAATTATCCCAAGACATCCGCACAATTATCCTACTTCATTGATTCTTGAAAATTAATTTTATAACTGGTGTTCCTTAACGAAAAATTCATCAATGTCGTTAAAATATGCGAAGAATCGTGTAACAACGTAAAACTTTTCTTATATCCATTCAGAATGATCCATTTCTCGACATACCCTTGAGAATAGCTTTATTACTAGGATTACGATTTGGCTACACGAAATACTACTGCTTCGTTATACTTCGTAGAGAAAGACTTGTTTAAAAAATTATGACTTCAAAGAAAAAAAAATAAATAAAATGATTTAAGCTAAGATTTTGAATTAGGACTTTTATTCCAGGAAAAAAAAAATAGGATATATCATTGACGATAAAAGAATGTCTTTTTGTCAAAATGTTTTCTAGTATCAGGGTAATGGAGTTAATGTATCTTCGACGAGCGATTATCCAATGCATCTTTCAGCTCTGTTGGGGTTACTTTCACTTACATCAAACTGAATCCACATTAAAGAATGAGCAAGAAGACATATTTATAAAACTACAAGGTGAAAGGTTACCAGCAGTAAGTTCAAGTACCTGGGGTCAAATGTGGAGAAGGATGGAGTCTTAGAGGCTGAAGTAGCCGTAGAATCCAATGTGGATGGATGGATTGGAGGAAAAGGAGTGGAGTGTTGTGCGACAGATAAGTAAGCTGCAAGATGAAAGAGAAATTGTACAAAATCTGCAATGATGTTTGGTACTGACAGTGAGACTTGGGCAGTCACCAAGGCCCAGGAAAGGAAAATGGAAGGAGCAGAAATGAGAATGCTAAGATGGATGAGTGGTGTAACGAGAGAAGACAGGATTAGGAATGAACACAAAAGAGAGACAGTCAAGGAATAAAGATTACCTAGGAAAGCGAGTGAGGATGTTGGAGGCGCCAGGAAAGAGAAACCGTGGGAGACCCAAGCTCAGATGGAGAGATAAGGTGGTTGAAGAGCTGAGGGGAAAAAGATGGACGAGAGAGAAAGCCCGAGACAGAGAGAAATGGAGAAAAAGAATAAAAGAAGGGAACGCAGACCCCACATAGAAATGGGAAAAGATTGAGAGAAAGAAGAAGAAATTGAAATCCACATTAACTGATTTAATTTTTCTAATTAGCAAAAGAAAATGGTCACTTATTTTTTATTTACATTAAACAAAAAAAAAGGAAGTTTAATAGAATAATGGACACAATAACATTTAGGAAATATTTGTATCGATCAGACGCTCACGATGGTAATGAAAACTTAAGAACATAATTTAACTAAATAAACTCACTGCAAGACTTGTTTCCTCTTAAATATTTAAAAATTTGTTTGTGTTATTTTCTCAAATTGTCATCAAACATAAAGGCAGAGAATACTTCGAAATAAATAATTAAAATTCCATTTTCAATAATCTTAAACATTAACGTTATTTACATCTTAGTAATTTATTATGGTGTAAGTTTATTTATTTATTTATTTATTTATTTATTTATTTATTTCATATAATAATGAAGTTTCTTATCGTACGATAGTCGGTCCGAAAATCAATTTTCCTCTCCTTCGATCCAAATTCAAATGGATGACATCGAAAGAAGAGAAACCCAACGATAGTCTGTTGTCCGAGGCCATATAACATTAATATTCTTATAGCAGGAGATAAAAATTTACAATAACCACGGCTACAAAACGCTTTGACCTTCTCTGAACTGAATTTCAGAAAGGCAACAGAGGTTTTGAAGAGTTCTTGATTGCAATCTCAGCATCTCTCTTTCCTGCATTGCTGGCGAACAATACAGATAAGCATACTTTAGACTAAGCGTTCCAATTCCGTGCTTCTAAACTTCTGCTTGTAATTTCATAGTTTGGCTTATAAACCTTGATTGTATACTTTGATCTACGTTATACAGATGCTTGAACAAGCAAGGTTGTTATATTTCTATATATTTCTGTATCTTTCACAGTGCTAAAGAGCATGACCAGTGTATTTTAGCTGAAAGACAATATGACATGATTCAAAGTATAATATATCTTCGCAATCTACATTTAGTACCCAAATGTTTCGGCATAATCTATATAAATTTACAATACACAAATAGAAACGTTTGCATTTTAATCTATTCCCTTGCAGTACTTCCGTTGTAATAAGGCTACTTTTTCTTTTTATTCACTTACAACAGGAAGCTTCCGAGGAAAAAAAAACATCTTGTTATCCCTGTTTCCTATGGATATAGAAATGATTTATACCTTTAAAGAAGCACAATTTAACTTTCTGCAAAATTCAGAAAAAACCGCATCAAAATTAATTGATTGGTTCAAAATTTATAAGCGATAATGTGTGTATGTTAATTTTCAAGAGCAATAATGAAAAGATGCAGTGAAATTATGTTCCGTTTTCGGTTTTCAAAAGCTTTTCCTGTCTAATTCGTGCAATCCCCGTGAGGTTTTTGATATTTTTTTTCTTCACTGCTTGAATACCTAAGGTAATAAAGTGATGCTATGTAGCCATAAACAATCTCTACTACACCTCCTACCGAAGGGTGAAAACCGCCGTCAAATTGGTTTAGTTGTTTCTAAACTTTTAAGGAACAAATAGTTCAGGGCTTTGCAGTTCATACAACATTGTTATCTTTAATATTTCTTAAAACTATTCTACAAAGAAACCTTTAATTCTGGAATTAAGGAAAAGATTCAGTGTATTACAGATACCGGATCTAAATGTATTCTGACACACAAACAAAATTCATTTGCGCCATCAGCAATTAGCTCTGCACAATTTTGCTTTAAGATATTATCGAGGAAAAAAAATCTCCAAAATAAGTCCTATTTTATTTTCTATGATTTCAGATTTTTATGAGACACTCTGTATATGCTTATTTTTTTAATTCAAAAAAATTAAAATTACACTAGCAATTTTATTTGATCTTCTTCCTTTGCCTAGACCAACTGAAGTACGATACGATTCGAACAGGACTTGCTTTTCATTTCACAATAGTGAAATCCTGTGAGATTTGTTGAATTATCTCTTTTATATAACACTGTCATCTGTGGTGCAATGTGCAACACGTTCTGTATTCTCTTTTTTTTTTTCCTTTTAATAAAAAAATTCCAATGAAATCAATCGATACTGTCTTCTTCCTGCAGATGCAACTTCAATTAACGATTCCTTGAAAACCCTCCCATTGGCGTTGCTGAGGAACTGAGAGAGCCAAGTCACATGGACTGAGCCATGTGCCGTTAAACCCCGCCTGCTGCCAATCAACATACACAAATCCAAAGCCTGATACAAAGCTCACAACAACGTGACTCCAAATCCTTATTCTCCAACGAACAGCCCATGTTCTTAGTGATTCCAAAGCATTAAATTAACGATATTACATTCACAATTACTGAATACAGTAATATTAAAAGGGATGATCTAACAGACGTGTACAAAAAAAATAAAATGCAAAATAAAAATTTTAAAGGAGTCTGTGAGAGACGTTAAAGCATTTTTCCCATAAAAAAAAATGTTACTTGTTTTATGAAAACTATACAAAGAACATTTTTATTTGTAAATTGTAACATCTTCCGAGTATCAATTATTTATCTTTAAGCTTTCCCTTTGCTGAAACTAGATTCAATTCCGCAAATTCTTACTTTGAATCGCCTGAGTACCAAGCAAGAGCAGATTTAAAATGCATTATATGGATTAAAATTTCAGCTTTGTAAGGTAAATTGTTGTTAAGTTATTAATAATGTGATTTAATAACGGTTTGATGGTTTTGTTTTTTTTTTTGTCCTTAGATCTTTACATATTGGTCCGACAGATACCAAAAATCAATTGGGATCTTCATTTTATAAAACTAAGCTCTTAATCTTCGCATTTCTTATTTCTTTTTCTTATGAGTGCTGATGTAGGTCTAGTAGTATTTTTTTTTTATTTACAACGAGAAGTTTTAATGCTAGTTCTAGATATTTAATGCAAGGTAATGTAAGACTAAAGGCTCCCGAAAAGATTATTTATTTGTAAGGTTTGTGCCGCCACGGTAGAGCGGTTCAAGGCGGCAGTCTGCCGTGTGGCCGATGTGGCGGGACCTGGGTTCGAATCCCGGCTGAGGGCATGGATGTTTGCTTTCTTTCCTGTGTTGTCTACTCCTTCGTCTTTCGCTTCTTTCGCCATCTATTGCATCTTTGGTACTCTCTGTTCTGGGTTGGTGTCAGGAAGGGCATCCGATTGTAAAACCCCCTTGCCAAAACCGATTATTGTTAGCAAGCGCGCCTTGTTCATCAGCGATCCCACGCGGTGTGGGAAAAAGCTGTAGGAGATGATGATGAGTTTATTTCCAAAAAGTCAAACTTTATTCATCACATGTTATGCACTATCACAGTAATTTCCTAATTTCTAATAAAATAATTTGTTTATTGTGATTATGTTGAATGCCATTCATTACAAAATGGCGCGCACATAAATTATTATAGCAGAATTTACTGTTGCAGTAAATGATACAATTAAGGGACTATACAGGCACTGTATCACGACGAGAATTCTAATAACAATAAAAACAAACAAACAAACAAAATGAGAAAGCTAAATACTTTCAAAAATTAAATAAAAAACAGCTTAAAAACGGCTTTGGCGTGACAATCGAGATGCCAGATCACCAGCCTATATCTCTCGACCACGCAACATCAGTATTGAATCTCACATTCAATTTCTGACATTAGGTTAAACAGAATCTTTTCTTTAGACATATATCTTCCTTTGTGTAATGACTCAGATGTTTCAAATGCTACGATTATTAATTATTAACATTCATGGTCCTAAATTTTTAGGATGTATTTAGAAGTTAAATACTACATTAAAAAAATTAAACTTTTTTAGTACAGTTTTCCATTTTTTGAAGACTTTTATTCAAACAATAGTTAAACGAAAAACTAAAATTGTTTAAAATTGTTCCAATAATTAAATTATTTCAGATCTAGCATAGCTGTCTACAGGCTGTAACCATTTACAACAGCTGTAGCATTTAGTTAAAGAAATCAATATAATTACAACCATCTTGTCAATTAACAAAATTGAAATTAAAAAACAAAAATAACTGTATACATTCTTCTGAAGTTTATACTGTCCAAATCAATTCTTTCTTTTAATTAAGAGTTGCCCAATATATTTAACCATTTATTTCTGCAACTGCAGTCCCACTTGGGACTACAGCTTAGTTCTCCACTAATTCCATGATATGCTCTGTAAACTCTGTGGTAAACTTAATTGTCCAGGATTATTTCATAAATTGATACTTGATACTTAATTTGAGACAAAATAAACCTAAGTCATCAGAAGCGCTGTAAGAATAATTTTAGCAGCAGAAACTTTAAGCCTTTCCTAAATGAATCCACAATAACAATCTATTACATCTCTTTTGGAACTGCAATGAATTGCTTAATTCTTTTTCCTATTTCCAAAAATACTGCTTTTCATTCAGTTTAGGTGGTTTTAAACAAGCAACCAAATAGAAATGTGTTTTTAATTGAAATCAATTTCTTTAATACTCTTAATCTGGCATTTAAATTTTCCAAGAATTAGAATCTCAATATTAAATTGTAATTTTAGATACCTATCATTTAGATCTACTGAATTAGATTATAAAATACTTAGAAGCTTCTGAATTCTTGAATGTCTTTCATTGTATAGCAGATTAATAATAATTTGGGGAAATTCTCCAACTATTCGGAATTTACAATGTCAAATTTCGAGTATCTATGTGGAAAGAATTCTTGTAATTTTTCTATTAAAATAGGCTTCTTTCTGACGTATCTTAATTGTCAAAATGAATTGCGACTGGATAGTTAAATTTACCACTCCTAGATACCGGTATACATATGGGTAAAAATTAGATAAGTGGCTAAATCTAATTCCTGACATTTATAACCCGGAAAAATTGTTTATTCTTGAAATTAAATGTTTAAAACATTTATAATATCTCCTTATTAATCACACCAAATATTTTTAAGATAAAAAAATAAAAATTAGGCATTAAAATTTCAAGGCAGAATAGTCATTTTCCTGCCGGGCGACAATTCCATGTTCGCACCTTCAGTTCACTAAATTTAAAATATTGTTATTTCCAAACATGAAATCTGGGTTTAAAATAATTATTATATGTTATAGAACATAACATGAAGACTAAAATGTAAGCTAATATGTAATTTGATAATATTTCAGAGGTTTTGGAGCGGCGACTATACTACTCGTCATTTTCCTGCTCCAAATTAAAATCACATTCATTGTTCCATTTCTTTAAGGATTATGATTTATCAGAGGCTTTTTATGTTGATTTTCCTTCATATTGTTCTTTTATAGTAAGACATTACAGTTTAATTATATTAGTAGTCGATTGAACTTCATTTTCCAATTAATAAGAATGGGAGTGATCATTTTCCTGTATCTTTTCATTCGGTTGTCAGGGGACGTCATTTTCCTGTCAGACTGTTCATTTTCTTGGCATACCACTTTTAAAAATTCTATATTAAAGCTATAATATCTACTTAAGTGTATGAAAAGTGATTTTGTTATCAATAATAAGTTAACAGTAAGTGAATTAAAAATTAATAAATGCATATTTCTTAAATTTTTTCCAATATTTTTCTGTGTTTCATTTTAGCCACTTATCTAATTTTTACCCATATATATATGTATATATATATAGGGAAAACTGACTTTTT
>JAFIDM010000004.1:24007772-24083903 GCA_023159025.1 Thereuonema tuberculata | reverse complement strand
TTATAGTCGGCAGATTTTAGCATTTAAAAGTATACGAAGACTTTTCCTAAGTTTTATTATCGCGATTTTTTCTTTTTTTTAAAAAAGCACATTTTTCGGAAAGTGAGCCTTAAGTTCTGTCACTAACTCCTTGCTGTATCGACATTTATAAGTCAAAGGTATATTTCAAATTCACCCATTGTTCAAGCGGAGAATTTATAATCGATTACTTCTATTAATATTTGAAAGTGTTTTTATTAATAATTGCATTTCCCTATAAGTCAAAAGAAACAGAAATTGAATATTATTTACATTGATCTCAACTGACCGTTCATGTCTGTATGTAGGGCACCTGAATATTTAGGGCACTTTCTCCCGATTTAGGTATTTAGTGCTTGGTGAAAACAACTTACTCAATCGGGACTCATAGGTTGAGGTTATTTGTTCATATTTACGAAACTGTTTATTTACATTCAGAGCACTTGCCCATATTTGTTGCATCTTGCAAATTATAATTGCTTTATGTAAATTATAAGAAATGAGCGATGATTAGGCTACTATATTACTTTAATTTTAAACTAGTAATAAATTTGTAGAGAGTATAGGTTACCCTAAAGAAATATGCAAAGACAAAAGTCTGCTTGTTAAGCCTCTTCAATTTTAACACTTGAACCCTAAGTTAATCCTATAGAGCAAAGGGGTGTTTAACTCTGCTTTCTGCGTTATTTTTCTGAATTTCTGAATCTCTCATGTCTCATGAGTTTTCTCACAGTCAGGATGGAAAAAGTATAATAGGGAAAAAAAAAAAAAAAAAAAGGACAAGGAATTGGACATTACTCACCCTCAATTATTATTTTTTTTTTCTTAGATTAAAATTCGATCTTTACTTTTTTTTCTGATTGAATAGTTAGCGAATAAAAAACGTTGGAACTGCTGCTGTCTACTGCAAAAATATGCCTCAACATAGGAGCCAACATCACCAAGGATTCTCGACTACCACCATGTTAGTACCTGTTAGTATCTCGTGAAGTGAAGTACAATACTAACAAGTCGTAGTAGATTTCGTAGTAAACACAAAAACCCAGAGTACCAGGATAATTTGCAAACTATCAAACGCTTGCCAAGGAAGGCACAAGAGTAAGTAAAAGGATTTTTTGCACCCCGAGCAGTCACCGGCGAGAGACCGAGACTGTCCTCTTTAGGACGCTTCAGCCAGCCACACTCCGTCGATGGTAGGCTCAAAAGGTGCGAAAGGTTAAGGATCGGGACCCGCCCTTCAAGAAAAACCAACCAAAAATACACAATAATTAAAAAAAAAAAAGTATATTCCTTGTCCTGTGTTGCGCTAGTAGCAAAAGGAATTTTATAAAGGTCCCAGTCTCTCGCCGGTGACAGTTCGGGGTGCTAAATGCTTTTACTTACTCCTGTGCCTTCCTTGATGTATCATTTATTGAATTATTTAGGACGTTAATTTCCTTATTATCAAACGCTTGCTTTGTTAAAACTATTGACTACAATTGATTGTCGCGCAAAACCGTTATAATTTAAGGATCTAGTACAATTTCCATCACAGCCTCCTCGGTACATCATTGGCATAGAAATAGGTTTGCGGAACCGGAAGTGGCCGTATTGAATTTAGGATGATGATATATTCGTTCTCAGAATAGGCCTATTCGATTCAGTATAGAAACCGATTTTTGTCTAATTATCACCCTTTTCCTGACTTGGTCAGAAAAAAGGCCAGGGAAAAAAAATTAGCTACTCCCTAATATTATTTGATGCAAATACTTGAATATTTGATTTTTCTGAAATTACATAAAGTACACTATGGATCTTTTAAATAAGCAGAGTAAGTTCTCATTGTAGTTTATCAATAAAGCAACACAAACACCTTTAACGAAATAAATATAAACATATATTTTCGACGAAACTTCATAAATAAATATATGGCAAGTTTAAATCCATTGTATTAACGATACATCAGATCAAATTGTGCCTTCTAAGATAATATGCTTAACAAGTTCCATTTGGTATTTGAACTAATACCAAATGGATATTTGGTACAACACCCTGAATATGGATCACTTTGTACATTTACACAACTTCGACGTACAGGATTCAACGCTGAATAAATATTTCAACGAAGACACTAACTTTTTTCCTTAGGAATTTTATTCACTTAATTTCACAAGAACGGATTTTACATTTTATATTTTACACGATGGTATTCGCTTTCTGGTTTGCAATACTTAGCACTATTATATACCCATAAATATAGTAAGAAAAAGCTTCAGGCACACAGTCCTTCTATCAATTCCAATTTTTCTTCTTTCTGTTGTCCCATCCGTCATACAGCCAACAAACATCTTCCACTTTTTTTTTTTTTTTTTTTTTTTTTTCATTGTTTTAGTATCACGAGCCTTTTTTTTTTTTTAACGAAAACACAGTTCACTCTTCCAAATTGTTAATGTAATTATTCACACTTTCTTTTCATTGTAATGATAATATTGATTCGAATACAAAATGAATCAATATCATTGCAAGGCGAGACATTTTTCTGGCATTAGTTGTGAGGCTCCTGTCAACGTAGCTTTTCTAGCAAATAGATATCGGGTTTTAGTTATATAAAAGAAAATATCTTCCTTGAAATTTTATGAGATCACTGAAATTGTAAAGCTGAATTTATTTAATGAAACATAGAAATTTCTTAGATACGTTTACCGAAAAATACATTACAAAAATTCATAATATAGATACGAAAAAATTAATAATTGATATAAGTAATCATTAAGCAACTTGAATATTTAATCTTATAAAAAAACTAATAAAGAATTCATCAAAGCCTTTGTGTTCTGCACTAAACTCATGACTTTGAATTGAGGTTTCGTGAAAGCGAACATCGTGCAACGAACACTTGCAGAGACACGAGATAGTTCATGTGCTCTGTGATGCCTTATCACGTGGTCACCAATGAAATCTTATGATTATTAAATAAGCATTACGCGTTGTTAGGCAATAGCTTATTGGCAGATAAATTACATTTCGTCATAGAAAACTTTTTCCTATTATCCTATATAAAAAAAAAGGAAAAAAAGTTAACGAATATTTTAGAATTTAGTTTAATTACAAAAAAAAAGGCAGCGAAAAGAACCAGGAAATGGAAGGACAATAATTGACCACACTTCTTATTTGTAAGTAAGCGTTTCTTATTTATAAATCACACTATAGTAGATTTATATACAATAGTTTATTAAATTCTCATTATCTATAAACAGTGACGTATCTTCTAACTCAGGGATGAATACATTCGGCTCTTTCCCCCTCTTGATTCCAATCAATACACTGAAAGCAACAGCGAAAAATCACTTTTTTTATAATTACAAATATAAACTCATCTTAGATCAATTTCATTTTTTTTTCTTTATCATTTACAATTTCCAGTTACCAGACATTACTTAGCCCAATAAATTAAGCTATTTATTAACTTATAATAATAACAGGCTGATATTTTAACAGCGTAAAATAATAGTTTTACTGGCACGTTTTTTTTTGCTTCTATGAGCTCTATTGTCTTTCAATTAAATACAAATTAAATTAAATTTTAAATGATAAATGTTATCAATCTGTAACGCATCACTATCATAACTCTTCAAGTAATGTAATAAAACTTCAAAACTTCTTAAACTCCTTTATTAACAAAAGTTTTGGACATCAGTTTTGGACGAAAAGGACAATTAATTTTTCGTTTTGGATGTCAGTTTTGGACATTTGTTTATTTTGTAATAATACAAGGAGCGTATCACGTTTTGTTTTGTTATAATAATGCAAGGTGCATGTCACATTTTTGTTTTGTTATACGAATATTCCATATTCATGATTGTTAATTTAATTTTTGTTATTTAGGGAAGAAGATGTTGATTCTTATGTAAGATGTAAGATGTAAGGCTTGAAAAAGAAGGCTGGTGAAGCCTTTGAAATATTGTCAAGGTCGATTTCTTTTCAACATCACTCCAAAATTAAAATGTAAACTACATTTAATATCAAAAAAGCAAATTTTCGAGAAGAAAACGTCTTGTCTTTTTCAAGCCTTAAATAACAATAAGTCGTAAAGATATGGAAGAAAAAACAATACTTCAAATTATACTTTCCATTTTTTATTAATCACCTATTATTAGATTAACTTCTCGAGAAAAAAAAATACAGTAGAACCTCCTTATAACGGACCCTATTATAACGGACGTCGCTTATAATGGACAGTTTTAAAAAAAAATTGACAGCCTACAATTAAGGTGAGCGAAGTAAAAGACCATTTAAATTTTGTTATTCAATAGGTTGAACAATCGGCAAATGAAAATGTGTTTGCACATTATGAACACCTACCTCCGTCAGTTATTAACTGAAGAAATAAGCAAACAAACCCAGCAGAAAATAAATTATTTTTTTCAAACCAATGAATGTAAGCAATCAATATGAACCAGGACCTTCTTGTTCTAAAGATTAATGCAGTGTACATATACTGTGTACAACCTACTATGTTGAAGGGTGTTTTTTATTTAATATATAATAAACACTTTTTATAGCTAACTATTGTACTTCCATTGATGTACACCCTGCTGCAGTACACCGCTATAAGAATGATTTGTTATAAACCGGACTTTCATTAAAACGGACAACCTTCAGCCCCTATTAGTCCGTTATAATGAGGTTCTACTGTATAATAAAATATTTTTGAAACTAATACTCTTTACATATAATCTTTGTTTTCTTTAAAATAATATATCGTATGATTTAACAATCTAGTTCATTGATTTTAAACTTATTATTGCAATTTCTGCACATTTTATCTACAAAACTTTTAGCTAATCTTACGAAATATTCCTCTATTTCAATACCTTCATTCTTATTCATATTTTTTCTTTTTGTAATTTGAAGTATTGTTTTTCTTCCTTATCTTCACAACTTATTGTTATTTGAGGCTTGAAAAAGAGAAGACGTTTTCTTCTCGAAAATTTGCTTTTTTGATATTAAATGTAGTTTACATTTTAATTTTGGAGTGATGTTGAAAATATTTAATGGTAGAGGCTGTAGAAAAAAGGATCTACTAAGGAAATATGAGGAGTTTTAAGACGTTTTGCATCAATATGAATTGATGAGACCAAGTGTTCACTTAGTCTCATAACTGATGATCGCCAAAGAGTATGAAACAGCTATTGTAGGACGTCAATTAGTAAACATCTGGTTTCATCCAATTAAAAGACAACTTTGAAGAGGTTGCTGTAATTTCTAATAATTAAATTGATCTTCAAAGCAACTGCTAACACGGCAATTGCTAATATGTCGAAAGAACGGTTTGCGATGAAATCAGGAAGATTTACCCGAGTTTGATTGAAATTAATTATTCATAATAATAATTAACTTCAATCAAACTTTGTTGAATCGTGCTGATTTTTTGTCTTTTGGAACTGCTTCCACAGGATCCATACTTTCTATCTTGTGCCACGCAGGCAATTTACAATCTGCTAACGATACGGCTTGACACATTCCAGCAACAACCTGAAATCGTGTGGAGTTATCTAAATGATGGCGGTGTACAACACTTGGTCTTCGTCACCTTGAATCTTGGTTGTCTTTAAATGATCTGAAGTTAAATACATCGAAAACAGTGTATATGTTTTTCCTTTGCAAAGTGGATTTTTCTGTCATTTACAGTTAGAGCCGGCGCGAGGAGGGTGCAGGGCCTCGGACAAGATGAATTTTGCGTGGAAAAAAAAAACCCCTGTAAACCCATCTGTTCAACAACAACAAAAAAATAATAATAAAACAAAGGTTTTAAACTTCACATATCAAAAAGGATGACGTATTACTCTTCAAACACCAAAAATGAGGAAAGAATTTACAAAAGGACGGCATTTAGGAGGACACTTCTCAAGGGAGGACAGAGCTTCAAAAAGGAGGACGATCCATAATCCTCTTCTTCTAACCAGGCGCGGGGCCCCCACAAGCGCGGGGCCTTTTGGCGGTCGCCCCGTTCGCTGCTTATAGAAACGCTGTCCTTCAGGAGATACATTCCTTCAAATATTTAGGTGTCTCCTTACACAGGATCTCTCTTGGAATTTACATATGCAACACATTTATTATAAAATCACTAAAAAAAACCGGGCGTTATTAAAAACTAAACTTTCTACCGACTCAAATACTTCTAAATCTATATTGGTCCTTAATCCACTCAAACTTTGCTACGGTATTGCAATATGAAGCACCGCTTCTAAATTTTATCAAAACATGATTCTTAAGGCATAAAAATACTTCCCGAGATTTATGGACGCAAAACCAATGCAATTCTCGACTAAATCTCGTTGGCATAAATATAAAGTTATCTCCTTCTATGATCTCTATAACTTACAGTTAGCTCTCTTCACTTACTTAATAAATTACGTATTTAAATAAATATATCTCTTCTTCTATCATACTAACTACTAAGGCACAATCGCATCCTTCCAATCCAAGAATCTCATCAAACTATCAAAAAAAAAAGCTGTTAGCTATTCTGCTCCTTGTCTGTGGAATAAAATGCCCCACAATCTTCGTAACAGTACCAATTTAAAATAATTCAAAAGAAAACTAAAATATCACCTTCCTACCCCGGTAGCCGAGTGGGTAAGTTGGAGGTGGATGGGATTTTTCCACGCTCCATTCTAATCCAAACGGGTCTACCCAACCCTCTACAGAATGGGTACCGGGTTTCTTTCCAGGGGGTTAAAGGCGGGCGGGCGTCGGGCTGACCTCCCGACCTCAACTTAGTCCCAATGGTCAAGTAGGGGAAGGTGTTGTACCTTTGACCGATTGTACCTTTGACCACCCTTGCTAGTTCTGCAACTATCAGCATACTTTAAAAGCTTTTTTATTTCATGTGTAAAATTCCCATTATTTGCACCTTTAAACCTTCAGTAGCAGTTAGATCTTTGACTTACAAGGAGTGAAAAATATTTTTCTAATGCCATCACCGAAAAGTAAGTATTTTGCAAGTGGATGTTTCTTTAATAACTTTGTTTGTTTTCTTTTGATTGTTATTTTAACAAGAATGAGTAATACGTATATGTCTATAGATTAATTGTTAGGACTTGTAAGATGACTGGATTAACCTAAAAATTGAAGCAAGGCATGAAACGTAAGTTCGACTGATGTTGTACCTTTGACCACAGCAGGGTGTTGTTCCTCTGACCAGGTCAAAGGTACAACATGATTTTAATAATATGTAAATGTTTTTACTTACAGTCAATTTAGCATTATGTAAGATGGAAATTTAAATATTTTTTGCCAAATTTTTATTTTTTTACTAAATCTTATCCAAAGAAAGTAAACATTGATTGTTTGTCCACCACTTTGAGTCTGATGTTGAATATTCATCAGGGGAAAGTATTTTCGATTTTTCAGATGAATGCCAAGAGTTGGAGAAGGAATTAAACTTTGAAAAAGAAGATTTAGTTGAAGAAAGTTATGTCCTTGTCAAGCTGACAAAAAAAAAACAAACAAGAAATACTTTTTGGCTCGAATAAAAGAAGCAGCAAATGATTATTTTATAGTTAAATATTTGAAAAAAAAAACTACCGAAGATGGCGAAATTCTTCCAAGAAGATAACCAGCTCAACGACATAGAACTACAAGATATTGTGTCGAGGCTACCAAATCCAACCATAGCTGGTGGCACAGCTCGACTAAAAGAATGTCTATCTTTTGGAGTTGATTTTGTCATTGTATAATGTAGAATAAACGGGCAGAAGTAGGCTACTGAAGCTATTAGAATTTATTTCATGTTTTATTATTCTACTTTGAATTGCATATATTTGCGAAATGTGTAATTTGTATCTAATTGTCAGTTTCTACTACCACCTGGTCAAAGGTACAATACCCTCCGGTCAAAGGTACAACTACGTGTTGTATCTTTGACCACAAGGTATAGTTTTTTTGTAAAATAAAAATGAAATACTTATACTCAAAATATAATATATAAAACACATGCAGTTGATGGCAAGATGAGTGAAGATTACATGTATCTATTCAGATAAGGATTTACTTGAGTACAAAAAATTAGAAAATTCATGTAGTGAAAACTGGTCAAAGGTACAACACCTTCCCCTACGTTGGGAGCCTTACCTCCTACGGGTCTGCATAAGGCCTTACCGTGGACATCTTTTTTTTTTTTTTTTACCTTCCTACACTAACATAACTTTCCACAACTTTACAATTGTCATTTTCAACTTTTCTTCTCTCCAATTCCTTAGTTAATTCTTTATCTTTCCGTTGTTAGGTCGCAACTGTCTGCTCTCACCAGATATCTTTCCTTTCCTCTCCCTTACTCCACTATTTCCCTTTGCTTTCATCTATTTGAGCTAGGCTTAACTTCTTACCCGAAAATTGCGGTTCATGATTCATGTGATATTTACGTATGTATTCAATTATTTCATTTATTTTACGATTTACTTAACAATGTCTCTAAATACAGTCATCTTTAACAATTGCAAATCAAACTCATTAAGGCAAAACGATATCAAATGACGTCATATGTTGTGAACTAAAATATCAGTTATGGCGGCCATCATATTATTAAATCTAATTTATTTTTTTTAAATTATGAAAACTGGATCATACAAGAACAAGATAATTAATGCTTTTAGACAGTGTCAAAAGCAAAGCAGCCACGTAATATGCACAATTTTATAAACAAACTTTTATAAACACAACTTTATCGAAAGAAACCACTTTTGACTCCCAACTTCTGGTCAGGAAGTTGTCCTAGAGGTCTTATTTTTTTGGACGTGGTCACCTACTTTTGATGCTGAACACAATGGTGAAGGTTTCGGTCCCCTATGTTTTACAGACAAGCTGTAACCTAGGGGCCGCTAACATTGCTTTTATGCTGTCTGGATGGGACACTCTATAGCAGCCAAACGGTTAGAGATATTCAAATAAAGCCTTCCCCATTGTGCTCAGCATCAAAAAGTAGGTGACCACGTTCAAAAGATCACCCCTTTAGGACCACTCCCTGACCTCCCCCCCTCCCAAGGCGTTGCTTTCTTTTAAAAACGCCTTTAAAACACAGAAAACGCCTTAAGGGGGGGGGGTCAGGAAGTGGTACTAGAGATCTGATCTTTTGTACGTGGTCACCTACTTTTTGAAGCTGAACACAATGGTGAAGGTTTCATTCTAATATCTCTAACCGTTTGGCCGCTACAGAGTGTGACATACAGACAGGACAAAAGCAAGAGCGGTCCCCAAGCGGTTTTACGGGCAAGCTGTAACCTTGGAGCCGCTAAAAAATGGAGAATAAAATTTTTCATAAGATTAAACAAACACTTCCTGAAAGAACTTGAAGCATAACGTGCAATAAAATTGAAACATGAAAATAAGAGGAGTAAAGAAAGACATACAGTCGGACCTCTATTTAACGAACCTCTATTTTGCGAACTTTTCTTTGGAACCAAGAACATTTTGCTAATTTCTTCGTAAAATAACCTCCAAATAGCGAAGTGCATTTTCTATTTAACGAACTTTTTCGTGGTATCTATTTTTTTTTTCTCCTTGAAATGTTTTTATTATTAATACTAGTCGGCTACCCGTCGCTTCGCTCCGGAAGCCTCCCTTATGTAACGGAAAACAATTTTTTATTTATTAAAAAACACACACACATACACACACACACAAATTACATCAAGGAAACTTAAACTAAAATTTTTTAAAAGCTTTTTTTTAAATTTAATTTTTGATGTCTATATTCTCTCAATCTACGACTGCTTTTAGAACCACCTTGTAAATCATATATCTATGATATATTTTTATTTTTTACAGAGATTAGAATGTAGGCCTAGTGGTCTAATGGCTAAGACGACTAACTTCTGAGCAGTATTCTACCTAATAGAAATAGTGCATCTTTCTTTCTTGACTATCTTTTTTTTTTATTCCTATTGATACTTTTCAGTGGTTTTCGAGTTAGAAATAGTGATGGTTTTTGAGTTACAAATAGTGATTTTTCAGTATTCTACCTAATGAAATACTGCTTCTTATTTCTTGACTCTTTTTTTTTTTTTTATTCCAAATGATACATTTCAGTGGTTTCTGAGTTACAATAGTGTTCAGTATCCTATCTAATAGAAATACTGCTTCTTTCTTTTTTGAGTCTCTTTTTTTATTCTAAGTGGCACTTTTCAGTGGCTTTTGTGTTCCAAATATTGATGGTTTCTGAGTTACAAATAGTGATTTTTCAGTATTCTATCTAATAGAAGTATCGCTTCATTCTTTTTTGACTCTCATTTTAATTATAATTGTCACTTTTCAGTGACGTTTGAGTTACATTTATTGATGGTTTTTGAGTTGCAAATAGTGATTTTTTCGGTATTCCACCTCAAAAAAAGTGCGCTTCTCTCTTTCTTGACTCTGTTTTCTTTACTCCAACATCTGGCGTGTACATTCACATATTTTTCAATATCACATAGGATTTGGTTAAGTAAAAATATTTAAAATATTGCAACGTTTCGGCAATTATCGTTCTAATTGTCAGTTTCGAATTACAAATAAACTGACTGATGTGAAATAAATAAATAATCTTGAGATTCAAAAAAAAGATTGAATACATTCCTTATTGATGGGGGTAAGGAAAGGAGATATAAGTCAAAAAATCATATGAAGAGAGTTGTAGTCCCTATGGCCTAATGCATAAGGCATCTGACTTCGGATCAGAAGGTTGCAGGTTCGATTCCTGTCGCGGATGTTTCATTGTAAAAATTATTTCTATTTTCCATTCTCTCAGAAAATTGCGCCGGACAGACACACAGACACATAGAAAGACAGACAGACAGAGAAATAAAAGATTTTAGTAATATAGATTCCCTTAGAGGAAATGAAAGAAATGTGGATACAGCTGAGGGAAAAAGAAGAAATTAACGATGATGTGCTGATTGATGATTATTATCTTTCACTTGATTTTGAAGTTGAGACCTCGGAAACACTGAATCGGATATTTTGGACAGGGTGAAAAATAAAAACAATACAACTATGAATTGCGGTGAAGATGAAGATGATCAAAATGGAAATGATCATGATGCAGAAATAAAAAAAACAACCTTCTTATGATGAAATGCTAAAATCATTTGAAACAATCCGACGCGGATTACAATTTGAAGAAAATACGCCTGAAGGGGTTTTTGGTGCATTGCAAAGATGCCAGACGTACTATGAGCAAAAACACATTTCCAAAAAAAAAAAAGAAAACCCTCAGACAAAATTAATAGACTTTATTATGAAAATTTAAGTACGCATGTAGTAATGTATTCTTTTATGTCATTAAAATTATTACTTTTTTTAATAATATTGAATAATAAAAGGTGAATCTCTATGTAACGAATTTTCCATATAACGAACTTTTTTTTCGGGATTTAGCGACTTCGTTAAACAGAGGTCCGACTGTATTTCAATTCACACTTTATAGTTATCGTCAAACGGGAATCTGAGACAGTGTTTCGTCCTTATTAGGACTCATCAGCAGATTTACCCATATTGACGATCAACTCGAAGGCTGGAAAGGCTATTAGGATCGTTCCCGCTGCCAAGAGTGGGGTTCCACACAAACAAACAACAATAATAAATTCACTGTAATTAATACAGTATCAAACTCTTGGCCAGGCCCAGTTAGGCACAAAAGGCATTTAATAAAGGAACAAAACAAGACAAGACCAACGGGGTCTTAATATAATGTGGAATAAAACTGAAACATGAGTAAAAAAAATGCCCATTTCAATTCCTGCCTTAGAGTTATGGTCCACTTTCCTGGTAGTCGCAATTTTTATTTTCCTTACTTTTTTTTTCAATGGAAAAAATACACAATGAAAAAAACCAGTGAGAAAATCCATGTGCTAGCGAGAGCGGCCTCAATGAATTTTTTTAAAGCATAAGACTTCAAACTGCGCATTTGAAATGTTAAAAAACAACAATGGATGAGACCAAATTATTCACAAGTGACGGAGACCTTATTTACTGTGACTTCTCCTGACTGATGATCGCCAACGAGCGTGAAACAGCTGTTCCAGGATGTCACTTGTGAATAATTTGGTCTCACCCATTGTTGTTTTTTAACATTTCAAATGCGCAGCTCGAAGTCTTAAGCTTTAAAAAAATTCATTGAGGCCGCTCTCGCTGGCACATGGATTTTCTCACTGTTTTTTTTTTTTCATTGGTGAGTTTTTCATTGTGTATTTTTCCTTTGAGGCACCACTGCGCTTCCGATGTAGAAACGTTATCTTTTTCATTTTCTCATAATTACTTAAATTTCATCAAATCACGCGCAAGTGACACTGAATTAATAAGCAGATAAGTCTGTTAAACATTCGGAGAAATTCAGTATTTTTCTGTGGAAATTTTAAAATCGACGGAAAATTTTTAAAATACCAAAATTAGTCGTCTTTTGTTTGTATATATAAAAATTTCAAGGTCCAAAAGTTTATAGGGTGGTGACTAGAAAAGTAGGCTAAAAAAATTGATCAATTTTTTATTAACTAGAATTGAAAATGAAACTAACTACAGGCTTTAGTTATTTTTAATTATTAATGGAAAACTTTTTAAATACTATCAATTAATTTAGATTACTGCATTAATATTTAAAGGTAGAGAACATTATTTTTTTTTATCCAATCTTTTATTGATTGATTTATTGATTAATTCATTGAATTAAGAAATTAAAATTATTGCAACTCATTCTTTAGGAAGAGATCACGTTTATGTTACACGATTCTGAATAGAGCAGGGAAATCAATGAGCAACAGCGTTTTAGTCCATTCAAATTGCATTGGAGGGGGACAAAAAAAACATGGAGGAACACGTGAAACAGCCGCCGATCCTTTGACTGATAAGTAAATAATGTCCTTGATTTGTTTGTTATTAAGGGATTACCTGGAGAGAAATCTGTTGTAATACAGGACATCAAGAAAGATTCTGTACAAATATAATAAATAAATGTCTTTACTAATATATCAATTTAAAATATAAAATTCAGAGAAAAAAACGAAATACCTGATTAGTAATGGTAATTAAAAAAATTAAAATAACCATAATATGCTATTGCTATTTGCAAGATATGTAATTTACTAATTAAAAATAAATTTCTTATTAATATACAAAAGGATTGGAGGTAATATCTCATAGATTATCGTTGTCTTCATATGATAAATCATCGAAAATCTTTAAATATTTTTATCTGCAACGGGAAAAACAAAATATATATATATATTTCCATACATTAATTTTTTAGCTTGCATTAAGCCCCAAGGCCATAGTATTCTATTTCTAAATTTCAAATGCAAAATTTTACAGTGGAAATATATTTAAAATGACGCAATTTACTTTTGTTTTATTGCACACAAAAACTAACGGTTACAATATTTTCATCTTTGCTCTGTTTCCAAACAGAGTAGATTAAAACGTCTTAAGATCGAGGAATGTACTTTTTCGTTCAGTTTCCGACCTGCTACTTAGGTTCTCAAAAATAAAAGCATAAAATTAAAAAGAAAAAAGGAATTTTAAAAAATGAAAATACTGTACAATGAAAATGTAAGCGGGGATCAGAAATCATACAGCCTGTTCATAACCCGTTTAAGGACAGTATGGCATCCAGCGTTCACAGAACGAAACAATGGGAGCTCACTACAGAAAGCGCTTACTTAGATGTCAGTGTCAGAGTTGTGTGAGAATAGATTTACACATCTTAATTTGTTCTTTTCTTGTTATTTATTTATAAAACCATGTGTTTCATAACTTAAATAACTTTTAAAACTTAAATAAAGTTAAAGCACTCAATAGTTTTTTGTTTTTTAATTAAATTACTATTGACTTTATTTTGAAAATATATTTTATTTTATTACAGTAAAACCTCGTTAAGTCGTCACTCAAGGGACCAAACATTTTTGACGACTTAAGCGGAGTGACGACTTAGGCGGAGTGGGAATTTTTGAAAAAAAAAAACAAAAAAAAAACACTGAAATACAGTATTTTCATGAATTGCTGTAGAATTCGGTGAGAAAAACAAGATTTTCAGAACTCAACACATGCAAATCAATGAGTGAAAAATATTAATAAAAAAAACACTTTTTATAGTTACCACATTTTAATCGTTTTAAAAGAAAGGCAATGTCTGTCTTTGAAACGTTCCAGCCAACAATCGCTGCCGCCGAAATCTTCGAGGTTCAACTCCATAGCAATTTACATGGCTTTTTCTTTGAGAATCACGGCAGAAATAGGCACAGTTTGCGATCTGGCATGTTTTAGCCATCGAACTAAAACCTCCTCGATCTCGTCAAACTTCGATTTCCTCATTCTCTTTCTTTTGTCTTTGCAGTCAGCTTCTTCAATTACTTGTTTCGATGAAAGAATATCGTTTAATGTAGTCCTGGGAATGTGATGTTCTTTGGCAAAAGCTGTTTTCGAAACATTTGATTTTTCAAAAAGTGCAATTAAGTCTTTTTTTTTCTTTAAAAGATAACGAGGTAAGTTTTCGTTTCCCTTGCATGTTAAAAACGTAATCGAACCACGAAATTGCAAGAGAAAAAAATAGCCTTTATAGCGGGGCTTAATCGCTACGAAATTAAGTCACACTCAGGAGCGTCTACACTCGACAGAGTCGCAGCAAGAAGTGTGTTTTGAATGATTAGCAGCGAGATTCCAAGAACCGAAATCTTCCGAAGTGGTAGGAAAGGAATGAAGTGACAGGCATGGTCGAAAATTCCCCGTAAAGGCTTGGCTTTCTTAAAGTGAAGGGGCGGGGCTGAAAAGGCAACACGATGGCATGCAAAATGGAGAAGAAACATGCTTTTGGCCATTTTTGAGGGTGACGAGTTATCCGGAGTAGAATTAAATTTGGTGACGGGTAAAGGAAGTTTATTTTACATTATTGGGTATGAGACCTTGTCGGGACCTAAGGAAAACCACGACTTAAACGGAGTGACGACTTATCCGGGTAACGACTTAACGAAGTTTTACTGTATCATCATAAAATTAAATTGTTTAAATTGATTTGTAAGTACAAAATAAGATACTTTAACTTAATAAAAATCTGATCGAATGTTATTGTAGGAACTTCACTAAATTTACTAGTTAAGCAATATTTTTATGACCATCACCCCTTTCCCATTTTTAGATGAAATCTGTCCATCATAAAACGGGAACACTATCTGTCTGGTGCTTATGAAGACATCGGGAAGCGAAGTAGATTATAATTTGTCACCGGATGCTATTCAGGGAAGTTCCCTTCGTGCTTTACAGAAAGATCTTTTCTCGAACTACACTATATTCAGAATCAGATTCTGGTAGTGTGACACTACCAGAAAACGAACATTGTCACACTATTGATTACTTTAACATTATATAAAAGATTTCATAGTTATTGGTTTCGTAATTTTGACAGACGTCTTAGACAGATATACAAACAAACTTTGCAATATATACAGGGTATCCCAGGAGGAAAGGTCAATATTTTGGGAGGTGATAGTATCGGTTATTTTAAGCAAAAAATGTCATATGAACAAGTGTCCTATTCCGAATGGTTTCGAGATAGAGCTATTTAAATGTACCGTTTCAAAATGAATGATAACAAAGAGATAGACTACTATGTACTGTTTCTAATATTTGCTGGTCAAGTTACACATTTCTTACAGTTTATAATCAAGTTTCAAAAATTCCACCGCCAACATCATGCATTTCTAAACTCTTGTGAGGACATCATGTGTTGGTTGTCTGAGTTCATCGTGACGTTCCTTTATGAGCGCAAATGCAACAATTCTGCGAGCGAGCAATTCGTCTCATGTATTCACTCTCGTCTGTATACTTCACTCTTCATCCGACCCCATAAACAGAAATCACAGGGGGTTAGGTCTGGAGATCTTAGCGCCGTGCGGTGGAAGAGAAGGAAAAGAATGGCCAGCAGGCACAGTGACAATTACGTGCCAAATTTCAATTACCTCGGAAACTATTCGAAATAGGACACTTGTTTATATGACATTTTTTGCTTAAAATAACTGATATTATCACCTCCCAAAATATTGACCTTTCCTCCTGGGACACCCTGTATATATATCTTCCTAATGAAAAAAAAAATTAATTTACGTGTGTGTAATTAGTTGAAAGTCATTGAGATCAACAAGCATAACTCCAAAAACTGGAAGAATTTTGTACATAAAACATGTTGAAACCGGTAGTTTTATGAACAATATTTACGCTTTTTAAAATACATGGTTTTTTAGAGTTGTATGTATTGACTCCAATGACTTTCTCCAATGTATATCTTCACTTTTCATTCTGTATGGTCCAGCGCTGCGGGCCGAAGGAACCGGTTCAATTCCCTGCGAAGATCGGAGATTTTCGTTAGGCGTTTTTCCTCCAGAAGTTAAAGGTGAGTAGCGTCGGACTGACCACCAGACCTCAACTTAGTCCCTTTGGTCATGGAACGCCAAGAGCCTATAGTGGGATACGTTAACTAAACATACTCCCCATTCTTATTAACACAATAATTCCAGTCCATTCTTAAACATAAATAAATATGACAGTATTTAAAATAAATATTTTATTAATAATTATAAAACACACTTCTAAACTCTACCAAAATGTTTAACTGTGTTGTATTAGTTGAGATAATTAACTAAGTATTGTTTAACGAATAGAATGTGAATCTATATACCTTGTACCCATCCGCAACCCAGTTTTCTCTTAATCCGATCCGTGCATCAAACAAAAGGAAAGATCACAGTTCAAAAGGGTCATAAATTTAGCGTACGATGCTTGAATTTTAAACAATCGGGACTTAAAGACAATTACAAATTATAATATTCCCGGTGTCGTATCCCAATCTCTCTGTTACAAAGATTCAGTTAACCTTTTGTTGATACGTTCCCATTCCTCGATTAAGAACGCTGCGATAAGTTTGGGTGTCTTCAATTGAGCTGACATTCAATGTGCTTACGTCTGTCTCTCCGTCCGTCTGTGATTAAGGGTCTGTGTCTCATCGCCATTTCCGTTAGGAAGCTAAAACTTTGATAGTATACAAAAGTAAGTCAATTCACGGGTTTTGTAGTAAACACAAAACCAAGCGACCCTGTATAATTTGCAAGATATTAAACGCTTGCTTTATTAAAAGTGCCACTGCTGTTGACGCGCAAAACTTATTTACTCAAACCGTTGTAATTCAAGTGCCAAGCGCGATTTCCATCACGGCCTCCTCGCTATATACCATTGGCATACAAATGGGCTTACAAGAGACCCGAAACATTCCCAGTGACCCGAAACAACCGGTTGAATGGATCTTTTTCGTTCTCAGCAAAGTCCATTCAGAAAGACTTCAATTTTGTCGAATTATCACTTATTTTCCTGAGCCAGTCAGTGGACTCCTAATTCCTCAATCTCCAGGCCATGTGGAGTCCAATGAGGTAATACTCATGGGGCTCCGACTCTTGGTTTTGAACTATGGAAGGCATTACAGACACACACACACAGACATGATAATCCTAATAGCATTCGGACGAGGTTGCTAAAAAAAAAAGATACCTGTTGATAGCAGGTAAAGAGTTAAAAACACTAAATACCTGCCAACATATTTTGCTGTAATAAAGCGTAATAATAATCTTAATCCACACTATTTATCTTTCAAGGCTGAAATTTTGGTGACAGAATATTGAATGTTATTATTAATTTTGGTAGAAACTTCGCGGAGGGGAGTCCAAAACCACAATACACTTAACAAATTATAAACAATTGTTAAAAAAAAAATTAAAAAATACAACAAATTTATTGTAAAATCTGTGCTGTTCACTGACACTTGGAATAACAATTTCTATATGTTGCCAAGCGGCTATTTGAAAGTTGTCACTCCCAACTATATCTTGTTTACTTGTAAAAGCAAATCTTTAAGGGTACGGCATCAGTCACGTGTATCTTCCAATGTCGCTTTAATTATGTCACTGACGAACAGGTAACCAATGGATAATTTTGTGCTATCTTTCCTTGTACTGCATAATAGGTCCTTTGTCTACCGGACGATCTGTTTTCATAATAGTGGAATGCAGGTTTGAGAATAACGCTTGCTTATCTAACATCGATAGGTCGCTAACCTCCTTACTTTTAATATAGAAGTCGAACGGAAAACAATTCAATGTCTTTGGAGATACCATTACTTTCATCACTCATAGATATTCATATAAACACATTAACTGTCTTAATTAACCCCATCTATTCATCTTTTCTTTGTACAAAAGCAATTAATGGTTATTAAGCCTTAAACTAGCTTATTTCATCCATTTTCCGTAAGTCTTTCGTTAATAAGACGATTATTCGTGTCGTCTGAAGACAGCGTTAAGAAAACCTACCTTTTATTTCGGAAATCATGTTTCAGGCTTTTCCGGAAGCCACTGAATATCAGAGGAGGAACCAAAAACCCGGTATAAAAAGAAAGACTATCTTTGAAAAGCCACCTCCACAAATCGAAAATGAAGATCTGGATGCAAAAATTAAAAAAAAACAATCGTTAGGAAAATAAATAAATAAATAAATAAATAAAAAAAACACGCGGACATTGAGGAAAAAAAAAAAGATTAAGAGAAAAAAAAAAAACATAAGCAAGTAGATATACGGATTTGAACCGACAACCCTCAGTATATAAGTCCGAGACCTTAAGCATCAAGCAATAGCTAACAACTGAAATCAGATGGTTGCATTTCTAATATTTAAGCTAATAGAGGAAATCCGATTAAAACAATGCCAAATATCTCGAACATGGGAGAGCGTTGACCTATGAAAATACCCCATTCCAACGAAGTTTGGGCCACTGAACACGATGGTGAAATTCGTTTGACGATCTGACCTTCCATTCGGGAGTTGTTAGGGGTTGAGAGACACGGATGGATGGACAGGACAAACGCAATAGCTACCAATTTTGGTCGCTAAAAAGTAAATAAATATGTAAAGCCATCTTTATGTCTAATAAAGGGTGTTTTTTGAAGGGTACTGACAAACATCAGTGAAAGCTTCTACAAAGACAAATTAATAAAAAAATGTTTAATAAATATTGGATAGGAACTGCATCGTTTTCTAAATATCGATAGTAAACATAGGAACTATTTGATGACGCGGAAGGTGAACAATACGTTATGTAAATGTTTTGTTTGTTTTAACAACAGTCAGCATTCTTGTTCGCATTCATGAATGCGCGAGCATAATCATTATTACAAGCTTCACCAAGTGAATGTGCTTCAAAGGTGGTTATTGAGAATCCAAAGAAGAAATTGCCTTTGTTCATTCTTTTTCATATGTAGTAGTTGCATGAATGCTAGCAGTATGAGTTTGTATTCGTGTCTGAAATGGCATTTGATATATGGACTGGTTCATGGAAATGGACATGAAGCACATTGACCATACCAAAAACTTTCTCAGTTAGGTTATATCACCAAACAACATTTAAAAAATGTTGCTAAAAAATGTTTATTGCCATAAATCGACGTCTCAGAGAAAGGGACAGATTTGAGCTACAGGCATACAATGGAGAGTCCAAAATAGCTAAAACACCCGAAAGAGAAAATCAAATTCTTGATGCCGTAGCCGCTGATCTAGGAATAAGTAGTGGGACAATAACGAGAACAACAGGAATTTCGCATACAACACTTTGGAAGGTACTTTATTAGGACTTTTCTATCACCTTCAACACGTCCGAGAGTTAGTTGCAGCAGATTTTTTCTAATTTAAAACTGCAGTTGGTTTTTTACTCACCGTAAGATACTATCAATTTTGTATCTGTAATGTTATTCGCTCATGAAGCTTTATTTCCCCAAAATGGCATTGTTGATCTTCATAATGCGCATTTATGAGTACAGGAAAATCCATATAGAATCGTCCAAAGAAAACATTAACAGCAGTTTCCATTAAATGTGTGAGCCACTCTTTTGAGTGATCAGGCATTTGGTATCTACTTCCTCTGTTACCCAAAATGATGGAGTGAACAGAGTGATGAAGTGAATTCCTTCCAAAACACCTAACCAAGATGGTGCAAGATAACGAGAAGACAATTAAGATTCATGCACGATGGAGCTCAGTCTATTTTTATCATGAAGTCCGTGCTTTACACAACTATAATTTTCCACAACGCTAGATTGGTCGTGGTGGTCCTGTTACTTGGCCTGCACAGTCCCCAGATTTAAATCCTATGGATTTTTAATCTTTGGAGCTATATGAAAAACCATTGTTTATCACTCGGACGTGTTTGATTGCACAGCTGGAACACAGGATGTTTTCAGCTAATTTGTATTTAGCAGCTACACAGGATGTATCTGAAATGTGCTGCCAAACTTAAAGGTTATATTCAATTATGCAAAACAACGAATAAATGTCATATAAACATGGGTCTGGAAATGCGTTATTTCCAATATATGAACGATGAAACGATACAGAGGTGTTGGCCTTACATCGTATCAGAGAGTCATTAAACTGCTCCTCAGTAATTGTGACATGGCCTGCTCGTTCCCCTGATTTAAACCCTCTGGATTTTTTCGTACGGGGTTATCGTATGGTCTGAAATTAGTGTTTTAGTGTACACCACACCGGTTCCTGACGCCCATGCACTGCATGATCGCATAGTGAATGGATGCAACACAATTCGATGTACACCTGGCATCTTCGACCGTGTTGAGGACATTTGGAGCACTTTCTGTGAAACTGAGCGACTGTACGGTCAGCACCTCTGTGTTGTTGCGTTTGTTCATATCTTAGAAATAAAGCATTTCCAGATCCATGTTTATATGACATTTATTCGTTGTTTTGCATGATTGAATACAACCTTTAAGTTTGAAGTCACATTTCAGATACACCCTGTGTATGATAATGTACTACTGTATATCATCATCACTGTAGGTATCGATTACATACCGTATTAAGCGCGCATTTATACATCATGCATCTAATGTAATAATTTATTAACTCATAAACGATACATTTTCAACCTTATGTTTATTGGACGTTTTTTACAAAATAACAGTAATATGTATTTCAAAGTAAATTATAATTTAGAATATAAAGTTCTAAGAGTCAATTATATCTTTAATAAAATGTACAAAATATAATAATTATGATGTTATTGGTGAAATGTTATTATTGTAAAACAAATAAAATAATTCATGTGCCACTACACGCGGCCTCAATGAATTTTTTTAGCGTATAAAAATAAGAAAGCGCAGGTAAATATTAATAATACAAAATGACATCCTGGTACAGCTGTTTCACGCTAATATGGCGAATCAGCCAGGAGCAGTCATCAGTACACAAATAGGTCTCGATACACGGGCCTATATGAGAAAACATCGGAACAAATGTGGAGTCAGCAAAAGTTAAAACAAACATTATTATTGAACAAAATTTAAATGGTTATATGAGTTAAAGTGTAGGCTTAAAAGCTAAAAAACTAGAAAATATTTTAAAATGAATAAAATATTTGCAATTTAATAAGATCTTTTAAAATCTATGATTAAAACAGATTTGAGAATAATGAAATAATGGCAGGAAATCAGGATTTGAAGCTTCCATGAAACACACAGGCATGCTAACAGCAAATCATACTATTAATAGGCAAAAATTGTACGGATATTTTTATAAATTTGTAAATATGTAAGCAAAGTCGGAGAAATTACCAATCATAGTGCAGCGTTGGAACACGTCAGTCGTGACGTCAAGCTCATTTGTAAACATGGCGCTCTACTATTCACCCCATTTCAGCACGACGGAGGGCGATTACACAATTATTATCCGCATATTGAGATTTTCTTCCACACATAAATGAAGTTTACATTGAAATGCATGAAGTTCATGCGTCAAAATTTATCAGAGAAATGTAAAAACCTCGGTTTTTTTACACAGCTTCGGCTGTTACCCCTTTGAACTCTGGGATAGCCGCTTGCTCACTATTCAACAGTAGGGGAACACGTGCTGTCATTGTTGCCCAGACAGGATGATTGGTATTGGCTGTTGGACATTCGTTATTGTTATTGTTGAAACTGGTAAATCAATTTTTTATTATTTTTTTTTTAACAAAATTTGGCTTAGTCTTTTAAAAAATGAGCATGGCTTTTAAAAAATGAGCTTAGAACATCTTTTTCAATTTTGTGTTTTTCAAAAATTTAACGGTATTTCAAAAACGTGGAATTTGTTTTACTTCCGTGAATATTTCACGGGTCTTCCTAGTATTTCTTTAAACGACATGACGCTTGCTAGTACATGAAATAAAATGGTCAATACAAATGCTAGGGATCAATTATCAATAACCTTTTCGAAATTCCTTTTTTGCAGGTGTGGACTTATTCTGGAATCAGTCACGAAAATTTACTTTTACATTGAGAACATCCCGAGAATTTATTAATATATCTATATATTATTGTATTGTCATCAGACAGAAGCAAGTGTGCAAAATTTCTAAATGATTGACTGATGGGAAGTGACTTAAAAATTGATTACAAGATTCGACACAGAAACCAGACAGTGAGAGTTAATGAAAGCGTTGTAATGATGACGTCATTTCGTCTATATTTTGTTTCACTAAGGACTAGCAGGAGTGTACTACCTCGTATAAAACCACAAACAAAATAGTTCCAATTCTAAGTTTATAAGCTGAGTTATTATGTGTGGATTTATAGTTTCTTGAATGTTTTGTTTCCTTTATTATCAATCAATGAAAAACAATCTGTATTTCTTCATATTTAATTACGTAACGAAATTTTGATTTTGTTTTCCGCCAATCACAGGACAGAGAATTTTAGAAGTTACAAGGAAGCGGAAGTATATGTGACGTATAGGTAACAGGATATCTAAGTAACTCGTTTGCAGAAAAGCAAGCGGCGTAATGTATAGATTTTATACACTCTACACCCCTTTCTGAGCATTCATTGACTGGACTACCAATGTTCTGCTATACTATTGTCCTCCAAATGAGAGATGGCCGCCCTGTTTTTGTGAGATCTGCGCATGTATGATCGATTAGTCTGGTCAGGCACTTCCGTCTGATTTAATGACAGGACGCCGCCCTGACAGGTAATCGCTTGTTACTTTGCAAAAGAGCATTGTATTTATAAATAATATATATTTATTTATTTATTTATATAAATACCCATTGTTAGCAAGTGGTATTGAAATAACGCTAAATAGTCGAGAGAAGTTTTAATTTGGCGTTATCAACATGTCTTTCTCAGTGAAAACAGATCCCGTCGTCCATTGTGACAGGAAAACATAATTGATCAGCTACCGGAAGGGCTGCGCAGTTCAAACTTCCGCCGGCCATCTCCCATTTGGAGGACAATATTTTGATGATGGTTTGGTCCTGTGACGTAGCGGATAATGCACACCTAGCGTATAATGTTCTCACTATAGAACATCATCTCCAACTTCTCTTGACCATCGGCCTGTCTATAAAACAATTTTGGTAACATGATGACTGCTGTTTTGTTTATAGGTAACACCCATAATTTATCTTCGTTGAAGATTCTGTTGAAGATATCCAAATTCGAATCTACCATACCGATGAGATCACTATAGGGTGTGACTCGTTCACTCCGCTGATCGTCGAGTTTCGTTTCCTTGCTTGGTGAGTCACTGGTTTACGCTCAAGTTCATCAAATTTCAAGGATTCCTCACAGGACTTGAAAATGAGTGCTTCAGACAATAATTCGTCTTAGGCATCCTTCACCATCCGCATTATCTCAATGTCCTGGACAGTTTAAACAGAAATTTCATGTTCGCACATTGTTGAAACTTACCGTTAAGTTCAGCAAAGATATGTCCAGACTCTTTCAACGTCTATCATCTCTCAATGTTTTTGTTTATCTATACATCACGTGCACAGGTACTGTTCGTTTTTGTTTACGAGAACCTTCAACGCTTTTGCGCATGCGTCAGGTCTCCTTCGATTTCATCAAAATAGGGGTGAGGAGAAATAAAGAGGGGATGTCTACTTTTTATCAGTGTTAGTTTACTATAGTAGCTGCGTTCTATTTGCGCTTTTCGCGAAAGAATTATGGAAAGAATAAATACTATTGCAAAAATGCTCCTCCGTTATTTTTTTCTTAAAAGCGAAAATGTCCAAAAAAATTTCTTAAGAAAAGTGCCCATCTCAGCGTATCACCCCTCTAAAATCGTCCGCCAGTTTTGGGTCTGCCTTCTGGAAACGAACAGTAACATCTCACCATGTTTAGAAGATATATCAACATGGTGGCAATGAGACACCACCACTGTTCCATTATGTCCACTATTCTCCGGTCTTAAAGGCTATACTAATAATTTTACTACTAGAATAACCTTGTAAAAGCCGATATGTATAAAATTTTGCTACATATCGATAATTACAATACATAATTAACAATAGATAAACATTTTGTGTGATGGTCAATAATACGTTAACCATCACAAACAAGATCTTTTATTAGAATTAGTTTCCCGAACTGCAGAAATTTCATGGATTTAGAACAAGTGTATGTGGGGATAAGGACGGTTAGGGGAACAGGCTTTGAAAGTTGTCTTTGAGCTCCAAGGGCAAAATCTGGATCTCGAAATAAAGAAAACTGAATTTCAAGTTAATTACAATAAATCCTAAGTGCACGTTCATTAATTTTTACGTTTGTTCACTTTTTTTGAAAAATTATCATCAATTATTATAAATTATAAGAAATTAAACTTTCAAAATAAAATTATTTATATAAGCTTATGAAGCTTTGATCACATTCGAATTTTGTTAAAAAGAAAGTTTTTCGTTTTTAAAGTCTGACTAAAATACACTTGAGAGCAAAAAAATCGCACAGTTGCATTTTTTTACTTTTTATTTTATTATTTTCCTCGCGATTCGCAATTTTTTTTTAATCAAAACAATGTCAATTTAAAGATCGTTTCATCACCTATCCAATGATACCACTTTGTGTGTATTGTCCCTTCAGACCCAAAACAAAAACAATAGAACAACACCCCAAATCGAATTAGGGTCGTAATTAAGGCTAGAGGGAATACCCGTTATTAAAGATTGTTTTATAAATGTTTGTATTGAAATTTGTTTTAATCACCATTTTCCAGGCTGTAAGAAAATGAGGTTTTCTGGTAGGCTAGGAGATTCCTCCAAAAAGCACTCTGCTGTCAGGTAGAATTAGATAGATGATGAAACGATCTTTAAATTGACATTATTTTGATTTAAAAAAAAAAAATTGCGAATCGCGAGGAAAATAATAAAATAAAAAGTAAAAAAATGCAATTGTGCGATTTTTTTGCTCTCAAGTGTATTTTAAAATACACAAGGTAGGAAAATAAAACAAGGTAGGGATAGTGATTAGTAAACCAATCACAGTGCTTCGCAACGGCTTCTGAGTCACCTTTACTTTTGAATAGACTGCGCCGGGGTGGTCTAGAAAATACTCGCGCGAGTCTGTTTGCACACCATGCTATCTTACCTACCCCTATTTATATGGAATAATCGCCATTCTTAACTCAAACCTTGTTAATACACTGAATTCCTAATAATGATTTTAAAAAAAAACTTAAGCTGAGAAACTGTGAAAAGATTTAAAATGGGGGGGAAAAAATGAAGAATAAGAATTGCCCAAAAGGGGATCGAACCCACGACCTTCGCTTTATTAGCACGACGCTCTAACCAACTGAGCTAACAGAAGCCGTTGCGAAGCATTGTGGGATATGTGTCCACAGACAGACAGACAAACCGGGATCTTTCAGAAGCTTAAAAAGCAAACAAATGCAACTGTGCGATTTTTCTGCTCTCAAGTGAATAATATAGAATAAAGCATAATAATGTAGAACAAAATAAATGAACCTGACTAACTTCAGGATTTTTAGTAGGAACATCGTGAAAAACGTATTTCAATTGGAAAAATGGATGGAGGATAATCTGGTGGGAAGGATTATTATTTTATTTAATATTAATGCATTGAATTCCTTTAAAAGCTTCAATTCAACTTTTCAGTTTTTAAAAATTAGAAGTTTTTGTAGAAATTAGCCTTAAACTAATACATAACTATTAATTAAGAAAAAGAGAGTTTACGTGCCTGATGATTCAATCAAAAGAGCAAAAAACGAAGGCACAACGCAAATGACAAGAGAGGAAAGGATTCGCAACCAGAGTTCGTCATCGGGAAGACTGGGATGGGCCGTTTCGTCCTTTTTAGACTCATCAGCCAGTCAAACTGCCCCGGTGACAGACTCAGAAGGTGCGTTGGGGCCGTAATCCCGGTTCTCGCTCCCGAGTATGGGACCTACCCCTTAGAATCCTAACAATAAGTATCAATCAAGGATACATATATTCCTTGGCCTGCACATGGCTGGGTACGAGAAGAATTTAATAAGGCATTTATTTATAAGTATCTCATTAACAAAATACCTTTTCGGGCTTTTCTTTCTTTCAAACAAATTATTAGTTTAAACTTTAATTTTTTCAAGTTGATATATATATATAAGCAATAAAATGGGTTTAGAAATCAACACAAAAAAAACAGTAACGATGGTAATAAAGAAACAGAAACAAATCAAAGTTCCAATAAAAATCCAATGCAATGGAGAAATAATACGTCAAGTACAGTCTTTCCAATATTTAGGAAAAACATTTACAGAAGACAATGATAATATATCAGAAATCAAGCGAAGAATAGGACAAGCCAAAAAATCATTCACTGATCTTAAAAAGTTTCTCTGTGATAGCAGAATGAGCTTCAACCTCAGAATAAGAATGATGAAATGTTACGTTTGGTCTACTTTGCTGTATGGATGTGAAACATGGACATTAAAAAAGGATGTTGAAGACAGAATTAATGCATTTGAGATGTGGATATTAAGAAAAATGCTTAAAGTTAGCTGGATAACATACACAACAAATGAAGAAGTCCTACAAAGAGCTGGCCAAAAGAGATCCCTTCTAAGAACAATTCAAAAACGAAAGACAGCATACTGCGGACACTTGATTAGAGGTCCAAAGTTTGAGCTACAAAGACTTATTCTGGAAGGGAAAATCATCGGTGAAAAAGGAAGAGGACGTCCAAGAAAGAAGTGGATGGACGACATCAAAAAATGGACCAATTTAAATTCGGAGGAAATCTTCCACAAAGCCAAAGACAGAGTGTACTGGAAACAATTGATCTCCAACATCCAATAAGGATAAGGAACTAGAAGAAGAAGATATATATACATATATATATATATATATATTTATAATTTACTACGCAATTAGACATTTGCTTCGTCATATTTCGAACAGCGTCTACTGAAGCAGTGGCTACAGTGACTAACTTGTAAGCAGTGGCAGTAAAAGAGCGCCCTCACTTCCAGCGGGCATTACTGAAACTAACGAAGACAAAAGGCCTTCTGCTGAAAGAATTAGCTTTTTAACCCCAATATCCAGTGTGTTTTACATACTACAAAAAACTCAGATATTCGTCACAAAGTAGGAACTGCGCTTGCATTGATTACAATATTGAGGGATTGGGCGGGAGATCAAAACCGAAATAATCGTGTTTTACGTAGCTACCTACCATATTTTAAGGAAATCCGTCCCGCCGTTTTAGTGTGATGCGAATACATAAAAATAAAAATGTTCAATTTGCCTCCGCACTTGACTAAAAAATGAACTTTAAATTACAATTAAAAATGCACCACGCGAGTTACGTCCAGTGCTGACTGGACATCGAAAGGGGAAATACTTTGGATGTCCAGTCAGTACTGGACGCAACTAGCAGGGTGCATTTTTAATTGTAAATTTAAAGTTCATTCTTTAGTCATGTGCTTTACACTATAATCTCAGAATATTGCCCGCACGTTAATTTATTCTTAAGACTTTGTAGGATCAATTCAAAATTTTACTTCAATAATGTTGTAAGCTAACCAACGAATAATGGTAAAAAAGTGGCAAAGGGCTTTGCACGTTTGTTTTTTTAGTCTTTTGTACGTTAAGACTGTTTTCGTTTGTTTTTTGTATTAACATTATTTCGGTAAATTACTGAAGAATACAAAGCAATTATATATTTTATTCATTTTTATCAAAATTTTATGTAAATTTAATTTACATCTTAAATTTGAATTCTCGACCATAAGGAAAAAAAAAACAAAAAAAAAAACAGACATGGCCGGGAATTTGGATAATCTTCGCCGTTCAACAAAAAACCTCCATCATCACTTCCTAATAATAGCTAAGCGTAAAATATTTCTTTTATCTTGTGGTAAAAAAATAAATAAATAAATAAATAAATAAAACAAGAAATAATAATAAATCCCTACTTCATATGATTTTTTTTAATTAATTTTAGTATATGAACAGCATTCAAGAGAAAAATGAAAGTGTTAGTGTTTTGATGAACGGTTTTAGATAGATGTTTCTGTTTTAAAATCTGTTATTATTTCAAGTTTTTTTTCTTTAATTCAAATGAAAAACAAAGTAATATTAAATCTTAAGAATTGAAGTCAACATTGGTTGCCTTCATGACTTAGTAGAAGATATACTGATTTTGCAGGTAATTCAGATGTTACAATTGAAAGCAGAAATAACTATTTTAAGCATTACGTTTTCCTTACAATTTGGGTATATTAAGATGTATTTCTCTCTCGCACGCTCGTGTTTTAGTACAGCATAAAGATTAAGGTGACCAATCGTCCTTCTTTTGTAAGTTCTGTCCTTCTTTTCGATATTTGAAGACTAATTTGTAAATCTCCGTAAAATTAATACAATGGGAAAATCAACACAATGAAAGTGATAAAAGATGGGTAGAAATATTCAGCCATTTCAAAAATGAACATATTCCAAGTGAAAATTTATTTATCCTTGTTCAATTTACATTGTGCTGCCCTGGATCTAATGCAGCAGTTGAAAGTTTTTTCAATTGCTAATCTTTTTTGAACAACTGAGAAATCGAGATTGAATGTTAATACTCTAACTGCAGTTCAATATGAAGGATATTTCTTGTTCAGATATTTCCAATATATTGTTAGAAGATGATACATTGACAAAAAAATATTCATTCAATGGAAAAAATACTCATTTAAATAATTAATAGACATGTAAGCATAATTATAATATAAAATGTTATAAATGTTTTTATTATGCAATTATCATATTATAGTGTATTATTGTTGCAATGAATATAAAATATTTTTTTATTTTTTTTATTTACGATATTTGTTTTTCTTTAATTTATGTGTCCTCATTGTAAAAAAGTTGGTCACCTTAATAAAGATTCATACTCATCCAATCATCAACATTCATTGGAGACAGTCCATACGTCTTTTATAGATGGCCGTATTGAAAAACATCTACCATTTTTGTAGCAGGAAAACAAATAGGTACTTTGACTTTTTTTTTTTTTAAATTTTACACAAGTACAATAGTAGCAGTAACCTTGGCACATTTCGTTACACTTAGCAATTATCCAATTTTTTTCCTTTCTTCTCTTCATACAAAGTCAAGATGTAATAACTGTCGTTATGAGTTACACTATAAATTAAACAAAGCATTTCACAAGCTCACTTTTGAAGTTCAAAAAAAAAAATAATTAAACAAAAATATTTCCTCCTTTTTTGTTTTTTAACCAACTGATTTAGAAATCTAAATAATACTGAACTCTTAAGACGTTTGCATGTACGTACTTCCTTACTCTTTATTGATCGATTCAAATGCGGAAGGGATTCCTGTGCAAAAGGAGACCCGGACAGATCTTTGTTAGATAGTATAAAGAGGAAGGGCAAAACTATGAAATACAAAGCCATATTTTGGCTATCCCTACCCAAACGGCGTCACATCTTGATTAACATCTCTTCGCTCATCGTGCATTGACACTTTGGCGTTCGTATGCTTTACTATGCCTATTCATGTTTCTGCAGCAGTTTCCTGGATCCCTAATATTTGTAGTATTTTAGCTTGACAGGGATGGAAGGAGGATTAACTCTGAAGAATTCCTAGGATGATGAAATTTTTGCTTTGATATTTGTGTCGTTCAGGCGTAGCCGAATGGTCAGTGCGGCGATCTGCCACGCGACTGTCGTGCACGATCTTTGGTTCGAACCCAGCAGCTGACTTTTCATGTTGTCTTCCATTTTCATTTCTTTTCACCTAACGAAGGACTACTGTCTATCCGAGACAACGATTTGTTCGGCAAAATAGTCTAAAGCTTGTGCTCTTGTGAAGAACAATCAAACGGAAGAATTAAACGAAATATATATCTGTGAAGCAACGGATCTATGTCTTATAGAATATATCTGTAAAAAAAAAAAATCATGTATGGAAATCAAATCAAAATGCACCGAATTGATTTACTGTAAAACAAATCCCATACCATTCATGTACTATTTTCATTGATAGTTACTTGCCTGTAATTTTATTTGACTCCTACATTTATAGCTAACAAATAAGGGTAAAAACCTTTGTAATCTTCATTCTTTAAATACCAACTGAACTGAAACTGAGTCAGAAATGCAGAAACTTCAGATTTTCAATTTTTGTAAATTACCTATGTAAAGAATTCTGTGTGTAGCTAGATCTAATATTTCAATATTAAAGAGTCCACACAATCGTTAATAACAGATTTTTTTTAATAATGACAACTGGAATATTTAACATACATTAGCTATATCGGTGATATGCAATTATACAAAGGAAAACTAATGCACAAAGATGCCATATCACTTCAACATATATATATCACAAGACAAAAATAGAATTATGACAAATCAGAAGTAAATAGTACATCAATTTCAAATTTCATAGGTGTGTAACATTTAATTGTATCTTTGCAATTCTGAAACCTCATACAAAACTTATAAGTTGAAGTGGTACACAAAATGACATCTTTATAATTCTACTGCAACTGAACATGGCCAGTCGACTGGTCATAAAAAGGACATTCGTGTTAGGAGTACAGCGATGGATGCTTGTCCAGGAGTTATAGTCAGACCATTATTAAATGCGCCTGGAATTCTAACATATATATGTTATTTATTTTTTTCGAAACATGCTGACACATGGGAATATTGAGGGAAAAAAAAAAAGTTATACCTAAGTACAAATGTTATTTGTTTCGTCAACCTTATAAATTTTTATATATCTGAAACCCCTTTAAAAAAATTATTTTTATTTTAAGATTATGACAAAGCTATAAGGAAGCTGTAAATATTAAAACAAAAAAAGGGCAGCAGCAAAGCAGCCTTGATTCAAAAATCAAATAAGACGTTCCACAGGAGATTCAGTGGGTCCTTGATTACCGTCATCAATTGAAATGGAATAGTTCCTGTACAATTAACACTGGAACAGGCACAAAACTCACCTTAATGCACAAATTGTTTAATAAATCTTCACTGTAACATTAATTATAATATTTTGATCCATATTCAAAAATCTATTAAGTTATGCTTTCAATTACAGTTAAAACAAGTAAAAAAAAAAAGAAACAGAAAAACTTAAATATTTATATATATACATACACTCAGTGCACAATAAACAAAGTCATTATACAAATAATAATAATAATAATAATGAAATACTCTTTCCCAACAATTAGCAATAGTTTCCTGATTAATTTTTAGCAGTCAACGAAAAAAAAGGGATGTGGGACAAAGAATGGCAAACTAAGATAATTCATAGGCCAACAAAACAATAAAAATTGGGAAAAAAATAATAATAAAAAAGAAATAAAAAAACCAAAATGAAAAAAGGAGATATGCCTAATGCTGGGAGATCTTGATGATAATCAGCAAACACAGCAGAATTATGACTGACTACCACTTGTTGTGGCCCAAACTAAAAAGAAAAAGAATATATGTATATGAAATTAAAATAAATTAAAAAAAAAAGAAAAGAAAAAAAAATGAATAAATAATTAAGTAAATAAATAATAAATAAAAAAAAAATAATAAAATAAAAAAAGAAATTTGAGATCAAAGGGAAGTGCCTCAGTTTGTTTATTTAAAGATTTCTGTTGATGTCTGTAGAAATTTTAATTACCCACAATGCTTAAACATAGAAATTCGAATTTGTGAGTCAAGGGAGGTCTAAGAACCCAAATTCCTCAAGAAAAATCCCAAAGCATGGGAATAATATTTTCAAAATCATTTTCACCTAGTTTAAAGATTTTCAAATTAACAATGTCTGAACCCATAAAACTTCAAAGACTTTTCTTCTATTCCAGTCTGAAATGTTCTCCTGGAAAAAGAAGAAGCCTGCGCACCATAGTTTCATAGCGTAATTTACAAATTTCACCAAAGCACAGCTTTAAAAAATCTGTAAAACAAACATACTAATTTGCAAGCTAGGTATTTGGCGTAAGCTAAAAATCATGGTAAGCAACTATTTTTTTTTCACTTGGCACTTCAAGATACGATATCCTGCTTTTTTCTCCCTTTCTGTAATTTGCCTCCATCCTTCAACAGCTTCACACTTGACCTGAAGAAATGTTCCGACTGTAACTGAACCACAAATTCAATTACAGCCTTTAATACTGTTTTCATAGTAATCAAAACGCTACAATATATTTATAGCTCAGGACTATTAGACAATGTAATTATTATATTTCACAATTACTGTAGACCTCTCTTGGCTTTACAACTACCCTGTCTGTACTTATACAATTACACGCATGCATTTTTTTTTCTAATCAATACAATATGTACAACATTACAAGGCACCATTCACAGTTCAGTACTTAAATACTGTTTATTTCAAGAGATGACAAGACAATTTTTTTCCTCCCCCTCATACACACACACACAAAAAACAAAATATAACTATATTGCTGGTTCGGTTGGCTTCTGTATAACAATAGTTACAACAGTAATGACATCATTTGAGGCACTTCCCTTTAATACGAGCCAGTTCCCATTAATTCTTCTTCGAATCAATTCATTTCCACAGGGACTTACAGGAATTTAAATGTTAACATTCAACAAATTTCTGTATATCTCATATTTTCTCTTAATACAAGGATACGTTGACACAGTAACAACTTAGTAGATCCAAAAACTTTTTTTATGTTGATATAATAGCATTATCTTTCTTGTTTTTTTTTTTTGTTTTTTTTTTATTTATTTTTCTTTACAGAAACAAAATATTCATAATAAACCCCACTACAAGACATGAAATTTTAGCACACAAAAGGTTCAATTGCAAATACTTAATACAAAATAATGGCTTTTATATAATGATTTTTTATACATTCAAGCATTCTAATTATTTGTTAAAATAAAAAATAAAATATTTAAAAAATCCTCAGTCGTAATCTTTTCAAATTTTGGAACAGACTGGCTAAAATTAAAAGGAAGTTTAATGGAGTTTATTATGTTTTTGATTTTATTCCTTTGAAAGAATTCAATTAAGTTACTGCTGTATTGTTCTTAGTGTACAAGAAGCATGGAACAGGACTTTGACTACACTTAGCCACTGGCAACCCATGCTGCAGCGCAAAGAAGAAAAGAGAAAGATTAATTACGCAGTCAGTCAATCTTATATAACAAAAAAAAAAAGTATAAACTTTTTTTTTACTTTCTATTAATCAAAAATACTTTATTCATATATTTATTGAAAAGCCCTCCTCAATTTCACAAACTGATATATTGGCGTAGTCAAGTGTTTGAGGTAGTCAACAAATCAAGTATACACTCGCTTAAATATGACGGTAAAGTTAAAGTTGTTCCCTTCGATAGGCCATGGCTGGCCTGTGGGTCAGGCTCGTGCAGCTCGACCAACGGGACGTAGTTGGGGCCGGGGGGTTCAGCCCGACGCCCGCCTGCAACTCCCGGGAAAGAAACCCGGTACCCATTCTACAGAGGGCTGGGTAGACCCTAGGACCCCGTTTGGAGGAGAACGGGGCGTGGAAAAATCCCGCCCTCCGCCGAGGCCGGAAACCGAACCCGCCTCCTCCGACCAAGCGCCCTGATCACTCTGCTACCGGGCCCACAAACATGATGGTAAAGAAATTAAATGTACTTTTTTAACCGACTTGGAAGTCGAACTTGTATAAATGTAACTCTGAAGGAAATCAAAGCTGCCGTTGCTACAGCTTTCTTTTAGTTCATTTAAGTGCTATTGCTTAAAAATGATCAAAAAAAAGTATACGAGAAATAAAAATCCGTAACAGTTTTAACATTTTTTGACCAGTAAATTGGCAACAAATTGGAAAAACAATCAGTTTGAAAAATGAAGGCAAGGATGTAACATCAATAAAAGCCTAGTCTATTAAGAAATGTTTCGGTGAAAGGAAAATTAGCTACAGTAAAGGATTACTACGTCAACCACCGATGATGTGATTTTTTTTTTAATTTAAGCTAACTTTATTTAATATTCTAACAGAAAATATCAAAATTTATAAAATAGTTATTTTATGCAAACATGAATTGTATAAAAAATATATTTCTATTTCTATATCAAAATTAATTATTCTCATTACAGAATCAAGAAATGTTTCAAGAAATATATAAAAATCTTCATAAAAATATACTTCTGTATTATAAAAAAATATTAAAAAAGTTTTATGTTTTCAAAGAAATGTCTTAACTGTCTAGTTTTCCTGCAGATTTATTACCAACACTGAAAAATGCAACAAAAGTCTTGAAAATCAATGTGGGGGTTAAAAAAAAGATTATGTAGAGTAGTGTTCTTCACAAAAAAATACACACTACACAGTACAAATGGGTTGATATACACCGAATACACACTACTAGACAGGCTAGGCACAACGGCAATGGTTAGCTGTATGTTTGGTGCCATCCAAGCTGAGGATGCATTAGAAGAGAGAAGAGGAAGCACGGATTAGACAATATTTAACACATAAATCCAAAGAAAGAATGTTAATCAACATGCAACATTAGAAGGATGCATGCAAAGAGACACAAGTAAGGTTAATTACTTTTATTAAGTTTATCTAGCATTCAAAGAGTAAGATAATGCTACTGTCCGAGTACGCTTTTGAGAAGTGCCCACAGACACTTTATTCACAAGATTACGAAAGATTTTTATTTCTCACGTACTCGGATATTTAACGCACTTAATATTTCCCATTAGCCCTTTACCATTTTTCCTTCAATTTTTCATTTTCAAAGTTTTCCCAAGTTACTAGTATCTCTTTCAACATGTAAAACTCACAAAACTTTAGGCCAACAAGAAGTAACTCCAACAAAGCTTTTTATCTGCTAAAACTTAATATCCGCAAAAGTTAGAATTAAATTTTAGCAAATTATGATATTTTTAATTACACAATATTTATTAATACATTAATACAAAGAAAAAAGCAAGCATAATCTGTTTAACATTTAAAAACAAATATTTGTTATTGTAACAGAAAATGATTGTAATATTCATGCAATAATGAAGGAAACAATAAAAGAAAAACCAATTTCCCACAAATAAATAATTGGACTTGATCCTGCACTAATAATTTAAAGATTTGAACTTTGAGTTTTAAATGAAATCTACTGAAACTTATTATTATTCATGATAAAATGTAGAAACTTAAACTTTTCCAATTGCTGATATTCATTGATTGGCTAATTTGTGGTGGATGGAGTAGGAAAAAAGAAAGGCTCCCGCGTAAAAATAGCAGTTTATACTTAGTTGGTTCCATCAAACATTAATTGGACTCTTGCTGGTCAAGGTAACCAAAACAGTAAATATTGTAACCAGAGACTAAATATTTGGCTATTAAAGTATAATAATAGTAAAGGATGGTTTTAAGAAAAAGCTTCCAATGCATTTAAAGCAATGAGATTTAAATTTGTAATTTAATAAACTTGCTTTTTCATTATTTTATTCATTAGTAAGACAGCATAATGCAAGTTAATAATCTTGATAAAAAAAATACTATAACTTTCATCAAATTGAAAATTTATAAAGACATTTTTTGGACCACCTCTGCACAGGCCATTTTCAGTGGTAAATGTGAATAAGAATGCATTATTCCTAGATTAAGTTGAAAAAATTTAATTTGCAATGATGCTTTTTAAATATAGTAAGTAATTCAAAAAACCTTATTAAAACATTATTTGATAACTTTATTGGAGCAAATAAAGTAATTTAAACAGACCTTACTCATGATAGCATTCCTATGAGGAGATTATAGGTTTTTTGATGCCAATTGGTTGGTTGGTTGGTGTTTAATGGCGCAAAAGCAGCTGCGGCTAAGCTGCGCCAAGAAAGGTAAAAAAGAAAAGAAAATGGAATGAAGACTAACTACATGTATCTAGCTAAAAAGGACAAAAACAAGAAAAGAACAGGTAGTGCGCAAAGTAAGATAACAGGATATAGGTAAAATGATAGGTATTTAGAAGTAAAAAATCTGAGAATTACAATAGAGTGGCAAGGCCACATTGATGAATGAAGTGTAAAACTGATGAAATGGGTAAAAGATCATTATCATTTAAAAGCAATGAAATATGAAACGGAACGTGAAATTTAAAAAGAGGATAAAAGCACTGACGACGATGTTGAGTAAAAGCAGGACAGTCAATTAAAATATGATGGACGGTTAAAACAACGTTGCAAGTAGAACACTGGGGAGGTGGACGGTTGAGCAATAAGTAGCTATGTGTCAGTCTTGTATGGCCGATCCTCAGACGCACCAGAAGAACATCCTTCCGGCGAGTTGGAAACAGTCGAGTGGCAGGAGAGGATAACGAAGGACTGACAAGACGAAGTTTATTGCCGTGAAGAGCATCCCATTCGTGTTGCCAGGCAGATCGGAGACGAGAACGTATAAGTGCGTAGATGTCAGAGGCCGGAGTGGAGATCCGTCGCAAGGGTAAACTAGCAGCAGACTTTGCGAGATAATCAGCGTGGTCATTGCCGACAATGCCGACGTGGCCTGGGATCCAGCAGAAAATGATAGTGCAACGGTGAAAACGCTGTAAAAAATCTAAAATGGATAAAACAAAAGGGTGACCCTTCAGGGTGTGACTGCACAGTGCCCGCAAAGCGCTCTCAGAATCACTGTAGATAAGTGTGTGGGTAAACTTCTCCTGCAAAGCATACTGTAAAGCTAGGAAGATGGCATAAAGCTCAGCAGAAAACACAGATGCTGCAGAAGGAAGATGAACAGCATGACTGAAAGTAGCAGTGTAAAAAGCAGCTCCAACATAATCTGCACCTTTAGATCCGTCGGTATAGAAGATGTTGAAATCAGAGTGACGGGACAAATGATCTTGATGCAGAGACTGAAAGACTGTCGAGGGAGTGTTGGTTTTCGCAAAAGTACGAAGAGAGAAATCACAGGTGGGTAGAGGATATTTCCAATGCGCGGATGGTGAAGTAGGTAGAGTGGCAATGTGAAGGTCAGCGAGCTGTAGTGTATTGAGCCAAGTCGTCACCCGATGTCCAAACGGTGGTATAATGGAAGGACGATTGGTGAAAAGACGTCGTTGACGAGGACGACACACACATTGATAAGCAGGATTATTTGGAAGTGAAGAAATACGGGCAAAATATTGGAGAGACAAAACTTGTCGACGAAAGTGCAGGGACGGTTCCAGAGCCTCTGCATACAGGCTGGGAATCGGTGAAGTACGGAAAGCACCGAGGCAGAAGCGGAGGGCCTGATGGTGTACAGGATCAAGTGTCCGAAGGACAGACGGTCGCGCAGAGCCATAGACAATGCAGCCATAATCCAATTTGGATCGAATAAGGGCTCGGTAAATGCGCAACAAGGCCAAGCGATCACCACCCCATTTGGAATGCGAAAGCACTTTGATACAATTTAGTTTTAAAAGACACCGTTTCCGAAGGTCACGTATGTGATCCTTAAAAGTCAATTTCTTATCAAAAATGAGGCCTAAAAATTTATGCTGAGACACACATGGAAGTGAGACGCCACCAAGAGTCAGCTGCGGATCAGGAAAAATTCCCTGACGTCGAGTGAAATGGACACACACAGTCTTGGATTGTGAGAAAGTAAAACCATTAGAAACACTCCAAGTCTGCAACTGATGTAGAGCTAACTGCAGTTGTCGTTCAATCAGACGCAAATTAACAGAACTGCAAGAGATCTGTAAGTCGTCAACATATAAAGAGTGGTGAACTGACGAAGGCAAAACAGAAATGATGCCATTAATCTTTACAGAAAAAAGGGTAACGCTCAAGACACAGCCCTGAGGTACTCCGAGTTCTTGAGGATAACATGTAGAGAGCGTAGATCCTAGACGTACTTGAAAGGTACGATTCGAAAGAAAATTGCGAATGAAAATAGGCATGTGACCACGAAGGCCGTAATGATGAAGATCTTGTAAAATGCCAAATTTCCAGGTGCGATCGTATGCCTTCTCCAAGTCAAAGAAAATGGAGACGAGGTGTTCTCTATTAACAAATGCAGTGCGAATAGCATCTTCCAAACGTACAAGATGGTCAACCGTAGAGCGATGCTGCCGGAAACCACACTGTGTGGTAGCGAGAAGTTTATTGGCTTCAAGATACCATTGAAGGCGGCGATTTACCATTCGTTCAAGCGTCTTACATAAGCAGCTAGTGAGGGCAATGGGGCGATAATTATTTGGATCACTGGCGTCTTTACCAGGTTTGGCAAAAGGAATGACTATAGCTCGTCGCCAACTATCAGGAAATAAATGTTCCAACCAGATTTTATTAAAGATGGACAGAAGAACATTCAACGACGAAACAGATAAGTGTCGCAACATCACATAATGAATTCTGTCAGGGCCGCAGGCAGTATTTTTGCTGGTGTCTAGTGCAAACAATAATTCCTGTAAACTAAATGGGAGATTGTATGGTTCTCTGTTGGAAGAAGAAAACTTTAAAGGAATAGCTTCAGCACGGTCTTTAATCGTTTGAAAAGTAGGAGATAAAAGTGCAGGGCTGGAATTCCGTGCAAAAGCACGTCCAAGGGCTTCAGCTTGTGCGGAGATAGTAGCTATTTCTTTTCCATCTTCTTTCAGTATGTGCATAGATTGAGATCTGTACTTTCCATGCATCTTACGAATGTTATCCCAAAGGGTCTTTGAAGACAAAGTGCAAGTTAGTGATGAAACAAAACGTTGCCACGACTCTTTTTGACTAATTCGACGGATACGACGAGCAGAAGCACGTGCCCGTTTGAAAGCTAAAAGATTGGCCGAATTGGGATAACGGCGGAAAATATTCCATGCTTTCTGCTTAATTTTCTGTGCAGACGTACAGTCACGAGTCCACCACGGTTTGGGATGCAGAGGGAATCGTCCAGATGTTTGTGGAATTGTTGCTTCAGCAGCACAAATAATGGTATGAGTGACCTCGTCAATAAGTTGATCAATGGTAGCTGAAAGATCAATGGCCTCCAGATTACAGCGGCTAGTAAAAGTTATCCAATCAGCAGAGTCAAATTTCCAGCGATGACGACTGGGTGATGAAACAGCTGAACGAGGGAGCTCTTTGAGAATGATTGGGAAATGGTCACTGCCACCAGGGTCGTTGATAACATCCCATGAGAAATGGGGGAAGAGTGACGCAGAACCTATAGCTAAATCAATAGCAGAGAAAGATATTGGCGAGGATGAGAAATGAGTTGCGGCGCCTGTGTTAAAGATACAAAGATTACGCCGAACTAAAAGATCTTCAATAACAGCACCTCTAGGATTGGTGGATGAAGAACCCCAGACAGGAGAATGAGCGTTGAAATCTCCGACTAAGAGAAACGGAGTCGGTAATTGATCCAGAAGCTGAGCAATGTCTGTAAGCGAAACAGGGGCTGTGGGGGACAGATATAAGCTACAGATAGTGAAAAGGCGACTAGTGGAAAGGCGAGCAGCAACAGCTTCCAAAGAAGTCGTAAGTGGGACATGAGAGGATGGAGTATCATGTCGAATAAAGAGACAAACGCCTCCGCCGCTTCTATCGGTCCGCTGTTTACTCAGCATGGAATATCCTGGAAGAGAAACTGTGTCGTTTCCTGTAAGAAAAGTTTCCTGGAGACACATACAGACTGGATGATTTGTAGAAAGGAGGGCTTTAACATCGTTCAGGTTGGAGCGAAGTCCTCGACAATTCCAATACAGTAAGGCCATTAAAAGATAAAAAAGGGTAAAAGCCTAAAAATCAAGGTGGAGGTGCTGGTGGTGCCCTAAAGTTTGGGTGTTTGGAGGAGTCCTCCAGATCGTCTTCATAAAACCGTCTAGGAGAGAAATGTCTCCGACGGCCACGAGAAGGTGAACGTGAATGTGAACTAGTGCGATGAAAAGGTCGGTGTGGAGATACAGATGGTCGCTTCTGAGTGAAGTTGAGACCGGCAGGGATATTAGAAGTACTTGAAGAAACTGGCAAAGATAACATGGTGGATTGTGACGTAGATTGAGTTGATTGTGACGGAACTGTTGTGGTAGGAGTAGCAATGTTTTGAAATATGGCTGAAAAGGACTCGCGAGGAGGACAAGTGATGTCTGTTTGACAGGAGATTGAAGCTGTCTGTTTGGATTTTACTGCAAACGAAAAAGTCTTTTGAGCTGGCACAGCAAGAAGCATCCTCCGAGCCTCGGGATAAGAAAGAGAATGTTTAACTCTGATAGTCTGAATCTCCTTCTCCTCCTTCCAACGAGGACAAGATCGTTGATGCCAATTAATAACTGCATTAGTACTATTGATATGAATTAATGATAAAAATGGTATTTTAAAATTTATGTTAGTAGGGAAGACTCGATTAAATAGAATGAGAAATGAGGATATCCGGGAGGAGTTGGGGGTAAAAAGTTTGAGGAAAAAGGTGGAAGAGGGAAGGCTGAGGTGGTTCGGGCACGTGAAAAGAATGGAAGATGGTAGGACTCCTAAGGTTTGGCATGAGTTAAAAGAAGGAGGGAAGAGACCAAGAGGGAGACCGCGTAAGCGATGGCTGGATGATGTGAAGCACAGCCTGGAAGAGAGAGGCATCCCATGGGAAAGAATATGTAGAGAAGAGGCTTGGAAGAACAGGGAGAGGTGGAGAGGCTTAGTTAATTCCTAGACCCACAGTTGGTGGAACGGGAAAGGATATGATGATGATGATGTTAGCATCAACTGTTGATTTGTTTTTGATTTTCTTAATAATTGGATTCAGAAAATGTTACAATAGAAATTTAGTTTTTTTGTTCATATCTCATTAATGAGCAGCACAGATAAGAAAAATATAAAATTTAATGATATTGAAGCTCTTTTCGAATGGATAATAATATAAATATTGAGCTTTTTTCCATTCACTTCATTCTCTGATACCTTCCTTCCTTCCTTTATCGAATTTGGCCAACTAGGGACCACGGAACTAGCTCAACCTGACAAAGTCAGAGCGAAGCTAGTGAAAGTCAAGAGGGGGGGGGACGAGATTAACATCCCGTCCAGGATAACCCGAGATACTAAGTCCCAGGCAGAAACGGACTAAACAGAAGAAAGAAACAGCCATCTCAACACCGGGATTCAAACCCAGGTCCCAACACAGCGGCCACAAGCCATCTAGACCGCTCGGCCCTGCTGGAACAGTTTATACCTTTCTATTTATTTATTTACTTTTATTTTTACTACTTAAAAAATGTTTCAGCAACTGTTAAGGCTTTAACAATTTTAAAAATAGCTATAAGCATTTATGACGAGGAAAAAAAAAAATATAATTTGTTTCAATAGGAAAGGACCAAAAAAAAATTATATAAAAAAAAAGAGAGAGAGAGAGAGAAAATCAGTTAAATGTACAAAGAATAAAAATCATGTCCTTGTCTGGTTAGTAATATGAATACCACAAAAACTTTTCATGGAACAATTTCAATTTCGAGTTTTCTTATCCCTAAAATCTGACTGTGGGTAAATATGAAGAAAAATAAATATATATATATAATAAAGAAATAAAACTGAAATGTTATATGGCAGTGAAATTTTACTATTATCTGCTGCTGTTTAAATGATGATAGAAATTAAAAAGGTCTTTTAACCAATGAATATCAGGTTACCATTTTAAACAAAAACAAACCATTTGGCAATATTAAAGGATTTAGATTAAAACTATATTTATTTGAATACAACTCTTGTCAGTGCAAAAAAAAACCAAAAAAAAAAAAAAACCACTGCTACACAAGGAATAAGATGAATCAGACCAGCAGTAAGATAAAACGAATTGGGACATTTTATAATGTTCAACAAATAAAAAGGATAAGATTAATTTTAGTGTTTTAAAGTCTTCTTTTAAAAACCGATGGCTTTGCCCAAAGATTTAATATTTAATATTTCTTTGTACTAGCCACAAAAAATTAAAAGCAATCCTGCTTTAGTCATAAACTCTACACGTTAATTAGTATTAAAAAAAACAAAACTTATTTTTTCCGCTTCTCATATCTATCGGAATGAGGAATCCGAGGCTGAGCTTTCTATTTCAAGTCACATCCTATCACAAATCAACAATTACATCAATTATATTGCATTTTATTTTTAGATTTTAAATAAGCTTTGTTGTAAATTGAATGTATATATATATATATATATATATATATACAGTCAAACCCCGCTATAGTGAACTTCAAGGGACTGAAATTTCGGTTCACTATATCCGTTCCGTTATACGTGCACTGCAAGGCAAGGGACCAAACATTTCATTCATTATATCCGGGAGTTCATTATAAGCCGTGTTCACTATAGCGGGATTTGACTATATATATATATATAGCTAAGCCGGACAGCTATCTGAAATTTAAAAAAAAACCAATACAAATTTCAGAAAGCTGTTTCTGTGACATCTGGTGTTAAATTTTTGAAAGTAAACTAAAATTTAGAAGTAATTATTTAGAAGTAAAAATTTAGAAAGGAATAATTTTTTCTCAGTATGTATTTCTTTAAAAAGATATATAAAAAAACAAAAAAGTATATAAAAAAAGTATATAATTTCAAAGAAAATAAAAAAGAATATAAAAAATTTAAAAAAACCTAAAAAAAGAATATATATATAATAAAAGGAGCAATTTTCTTTAAATAATGCGCTATAATTACTTCTAAATTTTAGTTTAGTTTCAAAAATTTAACACCAGATGCCGCTGATGAAGTGAGAAAATCAGATCTCACAGAAACAGCTTTCTGAAATTTGTATTGGGTTTTTTTAAATTTCAGATAGCTGTCCGGCTTAGCTATATGTTTAGTAATGTAAGTTAATTCTATTCTTATATTCTTAATTTTCTAAATTTCAAAATTGCAAATGATTTATTTGAAATCTTTGCATCGCTAAACTCGAAATTATGCATCATTCGAGTTTGGCCTTTCGATATATATATATAGTGCCAAATTGCTTTTGAAGATAGCACATGGGACACAGGCACAACAAAAAGAGTTCAATCAGTGTAGAGGTTACTAAAACAAATGAAATCTCTCAACTGAACAAGTAAGGGAAATACTGGAGAGGAAATCAGTAATGCACTAATAATGACGAGTTGCTTTCATTGATAATAATTAAGAATCAACACAGATTATCAGGGAGACAAATGTTACACAAACATGTGCTTCATTTACATCCAGTGAAAAGAAATATGATCTAGGATTTCATTTAAAGAAAGGAAAGCTTGACATAGATCTATCTTGGCTGACAAGTCCTGAAATCTGCATTTGACTCCAGAGTCGGCTTGGGCGTTTCTTCTTGGTATCCGATGCCAGACTTTTTGTCATTTCTTCCATTCTTTCCTTATAATAAATGCTGCAGGATTCAAATTTCCTTCATGGCTGTAACATTACTGATATTTAATATAGCATGGGATCAGCCCCAATCCAACCAACCAGACTGATCAACTTTAGAATATGACCATCAGATAAAAAAATGTTCATTAAAATTCATTCTATTCATTGAATTCCATATTTAAACTTAATAATTAATAATATTTAAACAGAATTAAAACTGTACTCATACAATTTAGTAATTGCTAATAAAAGATTGTTGGATACAAGTCACAGAAAGACTAACTTTTGCAACGAAAATCAAATGAAAAAGGACAAGAAAAGAAGTAATTTCACGGTAGTTTCCCCTGGAGCATTAAGGCTAATGTTGGAGATGGAAAGTATTTGATGGCAAAGTCAGTACAATAAGAAAAACTTCATTCATCAAGAGACAAAGAAACGCATTTCCATTCCATCCAGTAAGACTATCCATCAGGGGTGGCCAAACCACAGCTCATGAGCCAAATGCGGCTCTTTGACATATAATGTGTGGCTCATGGAAATATCGTCACTAACCTCTTTTTTGCATCACAATTAAGATAAAAGATAAATAAAATTTTCAAGCTTTATAATTATATATCAAGTATAAACTAAGAATTCACTGGATTAAAGTTTAATGTTCATGGTGAGAAAAATGTATTTAAATCTGTGCTTGATTCAAGTGAAGGATTAAAAAAAGTTTAGGATCAGCAAGGATTACATAGCAATTGTTAATAAAACGTGTCTGTAACATTTATTTGAGGGCCTCAAGACATGAACATCTGAAGTTTATCGTATGTGGCTCTTATGCTAAGCAGGTTTGATGCTTAAAATGGATGGTACATTCATATCAAGGATGAACTTGATAGAAAACAGCTGACCAATGCTTTCACACTTACAAAGAATGGACTGAAGATAAGAAAGAAACCTTTTTAACTGGAATAGCAAGCATTAAGTTTCTTTAAAGCCCCGCAAACACCATCCAACTTTGCACCAACTTAGTCAGCCGATTTTGACGTCACGAGTTGGTAGACAGTTTTGAGCCAGTTTTTCAGCGACTTCGCACCAACTTTAGTCGGCCGATTCGAGTTGGTTGTTCACCAACAACTCGGGAAGTTGGTTGGAAGTCGGTCAGAATTACCCTATCACAGGGCAGCATTGGAACAAGTCAGTCGTGATGTCACGCCCATGGAAAGAAATGGCATCTAAAATGATGTTCACCGATTCGAGTCGAAGACAAGCGTGTACACAATGAATATCAGAGTATTGCGAGTTTCTTTCGTGCATAAATAAAGTTTATACTGAAATGCAGTAATTGTATGCGGCATAATTTATCAGAGAGGTTTTAAAACCTCGATTTTTTCAGAACGGCAAACCTAACGGCACCATAAGACCTAATTACTTGGTAATCCAAAACAAAATAATTGTGATAATCTACAAGACAGCTATTCAAATAGGAAGAATTTCTATAAAATACTCGTACAATGAACTACCTGAAGTTGTTTATATCCAAACAAATAATTAGCCAAACTTTTGTTTGCACAACAGTGAAAGAAATGCAACTGTTTATCAAATTTATGACTAGGATGTCATGACTGTTGTTAAATGGAATGCTCAGCATGGGATTCTCCAGTTAGGAAGTCATAACATGTTTTAAGAATGTAAGCATACTTCTACAAGCAAAATTAAAAAAAAATAAATAATACTATAAGAAATGCACAAGTAGGAAATATTTTATCTTGTAAAATATTCTATTTATTTCCTCACAATAACCACAGCCCAAATCTGAGTTGATATTCAAATAAATGTATTCCATTTCAAAGTCACTCAAACTTGAAAAATAAATACAACAACATTTAAAGATTTGAACCTTTATAGTTTCAAAAAAAAAAATAAGGCATTAATATCGCTACCAATATTTATCCATAATTATTCTACCTTATGAAAAATTACTTAAAAGCATCACTGTTACTCATTAAAACTAAATGCTACAAAATCAAAACAGCGGTTCTTTTTTACACAGTGTATAATGTGTGCATCAGTAAATTCCTATAATAAAATAATAAATAATAACCAAAAATAATGATAAAAAAACAATTTAAAAAGTTTTTTTTTTTTAAAAAAAAAGTATTAATGAAACTAATAATGAAAGTATTAACGAAATATAAATTATAAAAAAACAAAATGATAAAAAAAAAAAAAATAAATAAATTAAGGCCATCAATGGTAGCTTTAAATTTCTAAACTATTTTTTTTTTTTAAATATAAATATTTTTTCAATGTTATTTCTAAAATAGTTGGTCCATCAAAAGGATTTATGTCGGTGAATGAGCGACAATCCTCTTCCGATGTGAAAAATTCAAAAAATCTAGGTTTTTCAAACGCTCTGATACATTCTGCCGCATTAAATTATTGCATTTACATATAAACTGTATTTATGTGTGAAAGAAACTCGCAATACTCTGATATTCAATGTGTATTCGCTAATCGCCCATCTGAAGCGAAGGAATCTGTTTAGACGCCATGTTTCCCCTTGAGCATGACGTCACGACTGACGTATTCCAACGCTGCACTGTGATTGGGTAATTCCATGCAGCTTCCTTGCAGCTTTCGGAGTTGCAATCCTCGCCTTTGCAGCTTTTTCTCCATGCAACTCCGGTTGCAACTTTGTCCATGCAGCTCAAAAAACGCTCTAGGCCAAAAGTTGCACATGCAACTCGGCCCAAAGCTGCATCGTATGCGGGCGCTACTTTAGTGTCTAAGGCACAAAGACAAACTACTTTATAAAATATACACAGATCTAAAGTAGTAAGTAATGCATATATTTTATCATTTAAACATTTTTGTTGTTTAATATTTCTTATGCGTTCGTTGAATGATAGTTGTCTATTCACTTTAAATTCAATCCTGAGAAATCACCAATTCTTTATGAACAAGAAAGTAGTTACATTTTTTTTTTCTTCTTTTGCAATTGGTCTTGTGTTTGAATTCTGGCTAAGGTACAAATAATTCTTTACTTTCTCATATCTTTTTGGGTCTGCGAAGGTAAGCCCCTACACTAACCCCATTGTCTGCCATGAACACTGGTGCAGCAAGTGTAATGATTTTAAAAGCCTGATTTTGCATACATGGAAAAACATAGAAAAGATTGGAATAGGATTGCTCCCTGATAAGTCCTGAGTGACAGAACTTGTTGGCTAAAAATGTAGATTTCATCATCTTTGATACCAATCAATAAATACGCCAACAATGCAAGGAGTCTGATATTTGTTCCAAAAAAAATTTCAACATAATGCATCCTATTTCATCCCAATTTTTCACTATCTCAATGTCATTCATACGGGAACCTCTTCTGTTCCTATTTTATACCAAGTATTTCAGAAATACTACATTTCCAAATCAACATTATATGGAAATTTTCTAAAACATTTTCCCAATAATTTAAAATATCAAAACTTATGCTGGCAATAAAATTTTAATTTTACTAATCAAAAGCGTCAAGAGAGTCGAACAACTTTTCTGCAAAATCAAGTTGTTCTCCGTTATTATTTTTACCATATACTGGTCCATTTTAATTCATTTTTTACAGAAAATAAAAAACAAAACAAAAGAAACAAAAAAACAAAAGAAAGAAAGAAATAACAAAAGAAAAATAAATAAATAAATAAATAAAATAAATAAATAAAAAAATAAAAAATAAAAACTCACCAATAATAATTATTACTATTATAAGTACAATCGATATCAGAATGGCCCACATCTGCAAAAAAAATCACAAGTGCGAAATTGAGTTTCATGCTTAACAACCATGCAAAGACAAGTCAAAATCACTACTCACCTATAATAATGACTACAATTATTACGCCAATGCCAACCATTATGGCAATCATCTGAAAATAAAATACTAATTATTTAACCTTTATAAAAAGAATGTCAATTCTATTATAGTAGAGCTGCATTTTACAAAGGGATTTTACAAATTCCATAATAAGTGCAATTTAAATAGATACTGCCAATGTAAAAGATAATTTACTTTTCAACTATTTTATCTGAAAGTAAAGAAAAATACTTTATTCCAGAATTAAAATTCAGCTATCTTTTAAAAATAACGGAGGGTGGAAAATGTTAATTATGACAGACAGACTTGTAGTAGTCAAGTCTTGATTTAATCTCTTCAGAAGCCCTCAGTGTGGGCTTAAAGTTCAATGATTTGGACAAATGCTTAAGCAATTCCATTTGTATTTATAAGAGATTGCCTAAAATGTAGCTATCTCATTAGATAGGAGAGTCTGTGAACGAAACTGTCCTAGACCCTTGAATTACAACAAACTAAATAAATGAGTTTTGTCTGCCAATCGATAGTAATATCTCTATTAACAATGCAAGCGTTTGAAAATTGAGGGGTTTTAAACCATACTAGCCTAACCCTGAAAGAGCAAATTATTGGGGAAATAGTTTGAAAGATTTGGTGGTTGTGTACAAAAAAAAAACAAAACAATATGCACTTTGCTGCAGTAATTTATAGAGCTAATTTTCTTTACTACATAAATGACAGCAACAAAGTGTATATTGTTTTTTTTGTACACGACACCAAACGTTTCAAACCATTTCCCCAATAATTTGCGTTTTGAGGATTAGGCTAGTATGGCTTAAAACTCTCAATTACATATTGTATAGGGATGCTTAGTTTTTGTGTTTTTACAACAAAACTATGAATTGGCTTGTTTCTGATGTGGAAAGACAATGTTTTTCTGTATTATCCTGCAGTCTGCTTAATAATTTTGCCATTTTCAGTATTTTTCTTGGAAAACAATACGCACTGCTTTCCAAGATACAATGGAAATCTGTAATTCAGCCGTACTGAAATATTTAGCAGGAATTTCATTTTCATTGTTTACATGATGCCCATTCTATGGTATTGTCAGGGAATTTCACTTGCAGAAACTTAGCCACTTCAACTTACATCTTATCATTACCTCTAAAATGATGAAACTTAAATTTATATTTTTATTAAACTAATAAATTATAATTCTTATAAGTGTAAGATAAATAAGAATTGGTCTGGAAATCGAGACACAGTTAATGGAAACCATGAGCGAATCTTTACTATATCTAAGTAGTTTCTCTAGTTCTTCCAGCAATAGCTTAAGTACATATTTCTCGCTATATTGATAACTTACTTTCAAAATAGTAAAATATTGATCTTCTGTTTCTTAACATTATGTAAGTACCGTACTAAATAGAGGGCGATTTGAATTGCTTTCTTAAAACAAATCTACTTTTTCTCTCCTTATTGTGCGTCTTAATTTCAGTTGGTTCTCTATTTTAAGGAATACTATATTTGTATTTAATTAGCGATTACTATTTAGCTGTTGTTCTTAGCTTGTAGATGGAATATAGATATTATTAAGTACAAAAGTCTCCTCCTCCCTATATATGATATCCAAGATCAAAAGAGCAAAAACTAATCATTAATTTATTTATTTATTTATTTTTAATCATCAAAATGGTAGAAATTTTAAAACTTATTCAAAGCATAAATAAAGTTAAGCCATATCAAATTTATTTATTTTGTTTGTTGTTGTTTTTTTCAGATGGACCAAATGTGGATAGTTTAAAAATAAAATCAAGTAGTAAGTTTTCTGTATAGTAAGAATTAAATACACTTTTTTTCCCTTAACAGGAGAGATGTACTTTGTCTTCTGTCAAATTATTTCTTAAGTCCATTGCACATGGATCCGAAAATCGGTCGGACGGACCCATGTGCAATGACTTAAGGGGAGCGTTTGAGACCAAAATTATCATATTGAAACGAAAAAAGATAAGGTGAATGAGGCTGTTTTGAATGTGTAAATTTTGGACTGAATCACCCTCTATGTAAATTGTGGTTCATTCACCTTACTTTTTTTTCATTTCAATAGGATAATTTTGGTCTCCTACGCTCCCATTGCACATGGATCCAATCGACCGAGTTTCGGATCAATGTGCAATGGGCTTTAGTCTCTCTCTCATCCTTTTCATTCCTGTACAACTGTTTCTCAACCTTTTTCGGTTCATGGAACACTTATGTTTAAAGAACTCCCACAGAACACCAAACCTTGTAATTAAAATCCCACAGCACACTAATTTTTATTATTATTATTCAATGCTTTTATTGCTATATTAAATCCCCTCAAAAACACCTTTGATTTACAAATGAAGAATGCAATCTATTCTAAAAACGTTTCAAAGATATGTGACGTATGCTCTTTACGTCGATTTCAAAGTTTTAATACCTTATTAATCTTAAACTGTTAGAACCAAATTCTGTTTGGTTCATATTTCTGTTTGCCCATGTTATATCAGGTCTAAATTACAGAGACAATCACTTGACCCAGTGGCAACCTAAATATTGATTGCAAATGCACTTAAAGAGAATTTTTTCTCGGCACACAGGTTGAGAAACCCTGCTTTTACAGAATTACGTTATGCAAAATGAGGAAATTTCTGTTCTTCTTATCCAAAAAATAGAAATTCAGATCCTCCAAGCATCTTCAGGATGATCTATTTCAAATATCATCTCTCATCGGGCTCAAAAAAATAATAATCTAAAACTCTCACACCCTGGAGTCATTTAAGACTATATTGATAATTTCCCTGGTTCTTTGTGAACTGTTTTCCCCTACATTAATTCCTCAATTGTTGTAATGGACTTAACAGAAAAAAACTTACGAGAAAATAAAGTCTGTGAAAATATTCTGTATTGAACTCCTTCCTATTCAGAAAGTATATTGTCTACATTTAATCCAATTAAAGGAGTATGGCTTTTATATTTTTTTCAAAGCTTTATTATTTGCTAATTGTTTGAAATTGTTTAACTCCCTTATTTGAAATCATCTATTTTTGAAACAAAAATCAAAAATCAAAAAGATAAATCAAATGACAGTGAATTATAAAAACTATTTTATTACCTTGCAATTTTTCCACCAGAACTTTCTTTTTAGTTTTCCCGCTTGCTGTTCAAACTGTGAAGCTCCTTGCTGCAATGCATCTTTAACATTGAATAATCAAACAAAAAAATACATAAAAAAGAAATGATTAAACCACTTAATATTTTTAACCCACATGTAAATAACATTAAAGAGAAAACAAATAGAATATCATAACTATCAATCGCAACTGAATATAAGTAAAAAATAATATAAAATAAAAATGCTTATTTCCTTTAAGTGATGAAATGGTGCTATCATAACCATTTGATAACCGCACTCTGCTTATTAGATCTTCAGATCATTTAATTAGATCTGAAGATCTAATAAGCTTAATTAGGTTTGATTAATAGCTCCAAGGGATGGGACCGGAGCTCCCTGATAAGTGCAAATTAGCAAAAAATTTACTGATTCTGATTTCCACCATTAATAGAACTGGTGTATGAAGAAAATATGCATTTTTTTTTTTTAATCTTCGTTTGCATACATGAAACTTGAAAACTCCATTACTTATCAAATTATGAAATACTTAAATTTAATACAAATTATAGTTTTCAAAATAAATAAAAAAAAACCAAACTTAAAAACAGTGAAAAAATCAGCATTTAACAGAACAAACGGAAGCTTTAATCACCATTTTGAAATTGGATGATTCAGAAACACATTCACATTCAAAAGCACAACTGAAGATTTTAGCTAATGAATAAATAAAACAATCCTGTAATGTCTGTGTGACAGACTAAGGATAATTTATCAAAAGGTTTTTCTTTGTCTTTTTAACTTGATTCAAATTAAAAATTCAGGCAAGTTCTTGAACAGTGGTGCACAACTAGCAGCCTGCCGGTATAGGTATAGTTGATGCGGCCTCGTAGTGCCAAACTTCAAATTAAATTCGAGCATTTACATTGCTGCCAATAGATATATTGAAAAATATCATAACTTGCAATAGCAACTGTCTCAAGCTTTACTTTTGGCAATGTTGAGACTTTACTATTGAAATAGCGAGCCACTATATTCTTCCATGTTTTTCCTCCAGCAACAGCAATCAGCAGGGTGCTCCGAGACAAGCTTATAATAGAAAGCGTTGCATTGTTACCGTTGGTACAAGTTAACAAAATTTTGGTTCAATTTGTTGCATTGTAATAAGTGTTATAAGTGAAAGTGACAGTTTGGTGGTCATGGCTTCAACCAAAAAGCGCAAGATTATTGAAGGACTCCAATGCTTTCAGAGAAGTGGAAAGAACTATAGTTTTGTTGTGAAATTTGGAGGTAAAGCAATATGTTTAATTTGTAATTAAACCATTAATGTTTTAAAAAGAATACAACATTAAAGGACATTAATCATACCATTAATTAGTAATATATCTTACTAATTAAATTTTTCTTTCTAAACTTGACTAGACAACTATCAGTAAAATTAGTTTCCCCTGCTCCTTTAATTCTGACTTTGTGCTCATTTATTTTCAGCATGGACTTATTGAACTTCTCCATAAATGCTTTAGTAACGAAGCATACTCTTCATTGGCAAAAATGAAAATTTCTCAAATTATAAATAAAACTTCTGTTTGAAAATACAGGGTTGTTAAAATTGAAGTTCCTCTACATAGAGGGCTCTGGAGTGCGTTCTAAGGCCCCAAATGGAAAGAAATTTGGACAACAGGTACTTCAAATGATGCACTCATCGTTTATTGGAGAAAAAAAAAGGCAAAAAGATGGTTCTACAGTAATACAAATCATTTGAACAGCATTACAAAAGTTCAATGTGCTCTCCAATGTTATCATGAAAGATGTCAAACTCTGTCCGATCTGAAGGATAGCATTAGATATCATGCTCTAGCAATTCCAGCCGACATATTGTATTCTGAAGTAGAAAAATGGAAACAATGGCACAATGAACTTTTGTAACACTGTTAATCATCATCATCTTCTCTATATCACAAAATAAATGTAAAATTAAAAATAAATTTAAAATACATTTATTTTCAAGGGAATTTTCGAAGAGACATTTCTTCTTTTCTTCTTCAGCTACAATAATTCATAAAAAATATGGGAAGTGAAATCGTGATAGTTATAACATTCCATTGTAGTAACTATCCTTTCACTTCCCATATTTGTTATGAATTATTGTAGCTGAAGAAGAAGAAATGTCTCTTCGAAAATTCTTTTGAAAATAAATGTATTTTAAATTTATTTTTAATTTTACATTTATTTTGTGATATAGAGAAGATGATGATGATTAATAATATATCTAGAAGGAGTGAGATAAAGAAGAAATACGGTATGTACATTTTGTACCACTGTTCAAACGCAATCTATTAGCCATTTTTTTGTACTATTGTTTTTTTTTCTTTCAATAAATGGCGAGCGCAATGTTTGAAGAACCTGTTGTCCAAATTTCTTTCTATTTAGTGCTCCAGGGCCCTCTAAGTAGAGGAACCCAAATTAAAAACCCTGTATTCAAATAATATGAAAAAATGGAGATGTTTGATATTTATCTGCAAATAACCAAAGTCAGTTTAAAGAATAACTACGTAATATTTTCTAATAACTGATCTTAACTATCATTTCTTAGCATAGGGAAGTTTTGTAGTGATTGATTAGCAAATGTAAATTCTGCAACTGCAATGTAGAATGCAATAGGAATACGGCAACTATTGCTCAGAAGATGTTATCATCACTGTTTGTTTACACAGAAAAAGAAAAACTCAAACTCTGCCATGACTCCCTAGCCAAGTTTATTATTTTAATTTTTAAACATATCAATCAACTGACATTTTCCATTAAAGTACTTAAAAAAGGTTATTCTAAGTGTGTGACAATGGTTGGAAGAAAGGAACTGTGGGGCAGACAGCTGCCAAATGATATCAGGCTGTTTGCTAAACTGCAAAGCCCACACGATAATCGAAAAGCTTTTAAGAAAGAAATCGTATACAGGCGGTCCCCAGGTTACAGACGACCCGACTTATGGCATTGCGTACTTACGAACAGGCTCTCAAGGCTCCCCATAAGGATAATTTATAATTAAATTAACAATTTCGGAACTAGTTCCTTCAGCTCATAAGCTGCTCATTGGCGCAGCATCGCTAGCGACTAGTCTCAGTGTTTATACGATAGCTTACAGACACCATCACGTTCATCTTAAACTTTTTTATTCAATTTTATGAGTCTGTGTTTATCCTTATTACACATTACATTACTATACCGTATTATTGTCACCACATGTGAACCATTATGTTACTTTTATTATTACATATAAATGCACTGTTCATCCGGGATCTGAGTTGCATACAAATCAGACCTAAAGACGTTCTCAGGAACGTATCTCATTCATAACCTGGGGACCGCCTAAATATAAGGAATTTCTGCTGAAATGAATCAGAATCTATTGAAATAGAAAGAAAATCTGGGCTCTTAACTCTTCAGAAACAAATTATGAATAATTATTCTAAACAGAAGCCCAGTTAGTTTTCAAATTGTTGATTCATTAAGCTTGTTCTTATCTTTGATTTACTATTAAACAACTTGTATAAAAGTATTTTTAATGATTTACAGAATGCACAATATGACTCATATGTATGAATTATTTTAAATTTAGGAGGATTAAATTGATTATTAAAATCCTATGTTGTTGAATTTAGATTATGTTGTGCTATGTGCAAATGCCTTTTACAGCAAGTAAATTTTCTAATTCCATAATACAGAATTCCATTTTAGTCTATTGTTAATAGATACAATGCAAACTTCATAGGCTTTACCCAAAATTTCAGTAGGCTTTGTAATAATCAAGACTGAAAAGAGAAGTGTTACTTTAATATGTGGCATTATGTTTAATAGTATCCTTTTTAAATTTCATTGAGTGTCTTCAAAATAGGCATAGACTATGCATGAGGGCAATTCTCCGCAAAAGATGGGGTATGATTTTATTCACAGCCGAAGTTGTATCTACTTTCTAAAGCTGATGTTATAGCTTTTCTTTAGAAAATTTCAGTTCTATGCCAGAGGACACTAAGGATAGATCAGAAACAACATTTATACATTTTATAGCACCACGTCTTGTCCAGAAACAGCACATATATATCTATATACATATAGTTTTTATTTTTCAAACCAACCACCTTACAGTAAAGCACAAACAAAAAGAACGCATAAAACTGCCAACAATCGATTTGAATCGACAGAATGGTGCCAGTGCGTACATCCTTGCAAACAAAGCAAAACAGAAGCAATTAAGTGGGCAATCAGAAGAACTGCAACAGAAGATGCCACATCTCACTTATAATCATAACCTCTCTCTTACCTGCACGATCATCCAACTCTGATAATTTCTCATCACGAAGAAGCACTTTCTCCACATTGGTGCGCATGATTCCAACAACCTATGACAAATTCATAAGCAGACAAGACAATAAAACAAAAAGTAAAAAAAAAAAGAAAGAAAGAAATGGAAGAATTGAAGCTGAATGCTTAAGAAAACTCCTGTAAACACTTTAGTAGGAAATTAGTACTGTAAATAGTCAACTTATTGTTCCCAGAACTTCTCTTGGAGCAATTGTAACTTTCTGGAAGAAATATAGTCGTCAAAAAAAAAAAAAAAAAAATGGTTTTCTTCTTCTTTCTAGAATTAATAAAGCATCTGGGGGCAACTCATGCGAAGCAAAACAAGTCCTCCTGGGATAAATGCAAAGTGACTAAAAGCCATTCATTCTTTTGATTCAATGATAGCATTTCAGATTACATACACAATTTTTTTTTTAGAGTCACGTATGACTGAGATTTAACTGGCATTTCAGGTAGGTTCTCAAAAGGCAATGCTTCAATTCTTAATATAATTCAACTAAGCTCACCTGCGCGGTCGTCCAATTCGGATAATTTTTGGTCTCTTTCCAGGACCTTCTCCACATTTACCCGCATAATCCCCACAACCTAGATATGACCATTACATACAAGAGTAAACTAAGAACAAATTTATCAACAAAATGAAGATGGGTTATCATTAATTAATGGAAAGGGTGTTAGTGGTCAGCTCAAGGCAACGTCTCAAATTCAATTACTCAAAAAGAGGGTGGATTAGGAAGATCTGAAATAAAATATTTTTGTTGAACCTAAAATATTCAACAAAAGCATTGTGTTTTATGAAGAGGTTTTTACAAATTTGGCTTCATTGTTAATTCTCTGCAATTTGGAAACACAAAAAATCTGTTCTGATTATTTGCTGAACCAAATGCAGTTTAAGAAAAATAAATAGGAGTGTACTATACAAAATGGTGGATGGTTGGGATTTGTCCTTCTTCAGTTACTGGTCATGACCACTTGTCTCAAGCAGCAAAGGGAATTTTTGCTTTTGTGATCGGCAGTTTATTAAGTTGCCAGAAAACAGTCAAATAAAAAAGCATAACAATGTGAATATTCTCACATAAGACTCCAGAAACAACTTCTGGAATCGAAACAAAATCCAGACATCCACAGCATTTGCCACAAGGCTATATACAGTGGTTCAAATGAGATTACAGTAAACAGGAAGCTGTTAACAATGCTAGAAAATTAAATTGATATTTAATGGCTAATAGATATTACATTTATGCCACATATATCAAGGAATAAAAGCCTGGGAAAAGTGTTAAGATATGTTAAGTTGTAAACTTTAATGTATTATAGTCGTTTTCAAAAAAAAAAGGGGTTTGCCATATATGGTCATTACGTAGGGATCAATTTTTCCTGGAATAAACGTCACCAGTCATGACATCAACTTGAACTCCGAGCAGTCAGTCCAAGATGACGTTTTGTGATCATATCAGCGTGACCAAGAAAGGACAAACTCTGCATAGCCAAGCAAGGAGAATAGTGTGGAACTTTTTTAATAACCATAACATAAAAATGTATTCGTAACTGTAGAAAATACAAAAACCAAAATGTTTATGTAATGTTTATAAGATTCAGTTATGGATTATAGCAATAGATGGCACTGTTATGTCCTGGAAACAAAGAAATTACATCACCAAAAGCTCTTCTTTCATGAACTGAACTGTAGTGAGCTACAACTACTACTTTGATACACTGCTTGACTATTGTGTACACGTAATTAAAGTAATAGCTCAATTCTTTCTTGAAACCTTTCTCAGTGAAGTGTGAGATACTGTACCATATGAAAATGCAGTATGTATAGTCATTTCTTCCATTCGTTTTAATGTTTCTACATGACGATGAAATGCATTTTATCTTTTTTTTTTTGGTATGTGCACCATTAAAGGAAACACAAATTGTTTGTAATTTGTTTTCTCCAAAAACTTTTTAAGATTCTACTGAAATCCACTGACAACATCACAAATTTATTTGAGAGGGAGATTCACTGATACAGCAGCAAAAAATTGTCTACTACTAACAATACATACTATGAATTATTTACTTAAAGTGTTGCATGACAGCCCAAGCATCCCACAAGATTTTAAGGAAGACTCATAATAAATTTACAATATTATGGGAATATTAATTCTACAATTATATATTTTAAAGTGTGGAGTTGCTTTGAACAATACAGTAACTGCCAATTTATTCATAATATTATTACATTTTCATGTAATCAAAAAAATATTTTCAATATCACTTAATAGGAGTACATTTTATTTCAGATCTACCGTGGAATTTTAAATAAATGTTCATTAATTAAAATGTCATTCTTCATCGCAACTATTCATTTGTCATTCAACATTATCAGCATTTGGTTTTCAGTGTTGCTTTTGTCAAGGAAACAATCATAAATTCAACATTCAAGAACTGAAATAGGAAGAATTCTCCTCATTAAGAATGAGGAAATAATTACAAAATCTTACAAAGTCACAATAAAAAAAAGTGTCAGATGAAAGCTAATTAATAAATAAGTTACATCCGAGTGAAAAAAAGAATTAAATGATTTTCAGTGGGAGATAAAGTCTTTAACGAACAAAAGAAAGACTATTTCATTTGCAGCGTGCAAACTCATTAATGAAGGTAATTAGGAATGCAATTGTTGAGGAGTTTGCTTTCATTTCAATCTGGGGAATATCGCTATTACCTTACTTTTTGAAGAATACTTTAGTTCTAGAATTTCAAGAATTCATGTCATGCAAATAACATTCATTTGTAATTAGTTTCACAAGACAATAGAAGTGAAAAGAAAATTCAGAATAATTAAAAGACTAGTGTAAGCACTTGTGAATAGATGGAGAAGGATTAGTGAACGGCAGCCAATAGCGAGGATTTACGGTAATCTCTAACTTTTAAAGGAGATATTCTTGCCAATCAAGGAGACAATCATAAAAATAACATCACAGTTCTATTTGGATTTTCAAAAAGTTGTTTCTTTTTTCTTCTTCAAGTAGATACAAAGAAAAGGAAAGAAATGACCTTCATAAGAAGGTTCCAGTGAAAAATCACTAATAACATAGTTTCCCAGGCATCAAGTCAGTGATAAAATATATTACCAAATAATTTCAAGCAACTTATTCCTTCAAGTTCTAAGAGATTTGTTATCATTTTCACTATACAATAGAAAGTAGATAACACAAAAAGACTGCAATAAATCGAAATAGGAAGAAGACATATTTCTATCAACTCCAAATTGTAATTCTGAATTAAGAAGCTAAGCGATTATTTCCATTATAAAATATAACATTTTAATAGTTTGTGAAATATTTATGACAGCATTTCTATTAAGTCAAACTGGGCAAATACAAAAAACAAATCAGAATAGTAGTGTAATTCCAAGAAAATACTTCCAAACAATCAAGGATGAAAGTAATTCTCTTTGATAAAAGTGAGAAAGAGAGAGATAGACCATGTAATAAGAAGTCAAGTCCTATAGTTATATATACATTTTACTAAGCAAGAATACATTCATGATGGAAACATGACTACTCAACAACTAAAAACAAGAACAAAATGTGGATTGCCCCATTCACCTTTTGAGTCTTGCACTGCCTGAGGAGAGATCAACAAGCTCGTAACAGCCGTCCCAGAGTCACAACTCAAAAGGCATTCTTATTTCAATCAAGAATACGAATTAACGAAATTCCATAAATCATCATCTCACACTTTTTAAAGAGAGACTATTTTTTTAACTTATTAAAAGAGAAGTGATTTATCTTATTATATTATTTTTGTTACTATGTTTATATTCTAACTTGGCATTTTATAAGAAACCATGTGATAAGATTGTTGATTGACAAAAGGATCCACAAGAACCATGCAGATACAACTACTCTTGGTTTATTGCAACGTACTGCTTAGTAGAAAAACTTAACATGCAGGGATTCACACACATTCACTTTCCATTACAATTCATAAAAAAAAGGATGGCCAAAATTTAATCAATAGGATTTGTTAAATAATAAATCTATATGGGCAAGATTAGGAAAAATAAACGTTTGTTACTTTACATTTTAATAATAAACATATACACGGCTGTACATAAGATTCTATTTGAGGTGGGCCATGCTAGGAAGCCCTCAAAAAAAAAATTATCTTCAAAATTTCAGGGGTCATGAAACAAAATACGAAAAAGAAAGGAATAGGGCATATTCCAAAAATCCTCAAATAGGGTTTTGAGATTTTGGAGGAAAAGGGGGAGGGGGGGCATCATGATCAGATTTTTTAAGCATTTAATGTGAGGATATTTGTTTACTGAGCATTCAAATAATCAGATCCATCTGAGAAAATGATTATCTCATTGATATGATGGTATTTATAAACAGACTGGAAGATTACGTAACTTCACAGGAAACATCAAAGAAAAGGAAGTTGCGTAACATTGGTGATCTTTGGTGAAAGAACTTAATATCCTGTTTACTGATAACACTGTTTACTCATTCAGGACCAGCCACATGCAGGATATCGTTATTTAAAAGTAGCCGTAAGTTCTTGGAGTAACAGCAGGCTAATTAGAAACAAGCCCATTTGTTTTCTCTATTTTTTTTTGTCCCTTTTTTTTTTTCTTCAGCTTAATTTTCAAAAATTGGCTTTTTGATTCCTTTTCCTTTCTTGCTATGAACGATACATTAACAATTTGAATTTTAAGGCGTTCAGTTTAGGATAACATTTGGCCATCCCTCAAACAGACATTCTAACATCTTTCACTCATCAACAAGGTAAAGTTTATTCAAGATTGAGTTCAATTCTTTTAAATACCTCATCCACTTGTGCCTGTGTTTGCTGAAGCCGTTTGTTAGAAGGCTGTTGTTGGGAATGTGGGGGACCTGACCGAGGACCACCAAAGCCAGGATCGCCTCCTGCTTGTTCAGATCCAGCCACATCAGCTGACCTGCAAAAAAGAAAGGTCAATTTTAGTAAAAATTAAATACAAATGAAAATAATTTGATGGGAAATGTTTCTTTTGAAGCTCTTACACATTAATAGTATAACAATTTTTAAAATGTGAAAAATACACAATTATTATTAACCAATGTTTACATTATTTTTTTTTAACAATTTGTTTTTATACAGAATAAAAGTTAGTTTTAACAGAACATACCTTCCATAAGATTAACAATATTAATCTGTAGAAGTAAGATACATATTCTGAATTAATTTTAATTTTTGTATAAAATTTTAAAGAAAAGTAAAAGTGTGATGGCTGAATATATGATTAAAGTAAAGTTTTATGGAGCATAAATTTTCAATTACTTTTGTAGCAATAGTTTGACTGGTTGGTTGTCTTTTCGCACAAAGTGAAACAGTAAAGGAAAGTAAGTTGTAAAGAGAACAAAAGGATAAAAGAAAGAAACATTCTTTAAAAGATAAAAGAAACTGAACATAAGCTGAAAAATATAAGATAGAAAATGGTAAAATATTACATAGCAAAAGGATAAAAGGAAGAAATACAATACAAAACGAAACTGCAACAGAAAATATATAATAAGAGCATCGAAAAACAATTTCTGAAGGGCAACATAAAAAAAAAAAAAAAAAAAAAAGGAAAGCTTGAAAGTAAAGACATTACAAAAATTGATTATAAAGTAATAGGAAATTTATCAAGCTTGGGCTAGGTCTGCCAGGGTTGCAGAAAAACTTAATAGATTAAATTGATAAAAGATCAATCATTTAAAAGTACAAAAATATAAATAGGAATTATGTTAAAAAAAAAAAAGACAAAATGTTTAAAAGGTGTACAATCAACTTAAATATGACGTAGGCTTAAAAATACACTGCACATATAACACTTGGAAAGATGTTCTTGAAGTAGATACTGATGACTTAGCGTGGTTTATCCAATTTAAAGACAGTCAGCAAAACAATCTCAACCAGTACAACACATTTGTATATCCAGGAAAAGGCAGAGGGAATTAACCGTGTAAAAGCTTGTCTGAAGTAAGGCTGTCCCAGTAATTCACTTAATTCAAGTAATTTAATAAATGAAGGATAAAAGATTGAACTTTCGCAGCACACTCAGAAATACCTGTAGATTAACTTTGGATAACTTTTTCCTGGACTGCAGCAATGTTCGTAATAAATTTGACACAAAAGCCAAACTTAAAATAAACAAAATTAGTTTAATTCCCAGAGGTACATAAACCTGCTAGATAATAGATTACTCCCCAATTGTTGTCAGCTTTACCTGATGAGGACCTATTTTCCAATAAAATAGGGCACTCACACAAGCCAAGTGACGCAGAATCATCTAGAGCAAGATACCTGTAATTTAAAAAAAATTAATGGCCACCTCAGTCCCCTGATTGCAATTGGACCAATCAGTATGAAATTCCCTCATAAAGAAGGTTTCTGGCTGCCACAAAGACAAATTCACTGAAAATGGACTTAAGGAGAAATTAGTAGAGCACGGGAAGATATCATCTTAGGTGAGGTTCAGAAGCGCATCTCCAAGTATAAAGAAATGACAGGGTAGTTCACCAACAGGGAGATGGTTACAGTGATCATTTGTTTAAGTATGCTAAGTTTAAATTTCCCCAGGATGTTATTTTTAGACATGTTTTAATTCTGTAGCTGTAATAAACTACAAAAATATACATATTTGAAACTTGCAGCAATTATAGATTATATCCATCTGTTGTGCCAAATCTCAACCACATAAAATTTGAATTCTTGAAGTAATTAAACTCTGAATTAAGTTGGGGATTTTATTGTTTTTTTTCTGGCCTCCAAATATATCCCCCGCTGAGATGCATCTATGAAGGAAATTTGAAAATCTTGAAAACTTTGATGAGGTGACAAAAATGTGAGGCTAAGTGGTTTGAATTTTTCTGATAGCAATATATTTTAACAGGCAGATATCACTAAATGTAGTTGCAGTGTTTCAATCACATTCTTAATTACATATGTGATGTACTACAATTTTTATATTGTTCTATTAAGTTGTTCTTTAGCCATCAAATACCTTACGTTTTGTCATAACTAGGGTTTATAAAAATAGAACCACAATTACAGAGCGCTACAAATTGGTGAGGGGGGGGGGTCCTTAATAATCAGCAAAGTAATAAAAATGCAGTAATCTGTAGTACACACAAAGTAGGCAGCTTTATAGCAATCTGAAAATACAATTGATTAACCAAGATCAATACTATTACGAACAATCTATCAAGTATTATTTTTCATATTGACTGAGAGCAGGAAATTGTTACTCAGGCAATCTAGATAAACGGTAAATATAAATTGAGGATCACAGTGGAATGATGAAAATATAGGATCTAATTATTTATAGTAGGATCTGTTGAGGAAACAAATCATTACTATCCAAATACAAAATCATCCAAATAGGTTCCCAAGTCTTTTGAAGTTCTATACTCCAATTTTATGAAAACTGTATCAAATAGCATCCAGACAAATGGATGAAATTGCCTTCCTACACTGGCAGACTTCCATGGTTACAGATTGCAAGAAAAATTAAGTAAAATTGATACAATCATTCTGACCATATTAAAATCCTATTAGACTCAACTGAATATTTTGAAAACTTTTGGGTTCATCCTTAACATCAGATAATTACACAGACAATCAAAAAATTACAGGAAACAATGGATGATCATTTCAAATACATATGATATAATCTTTTTCATTCAATCTATGAACTGTAATTCTCAAGTGAAACTAGAAAATATAAATCACGAGAACAAGAAGAATCTACAAGTGTCAGACAGACAAATAGAGAGAGAAGGCGTACGTTTTTCCTGTACCAGTAAAAATCATGCAAGGAGTCAGTTAATAATAAAGAAACAAGAATTATTATAGTTGGCCTGCCAATTTTCAAACATCCACACGGCAAGATTATAAAAAAATATGTTGGTCAAAAAGAAAGCAAAACAACTGAGAACATCAGAAATAAGTTGTTTGACGACTACAGAAAATTAAGAATAAGTAGACTATTCAAAGCATTTAATTTTTGAATCATTTTTTCTTTCTTCTCTTTCAGTTCAGAAGTTAACTTTAATTTCTATAATATTATGAGTTGCTTTTATAGTTTTATTTTTTTGTTGGAGATTAAGTACTTAGTTATCTTTATACATCCCATGAAGGAGCTTATGGCCTACTTCTTCTTATATATAATGCCGCTATATTGCTCTCTGCAGGAACGAGTTCCAGGATCAATTAAAAAACAAAATCAAGATTTTATCGTATATGGAAGTTTTTTGATTGCGGCCAATATAAATTTCACAAACAAATAATTATACTCTACTGTTTGTGAAACTTGCAACACCAAGAAAGAAGCCTGTAATTCAAATGAAACTTATGTCACAGATTGCTCATGTTACAGTAGATAACTGATTACATTTGCAGACATACGATGTTACGAATTTTTTTGTAAATATTAATTATGAATTAATAAATTTAAAATAACAAATTTGTTATAATGTATATATGTAACATGTGTAAATCTGTTTGTGAATTACAAAATATTAATAAATGAATTAAAAACTGTATTTTTTTTATTTAATATTGTGTAATTATACTTTTTCTTTTTAAATCATTATCGGGCCACTTTTTTTAAGCATCTTTTTCTTAAATAATTCTACAAATTTTGATAGATGATATAAAAGAAAATATTAACTATTAGCTAACTAACTATTTAATTAACTATTAGCTGACTCATTTTTTGCATGGGAAATTTCAATATAACTTCCATACAATTTTGTAATTCTACACAATAAAAATAAACTTAATTATAAGCAAGATTTTCAAATTTTATATTTAGACCGATCTTTTAACTATTATTTATCTTAATAATAATAAAAATATTATTTAAATTTACCAGATAGTAGATCAATAGAAACAAATGGTTTCTAATATTCATATTTATTATTATTTTGTAATTAACAATATATACCTTAAAACAAAAAAAGTATATGAAATTCAAAACAAAATTTTTATTTTAAATTAATTAATTCAATTTAAAATTTACAAAAAAAATGCGCAACATCGAACGCCTGCTAAGTGTGCCAAGTTTCTGTCGCATACCAATGTATCTTCCCAGCCTTTAAAGAAATTCAAGACATCTCCATCAGCAAAGAAGGTCATGGCAACTGTGTTTTGGGACCATAAAGGCATGCTTCTAGTTGATTTACTCACCAAGGGACAGACAGTGAATGCTGGCTGCTGCTGTGAAACATTGATGCGGTTGCGGGAGGCAATTCTTTCAAAACGACCTGGGTTGCTTAGAACAGGCGTCATCTTGCTGCACAATAACGCCAGACACACACACAGCACGTGTGAGTTGCTACAGCGCTACCATTGGGAGGTACTGGACCATCCTCTGTAGTCCTAGCCTGGCACCCAGTGATTTCTACCCCTTCGAACCATTGAAGCAGCATCTGGGTGGCAGGCGATTTGCAACTGATAAAGTTCAGCATGCCGTTATGTCCTGGCTTTGGGCGTTTGACACCGATTTCTTCTATGCAGTGATGAATACCTTGGTGTACCGTTGGAACAAATGCTTAGGGACAAGTATGGGGGACTATGTGGAAAAATAATTTGTACCAAGGCCATACTATGAATTATATCTTTATGTGCAAGTTCATTAAATTTATGCAGAGACATACTTTGTTACCTTATTTATTGAACAGCCCTCGTACATATCCTGCAAATTTCAAGGTATCATCATCAGTCCTTCATGGTGTTGCAAATTTTCACAAACAGTACTTTATAAATCAAGCAGTTTCCCGACTTTCAGTTTGTTCATACTATCTCAAAAACAGACAAGTGTTTGGGTCATCGACTTCAACAGTAGTACAAATTGCATATTATCAATTATTGTATTAATTTATTACAATGATAAAAACCTTCAAAAATTAAAGTAATTTTAGAATAGAATAACCTCATTCAAGGACTCACTTTGAGGAAGCATTACATGACTCATGCCAGGAAGAAAACAGAGTTCCGAAAGTTAACAAAGTTAGAGTTTTTGTAACAGGAACTACACTGAAATCTTGCACAGAGGAAAATAAGTTTTATTAAGGATGAATAGGTCTTGCATATGTTAGGAAAATGAAATAAAGGTGAGAAAATATGGAAAAAAATAACTTATTTAATCAGAGGAATAAATTTTCGACAATTTCAGAGTTGTTAGAAATAAAAATATACTGAAACAATAACATGAAAACAAATGGCAGGCATTCTGAACAATGATTATTACTCTGTAAGCTAAGACGGATTAAATCAGATTTCTTATGGTGATAAGAAAGTGATTTGGTAGGTATGAAAATTGTAACCCATTTCTAATAACTATACGAAAAAGTTGGATCTTTGATGCATTTTGTATACGGCAAGACATAAAAGGGTTCTGCTGTTTCTCCTACTTAACTACTGAGATAATGGCTAAATGGAATCAATCAGACAATAGTATTCTGTTTGAGAGCAAATATATTAATGATGCGGATCTGAAAACAGAAATATAGTATAGTGATGAATCGCTTTATGATTTGTTCAAGAGGCAAATAGTTTATTTTGGGATGCCAACAAGTAAACTAACATAGGGTGGGGTTTGGAATAAGTGAAATTCTATTTGTTTTGTAGGATAAGACACTCGCCAGTGACAGAACATCCATAATTATTAAATAGTTTTCTTTTCACTTATAATATATTTGAGTTGTTCATTATCATTTATCAGAAGATGAAATATGAATACCATTCTAAAACTGTCGGAAATTCAACTTACCTCTGCCTATATTAATTACATTTCTTTTTTCAAATTTTCTCTCCTTTATTTTACATGTCAAAAAAGCAAAGACAACCTATTGCTGTTTTAAGTGGAGACTAAAAGAAGAAATCTCCAGGATATGAAAAATGAAATCAAGTGTGGAACGTGTTTGGAATTCTGGAGGTTACTAGATATTCCCTTAAGAAGGCAAAGAAAGTAAAATGTATATAGTAGCAATATTTTACATCATATTTTACTATAAATCAATGTAAGAATTTAGGAAAATATGAAGTATAATTCTAAAGATATTGATATGAAACATTAAATGCACCGTAACTGTCTCTTTCTGCCTAGTACCCAACTTTAAGTTAATCAGATTACATACTTCTCAATTTTAAGCACTAAATGTACAGTAATTAATAAAGTATAAACCATAGAACAGCATTATTTTTATATAATAAAAACAAAGAAAAAAGCGACTAAACTGGACATTATGGTACACCGCACAAGGATACATTGACGGCTTCGTTGTTACCACATCCCAGTGAACTTAGTATGAGCGCCTGAGTGAAGCGTATTGCCGATTAGCTTTAGGTTAGGTAAACTGACGTAACACAATCTTGGATGTTTAAAATGAAACATTTTGAAAGTATTATGTCCCACCGACGGTTCCTTAACCGCCAGTCTGGTACCATATCTCTGGTTTCACCAAAAAAACCTATACATAATGTAAAATCACTTATGTTAAGCATGTGAATAAATACAATGTCAATTTAATAACGCATTTAATACTGGTTCTGCAAATGAGCACCAACTTCTATAAATTATTGATGTGTGTGTTCATTGACTTCACTTTGTCTTCTCTATTATGAAGTCAGAAGAAAAGCTTAAATTTATACTGTAGGTAAGTACTTATCACAATAAAAATATTTATTAAAAATACACGATATTGGAAGGACCTGCAATAAAAATTATTGGGCAGGGGAAGGAGGGGCCAAAAAAACGTGTGTGTTTATTGAGTCTACACTCATCCTTCAGTACAGACTCAATAAAAGGAAGTCTCAAAGTTAAAATTATACTGAATATTAAGATTAAGATCGTTATTATAATGCTGAAAATGTGAAACGCCAAGATCTAATAGAATATCTGTTTTATTTTTTTAATGAATATACAAATATATACTTAAGGAGAAAACATCTAATTAAGCAAAATGTATATTGTACTTCTAATATCTAGACACATCACTGTTTTAGCAGTTCTAGGTAGTTCATTTATAAAATACTGAGGCTAAAGACGCTATTATCATTTTGAACACAAGCAATTAGTAAAAAAAAGGGTTAAAGTTCAGAATATGGTAGCCTCGCACAAGGATATATCGCCGGCTGCCTTGTTGCCTGCGAAATGGAAAAATAGTTCAACTTAGTGTGAGCTCAAGCTGTTGGTGCAAAGCATGTGTGCCGATTAGTTGTAGGTTAGATAAGTTAAGGTAATACGCACTCCATGATGTTATTGGAAACATTCTGAAGGTACTATGTCCCGCGGACGTTTTCTTGGAAATAGTTCAATGTTGGTGGGTTTTGTATTCTGAACTTTAACAAAAAAAAAAGTACTATCGAAATGTGGTATTTTTCATTATTTACGCAGCAAGATACCAATTTATTCCTACTTCATATCTGATTAGCTTTGCTTGTTTTTATCTTTCATTTAAAAAGAAAAAAAATACATCCACTGAATTATTGTTAGAATAGGGTAAATTTTAAGTTTGTCCTACAAATAACACACGAGAGAGAGAGAGAAAAAAAAAAAAAAAGAGGACCGTAATTTTGATATGTTTCATTTAATTTGATTAGTTAAAAAAATGGCATCACCTATCACTTTTTTTTAAAAAATAATTTCTTTTTAACTCCTTACTAAGATTTATTGTTTCTGATTAATTAAATAAGATGGCAATCCAAATCCAAACACACAAAGAAACAAAGGCGCATTATATTTTAATCAAACCTCGTTCATTCTATTAATAGGCCAAATATTTAATAACGCATAACTTAGCTCCTGACTAACAAGAAATACAATTTATCGATGCGACTTTTCTATTGAAGACTGCAGTGAATACACAGGACACTTAACAACGTCAATATAAATTTACGTATAAAATAGAATTGCGTCTTTATTACAATTTCTACCGAAAACCATCCAAGTCGACATTATTTTTTTTTCTTCTTATTCCATGGCGTTAAGATTTCGTATTTTAAACCGAACTGTATATAATCTTACTAACATTTTGTATTAAACAGTTACAATTGATTTCGTAACAGAAATTTAAAAGGAATTTCGAATTTAAAGGTAAATTCGGATCACATGAGTTGGTGGCAATTTGTCATGCTGTCAGAATTTACATCGGAAGTACAGGTTAATAACACCTGTCAAGGTCATCAACTACACAAGGAATTCATTGTTATATTTAATTCAAGATTTATAACAAAATAATTACGGATTTTCACTGTTATGCCGCTGTTTATTTTTTACTGAATAAGAAGATATATGAATTCAAGCAACGATTTATAATGAGAAAAACCACTGGAACGACATGTAGAACTCCCAACATTCGACTTTCATTAAATAAGATAAAAGAAACCATTTTTCTTCGTAGATTTCGATTTTTTTCCTTCGTATTTTTGTTTTATGTTGGGACACATCATACAAATCTGTTCGGAAGGCCTAGAAAATACTTGCGCTACAAGTGTCAAAGTAAATGGCTGCTACCACGTCTTCTATTTTTCTATTTCGTGCCAAACAGTCCAAAAGAACCACAACATTCATTAAATGGATAATTTTTAGTCGCAGAGAAAACATTTACTCACATTTCGAATCGATTTTTTTAACTGTATAACAGAGCCGTAAGATCCTTCTCTCGACAAAGATGGCGGCAAATTTTTCAATGATCTCATACATCCGGGAGTTTTTATTATCAATGACGAACACCAGGTGACGCTGAGGAAAGAAGAGACTTTTAAATTTTTTTTTAACTAAATCGATATGAATTCCATCGAAAAAAATAGTGCTGTTTCCTTTAAAATGCATATATTATTATTATTAATAGGAAGATTCGCAATGCAATAATGGTAATTCATTTAGAATTCTGTTTAAAGAAAAGTACACCCTACAGCCTTCACTAAGTGGGTGTGAACAAATGACCCAGTGAGGCATCACAGCTGATACTGACCACTTGACATGATTCATTTAATTTTCTTTTCATATTCATTAGATTAAGCATCGATTATAAAGTTTTAACTTTAACTTTTTTTTTTTTGATTGCTGTTTCACTTCAACCTTCTGCGCTAGTATTTCGGTACTATTAGGTAAGAATCTTGACTTACCACTTAGACATGTTGAAATGAAATCCAGTAATTTTCCAGTGAAGAGATTTTGAGAAGATCGTTGGCGTTTAGTGAAGTAGGGATTCCAATTTAGTCAGGAATCCGATAATCTTATCATTTTATCTTATCGGTTGCGTTTGAACACGAACATTAATGATGTAAGGGGGATGACGCATTCATGATCTCCTAAACCTTGGTTTTACGACAAAAATTACTGAAAACAGACTGGCAACGATTATTTATAAGATTAGATTGGTATCTTAAATATATGTTTTAGATATATAAACTTTCTCAATGTATTTGGTCTTTATTGATAATAACGAAGGGATCATCATATCGCCACAACTGAAGGGAGGCGGCTGGTAATAGTAGCCTTTTCGGACTCCGAGAAGGGGAGTTGATATGTTCTTTTTTTATTTTTTACTTGGAGAAATCAGTTTTTATTATCATTATTATAAAACGTGAGAAATCATCTATCAAACACCGAAATCAATTATTTTTCAGAACCATTTGTAATTTTTCTCATTAAAATAGGAAATAATAAAAATTAACATAGATAAGTAAAATATATAAAAAAATTATAAATTTGAACTGACGATGGCTAAAGAACCGCAACGTTTTCTGTCACTGTATTAATATTGTCGACGCATTAAAAAATATTAAGTATTTTTTAATTAGTTCACTTATCTGTGTTTATTTTTAGTATTACTGAACTTTTTATCACACAGTTATTTGAAAAAAAAAAAAAAAATATGAAAGTTTTAAAAAAGAAAAAAAAAATACCTCTCTAACATATCGAATTTTGCTGGTCCACTAAAAGATGAGGAAATTTGAAAAAAAAAAAAAAAAAAAAAAAAAAAAAAAAAAAAAAAGTTTATATTTTACTTTTTATTTTATAAAAATAAAAAATATTTTTTTTTTTGTAAAATTTACATCAATTACAGAGGCAAAAGAGCAGATAAAGAAAATATTCAAATACTTGTAATTTATTAAAATAATATATCATTCACACAATCTTAATAAATTATAGCTTCAATTTTATAATTCTAATTAAAACGACTACTGGGTTACAGCATTTCAATATCGATAATATTGGGATAGCCCTATTATTGCGATAGCCCACAGAATTTTTCTTGGGATGGCCATTTTTTTTTTTTTCATAGTGTGAAAAAGTCTGTAAAAATATATATATTGTATTGAGAAATGATGTAAAATAAATTTAAGTAACCAAAAATAGTAATTAAAATAAGGCGTTTGCCTTCTTTTTATCTTTTAAATTAATTATAATTGAATTATACTTGAATTGAAAATTCTAGGATAGGGTTAATGCCCCTTTTTCCGTATGTGCGGGCTACCATCAGTGGAATTTCAGCATTTTGATTGGGGGGGGGGGGTCAAAAGTGAATAATACGTATCGACTTATATTTAATTTTTTCCCCCAAAATTCCGCCTTTTTGGCTACCATAGTTATACAATTTCTACAACTTGCCATTTCACTAAATAAATGCGGACAATATTATAAGCTTTAAAATACCACAACCGCAAGCGAAGGGAGTGAATTCCAAATGTTTACATCAGCCAGTAGCAGCAATAACAGAAAACAATGATGTTTCATTGAATAATCATATTCATCATTTCAAGCCTGTTATAGGTGACGCAAAATAAGAAGATATTGATAGGTTATCGATTACAACTTCCAAGTATGTTCCTAAGTACAGCGCCATCTGTCGCACAATGTTGTAACTAAATCCAATATTTCTGATGTCTAGTAGAATCGATTTTATTTTTTTTAATCTTGCATCTTTAAACTGTCTATACATTATTTTTGTATTATTTTATTGTTATTAATATTTTTATATTACCAACATCTTATTATTAAATTTATAATAATAGTAAGCAGTGCAGTAACGATATCTGTGCGATCAAAAGGGTAACTTCTGCAACAATTTCAGCAGAAAGATAAAAACAAAATTGGCTCAGCTGATAGACCTCAGTTAGCGGTGACGCCGTTAATCGAAAAAAACTTAGTTACTGAAATGTTTGAAAATGATTTTTTTTTTATTAATTTGATAAAAAGCACTTCTTATTATGCATTTCAGGTTTGTTTCTTTTTCCTATAAAAATTAAAAAGAAAAATCCATCTTAATAAGTTTTCCTTTTATTTAATAAATGAATACAATTGACAGTATTATTTGCTTGATTACACTGAAAGTGACCTCTATTTAATTAAAATATAATTGAAAGCCGTAAAATTAGGAGAGAGAGAGAGAGAGAAAAAAAAAAAGAAGAGGACTTCCCGCCAGTTACTATTCGAGGAATGTCTCTAAACGGAATGAAGGACCCTTTCATCATTTATTAAGAACCGGATATATTAATAAAGAACTCAGTGTTTCCTGTCTTTCGTCTTTTACTTTTTTCAGAGAAAAAAAAAAATTAATAACTGTGCTTTATTGTTTGCGAAAGCACATACTTCCTTTTGTTTTACTTGTCAACGAAATATAATTTTTAATGTAATATATTTCTGGAATGTGCTTCTAATCTGTTCAAGCAAAATCAGAAAATTTTACATTCCTTGACTTTTATAGATTAAAATGGTTTCGTAGACGAAAAAATTTCGAAAATGTAACATTTAAAACTATAAAACCATTATTCAGTTAATATCAAAAGTCTCTTTTCTTTCCACGACTGAACTGAACTAGAAGGTTCTTCAAGATATTGCACATACCTCAGTTAAAAAGAAAATGGTTAAACACCGATCTCTGAACAACAATGTCTGGGCATATACTGCTCGCCATGACCCGAGGACAGAAAACTTCCACCTAATAAAGTAATTAGCTTCCCCTAATCAGTCAGCAACTCACGAAAACACCACACAGTGAGAAAATAGTCTTCAATGAGAGCAAGAATTCGTGTAAAATAAAAGATTTGATTTATTCATATAAAACAGTGGTACCCAAATTTTTCTTTGAGAAGAACTTTTAGACTATAGAGTCTAAAAGTTCTAATAGAGTATACTATAGAGTATACGAATTCGACAGTTCAATGAATTTTTTTTTCCTGCTTTTAAAACATAAGTATTTTCTTCACAAATATACTGTATAGGTAATATATATGTATTAAAGCGGATACATATTTAAAGAGGACGACTTCAAATAATAGACTTATAAATATGTGAGCCATAACTTGTTAAAAACTGAAATAAAATTATGAAAATGCAAATGTTGCAAGAGAAGGAAACATGTTGGTAAGTAGAAGGCGAGTGTTTATCTATTGCAGGGATTTTCACTGCAGTCGAGTTCGCATAAGTTGTAACTGAAGTGTTGCAGATCCGGAACTTATATTTCATAAGCATGTTCAACTCAGATTCCGTAGATTTCACAACTTAATGAAAATATCGCTATTTTAACGAGATTCTTTTAGAAACACTACAGTTTCTTATAGTTAGGTGAAGTACGTGGTTGTTCAATTCAATGAAATAAAGCTTAATTCACTTAGGTAAAATATAGAAAAACTAGCTGAATACCAGTTCTTCGTCTTTTTTTATAAAAAACACCATCCTCATGTGGATGAGAAAGAAATTCAAATTGTGAGATCACTTCGAAACTTACCCAGTTGGTACAAAAATATCGGGATAGGTATATTTGAAGTACATAGTTATATTTGAATTTTGTAACTCGAGATCCCTAGATATGATATTAATATCGAAATCGGAGAATGTAGGACTTCCCACCCCTTTCTCCCCGTCTTAACACCCCTAATATGTCAAACCTTCCCCAGTTGGTAAAAAAAAACTTGATCATTACAAATTAATGTTACGAGGTTGGTTTGATAAGTTCTCGGAATCACCACCAGAGGTCAGCGCTAGCGCCACGATATTCATTCGATTGTTGCTTGTAAACACGTGTCACGTCAGTGCTTGGAGGACAGCTGCGGGGGTGACGTGGCTCTATTGTTGTTCCCGCGTAGTGATTTGCGAAAATGAAAAAAGTCGAGATTCGAGCAGTGATTAAGTACTTCGTAAAGAAGGGTATGAAAGCAAAGGACATTAATGCCGATTTCCAGAATACACTGGGGGACTCTTCTCCTTCATATTCAACTGATGCAAAGTGGACAAATGAATTTAAATTCGGTCGGGAGAGCTTAGATGATGATTCACGCAGTGGTCGGCCAAGATGTGTCACTATCCCAGAAATCATTGCAAAAGTGCACAAAATGGTAATTGAGGATCGCCGATTGAAAGTGCGATAGATTGCTCAAGCTTGCCAGATGTCATCTGAAAGGCTATATCACATTTTAACTGAAGAATTACATCCGAAAAAATATCTGCAAGATGGGTGCCGCGACTCTTGACGCTGGATCAAAAACGCATAAAGAATGGATATGTCGGAACAATGCTTGGTCCGTTTTAGGAGAAACGAACAAGATTTTTTACGCCGGTTTGTGACCACGGATGAAACTTGGGTCCACTACTATACCCCAGAGACAACACAACAGTCAAAGCAGTGGAAACAGGCTGATTCTCCGCCAACAAAGAAAGCAAAGACAATTCATTCGGTCGGAAAGGTCATAGCATCAGTGTTCTGGGATGTGAAGGGGATTCTGTTTGTAGATTATCTCCCCAACGGGAAAACAATTAATGGAGAATACTATGCTAACCTCCTGGACCAATTACAACAAAAGATATGCGAAAAAAGGCCAGATTTAGCAAAGAAGAAAGTGATCTTCCATCAAGACAATGCACACCCGCACACATGTGCCGTCGCCATGGCAAAATTACACGCACTTAGGTATGAATTGTTGCCACACCCGCCGTATTCGCCTGATAAGGCTCCGTCAGACTTCCATCTCATCCCAAAGCTGAAAATTTTCCTTGGTGGACGGAGATTCTCTTCAAAAAAAGAACTGATAGCTGAAGTTGACGGGTATTTTGCAGACCTTGAGGAATCTCATTTTCGAGATGGGATGAAAGCATTGGAACATCGCTGGACAAAGTGCATTAATCTACAAGGAGACTACATTGAAAAATAAAAAAGTTTCAGTGACTTAGGTACTTTTTTTTATTCCGTTCCGAGAAGTTATCAAACCACCCTCGTATATTCTTTTTTGCAACCCGAAAACCCTGAAGAAGTATCCTTCAACAATGTTTGCTCGTCTTCTCACTCATCCTCCGCTTACAGCCCTTAAGGCTCGATATCGACAAGCATACCGGTATTTTCAATTCTGACAGCCGTACCACCATGTTTCCGACTTTGATCGCGAGAGGATTGTAGCGTATCAAGACTGCGGATTATCCTTCCGAGAAATTGGTGCTCGTGTTAGACGAAACGCGACCGCAGTGATGCGAATTTGGAATCGGTGGGTCCAGAACGGAAGAACTCACCGACGTGAAGGATCCCAATAGTCCAGTCACACCACCGAACGAGAGGACAGATATCTTGTGCGCAAGGCTATTACAGACCGTTCAGCCACATCAGAAACCCTAGCTCAAGAATTAGGTGTGTTGTACAGCAACCAGTCTCAACACGTACGGTTCGATGTCGTTTGCAGCATCAGGGAATTTTTGCTTCGTATACCTTTAATTGTATATTACCATAAGTGCATGCGGCTGCAATGGTACTTAGAACGTGGAGCATGGAGAAACGAATGGCTTGATATCGTTTTGCCAATGAATATCGCTTCTGGCGTCTGGCAGCACTGCGGTGATAGACTGAGTGAGTCTTGCATTATGCATCGCCATAACGGTCCGGTACTCTTGTGGTATCGGGTTACAAATGGATTCCAGTCCCGCTTGCGCCTAATACTCATTCCCAGTACATTGAATAGCCAATAGCCACCGTTACATCTCTGAGGTGTTAAAGCCTGTTGTTGTCCCTTATCTTCAGGGCCTACCTGGGGGCACTTATCAATAGGACAAAGCGCGACCGAACGTGGCACGCAACGTCCAACAATTCCTGGATGGCCAACATGTTCAATATCTGTGACCGGATCTGTCGCTTATTGAACACGTCTGGTCCATGATCGCACAACGACTGGCACACCACAGACCACCCGCGTATTCAGCACATGAAGTTTGGCACCATGGACTCACCTACCCCAAATGCACATCCAACGTCTGTTCCTCTATGCCAGGCCGTGTAGCAGACGTTATTGCCGCTCATGGTGCTGGCTACACGAGATACTGATTTCTTTACATTCCGCAAGTCGGACCGAGCTATAATTATAATCATTTCACCCTTGTACCATAAGTTATCTATAAAATAAATATGGCTTTGATAGCTCTTGTCTTTCTTAGTGTTGCACTTTTAATGGCCATTAATTAAAAATATACATAATGATTGGATAAGAACATAATGAATTTAAATGAATTAACTAATTAAACGGCTGAATTTAAAAATAAAAGAATTTAAAAATAACAGAACATTAATAATTAGGAAATAGAAAACGAATGATTTAGAATAAATAACGATAAAGATTAAAATGAATAAAATATATATACACACACCCACATACATGCAAATAAATGATTACTAAAACTTTTTAAATATAAACTATTTCAATATTACCCAGATCACTGATCTTTTTGTGATACGTGATATCTGGGGGCACGGTAGTGCCCCCGCCAAGACGAGCCGAAGGTAGGAAGTGGGTCACTACGTACCTTTTCTCAAAGCGTTTCGTCGTATTTTCAAACCCTCATAGCTTCGGCCTGGATAATACTAGAGACCTCAAATTTTCAGGATAAGATGCAGTTAGCAGACTAATGAAATACGCTAAATTTCATTTATTTAGCTTTTATACTTTGGATTTTATTAATACCTAAAATACGTCGATTCCGTCACTGATTCACTGACTGACTGACTGACTCATGGGCATCAAAACCTCTAGGGTACTTCCTGAAGTCCTTGAAAGCTGAAATTTGGTATGCAGGCTAGGATTAGCACACAAACAACAACAAAATTAAGAAATCCGTAACTTTCATCCTCCAACCCCTCATAAAGGGGGGGGGGGGGGGGG
>JAFIDM010000004.1:23997043-24007672 GCA_023159025.1 Thereuonema tuberculata | reverse complement strand
CCTCCAACCCCTCATAAAGGGGGGGGGGGGGCTGGTTATGTATTACCGAACCCTCATAGCTTCGGCATGGATAATACTAGAGAGCTCAAATTTTCAGGATAAGATGCAGTTACCATACTAATGAAATACGCTAAGTTTCATTTATCTAGCTTTTATACTTTGGATTTTATTAAGATCTGAAATACGTCGTAGCCTCAATGCTTCGGCCTAAATAATACTAGAAAGCTCAAATTTTCAGGATAAGAGGCAGTTAGCAGACTAATGAAATACGCTACGTTTCATTTATCTAGCTTTTATACTTTGAATTTTATTAATATGTAAAATACCTCGATTTCGTCCATGATTCACTGTCTGACTGACTGACTGACCCATGATCATCAAAACCTCTAGGGTACTTCCTGAAGTCCAGCTTAGAAAGCTGAAATTTGGTATGCAGGCTAAGTTTAGCACACAAACAATAAAAAAATTAAGAAATCTATAACTTTCACCCTCCAACCCCTCATAAAGGGGGTTCTGGTTCTTTATTATATAACAATTTCTGATAGGTATATCCCACCCAAAACATTTCATATAAAATAAATTGCCAAGACTCACATGCTCATAACGCTTTCACTGTTAAAAAGTTATCAGATCTCATGTAGAGCCAAGCCCTTAACTCTACAAGGCCTAACTCTACAAGCCCTAACTCTAAAAACATAACTGTTTCATGGAACTATTTCATCCCACCCAAAACATTTCATGTAAAATACGTTGCCAAGATGCTCATAACGCTTTCACTGTTAAAAAGTTATCAGATCTCATGTAGAGCCAAGCCTCTCAAGGCCTAACTTTAAAAACCCTACTATCTTGGTCAAAAAGTATGCCTTGGCAAACTCCATATCCTTTACATAACTCCATGGGATTGTCTGTTCGACAGCCACGAAACGCCCAAGCCATACTTTTTGACCAAGATATAGGGTTTTTAGAGTTAGGGCTTGTAGAGTTAGGCCTTGTAGAGTTAGGGGCTTGGCTCTACATGAGATCTGATAACTTTTTAACAGTGAAAGCGTTATGAGCATGTGAGTCTTGGCAACTTATTTTACATGAAATGTTTTGGGTGGGATTAATTTCTTTTATTATGCATGAAGCTAGTTTATTAGACCTGTGAAGAATGAACTACTAGTTGCGACCCGTGAAATATTCACGGAAGTAAAACAAATTCCACATTTTTGAAAAACACAAGATTGAAAAAGATGTTCTAAGCTCATTTTTTAAAAGCCATGACTTCTGCAAAGCCCACATATAATTTGAATGACTAAGCCAAATTTTGTTCAAATAAAAGAAAATAAAAAATTGATTTACCAGTTTCAACAATAACAATAACAATAACGAATGTCCAACAGCTAATACCAACAATCCTGTCTGGGCAACAATGAGGGCACGTGCATCGTCATTGTCCCCTTCTTCATTGAGCCGAAATTATGTAAAAACCGAGGTTTCACAAACTCTCTGATAAATTTTGACGCATGAACTTCCTGCATTTCAGCGTAAACTTCATTTATGTGGGAAAGAAAATCTCAATACGCTGATAATAATTGTGTAATCGCGATCCGTCACGGTGAAGTGGGAAAAATAGTAAGAGCGCCATGTTTAAACATGGGCGTGACGTCAGGCCTGACGTGTTCCAACGCTGCAATGAGATTGGTTATTTCTCTGCTTACAAATTTACAAAGATCCGTACAATTTTTGCCTATTAACAGGATGATAAACTCCGAGTTCAATAATAAAGTAAAAGTTAATTATTGTGGAACGTAACGAGCAGAGAATAGCAAAACAATAAAATGTTTAGTAATGATATTTATTGTTACAGAAAATAGCAATGCTTTATTGTGTCACAATTAAAGAATGTGAATCTGAAGTTAAAAAGACAATATTGCGAACTACTGTTGGTAGATATGATGTAGTGAGAAAGAAAAAAACAAGAATTAGTCTTGAGAGAAAGGAGAAGCAACAAATATGGCGAGTGGATTAAAAGGGATCTGTTTTAAATAAAGTGTCGACCGATGGTTCAAGATTGAAAAGAATCAGTGATCTATTAGTGTTAAGATTAAAATAGGAACAATAGACGATTCTTACTGAATAATGTGAACTCCGAATCTTGAAGAAGCAAACTCCGTGTTCGACGTCAGAAAGGTATTTCTTGTGTGCAACTGCCTTTCGGTAGGCCTACTTGACGCAACGAACATAGACAAGATAAAAGGTAAATTATCATTTAATCTACAGAACTTTTATGAATGCAAAAAAGTTAGCTGAAATAAGAAACAGCGTTTTAATTCAATGACAAAATGATTGTATCAGAAATCAATGTGTAGATGATTTCGCATATTAAATGTAATTTAAACACTACAATATTTTAAACACTAGCTATACCCGGCGTACGTTGCAATGCCACTCAAAGAAAGAAGTGTATGTGTTTTAATTCTGTTTATTGAAGTGCTTTTGGATATACAATATTTTTTGTTTTCCATCTGGTGCATACACGAATAAACAGAAGGCCACACACAGCTGTCCATGTGTGAAGCATGGATTTTACAAATTTAGTCCACACACTTGTAGCGATTGTCCCTTTGTTGATGGTCATTGCAAATGCGAGTCGCACTGGAAACTGCAAACGTTGAAACCGGAAATGCACTCATTTGTTGAAACGACTCGCGCACCAGATATTGTAAAATGGTTCTACTAATTCAGAAACCTTCGTGCGCACAACAACTCATCAAAGTTTCATCGAAATCTGACGAATGGTGTAGGAACGCATACGGGACAAACAAACAAAGAAACATTCATTTTTATATATTAAGATTACGAGTTACTTTCGATACTATAATAGTAACAGTAGATACTTTTTTTTTTTTTTTTTTTGTAATATAGTAACAGTTACTTTTTTCTAGTAATGATCGCTGTTACGTTTATAAAAAAAGGAAGCATAACTGTTTCGACATTTTCGATGAAATCATTTGTAAAATATTTCCGTTCAGTTGTTAGTGCATTGGCAATGTTGGTGTCGTCAATGAATACAGAATAGGAAAGATTGAAGGAAAATGGGTCATCTACGAAATAAAACCGCATAAACAAGTATATCGTAATAATAACAATCTATTCAATTGAGAGATTTATCTCCGATTTGAAATGATTAAATAAACAATGATAAATGTGTTAGTTTTAATAAATGCGATCTTGTGTTTAAAAAGCGTCATTCTAAGCTGCTTCACGTTGAAAATAAAAAAGAATCTTCCTACACAAATGAACTACTTTACCGAGCCTAAGTGAACGGGCGTTTTTGAGGAAAAAAAAATATTATTCAAATGATTACGTCGATTATTCAAAAAAAAAAAAAAGGCTGTAAGTAGAAAAACAGTAGATTTAATTATTAATATATAACAAACACAATTCCAAAACAAAATTCATTTACAATATAATTATAAAACTATTACAATAGATTAGAAATAAAGAATAATAAAGTAAAACCTCTAAACTCCTTTTATTTCTTCAAACATCTCCAATGCGATATTTCGAAAATCCTGATCGGATTTTCTTTTTCAAGCATTAAATAAAATAAAAATATATTAAGGGAAAAAGAATAATATTGTAATAATGCTGCACGCTTGAAGCATTTTATGATGAGCGTGACACTTTTGTATTGTTAATTAAGAATCTAAAATTCTGATTGTCATTTATTTTTCTGATTTTGGGAAAGAAGGAAGCTGATTCTTTTTCCCTTAATGTATTTTTATTTTATTTAATGCTTGAAAAAGAAAATCCGATCAGGATTTTCGAAATATCGCATTGGAGATGTTTGAAGAAATGAAAGGAGTTTTGATGATTTCGTATATACAGTAAAACAACGTTAAGTCGTCACCCGGATAAGTCGTCACTCCGTTTAAGTCGTCGTTTTCCTTTGGTCCCGACAAAGTCTCATAGACAATAATGTAAAATAACCCTCGTTTACTCGTCAAATTTAATTCTACTCCGGATAACTCGTCACCCTCAAAACTGCTGAAAAGCTTCTTTATTCTCAATTTTGCCTGCTATCTTTTCAGCCCCGCCCCTTCACTCTAAGAAAGCCTACCTTTGCGGGGAATTTTCACGTGGGAAATTCACTTGGGAAATTACACACTTCTCGCCGCGACACTTTGTCAAGCCGCTACTGAGTGTTTGTTTCTTGTCTTTCTTGGCCGCTAATGACTTGTGAGTGTGATTTCATTTCATAGCGAGTAAACTCCGCTATAAGGGCTATTTTTTAATCTTGCAATTTAATCTTGCAATATCTAGGTTTGATTACATTTGTAACATGTCAGGGAAGCGAAAACTTACCTCGTTATCTTTTAAAGAAAAAAAAGACTTAATTGCACTTTTTTGAAAAATCAAGTGTTTCGAAAACAGCTTTTGCCAAAGAACATCATATTCCCAGAACTACATTAAACGATATTCTTTCATTGAAACAAGTAATTGAAGAAGCTGACTGCAAAGACAAAAGAAAGAGAATGAGGAAATCGAGGAGGTTTCAGTTCGATAGCTAAAATATGCCAGATCGCAAAATGTGCCGATTTCAGCCATGATTCTCAAAGAAAAAGCCATGGAAATTGCTCAAGGAATTGAACATGGAAGATTTCGGCGGCAGCAATGATTGGCTGGAACATTTCAAAGACAGACATTGCCTTTCTTTTAAAACGATAATGCGGAGAAGCAGCAGCTGTTGATGGTGATGCTATAGAAGACTGGAAGAACAATGTTCTCAAAGACATTTTATCTAGGTTTGATGCATCAAATATTTTTAATCTGGATGAAACAGGCTTATTTTACCGTCTTTTGCCCGATAAAACTCTATCATTTAAGGGTGAAAAGTGCACTTCTGGAAAAGCAAGCAAACAACGCCTGACACTTCTGCTTGGAGTTAATATGAGAGGAAATGAGAAACTTAAACCACTTGTGATAGGCAAAAGCAAAAAGCCACGCTGCTTTAAAAACGTTAGATCCCTGCCAGTTGAATATGAAGCAAATTCAAATGCATGGATGACTACAACGATTTGGGAACGATATATTCGTAAACTGGATTCTCAGTTTTCGCATCAGAAAAGAAATGTTGCATCATTGTCGATAACTTTACCGCCCACAATTATTTATTTCCAGTAATCAGCACCTTCATCAATCAACACTGTTGGATTATTTTTAAGCAAGTAAAAGAAAATAAAATGTGGTAAGTATAAAGTGTTTTTTTTTTTATTTTATTTTCCACTCATTCATTTGCATGTATTGATTTCTGAAAATCTTGTTTTTCTCACCGAATCCTACAGCAATTCATAAAAATATTATAGTTCAGTGTTTTTTTTTTTTCCCCCCAAAAATGCCCACTCCGCTTAAGTCGTCACTCCGCTTAAGTCGTCAAAAATGCTTGGTCCCTTGAGTGACGACTTAACGAGGTTTTACTGTAGTAATCAAAATTGTGGGTCCGGTAGTCCAGTCCTGTTTAGGCGCTGCATTGGGGACTGGAGGATCCCGGGTTCAATTCCCGGCGGGTGACGGCAATTTTTCCACGATTGTTTGTATTCCAGACGGGCTCTAGGGTTCATCTAGTCCTCTATCAAATGGGTACCAGGTTTCTTAATCGCAGGTTCAAGGCGAGCGTGTGTCAGGCTGATCATACGACCACAACTTATCCTACTGGTCAAGAATCCCTGGGAGCCTACACCTTCCGCCCACGCAAGGATCTACATGGTCTGCAGTGATAGAGTTTTTTTTTATTAATCAATATTATCATCTTAGGTAAAATAATGAAATAAAATTATCTTATCCTCCAATTTATAAAAAAATATTAATTTCAATATGGAGAGAATTGTAATATTAGGTCGGAAACCCTAAAATGTCGGTTTGGTTGACCTGCAATTATCACCACTTCTAGAGAAGTAATTAAATTATGCTTTAGATGTGTAGTTATGGCGTTGAAGGATCACCCCTAAGCATTTGGTATCGCCTGCTCATGAGGTTATTTCTGTTAACTGCATTCTGTTTTGTGAGTTGAATCACAATATGGAGACGTTGATAGTCGACAAGTGATGATTAGAGTTCTTACGAGGCTCATCAGCAGCTGAACTGAAGGGGAACATATGTAGTGTTTTCGGTGAAGACCATGTAAGCGAAAGGACAGTGAAGCGTTGGTTCCAAAAATTCCGTGACGGAGATTACAACGTAAAGAATGCTCTTAGAGGACGCCATGAAAAAGTGGTCCCAGCCGAAGACATGAAAGAGCTGAACCGCATCGAAGCTCACGGGGGATGGCTGAGAAATTAGGGGTATCTACAGAACAATTTTACTCCGCCTAGAAGAACTTTGACAAGTGCAGAAGATGGACAAGTGGATATTCCATAAACTCAGAAGGAAACAAGGCTATGCGTTACACAATTTGTTCTTCACTCCATCTTCGCGAAGAAAAAAAGCCTTTCTTGGACAGAATTGTAACCTGCTACGAAAAGTGGATAATGTACGACAATAGGAAGCGCTTATCATCTTGGCTGGATAAGGACGAACCGCCTAAACCGCCTCTTCACCCACAAATCTTATTGTGATTGTTTGTTGGTTCACGGCTGGAGTTATCCATTGGAATTTTCTTCCCCGGGGACAAATCATTACAGCAGAGGTGTACATGTCAGAATTGACTCAAATGTACCAGAAGCTAGGAAAGATAGAGCCTACATTGGTCAAAAGGTCCCATTTTGCTTCACGATAATGCAATGCCGCAGACGGCAGAGCAAACCCGCAGGAAACTTCACGAACTTTGGATATGAGATTTTGCCTCATCCGCCTTATTCACCGGACCTTTCGCCAACAGATTTTCACCTTTTCAGACGTATGGATAACTTTCGGAAGGGCAGGAGAGACCTCCAAGATTGTGATCTCAAATAAGGCATCGAAGGATTCCTGCAACGTCAAACCACGGATAAGTACAACAAAGGAATTTATAGCTTAAGACAGCGTTGGCAAAGATTGTATTGATGCATATGGAGCCTATTTTGAATAATAAAAATTACACCCAACATTCAAAAACAGTTTTTGAATTCGTTTACTTCAAACCGACAATTTAGTTTCCAACCTGATAATATTGTCACGTATTGTTGCAATAAATAAATATAAACTGCAAAAACTTGATTAAATAAAATTTATTCGCTTTAAAGTCGTTCCCGAGAATTGCTTTCTTTGTGCAACAACGGGAATTCATATTGAAAAATTAATCGCCAGATGGCACTACAACGAAATTTCTAGAATTCCGCGGCTTTGGGAAACTTCTAAAAATATGGAAAGTAAATACAGTTAATTAAATATTTATAAATAATTAAAAATAAATACAAAAATAATCAAAGAATAAATAATATATAAAATAACATAACAACAAATTAATCAATAAATAATATGAATAGATAATATGAATGTAAATATTTTTCGGGAAATCAAAAAATATCAGTTATCAAAAAAAAAAAAAAAAAAAATACAATAAAATGGCTTATTGAAAATTCTGAAAACAATAATAATCTTAATTGTTTTATATTGTTATTACATAATGCTAAGACATTGCTAAATGAAGAAAGAGATGATAAATGCGATGATTTTACACAGATCGGGAGCGGCTTCACTGGTCCAACGTGGTGATATTTGCTTATGACTGAAAACGTTTCGTGTGAGCGGTAGAGGTCCAGCAACGTTTTACTTACAAATAATAATACATGTTAGTATTATTATTATTATTGCATTCTGACATTTTATTAGGGACATTGGGTTTGTTTATTGCCGAATACTTATTGATTGTGTGATGGTGCTGTAATTCCCTGTACAATGTCATACAAGTTGTTCCAGTGACTAATTATGTTCTGTCGAACTCTTTGGAAGAAAACCTGCAATAGGTGCAGTTGCTGTGACTATTCTTCCTAGAAGATCTTGGCTGACTTCAATGGAGTTTCGTAAACTAGACTCTTCATGAAACCACAGAGGAAGAAGTTCAGTGGCGTGAGGTCTGGTGATTGAGGAGGCCATGCTACTGGGCGGCCACATCTAATCCAGTTGTCACCGAAGGTATTATTCAGATAATTGAGGACAGCAACAGTGAAGTGTTCCGAAGCTCCATCGAGCTGGTACCACATTTGGCGAATTTCTGAAATGTGATAGTGTCATAAGAATAACAACACTAAACAAAACATTGTTGGCCTCTACCGCTCACACCAAGCATTTCCGGCCATAATTATATTAAGTAGATATCACCACTGAACCGCTTCCCGATAACATCATCTCATTTATAACCTGTTTATTAATATTTTATATATATATATATATTTATATATTATGTAAACCAAACCAGCAGCGCTGCTAAAGCCGACTTTGTCGGTGTTGAAAATGCAACACGTGTACGTGTTGACAAGACCTTAAAGCAGAAGCGTAGAGAATTTTTCTTGGGGGGGGGGGGGGAATTAAAGGAATATCAATTATATTGTCTTATACGTATCAGAAGACATTGCGAAGCATTGTGATTGGTTTACTAATCGCTATCCCTATCTTGTTTCTTTTTATTATTTCATCTCTTTATTGTTGTCTTGAAAAGACAATAATTGTATCAAAAATATTAATATATAAAAAAAGTAAAACCAAATATTTTGCTTTATTATAACAACGAAAATTCAAGATTAACAGAAAGATCATTACAGTAAAACCCCGCTAATCCGGCATCTGATAATCCGGCACATTCAATAGTCCGGCATCGGTCTAAGGGTTTTATTTACACTGAATAAGCCTTCCGGGCGCGTTCCGCAGAATTTTGTTGTTTTGTTTTTAACATTTTCCATCACTACCGAAATCAGAGAAATCACAATAGAACACGGAAAATGGCCTAATACCTATTAATAGCCTTTTTGACTCTATTCTAGCGGTATTTCCGCTATCCTCGCAATAACGGCTATTTTTAGACGACGCTCAGTAATCCGGCATTTTCGGTAATCCGGCACTGCCGAAGTCCCGAACGTGCCGGATTAGCGAGTGTCTACTGTACTTGCATTACATCATCTATGCATGATCCACTTTGTATTGTTACAATCTACCTATAAATATACGATTATTTTTTTTTTCAGCATTTCAGAATCGGTATTTTTTAGATTTGTTTCTTCTTTGCTGCAATTTTTCTTTGTAAGAAAGTTTAACGTGCTTTAAATATAATATGAAAACAGAAAAATTATAGAATGCATAAATTCGTTTGCTTTCAAGCCTTAAGCCATCTGGGACAGCTGTTTCGTTCTTATTAGGACTCATCAGCCAGATTTAGCCTCGATGAACGCGCTCAGAACGCCTGAAAGCCTATGGTTCCTTCTCCCGCTCTCGGAAATGGGACCCAGCAAAAAAGCAAACAACAATAGAAAAATCACTATAACCAGTAGGCCTACAGCATAATTACCTTAGCACGCGAAGCGCTGGACACAAAAGGCATTTAATAAAAGGATAAGCTAAACGCAAAGGCGAAAATTTTTCTTTCTTACTTTAGTCTATTATTTTTTACGTGGAAAAAAAAATCAAAATAAGAAATGAAAAGCTATCTCGATGTGATGACGTGGTGAGGTAGCTTGTGTGCCTAATGACTCAGATGGGGAAGGCCCACACTAAAATAGACACAGTATTCTATAATTATGGGAATTTTGACGACCTAGTAATTTATTCCTTTTTAAATGATGATTCCACTACTGAGTGTTATTAAGAAAAGGAGAGTTACGATTTACGATATTTCAGTGTGCACCAACACTCTGCCAAAGCGTTGTCAGCTGATGAGCTGCTTCTTTTATTCAAATCTTGAAATAAATCAGTCCCTTAGACAGTGCTTCCCCATCTTTCCCTCGGGTCTTTCAACCACCAGTATCATGAAAGTAATATTGAAATATTGGAAAAATTATTAGAAAAATAAATCACAGTTTAGTATTTAGCTAATACTAAGAAAGAAAGTTACATAAGTATAAGTTAATGAAACAGTGAATAAAATACAGTCGGATCTCTATTTAACGAACCTCTATTTTGCGAATTTCTCTATTTTGCGAACTTTCCTTTGGAACCAAGAACATTTTGCTAATTTCTTCGTAAAATAACCTCCAAACAGCGAAGTGCATTTTCTGTTTAACGAACTTTTTCGTGGTATCTATTTTTTTTCCTCCTTGAAATGTTTTTATTATTAATATTCCCTTAGAGGAAATGGAAGAAATGTGGATACAGCTGAGGGAAAAAGAAGAAATTAACGATGATGTGCTGATTGATGATTATCTTTTACTTGATTTTGAAATTGAGACCTCGGAAACACTAATTAAAACACTAAAAACACTGAATCGGATATTTTTGGACAATGTGAAAAATAAAAAACAATACAGCAATGAATTGCGATGAAGATGATGAAAATGGAAATGATCATGATGCAGAAATCAAAAAAAACCTTCGTATGATGAAATGCTAAAATCATTTGAAACAATCCGACGCGGATTACAATTTGAAGAAAATACTGAAGAAAAATACTTTGGTGCATTGCAAAGATGCGAGACGTACTATGAGCGAAAACAGTTTTTCAAAAAAAAAAAAAAAAAA
>JAFIDM010000004.1:23956901-23996943 GCA_023159025.1 Thereuonema tuberculata | reverse complement strand
TGTAGTTTAAAGTAATTTTAAAGGTGAATCTCTATTTAACGAATTTTCCATATAACGAACTTTTTTTCGGGATTTAGCGACTTCGTTAAATAGAGGTCCGACTGTATTATATTAGGGTAAAGCACTGAGTATGAATTTTAAACTGAAAATTCAATCCCCATCAAAAGGAACAAAATTAACAGGCATTTTATATATATATAAAACACTAGCAATTAGGTAAATTCAGAAGTAGAGACTATGTAGGCGTCCGCATAAGGATGAGTGAAACGATTTTTTCTCAATACATTCTTATGTAAAATTAGTTGACTGACTAGTTGCGACCCGTGAAATATTCAGGGAAGTAAAACAAATTCCACACTTTTGAAAAACACAAGATTGAAAAAGATGTTATAAGCTAATTTTTTAGACGCCACAGCTTCCGTAACAGCCCACATGTAATTTGAATATCGGCTTATTTGTTAAAATAATATTATAATATTGTTAAAAAAAAAAATTGATTTACCACTTCCGTAATAACCAGCGCTGCGGTTTCTCATTACGAAACATAATGGTAACCTGCTGCCCTAAAAGAATAGGCTCGTCGAAATTGAAGCAATATTAATGAAAGTAAAACAAATGCCACATTTTAAAAATGCCTGAAATGTTTGAAAAACACAATATTGAATAACATGTTCTAAGCTAATTTTTTTAAAAGCCAAGACTTCCGCAACAGCCACACATAATTTGAATGACTAATCAAATTTTGTTAAAATAAAAGAAAATAAAAAATTGATCTACCAGTTTCAACAATAACAATAACGAATGTTCAACAGCCAATACCAATAATCCTGTCTGGGCAACAATGACGGCATGTGCTTCGTCATTGTCTCCTACTTCTACACAGCCGAAATTACGTAAAAACCGAGGTTTTACAAACTCTCTGATAAATTTTGACGCATGAACTTCATGCATTTCAGCGTAAACTTCATTTATGTGGGGGAAAAAATCTCAATACGCTGATAATAATTGTGTAATGGCGCTCCGTATCGGTGAAGTGGAAAGAATATTCCAGACGCCATGTTTAAACATGGGCGTGACGTCATGCATGACGTGTTCCAACGCTACACTGTGATTGGTTATTTCAAATTACAAATTTACAAAGATCCGTACAACTTTTGCCTATTAATAGGATGACTAGTTGCGACCCGTGAAATATTCACGGAAGTAAAACAAATTCCACATGTTTTTGGGCGTGACGTCATGCCTGACGTGTTCCAATGCTGCACTGTGATTGGTTATTTCAAATTACAAATTTACAAAGATCCGTACAACTTTTGCCTATTAATAGGATGATTTGCAAAATAATGATTTGTATTTAAAATATTTATTATTAGTGCAACAGTTAATTTTTAAAAAAATTAAAATTATGTTTTTTAAAATTTTGTGTGAGATTAAATTATTTTTTTTAAAATTAACTATTGCATTAATAATAAATACTTTAAATAAAATCATTATTTTACAAATTTTTTATCATTTCAGGTTCTCGTCAAGTTTTTTTGAGTTGAAAATACCGAGTACTACCTCGAAAAACCCAAACAAAATTGATTGTTATTGAATTTTAATTTAATTAATTGTAAAATATTTTGAAAATTATAAACAAGAAAATATAAATCCCAGATGCTTCACAAGTTCATATTTAAATTTTCAGAATTTTAGGTGCATTGTTAAAGCAAATACATAAAAGAAGTGAAAGGTTTGCAGTCGCCTGAATTGCTTGAGTCAGGACCTTACGAAATGAGTTTCAGTCAAATTATAATTTATTATGACTTGTGTCCCAATTCAACATCTCTCGTCACCATGTGCAATATGGTATGGCAATACAGACCTGAAAAAATAGGCAAAAATACCAAGGAGATGCCAGAGTAGCAGTGTACAGCGTTGAAGCATCTGCCAATCCCCTTAAGGAGACCAAAGTCTTGTTAGACTCATAATGGCTCAAAGTTTAAATATTTGCTTGAAAATAGTTTTTACAATTATCCAGATTTAGTAAGACCAAAATAAGTAGAAGTTTTTTAAAGAAATATGCTTCATGATTAGAAAAAAATAAAAGAATTTTAAGAAATGAAAGAAATATATCGAATTTTCCTTAATGAAATAAAAAAATGAATGTAAATATAATTTAATCCTATTTTTTTATTCAATCGCTCATTATTTACATATGAACCAATTCATATTTTCTGCATTAAGAGTGGCCGATTTATTGCGAATATGATCTCGTTTAGGTTTTAAGAGATTTTCACGCTAATTTCAATTTGAATAGTTTTGTTATTATTTCGATTTTTTTTTTTAAATTTCTACAGTAAGAGCGCAATAAATATTTTGAGAGTATTTAAAACTTAGTTGGCCTGTTTTTAAAATGTTATTAAATTAAAGAAAAAGAGATTTCGGCCCCCACGCACCTTCTGAGTCTGTCACCGGGGAAGTTTGGCTGGCTGATGAGTCCTAAAAAGGACGAAACGGCCTGTCCCGGTCTCTTCCCGATGACAAACTCAGGGTGCGAATCCTTTCCTCTCTTGTTATTTGCATTGTGCCTTCGTTTTTACTCTTTTCATTGAATCATCAGGCACGTAAAATTTATTTTTCTTTAATGAATTTACGGCATATTTCTATTTTGAAAGCCTTTATTAAATTCCGCTCGTGCCTATCCATGTGTAGGCCAAGGAATAAATGCATCCTTGATTGATACTTATTGTTAGGATTTCTAAGGAGGGAGGTCCCATACTCGGGAGCGAGAACCGGGATTACGGCCCCGACTCACCTTCTGAGTCTATAACGGGGAAAGTTTGGCTGGCTGACGAGTCCTAAAAACGCTGGCTGATGAGACGGCCCGTCCCAGTCTCTTCCCGATGACAAACTCAGGGTGCGAATCCTTTCCTCTCTTGTTATTTGCGTTGTGCCTTCGTTTTGTTCTTTTCATTAATAAATTAATATCACAGAAAATTATTTTTTTTTAATTTTTTTAAGGATATTTATTTATTTATAATAGCAATGTTTGTTCCATTTCTTTCTCATCAACAAAATGTTAATGAAATTTTTAGAATTGTTTATTGAGCAATGACAAAAAGATTTTGTTTTAATATAAAGATTAAATTATATAAATCAGCATTCAATTATTATCTATGTATATTATTTCTCAAAGGTGTTTTTTTGTCAGTTCGCTATATCTCTCTTAATACTTCATCAAAATCAATGATTGAGACATCATTTTGAAGATTACGTTCACCGCTATGACGAAAAATAAACAAATTCTTTAAAATTAATGTTTTCTTTAAAAACTGTATTTTAAAAGCCTTTTTATAAAAATGTAGAAGGCGCCATCTATTGACAATCTGTTTAACTAACATGCACGACAGCTGTTGGAGTTGTTTTTTTGTCGGTACGTCATATAGACAACGTTTCTATCTGACAAAGCCAATATCTGCTTTTCAAATGTTTTACTCTTAAAAATTAAATACCATTCAATAATAAATAATTGCATTTACTTATTTCCACATTTCCATTCGGTGACTGATCAAGATACCATGCGAATTATTCGCACGGGACAAATAGTCAATATTTAATGCTGATTTGGAAAAAAAATAAAAAAAAAATTATTTACTGTTATCTTATATTTGACTAGAACGAACTCTTATATTTTTCAACAAATGTTAACCAAGAAAGGCACAAGGCTAAAGTAAAAGGATTTCGCACCCGAGCTATCACCGGGGAGAGACTGGGACGGCCGTTTCGTCCTCTTACTGACTCGTCACCCAGCCAAACTCCACCAATAACAGACGCAGAAAGTTAATGATCCCGGGTCTCGCTCCAGAAAAACAAATAGGAAAATAAATAATTTTTTTTCTCCCAGCTCTATTTTTTCCCTTTCTTTATCTGCTGTATACTTTTAATTGTAAAGGATCATGATATCATTTGCTTTATTTATATTCTATCATATCTTTCTGTTTGTATGTGTTAAACTTTATTATTTTTTAATCTCTATATACAATCCTTACATACAAATACAGTGGAACCCCGCCATTCGTCCGCCTCGCTATTCGTACAACTCGTTATTCGTACAACTTTTTCAAGTAAAATTGAACTCGCCATTCGTACGCTTGCTCGCGATTTGGACAGCTTGACCTCGGTACTGGCCGCGCCACGCGGTCGCTTCAGTTCAGTATCGTGCTAGCTTCCGTACGCTACGCATCATCCACGCAAGCTTCATGAAACTTTGTGATATTTTACTGTTATTTTTTGTTATTTTTATTAAAAATAGTGCAGCCATGAGTCTAAAAAAGGTTACTGAATCAACTAAGCCTAAAAGGAAAGCAGTGAGAACGACAATTGAATTGAAAAAAAGAAATCGTTGCGAAGTTTGAAAGTGGAACTCGTGTCTCTGACCTGGCAACTCAGTATGGCATGGCGAAATCAACTATATCGTCTAACTGAAAAAGAAAGATATAATAAGAGAGGCCTATATATTTATTGTTTTCATAGTTTTTATAGATTTTAGGCTTAAAATATTATTACAAAGGTTTATATAAGCAATCATTTGTGGGTCTGGAACAGATTAATCCAATTTACATTATATCTTATGTGAAAAAATGATTCGCCATTCGAACTGCCTCCTGGAACGGATTGTGTATGAATAGCGGGGTTCCACTGTAATAACATAATCCTTTTATAAATATGTTCACAGAATTTCAAACTAAATACCGCATTTTATTTTTCATTGCTATTTAATCCTCAGATATACATTGGATAATTTATTAGGATACCAGCAAAAAAAAATATTCCTAGTTATGTTTCCTAGTTTTACATTATGTAAAAAGGCTTGAAGAAGGGGAGACGGTGAATTTTATCTCCTTGAAAATTCATTTTTTCAGTTAATAAATGTAGTTTATGACATTTATTTTCTGGTGGATGATGTTTAACAATTTATTTTCTGGTGGATGATGTTTAATAACTTACACTCTGTCGTTTGGGTGTAACTCTCGTTACAGACAGCTTTACTGTCGTTTGGGTGGACCCGGTAGCCGAGTGGGTATTAGCGCTTGGCTGCAGGTTCGATTCCCGGCCTCGGCGGAGAGCGGGAATTTTTCCACGCTCCTTCTCCTCCAAACGGGTCCTAGGGCCTATACCCAGCCCTTTGTAGAATGGGTACCGGAAGTTAAAGGCGGGCGAGCGTCGGGCCGACCCCACGACCTCACCTTCGTCCCGTAGGTTACGATCACTGGAGCCTACCTTCCAGCGGCCTCTCCGGCCTGCCCAGGCTGGCATCGCACGGTCCTCTGGGCCTGATCGCGCCTATAACTTTAACTTTTTACTGTCGTTTGTATATTAATTATATCTCACCAGGTGGTACCGTAAGAGTCAGACTTCTGCCTCCTATGAAGAGAAACAAACACTGAAGGAAGAAGCATCCAAGCCCTACGCCGGAATTCGAACCCCAGAAGGCAGGCTGTCACTAATCCATGCCGGAACGGCTCAGGTTAATAATAATAAAAGAATTACAAATAATTATTTATTTAGATTTTTCTGTTTTCAATGAACATTGTTTACATCTAGTTTTCATTATAAAACAAGAATTACATCTAAAAATAATTAATTTTGATATATTAGTTGTTGAAAAGAAATAAATCGTTTAAACTAGATTGCATATCTACAGAAAAATGTATATAATTTATTTATTAATGATAGTTGAAAAATAAAGATAACATTGGAGTGAAGTAAAGGGTGAGACCAAGTTGTTTACTAAATGACATCCTAGGACAGCTGTTTCATGATAATATGGCGATCATCAGCCAGGAGCAGTCAACAGTACACAACCAGGTCTCGGTACTCGGGCTTATATGAGAAAACGTCTAGTTGCTGTTTTTACCATTGGATACGGACTACTCCAGATACCGGTGGCTCCCTCTTATAAATAAACATTGGGCATCCACCTCAACCGGTATTCTGCGACACAGGATTTCTACAAGGTGCGCCGTAAAGCAAAAAAGATTGAGCAGCACTAACCCATAGGATATTAATGAAGTATTTTCAAATCATTTGTTTCGATAATAATAAATATTCTTTTAATTTCCGGTGGTTCAGTGCTTTGAACATAATTACCTGAAATTCTCAAGGCTTCTGAAGTTCCTCAGGAATGGGCATATATGACCCCATCCCTGTGCCGAAAACCTCAAAATGTATAAATTAGCCTATTTTTAAGTGAAATAATATTAACGTATCCGGAATAATCATAAGACAATAAGCCAAAAAAGGCACAAAAGAAAATGAAAAGATTCCGCCCCTTAGCTATCATCGGTGGCGTCTGATACAGTTTTTAAAAATTTAAAGTTGAGATTTTAAAATCTTTCTTTGTGCCTGACGGATTCGCAGGCCAGGATTTGAAGCTTTTTCTTTTATTGTGACATTTTGTTGATAGATTTATTTTGTGGGGTTCCACTGTCTTTAGGAGTGGAATCCTAACTTTTCATCTGAAATGGCGTAAAGGGTGACACCACTGGACAGCGGAAACGTTGATGTAGAGTGATGAATCACCTATACCATGTGGTGATCTGGTGGGAGGGTTTGCCCGGCTGATGAGTCCATAAAAGACGACGAAACAGTCTCAAGACTTCTACCAATGATAGCCGAGGGGCAAATATCTTTTGATTTTCTTTTGTTTGTTGTTGGCTTGTTTTATTGTTTTATTAGCCTATTTTCTTTCACTTTTTATGGTTCAGTAACAAGTTGAAAGGATCTTGGACTCACTCCCCAAATTTTTTCAAAATTATTTTGTTTTTTGGTTCTCTAACTTGCCCACCTCCCTCCGAAACAAAAATCCTATATGTGTCCCTGTCTTCAAATAATGATGAAATTTTACTTGAGATTAATCCAACAACATCGCTTTTACATAGTGTAAATGAAACTGGGATCTTGCATTGATTGTTCACATACATTTCCTTTTTTTAAAATATCCTAATCATCAAAGAACAGAAAATGTTTTAAAACAAACAGTTATGTGTTATTAAATATTAATAATGAAAGATATTTAAAACATACATTATGTGATCAAAAATATTTTTGATACATAGTGAATGCTTTAAATACACGTGGACTGGACCATTGACTATCATGTCAAATTAATTTTGAAAAAGACTTTTGTTTTTTGATTGTTACTGGTCACGTCAACAGTCTGTCAAGGACATTTCAACCCTTCTAAAGTTGCTGAAATCAACTGCTGGTGACATGATTGTGAATTGGAAACAGGAAGGACAACCACAACAAAACCACGACTGGACAAGCCATGACTGTCGAGTTGAAGAAGGTAATTTGTGAAATAGCCCGACATCGACTGAAACAACCACCTATGAATTTTATAGTATACTAACACTCTAGACAGCACCATGACTTTGTCAAGAGGTCAGAGAAATTGGTACGTGGTCAAGCAGCTGCTGACAAATCAAGTATTTTCCCTGCGAATGCAAAGTGCCATCTGAAATGGCGTAAAGGGTGACACCACTGGACAGTGGAAACATTGAAGTAGAGTGATGAATCACCTACATCATGTGGTGTTCTGGGGGGGAGGGTTTGGATATGGCAAATGCCCGGGAACGATATCTACCATCATGTGTAGTGTCAACAGCGAAGTTTGGAGAAGATCGCATTATGGTGTAGGGATATTTTTCATGGAATGGATTTGGCCCTCTTGTACCAATGCACGGAAATGTAAATGCAGAAGGGTACAAGGATATTTGACCAGTTACATACTGCCTACAGAGAGGACCACTTCAGTCATGACCATCTCCTCTAACAGAATGACAATGTTTCATGTCATACAGAAAGGTCTGTGAGGGAATGGTAGTGGACATTAACGTTCTGGAAATGGACTGACCTGCCCAGAGTCCCGACCTTAATCATATCAAACACCTGTGGGAGGAATTAGAATGTCGACATCACTCCAGACCCCAATGTCCCACTTCACGACCTGCTCTGGTTACTCTTCAGAAAAAATGGGCTGCCTCCAGAGATGTTCAGGGACCTGGTGGAAAGTCTCCCCAGGAGTGTCACGGCTGTGATAAAGGTGAAAGGCGGATCCATCCCCACACTAATAGTATCACAGTTGTTCCGTTACCATTGTCTGCTGGCAGTTTCATACGAAATTTAGGAAGGATCCTCCCTCCAACAATTCCATTCGCAGATAGTATGCACAATTTCTGGATATGGGGTGCCTGTGTAAGGGAAAAAATATTGGGCATCCCTCTGTGTCTGAAGAGAAAGTGGACCAGATCAGAACAGCCTCTTACGTAGTCCTATCAAAGCAACTGAGAGAGGCAGCAGAGAACTCCACATCCTGCAATCTACGGTGTGACGTATGTTACAGAAACGTTTATGAATGAAGCCATATTGCCTAATGCTGCTGCAAGCATTAACACCTAATGACCACCACTGCAGGGAACGTTTCTGCACGGAACTGCAACAATTGATGGAAGCAGATGGTTTTTGTGACAGGCTTGTTTTAGGATGAAGCAATATTTCATTTGTGTGGAAAAATCAATATTAGAATTTGGGGGACAGAAAATCCCCATCGTTTTGTTCAACATGAGCGTGCATTCCCCAAAGTCACTGTGTTCTATGCCGTTTCCAAATTTCGGGTAAATGGACCTTTTTTTTTCGTAGAACAGACAGTAACAGGAATGACTTACCTTGATATGACTTACCTTCACTGAATGGCCCCTATCCCATCTGAGTGATGACAACAATATACTACAACAGGATTTCATACTACAACAGGATGGTCCCCTACCCCATTTCCATTTGGACGTCAGGGCAGTTTTAGACCAGCATCTACCACAGCGCTGGATTGGGTGCGGATTGACAGTGATCTCCTATCATTGCTACCCAGTTCACCGGATTTAACATTGTGTGACTTTTTCCTCTGGTGCTAAGTAAAGGATCACGTCTTTGTCCCCCCACCCCATCTGCTACCATCCTGGAACTGAAGGTGCATATTGAGACTGTCATTGGAAACATCATCGCTGATATGCTGGAGCTTGTGGGATTGAAACTGGACTATCGTGTTGATGTCTGCAGAGTGACACATGGCACCCATATTGAGCATTTACAATGCATGTCTGGAACTTGAGTTTTGTTACACAATAAACAAGATGTCATCTTTGTATCTCATTTGTACAAGGTGATTTTTAAAACACCGACAATCATTTTGAGTAACCCTGCATTCCTTATATACTGTCCGGCCACTTTATTAGATACACCCCTGCTGTGCACACAAATGCTCTCTCTCACAACAACTCTTCAAGTCAGTGGGGGCTGTTTTCCTGGTACATGGGTCCATTGATACCTCTGAAGGCATGTCAGGATGCTAGAGCGTATCTAAACATCTTAGCTGACTATATGCAATCGTACATTTTAACAGTTTATCCTCATGCAGATGACTACTTCCAGCAGGATAATACAAAGCCTGTATCACTATGGGATGGTTTGAGAAACACGACGATGACTTTTCCTTGCTGCACTGGCCCCCTCAGTTCCTGGATCTAGGCCTGATTGAAAATTTGTAAGATGAGCTGAAATGGCCTATTCACTCCAGGCCTACACCTCCATCAAATCTTCAGGAACTGCGTCACACACTCATGTCTGAATGGTACACAATATCCAACAACGTTTTCAGCATCTTGTGGAATCCATGCCTCGACGAATTCAGGCTATTTTGAGGACTAAAGGAGGCCCAACACGCTACTTGGTAGGTGTATCTAATAAAGTGGCCTTACAGTGTATATATAGAAACATGTTTACAGATGTCACTTTGTATATATTTGTTTCATTGCTTAACTCCCTGTAATATTAGTAATAAATAACTTGTAGGTTCAATGTTTGCCTTATTGAATGATCCGGTCCCTAACACTTCCAATGCTGCATACATTGATAATTAATGCTGCCTGCAGAGTAATTTAGTTACACAAATTACAACATAGTGCAGTTACATGAAAAAAAATATAGACAAGCTTTAAGTTTGTTTAATGAAGTAAAGACCCTTCTTCTCCTATGAAATTATTTTTCCATAGCAATGAAAAAAGTTATATTTAGAAAGACAGGTAATTTCTGTAAAAAAAAAAAAGTATAATAAACATATGTAAAATGTGGTGTTATATTTCTATTGCTTCAATTAGACAGTAACCCATATGAAAGAAAATTACCAAATGGCATTGTAGTTAGTTGAAGTATTTTTTGTCCGCTGAACTTCAATATATGCCTGTTTCCTTAATAGGTCTCCGGATAGGTCTGGATTCCCATCAATAAAGATTTGCTTCTGCAGATGCCTCCATTTAATGTTCATTTCTCCAACAGACTTCAATAAGGCCTGGTCAAATTATTAGCTCATGTAAAATATCCTCAATTCAATCATCACATGAGCAGATAACAACTCGATACCAATAAGCAAGGGATGAATCCATACATTGATGTATTGGGAAAAGCTGGTGATTTAACAGACTTTTAATGTTAATTGTAGCTACTGCCTGAAAAGTGCCATTTTTTTTTCAAGACAACATGACTGTGATCTGTTCCTTTGCCACTATTGTTAAGTTGTACAACACCTGGCAGTACGGTGGAGATGTGAATACTAATTCGAGCTAATTTTGGACAACCAAACACTTTTGACCATTAAGGGTGTCATTATTTATCACAAATGGTGTTGCTAAAAGCTGTATGGCTGCCTAACAAATCTGGAAAATACAACCACCATTGCTCAGAGATTACCATGCACAGAACCCATCTTTCCATAAATCTGTAGAGCATCAATGCCCATGTGCAGTAACCTTGTTGATGGGCACTCTTGTTTATACAGGAACATTACCATTGGATCATAGAAGTTAGTCTTCTTTGATGAGTCATGGTTTCTGCTAAACTGATGGATGGCGTAAGATAGACACATCTCCACAACATACTTTTGATCCTCACACCAGCAGAAAAGATTGGCAATAGAGAGATATCATGATCTGGCAGACAGTGGCTTGGGAGAGTTTGGGACCCCTAATACAGGTTGAGAGTCACATTGTCTATCTGTCCATTGTTATATATCAACTGCATCCTATTTTGGCAAAGGTCCTTTGAGAAGACAACAGTGAAGTCCAATTGAGGTTGAACATGAGGATTTATATCAGGCCCATAAACTGACCTCCTTGTTTGCCTGATATAAATCCCATTCAGCACCTTTTGTATCACAACAGAGAATTTACCATTTTGATGCAACGCCAAGGACTGTGTGCTTGTAAAGGCACTGTCAACAAACTGGTATTCCATACCTCCAGCTGTTTTCCGGTATCTGATTGGGTCCATTTCTCGATATATAGCTGCTGTATTGGCTATGAATCGAGCAATAACTGCTATAAGAGTGGTTATCATAATAATTTGATTCACACAAGGTTTAAAAAACTGAAATGATATAGTAGGGAAAAAATTATATTTGCCTTTTGATTGCATGATTCCATTACTGCCATATGGAAAAAGTAAAAAGTTATAAGCTATGAAGACCAATGAGTAATGCTACTCTTACATTTAAAATGTTGTGGCCAAAGAAGAATCAAAAATATTCCTGTATCAGTTGTGCTTTCTAACTCTAGATTAAAACACTCAAAATATATATACAATAGCTTGTAGAAATTACAATTTTTATATTATAAGAGTCACAAAACTGTCGGGTTTTTTTTTGTTTTTTTAAATATTTAGATAGATCCTTTTGGGATCTTTAGGCCAGTGCTTTGGGTATACTTTCGTAGTCTTGCTATTTTGGAGTTAGTGAATACATTATAAAGGCCCAACCAATAACACAGCTAATGTAATAAAGCATTGATAACTATGCAGTTTAATATTTCCTATCTGTAATATATGTTCAGATCTCATCAGATTTTAATGTGTATTGTAAGGATAATTTGCTTAAAGTCGAAACTTTGTAGGGAGCGAAGAGTATCTTGCAATGGCTGAATTATTATTATTATTTATTATTATTATTATATATATATATATACAGTCGAACCCCGATTTAACGAACCCCTATTTACCGAATTTCATGATTTAACGAATTTTTCTTTTCCCCTGATTAAAATGTAGGCAAAAACCCCGAATTAACAAATTATTTCAACAGCCGAAAAAAGAAATTTTTTTTTTGTTAGTTTGGTTAAACATACCTAATGCAGTAGGATATAAATGACACTGTATTTTCTCCTCTCCATAAAATAGAAAAAGAACTTTTTAAAGTCAGGAATCAAGGAAATTGTCAAACAATCAGTGCATACTTTAAAATTTCAAATTAACTAGTGCATAATTATTTGCTGTATTATTACCTGCTAAATAAAAAGTGTACAATTTCTAATTATGGATATTTTTGTATAGTTGCTTATTAGGGCTGTTTCATAAGTGCAGAAATTTTTTATTTTGGACCCCGATATTACGAATAACCCCTGATTTAACGAATAAAATTTTCAGTCCCGATGAATTCATTAAATTGGGGTCCGACTGTATATATATTTACCTTTTTTATTCAAATAAAGGAAAAAAAAAATAAATACCATACCTGCATGATGTTATGTAAATATCCTGAAATGTGGGAAAGTGGTAGGATATGTAAATGCAATACAAATGATTAGGTTTGCAGGCCGATCAAAGCAATTGGAAAGGCAAGAGCTGACACCACAGGTGCAAAGCAGTGGAACAAAGATAAAGCTACCAATGTTTCCTATGGACTTGATTGTAAACCATTAACGATACCCTTATACAACTGACTTCTAAGACTGGAAGAATCATTAGCCTTTGAGAAACTGGTATGTCTTACAGAGATGCGGCCACAATATAAGTATCATCATATGCGTATGGTTGAAAGAGGATCCAGCGATGGTAAGGATCAGGAAGACCACTTACAACCACAGAATGGCCATTTACAACATATGACATTGCTTGACAGGTTAATGACTGCTAAGGGACTAACAACAAATAACACTTGATACCTACCACGCATATGAAAAACAACAGTCTTTTACAGTTTTCACTACAACCTTTTGTTCTGTAGTGCATTTACCCCTCACATCTGCCTCTTGCAAGTAAGCGTTCAGTAGTCTTGCCTTAGACAGAACTGGAACAGCAGGAGTGGTACTATAGTATTTGTGACGAATCTAGTTTTTGACTTGGTGAACATGATAGCCGAGAACTTTTGCTGCCATACAGGGGAAAGGAATGCACCCAGTGCACACAACAGCAACCCAGTGCAATATCTGGCATGTTAGTGTGGGGTTCCATCAACATTTTGCAGCCAGTGGCTATCCCGTTTCTTCACCAGCATGGAATCTTTTATTAGCAAGATAACACACATCCCTACACATTAAATTAGTCTTGGTGTCTACATGAGCAAAAATGTTCAGGTACTGCCGTGGCCAGCATGCTCACCCACCCTTTCACCTATTGAATACATCTGGAACATGATGGGTCAACAGCACCCACGAGATATGCCAAACACTATTGCCCCGCTGGAAGATCGACTTCACGCTACTTGGCATTCAATCCCTCAGGAGGACATTATACAGCTGTACTATAGCCTTCCGTGCCATGTTCACATATGCATTGCTACATGTGGTAGTTCAATATATATCACTTCACCAGGTTGGTAGGTGTTGCCTTTTTTGTTTTTTTCCTTTAGTCTATTTTAGAATAAGTGTAAAAATGAGTTAGACCTGCATTAAAATCTGTTAATTCATTTGTTTTTATATGAAAGGAAGGCAAAACTTGTGAATGAAATAATATTTATTGTCATAAAATGTAATTTTATTACAAAATAAGCACTGAGAAAAAGAGAGTGAGATAGTGAAAATGTAGTTTAATACAGTCTACTTCCAATATCAATTAATGCCATTTATGTATTTCCCTTAAGAAATTAAGAGAAATAAGGCCTTTTAAAGAACTTTCATCAAATAAAATAATTCAAAAATTCAGTATCTAACACTGCTCTTTGATTTTCAATGATCTTCAATATTTATTTAGAAGTAGTTTATTTATTTATTTTTTTACCTTAAAAGTTTATCAACAAATTCATAGGCTTTGTCTTAATTCAAGGTTTTCCTGGGCTGAAAAAACACTAACTTTTTATTACAGGTGTAAGTTAAAATATTTCGTTAACATAATAAAACAAATAATAAAAAAAGATTAACAATTTTAACTTATAATTCCTAACTTAAAAATGCATTCTTAATTTTGAATATCTTTCCTGCATCCAATTTTGTGAATTGCTGTTATCTAAAAATAAAAAAAAGAAGTAAAAAAAAAAAAAAGGAATATTTTGATAAAACATTTTTCACAAACCTTAATTTTCTTACACAACAAATCTTTCTTATTTAATGCTTGTCATACATTTCTTTGTTTAAATACGAAATAAATAAAAAGACTTTACAAAATAATAAATTTCTTTGCAATTATTTTTATCGTATGCTTTTTTTAGAACCAATTTTTTTTCTTCCTTTTTTTTTTTTATCTGACCATCTAGGACTGCTTAAAGAGCTGTAGTGAAGTCATCTATTTAAGTCTACTGCAATACTGAATTGAAGACAGAATCTTGCATAAATGTTTCAGCCCTGTGTTATGAAAATATTTGTCTTCAGAACAGAACCATGTATTTTCTTATGGGTCTATTAATTAATTACAAAAAAAAAAAAAACCAAAACAAAACAAAACAAAAAAAACCTCCAATGAATCCATAGAGATGAAATTTTATAGAAAAGGCAAATAGCATTTGTTATTTATTTATTTTACTTATTTATTACTTTTACTGTCATTTAATTCAAATCAACATGATGAATGAGAAATCCTAACTTAGTTCCTTGTGACTTTTTAAACACCATCATCATTAAATGAGTCCTAATCTCTATTTCAAGTGAATAGTAAATACCACACCGAGGGTGCAAAGACATTAACAATAGTAGAATAATCTTTAAAGGAAACTTAACTTTTTGAAGATAATTACAATAATACTGACTCTATATTAAATAAAATATATTCCAACATAACTGTTCCTCTCTCTCTAATTATTATTTTTTTTCTAATAAACTCCATCCAGTGAAACCCAAGAAATCATAACTGGATAATAAAGAAATAAAACAATAATAATAAGATAGGGCAAAAGAAAGCATAGCTGTTTGCAGAAAAGCTAAAGTGTGTTGCTTTTTTGCCATTGGCCGATGATCATCCACAGGAGGCCATTGGTTGCGCAATACTGGTCAAACTGCACAACAATAAGCCGGAGTTTTTTAAAGTGGACGAAGCAACCAATATGTACCATTGAGAAATGATACACAGAGGAACATTTTTAAGCATCACAAGGAATTTCAATTCACAGAGGCACTGGACAAACTTCTGAGAATTTCATAGTTTTTAAATTGTCTCTACTGGCTGAGATCTTTCTCTCTGAACAGGACAAACTTTCAAGCACCAAGGATATTTCATTTTTCTTGGAGTGTAAATTTTGTCTGAAAATTTCAAAACTAAAACGGAACAAAAAAAGCATGAAAAAGGCACAAATGTCTACTTGAACGCAGGGAAGTGGTATACTGTTAAAAGAATAATAAATAATAATAATAATAAAAAAAATCCTGTGCCCTTTTACCAGTCTCTTTAAGGAGGGGATAAAAACAAAAATGAAAATGCCGCATTTGGTTGTGACAGAATTTAAAAGTGATGGAGTCTATTATGCCTGAGTTAAGTTATTGTTATTTTTTTTTTCAAAGTAAAATTACAAGCATTCCTGTATTGTTCATTTATTGTACAAGAAACATGAAGATGAGCTTTTGCATACACACTGGCAACCCATGCTATATGGGAGGCATCAAAAAACAAGAAAATAAAGGCATTATTAACAAATAACAAGGCAAAAAAGGTCTCTAGGTTATTTATTTTTTTTTTTTTAGTTTTTTTTTCTTCTATTTACTATTAATTACAATATTTATATTCTATATATATATATATATTTCATTTTTTTTTTTTTTACTCTTTTTTTTTTCTTTAAAGTTAAAATGTGCACAGGTTACATTTCACCAGATGAACTCCTATATTAATCAACGCTTCAATACTTAATTTGAAATTCAGAAAAAAAAAGTTGATTATTGCTTAGAATATTAATTTCTTTTAAACTTCGTAACATATCAAAACACTTGTATCAAATAAGATAATAGAACAAAATGAAACAAGACAAAAAAACAAAACAAAAACAGAATCAGCTTTGGAATGGAACATGACTTCCAAACACAAATTAAATTAGAACTTAGGACCACCTGTATCAGTGATGCTTACTTTCAAAATATAAAAAGAGCAAAACAAATTTAAAATTAAAAAGCCTTCTAAATATTTTCAAATACCAAACAGCAAATTTAAGTTTTTTCTTTATACAATATATTATATTCATTTATACATATTTATAAGTTGTTGTGTTAGTAAACATGTATGTTAAAGAGAATGAAATATAACAACAATTGATTTAAATGAAAAACAAAAAACAATTACATAAAAAATCCTAAATATTTATAGCATTAATATAAGTTTATTTTAAATTCACAATATTCACATAAACTTACAGATATTTGCTTTATGTACTATATATATATATACAGCACTATACATATAGTGCATAGAGCACGTAGTGTATACATATATATATATATTTATTCATGAAGATTTAAATTTTGAAAAATCAGAATTTTAATTATAGATGATGAGAATAATAATAATAACCAAGAAAAATACAAATGTTTGAATTCATCTAAAAAGAGCATAGAATAGAAAGTGATATAAGATGGATAGAGGTTTCTATTTTGTGATTTTTATATTATTTATATATATATATAATATACAGCAAATTTTCAACCAAAATTATCCACAGTGAGACCATTCTTCTGGAACTGACCACGTATCCTGAAAGTAAGCATCCTTTGCTGATGCATAACAATTCCTCGACGGCAGAATTTTTTTCCTTTTTTTTCTTTTCATTTTTATATTTTTCTGCCATAAAAAGTTCTTTGAAACTAAATACCCTATCCCAAGGTATGAGTAAAACAGTTAAAAATTTACTATCCTTTCTTATCTAGCAAAGAATATAAACATATGTATTTATATTATTTATATATATATATATTTATATATGTATATATTTTTATTAGTTTTATTTTTTACTAAATACTTGCTGAGAAGAAGAGAAGAGTGGTTGTACAGCAGTGTTCTTCAAATAAAAATACAGACTACACAATACGGACAGTTGTCACAGGAAAATGCACACTACTATACAGGCTATGCAAAACGTCAACGGTTTAACTGAAGTTTGGTGCCATCCAAACTGAGAATGCAAAAGAAGAAAATAAAGAAGAAAGCAATGAATTAGAATAATGTCAGTCCACAGGATTAAGAAAAAGATAAATAAACAATCAAGGATATAGCTTAGCTGACACTGACAAAGAAAACCTAAATATTATCCCTCCAAAAAATCAATTAATCCTCTTTACCAATTCTACTTAAAGAAATGGTATAGAGAGTGCAATTATATTTATTTATTTTAAAGCCTATGTAATCATTGTGATCCAAAAATTTATTTAAGTTGTGTAAACCTACAAAAATGGCAATATTTTTTCCTAAATAGAAGATACAAATATCTAGAACTACCTCAACATGAAAGCACACAAATATGATACTTTATTCGATTGAATATTTAAAAAGTAAGATATTTTTGTTGAAATTGGCTGCTTAGATCAGATCTCTTATATATAATTCACAGATAAATAAAGACACACCTAAAATAATTACAACAATATCTTACTGTAAGTAAGAAAAAAAAAGTTCATTTAATTAGAAAGCAGTGATATAATATAATCTTGGAGGTTTGAAGAACACTTTTTATTTGCTTGGTGATGCTGATAAACAATTGTTAAACTAGAGACATGGGTGTCAAGATCTGCATAGACAGGAGGTTATTTACATAACTGGCAAAGAAAGAGCCACACAAAATCTATTCCCGGACTTGGCTGGTTGATTTAAAGAATATAACAGTTTCAGATCCAGCTACTGAGCTATTTTTACACCAGCTATGGTGTAAATAATACGGCAGAATTGTGGAGAAGTATTTGAGGTCCTGATGATGCCAAGAAACAACAGGAACTGCTTTTACAAATGCAGGTAAGTTGGCAGCACTTGAGAATTAGGTCATTTGAGTGGAAGCCTACATTTGCTCGAGCAAACTCAGCCAGAGGGAAAGTAGAGGAGCTAACAAATTTAGGGGAATATAACAAGGACAAATGAGAAGACAACTGTATGCCATCTCCAGGAAGTTACCTACTTTGTTGGGTCTAGTAAGAGAAATAAACAAAATGAGTGCAAGTATCTTAAAATGCTGAGATAAAGTCTGTATTATGACTTAATTTGACAATGGCAGAAAATAGTTAACAGATCAGAGCAGGATGTTATCCATTGGATATATGCGATGCAAATACAGCAGTACTTAACAGCTGAAACAAATAGAATACAGAGAAGACAAATGAAAGGTTTATCAGATAAAGCAGATGCAATTTCAGCAACAAGGCATTTCTCTTGCACATGCAAGATGGCAGTTGGTAAACATGTTTTCTGTGGGTAGATGTAAGTCTTTGAATGGATGAAAATTTCAGTAAGCAAAGGAAGACAAAATGTATAAACTTATAGAAAATTGAAAAATTTTAAATCAGTTATGCAAATAACAACCAAGATAAATTGTTAAAATCTCCAAAGGTAAAAACTGCAACAATCTTTACTGAGCCAAATTCCCATAGGAAAAGCATTATTCATGGAATGCAAGAGAATAATGCATATTCCTTCAATTTTATTTAAAATTAATTAATTTAGAATCTATTTGGAAAATCTTAACGTAACGATTTACGTTATTTGAATTTACGTATTTGAATTTATTCTAATAGAGCTTTTCCCAGAATTTGTTTTAATGTACAGAGAGGTTGTACTATACAATAAGTCTGCAAATAACAGAAATCTTAAAAATTCTTTCATTTTTGCTGAACAACTTTGAGGTGATCAAAGTGAAAATTGCAGTTTTGTTGTTTGTTTGTTTTTTGTCCAAAATTCATTATCACTCGCCACAACTTCAAATTTCATTTTAAATCGTAGAACCGTAGTGTAAATAAATTGAATAAATAATATGGATAAATGTCGTATAATGCTGTTAAAGATGAAATCTACTGTCAACTAAATGCAGAACAGCAGAATTTTCAAGCAGGTGATAAGAGAGCCTTTAAAGAAATATTGCAAGCTCTAAACCTCAGAAGCAGCAGCACAGTAAGAACAAAGCAACATACATATTCTTGAACAGCATTCGGTAAAACAATTGAGACCTAACTATCGTAAAATAGTGTTGCTCAGCATCTCCAAGCAAATGTACAAGTTGATTAAATTCTGGAGAGAAATATTACCATTTTCAAACCAAACTTACATTGAACATCTTTGGACACTGTAAATTACTTACAGTTACGAACTTATAAAAACATTGTAGACTATTTGTTTATTAGAATTTTTTATTGCTTTCGTAGATAGCTATGCAAGCAAATCTCATGAAGCTTTTAATGAAGATTTATTTTGTTTTAAGAAGAATGGAATTGTCATCTTATGTAACGGCTAAATTCAAAATGAATCAATACTGAACATCTTCCATTCTTTAAATAAAAAGGGCTAATTGTCGTCATAAACTATTATTTTAGCTCATGGTTTATTATGTTCTTTATGTTTCACTTTTTTTTTTCTTAAATTCAATTTACACATGGGTGCAGAAATTAAGGAACTTTAAATTTAATTTTATTTTAATAAATCAAGACTTTTTCAATCAAAATTTAGCCCACACACATTCACAATCAATGAGTAATGAAATCCTAGGCTAAGTCCTGATGCAGTACCAAATATGCACATTACTGATACCTGTCAAAGCAGCTCTTTATGGGTCAGCATTTCTTTTGTGGTTAAGGCCACCACGATTGCTGTTCCTACAATTTTTGTTCCAAATGTCTTCACGATGCTATCTGAATGATAATTAATACGTCAAAAGTCACCAGAAAGATGAAATCAGGTCAAAGCCATACACAATACGACAATATCAGTTGTGATGATTGATCCTTTATATTTCACAGATGAGTTAAGATGTTTCCTAAGATGTGATTCTTGATATAAGTGCTTCAGGGGATAAACAGGCTCCCAGAAATCATCTAGCCAGATATTATGGTCATACAAGGATACATGCTTTTGACAGTAAAACACTTATAGCCCACATACGAGGTTCCAGGATTTTTTCTTTTTTTCTTTTTTGGAGATTCAGAATTTGCATGGATGACAATATTCATCTTCATAGAATGAGGGTTTGATTCTCGGAAATATGAATTCCTGGAAAGTTGAGATATTTAAAAAGTGGGTGGATTAGCAGAACCCCATGCCTAAACCCTATTGATCGCCCTTGATGCTTAAGATGATTCAGGATGGTAATCCACTCTCACAAGAATCTGTGAACTGAAAAATATCCTAAGGGAAGGAATGGAACATCCTTGTACTGAGCTTCCAAACCATCTTATTGGAAGCACACGGTTTTTTGTTTAGAGTCCTATGTAGCTATTGAAGAGTTGACCGTATCTTTTACAGACCCTAAATAGACTCTGGACTTGTGTGCAATGATTAGTATGATTAGAACGCATTGTTTTTGCTTATTTTACAAAATCTTACAAAGTTGTTAAATTATTTGATCATAGAAAGCTTTATTAAATTCTATGTTAAGTTTCATTTAACTACTTGCATTTATATCTTCCTTCCTTCATTTATGCACCCTAGTATTGAATAACGTTTTAATATCCCTTACTAACAGCTTTTACTGCTTTTGAAACTTTAAATATTAGATTTTAACAACACACAGCAACAACTGGAAATTAGTGATAACTATAAAACTTGTAAAAAATAAGAAGATAATAATACCCAAAACTACTATCTTCAATAAATCTAGGGGAAATTAAAATATATATTTTAAAAATTTAATTATTTGATATTTATCTTTGATTCATTTACCACAACCTCTTTGAGATTTTTCTTTGTAATAAAGAACAATTAATCATGAAATTCCATATTTATGCCTTCGTCACACACTAAAAACAGACTTTAAATTAAAATTACAATGTGAAGGATCTCAACGTTTAATGTTGAAAGAGTTTATGGTTAACTAATGTAAATTATAAACAAGCACAATTCAAATATTATGTTTGAGTAGATGAACAGATTTCTACAGAGAATTATTGCGAAATATCTAGTATTGTGACGAGATATTCAGGGGTATCTAGTCTGGACATCTTCTTTAATTCCATGTGACTTCAGTTGCCTTGGAAGTGCAAGATCTCTTTCTACTGTGCAGCCACTTGTAAGCATTTTGTTTTCGCTATCACATCGCTATCTGTGTCAGTGTTGATGACTTACAAGTTTAATACAATTGTAGCTGGTTAATGATGATATTGATGTCTGTCATTATCTTTCAATGAGGTCACCAAAATTTGAATAAAAATTCATTACTATGGTAATGTAACAGAAAAAAAAACGTACATTAATAGCATATTTAGATTCTAATATTTGCCGCAAAAAACTTAACACTGATTATAAATCATGCAATAGATAGTCTCCTACCAGATACTTTGCAACATGATCAATAAAAGAGCAGTTTAAAAAGCAATGGATTGAATTAACGGATAAACATTTTCAATTCTCATGTAACTGCAGTCACTCTGAATTACAGAAAAAAAATGCTGTGGCAATCTTTAGTCCAGTAATCTGTGAATTCTAACGATGCTGCTCTGTGGAAATATCTTCATCTACCATCACAGATGGTTAATGAAACAGAAAATTTCTCTCTGCAACTGTTTTTCACAACATATCCATAAAGAATAATTAAGAATAAATTATTTTTTAAAATTTATTTAATAAACTACAGTATCTGTTCTAGGTAGAATAGGATTTATTTAATACTGAATTTCTTTGTGAATATTCAGTGGATATTGCCCTCCAAAATGTAAAGAATAGATCTCATTTTCATAACCATTTTTTTTCTCTCCTGGATGGCAGGAAGATCTTGCTTTTCTCACTCAAAACAATGAAGAGTTGTTTTTTTTTTTAATTATTATTTTTTAGGTTGGAGATCAACTTCCTAACTCATCCTTTCCTGAAATAAAGCTCTATTTATGTCGATGTAGAGAATAACTAGGTCATTTGCAATCTGCCTGCCAAGAAATGATTAGAAATTCTTTTTCAGAATATGATGAAAGACAAATCACTGAGACGGGAGAAGGTTAAGTAAGGAAAAGATATTTTTTGCCAGAACTGTTGTCAGGTTCGGAGAAATCCACTAAGTCGGAGGAAAAGTACAGTGGAGTTCATGTGATCAGATGAAATACTGATAAAACACTGTGAGGATAAAGAAGTGAATCATCCTTAAGTGGAAGTATTGCAAAACAGTATCAGAAAGCAAGTCAGATACATTAGAGATAAATAACATTGCATTAATATATCTAGATCTTCAGTTGACTCATACATTACCTGGATAATGAAAAGAACAAAGCTCTGCAAAATGCAAGAAAACAATTACCTCAAGGATTACAAAGAGCTATTTACTTAAGAATGACGAGCAAACATGGAGACCAGTATCTACATGGCAGATTTTTGGTCTCCCACATAACATAAAAGTAACGTACAATAAAAAAAAAAAAATAAATAAATAAATAAATAAAAATCAAAAGAAAGAAAGAAAACAAAAATAAATCAAGTTCCTTATTAAACACAAATATAAAATGCAAAAGGAAAATTCCTGAGCTATCCCCTACGAGGAGTATGAATCAGTCAGCAGGGGCCCACCCCGAACAGTACCCGCCAAAGGCCCTATCCATGAGGCCGAGTACAGTTCGGGCCCCACCCTCCCCACTGACCCACCAAAGGCAGCAGCCCGAAATAAATCAAAAATCACTTTTAACAATAACAAAAAAGAGCTATTTACTGATGGATATGGACTGAGAAATCAACTTCATGACTTTAATAACAATAGTGAATTTAGGGAATGAATTGGAACTGATAGCAGATGTCCCTAAGCTTAAAATGTATTGATGTGGTGTCAAAGGAATTTTATTCATAGATTTTCTTTCACATTTTCTGGCTTAACTCAGAACTTAGCAGATACATGATCAGTAGGAATTATCTCTGGAATGACAAGCATATGAGAGGCTGAATTACCAAGTTTCATAAGGGTTCAATGGAAATGCTCATCCCAATTTCGTTAATGTTTCTTGAGACGGTGTAGGATTTTTAGAAATGATATAATGTTGATAGGAAATCTTGGAGTTAAAAGTGGAAATGGAAGACTAGTCAGAAAGATTAAAGAAAAAGTTCACTCTAACAAGCAAAAGAAGCAATGCTAATTGAAATAGAGAGATCCTAGATAACAAAAGTACTCTGTTATCTTACTGTTGTATATTTTGATGTGTAAATGATCATACCCTTGATGATCTATGTTTGATGGCTAAAGAAAAAAAAATCTTAGTGCTTTAAAAATAAATGAATTCAAGTTACTGCAGGCTTGTGTGTTGAAGAAAATCTAAAAAGTTACATCACTGAAGTGGATGAATTTTGTTTTATTGTGAATTTTAAAACATTTCCAGTTTTTGACTCTAAGTTACTCAATTAATACAACATAATGAGAAAACACTGTGTAAAAGTAACCGAGACTACATCCTAAAGATTCAGTTCTTCACCTAATTATCGTTTAAGAAATTTTGGCAAATCTACTGATGATAACTAGTTCTGCCAGAATAAAATACATTTGCTCACTTCCTGTTTCTCATCCCCAAGGGCCCTGGGCGCCGCGGCCAGGGAGGCACCGCGGCAACGGCAAAAATAAAACAACAAAATTTGAAAAAATTAAGTTAGATGTATATAATGTATTTTTTAAAGTTAGGTATAACTAAATTTTGAATATTACGTTGTAGGTATTTATGCGTCACTCATTGTGTGTTTAACCCCATTATATTTACATATATTTGATAGTGTCGCGGCATGTCGCTCGCTGTGTGTTTGAATCCTTACAGATAGTTATAATGTCGGGTGAGTGCTCGTGGGATTGAGTTGGGGGGGGGGGGCGCCTGATGAAATCTTGCCCCGGGCGCCAACAAACCACGCGACGGTACTGTCCAAGGGACTAGTTAAAACCTTCTTAAAACATCTGGATAGTACTTTCAGAACCCACAAGAGATAATAGAAGACGCAACATAGAATTTCATGTTTAATTGTTCATACAAGGAAGACCACAAGGATGCCAAACAAACAAGTAATTGTTGAATGAAATCATCATCTTAATAATACAACAATAATAATCAACAGAATTGTCTTGCTTGCTATGAAACTCATGAATTTAGTCTCTGTTGAATGCTATTAGAATCTCAGTAATTATTTACAGTTTTTAAAACTGTAATTACTAAAATTCTCTAAAAGTTAGTTTTAATGTTAATTGATTTTAATGTTATTTACATGTAATGTATACATATTTGAAACAATCTGAAAAAGAAATCTGATTAAGAAAGAAAAAAAAAAATTGAACTTTTTTTAACGTGCGGAAAGAACTTATATAGAAGAAACATGAAACACGCACAAATAAATAATGGTGAAAAATAAAAGTTATATTTAATTGTTTTCTATAATTTTTATGAAAAAAAAAAAAAGGATCAACAGGTCAATGAAATCTCATTTAAGCCATCCAATAAACTTGAATTGATTTTGTGATTCATAACGTCTTGAATCCACAAAAAGAAAAAAAAAATCACAAAGGCAAAAAAAAATACTTTAAAACATTTCAACATAAAAACATTTCAACACTTTCAACATAAACATTTATACATTTCTATCTAGGAACTGCAGTGTATATTGATTACCGCTTTAAGCTTTATCAGTAGCAAACAACTTCAAAAGCAAACTGCATTCTTTATTACTAAAATATTTCTTGCAGATTTTCACATACACTTTTACATTCATGCACAACAAAAAAAAATAAACCAAAAATATATATATAAAAAAAAAGGAAACTAAAAAATAATTTTTTATGGTTTTGTGAAAACAAAAAAGAAGCAAGTGAAATCTGCAGCCAAAAACTCTTCAGGCTTTGAGTTCTATCAATAAAATTTCTAAAGACTTAATCTAAACAATAGGCTTATTTATAATTAAGATAGTATATTGCCCATCTCAATAGAAGGCATTTTTTTCCCACTTAAATAGCATTGTTGATTCACTCTGTATATATAAAAAAAATTATTCAATAAAATTCAACCCTTGTTTTTCTTTGCTTTCAGTTATTTATTTACATATTTTTAAATTTTTATTTTCTTCAATTACTTCTTTTATTTAAATGGCTCAATATTTATACTGGATAGCTGGTAGATGTTATCAAGAAATTAAATATTTCTTTGGGTCTCTTTTAAAGATTTTTCTTTTTTACTTTACTTTAGCTCATATCAACTGGAATTTGATAATTATTGAGACAACTAACCTAAACTAAATAACCTATATCTTAATAATATTTTATTTAAAAGATTTGGTCGATTACACTTAATAATGGTTAATAGTTTACAGACACCTTTCTGTAACAAGGTGACCCGCCGGCTTTTACAAAACGAAAAGTGCCTAAAGCTAGCTATATCCCTGATCAATGATGGACATGCTTTGAAGTAGCGCATGCAATTACTCCACCACATCAAAGGAGACAGCAGTGGAAAGATGTCAACATCAAGGGTTTTTAGTAAACAAACTTAAGAAACAACAAAAGCCCAATAGAGAAAGACAACATCTAACAACCCATCATTGGACAAGGGGAGTTTAATGCTATGGGAGCTACAAACTACAACATCAATTGCAGAAAAGCCAATTGTTCAATAGGTTAAATGCTTTTTTTTTAGTATTACTTTATTTTGATTTTCTTTTGTTTATACTAAAAGACATCTGGTTTCATTTAATGTTTTATCAGTTTAAATTTTATTTTTTTTACACTTTTAAAGCATTTTAAGCCTAACCTACAACTTGGGCCGAAAGTTTCTTACCTGACTTAATCCCTTCACCACAACTATCTCCTTTTTACATGAAGGTAACTTTGTAATGAATCAAGATAACATTCAATTACAATCTTAAAACAAAAGCAAATGATCTCCCACAGCGAATCATATTATGAAATTGCAACGTAAAAACTCATCTTAAGATACAGCCTTCTACGGAAGTATCAGGTTTTAATGATACAGAAGTCTAACCTCACTGGCAGACTTTTAAGCTTTTATAATTCGGATTCATTAAACTTAATGTCGCCTCTGTTGAAATTTACTTTGCACTTTCATAAAAGATTAATGAACATCTTTGTAAGGTAATGAAAATGGTAATGACAACTAAACATCAAAAAATAAATATGACATTAAAAAAAAAATAATAACAAACAAACAAATATAAAGTAAGCAGCAACTGAAAATAATAAGCAGTTGATAAATAAACATAATATATAATCAGCAGACTGCAAAGCAGCCTCCTCATGGAAGTAAAGTATTCCTGATGTTAGGGAATGATCACCTTGAAATCTAAAACTGTATTTTAAAACCTTCCAAATAAAATAATGAGACAAGGAGTTATTTTTTTCGCCCCAGTTATTCTGAAAAATTAAGATTAATGTCCTTTAATAACTTAAAGGAAGGATCTGGATATAATGAATGATAGCAGGAGAAAATGGAGGAGAGGGATTATTCTACTGTCAAAAAATTTCTCTTTCAAACTCTTCAGTCATTCGATATAAAACCACAACAGGAGAAAGTAATTTTATCTAAGTGACGTACATCTTTCCATAATGTCAATGTAAAATAAATATATTTTATTGTTTTTCTGTAGCCTGCTTATTGTAATGTTTTTCTTATTATTTAACTTTATTGTAATCTTAGTTCTTTTTTGATATATATAAACCTATGAAGAAGGCAATTGGCGTGTAAAAAATCGCCGAAAATTCGGTTTTTACCATATCTGAATTTGTGTGTGAGTTTTTATTTTACACATTGAAAGTAATTTTAGTTTCAATGTAGAAGCACAGAAGAAAAAAAAAATATTGCCATTTAAAACAAGTGATTATTTGATCCTTCTGTTAATGTACATAGCCAAGTTGACTTTGTAACTTAACTTTTACAGGATAGGAAATCCCTTGAGCAGAAGATCCTTGGGATCAATTCCTCAAGACACCGTAATTTTTTTTTTAACAGTAAGTTACCTCAAATGAGGCCTAAGGCTTTATCTAATCATCTGCAAATAATTAGCAGGATGTCCTTTCTGGGAATGAAGTGAATTAATGACTGCACTGTCAACTGACAACACTGACTTTTTTCTTATTTAATCTTAAGAATGGATTAGTTGTGTTTTTGGAATAAGTCATGAAGTGGGCTAAAAAAACCATTGTAATTCGTAATCTTTTCCAAATTAATTTCTCTCTTATATATTGATCATTGATTAGCTCTAAAATAGCAGAAATCCTATTGTTTCTGTTTCCATCATTTTATTAATGGCTACTGAAGCTATTTCAGACCTGAAATAAAGCATCCCTTCATTAACAATAAAAGCCTTTTACAATCTGAGAGATAATACTTGTAAACAAGTGTAGAAAAGATGCTAAGAAGTACCTGATAAATAACTGTCTGATTATTTTTTTATACGTTTGTTTATTTATTTTAGAAAAATTTCTTTGTAGGTTTAATTTTATAAAAAGAATAACATCTACATAATATTTGATAGGACAGATCAAATTCAGCTCTAGTAAATCATGAATTTTTCATATAAGAATTAAAAATATCTTATTTTTATCTATTCATAACGTATTTGAGTACTTAATGACTAATGATACCATGTGACTTCACCAACAGGCATTAAAAGACTGGAAACAAACGCTGAAGACCAGAGATACTCTTCTAATGAAACATACAGCTGTTACTTTTGAATGCCCAAACCTAAAGAAAAACTTATACAACAATTTTAATTGATTTTTATTATTATTATTTTAATTTTAAAGATAAATCCTAAGGAACAAAAACAAATAATTGCTGGGCTAGCCTGCAATTTGCAGTTGATCTACTGATTTCACTGAACATCTGCTAAACAGAATTCAATGAAAGTTAATGAATTATGCCACATCCATGCTAATCGCATATGTAGGAGGGAGACGTTCTATGATCAGCAGCCGGCCTATATAGAGTGCCAGTCCAAAATATAGACTTCAATATTGTTGTTTTTTCCCCCTAGATATTTATATAATTGGAAGATTATCCAGTTATGTTAATCAACATCTGTTTTAAGACTATTCAAGAAAATGTCCACTTTCTTTATGTTATGATTCTGCCTATTGTTGATCACTTTAATTTCAACATCGGATCCATTTAAATATAGGATGTTTTATTTTTAAAAAAATCTGTTTTATTACTTAAAACTTGAGTAAAATTTGATGAATACAAAAAGGCTCTAATACTCCGAAGATTTTATTTTATGTTATTTTATTTCTAATACTCTATAAAATATTTTCATAATTTTTCCCATAATCAAATAAAGCACTTAGAATAATATAGTTCTTTATATATATATATTTCAATCATGAAACAGGGATGTGTGATGGAATTTATATTTTGTAAAGATCTTTTTGAAAAAGTTAGCCTATGATGCTTTATTCACTGTCTTCTCCAGTTATCCACTAATCTAATAAGTAAATTATAGTTTCTCAAAAGTTTTATTCTTATGCAAGCAGTGATTACCTGCTATTATTATGCCCACCTCCAGTGAAAGTGGATTTCTCCTTGTGATTCATAATCACAGCAATTCTTTCTGCCACATTATTGTCAGCTGACCATATCAAATCTTCAGTTTCTATTGCAGTTTTCATTTACTCATAAACATTAATTATAATTGGATATTAAGATAAACATAAGTAAAACTTGCCTCTTTATGGAGTATAGAAGGTTAGAAAATATTGAGGGCTATATGGAATGTTTTACGTGCACAGGAGTTCATTGAAATCATTTATAAAGCCGTATATCTGAATATGCTTTCACAAAGATAATTTATACAAAAATTAGGTACACAAATTTGACTAGTTTCTCCGTCGAGAGACGGTATTATCAACGGAGAAACTAGTCGAATTTGTGCACTTCATTTTTGTATAAATTATCTTTGTGCAAACATATTCAAGTCTACGGCTTTATAAATGATTTCAATATTGAGGGCTTTTGCTTACTGTTTTCTGTACCAACTTTATAAATGATTTTTATTTGAAAAGTAACCACCAATACGTGTGGGTCTGGTAACCCAGTGGTTTAGGAGCTGATTTGCAGACTGAAAGAGCCCTGGTTCAATTTCCAGAGGTGGCCAGACAGACTCTAGGGATTTCTCAGCTCTCTGTCAAATGGATACCAGGTTTCCAATGGGTACCAGAGTTAAAGACGGGCGGGCATTGGGCTGATCATTTGACCTCAACTAGTTTTATTGGTCGAGAATTGCTAGGAGCCTAAACCTGTGGCACACCCAAGAGCTTCCATGGTTTGTAGTGGTACAGCTTTTAACCATGAATATATAATATTATTTTGTGTTATATTATTAAATACTTCAATAATAACAACGCTTGATTACTATCCAGTAAAATAACTGCCGATTTCTAACTAACATTACTAACATATTTTATAAACACATCATATTCAGACTGTTTGAAAGGCTGGCTTGCAAAGTAGATAGATTTGCAGCCCATGAATGGTAAAGTATCTTCACATTTACCCAATTTACTTTCTATTGTTTGAAATGGAGAGAGAATGCTCTGATCTATTAATCAGATGTGACTTTGTTGGTTTATTTAAAACATCTAGGCTGTATCAAAACAGTAGGAAACAAAGCATTGTAGCAATAGATGTACAACAAAAGCAAAACATTCTGTAAATCATTTTGATTATCCACTGCAACTGCAGACATATTCCTGTAGCAAGTAGACTGATGAAGCTGATGTCATGAATAATTGTTGTTAGATAAAACATTTGCTTTTTTAACAGGTTTATCAGGGCCTTTTTTTAAATTTTGGATTTTACAATTACATTGCTAAATTCTACCAGATATTTTAACTCTACATTTCATGAATTAGTGGAATAGTTGTTGTATATCCCTCAAGTGAAATTCCTTAACAAATATTTGTAATAAACCCCCTTTTTTTCTAAGCAAGCCCAACTTAAAAATATAAGTCATATCATCTTTCACTAATCAAAAAGATGATTCCAAGCACTTCTTTAAACACTTCTAAAATCAAATCTAAAACTTCCATTCGGTTGATAACCATAACTTAATTGTAGAGCAATAAAAAAGAAAATTATGAATTGCAAAAAAAAAGAAAAATATTGGCAAAAAAAAAAGAAAGAAAAAGAAATATATGTATATATAATAAGCAAAATAAACCATTATGTTAGGCTTTTGCAAAAGAAAAAAAAGTAATAATAAATCACACATTTAAAAAAATATCAATATGAATCAATTTCAAATCAGCAAATAATGTTAAATATATATAAGGACATCAATTATAAATTTTAAAGTTTAAGCTCAAAAGATATGTAACATATTAGTGCAAAAACCAAAAAGAAATAAAATTATAGAAAGAAAGGCTTAAGGAAAAAAGAAAAGAAAAGAAAGAGACAGATAATGAAAGTAAAATGTGCAGTGAGAAAAAGTAGTTAGGTGAATTTATGAAAGTGAAAGTGCTTGGTTGTGGCTGAAAATTAAAAGACAAGACAGCGTTTAATCAAAAGAGAGAGATTATATTTATAAAGTAAACTGAAGATAACAGAGGCAGTTGAAGTTAGTGCAATAACGAAAGTTTCGAAAATTTAAAAAAAAAAGTGAAGACAGTTCAAGGAGAAGAAGGAAAAAAAAACACTAAAAAAAAAAAAACCATTCAGTTTACATTTTTATAAATTTTTATTTAGTGACCATTAGAAACAAACAAAAAAGAAATATATATATATAGTTTTTATTATAATTTAATCTTAATATCATTCCTTATATTTATTTTAATTAAAGAACTAAAATATCAACTTTTCATTTGCCCTTCTTTTTAATATCAAAGCCTGAAATCATTCAAATTTAAACATTAAATAATGATCATTTGGAAACTGTGTTTAATCATCTTATGACTAATTAGAAATAGTGAACATAAACTTAGTTACTAAATAAAACTTATTCCTAATATAATAATTATGTATTTATGTATTTTATTTCCAATAGTTTAACAATAACAAAACCTCAGACCCAAGGATTTTTAATAGTTCTGTAATTTTTGTTTGACTTTTTTTTAAAATAAATTATCCAATATATTGGAATCATTAATCCCATTAAATATTTCAATGCAAATTTCTGCATTCTTCTGTAATGAAGAAAATGAACAAAATACATCCCATCCTCATGTAAATTTGATGAATAAGGAAAAAAAAATTGATGCTTGACGATTTCAAATATATATATTTTTTTTTATATTACGCATTTAAAAAAATTTAACTGTAACCTTGTTTGCGTAGTTTCTTATCGATTTAATAGTTTGTAACAATAATGATGACAATCTCTTCTAGTATGTATATGTTGTCAATTAATTATCTTTGAGCTTCAAGAATTATCTCCAAGTAAAAATAATTTTTTCAATCAGAAAGAAGAAAGATTTTGCTGCAAGAATTCACTGAATTTTATTCATTCAAGATAGTTCCTAAAGAATGAAAATCTAAAAGTGAAAAAAACAAAAGAAATCACTGAGCATCAGATTACAACAACCGATCTAATAACTACCAACTCTTAGATGCCTCCACAAATTTTCTGGTGCTTTTCAGAGCAGCAGGTTCTGACAGGAATTTATCTAACATCACTAGCCAGCTTTGGTGTCTTCTTTCCAACATGTACAATCCTTTTTAGGCCTTTTGAGCACACGCTTGTTAGAGCAGCCCTGAGCAGTCAACAAATGCTTCTGGTCACTACAACTATAGTATCAATCATTCTCTCTTTCAAGCTTTATCAAATTACTTTCCTTTTACCATTGCATTAGCTGCTATTCCTGTTAAGTAACATGCTCTGCCCATGCTGCATTCAACTTGCATAGATGTAGATGATTATAAAAATCTGATCCATGAATGCATAAAATGCATTATTGATTATAAACCATCCTTAACATTAAATCACAATAAAGTTATTAATAGAATGAAACAAATAAACAAAACAATGACCATTAAGCTAAAAAAACATCAAAATATAAATTAAAAATAAAAAGGGCAATTAGTAATTTCCCGCTAGTTCTGGGCTTAGCATGTAAAGGATTAACTTGTAAAGGAAACATACACATAATAGTCAATTTAACATGTGTTAAGGATATATAACAAGAAAAAAGCATAAAACGCACTCAATTAAAGGTTCACTGAGCTATTTTTAGAATTTTCGTATCGGGAACCCAAGACAGACTGTTTTGAGATTCCAATCTCTCGTCAGTTGGGTTCGTCCAGTACTAAATAGCTCAATAATATTGAGTACTGCGCAAACCCAAATGATGAGAGATTGGAATCTTGAAACGGTCTGTCTTGGGTTCCCGGTACGAAAAATTCTAAAAATAGCTCACTGAACCTTTAATTGTGTGCGTTTTTATGCTTTTTCTTGTTAATGCACATTAAATTTGACTATTATGTGTATGTCTCCTTTACAAGTTAATCCTTTACATGCTAAGCCTTGAACTAGTGTGGATTAAGTTATTGCCCTTTTTATTGTTAATTTATATTTTGATAGAATAAAACAATTTCAGCAGAAGCCAATGAGTAACTTTTGAGATATTACTCAAGCTATATGAAGAAAATGTGCCTAGAGTGGAATGTGCTTCATTAGATGTAAAGAGGCATTCCCAGCATTATCAGTGCATAAATTTAGCCAAATATGATAAATTCAAAGAATAAAACAGAAGATTATACCAGGAAGTGGATGAGAGAACAGCAGCTTTAGAACAAGTAGTAAGAATATGAAATTTTTAAATAAAGAATGAATTAATACTGCAAAGGGAAACAAAGATCTTCATGAGGCTAATCATTGGAGACAGTTAAATATTATTGTTGAATCAACCACAAAATAAAAAGGTAGTGCATTAAATGGTCGCCATTTTGAACAAAGTCTTTACTTCAAGAACGATATTAAAAATTAGCAATTTTTTTAACAACAGGCCTATTGTTAAAAATTAGCAAGAAAGTCAATTTTATGGAAATTTATCCTCTGAGAATTAGACTGTGATTACTGTTCTGTCTGAAAACTTCTGCCTACAAACCAAGCAACAGTTCATGAATTGATAACCCACATCCTCTATTACCTCCTTATGGATCTAAGTGGCTCTTAGTTTCATTATTATTGTGACTCTTTTGATAAAAGCATTTGTTTAAATAATTCCCAAACGAGTAAGGGTTTTAAAATCAGAGCTGTTAGGCGTCCATTCTTGTCCATATGCAAAATGATCATGAAACCAATGTGGAATCAGATGTAAGTCAAACATGTCAAGCAGAAACTCCAAAATAACATCCATCGTTTGTGGCTCCCTTTCAGCAACAGCTCAATTTCAGAATCAACAATAACTGACCATAGGAGAAGAACATTACCATTACTGTTCCATTCTGCAAAGCAATTAGAAAAGCCAATTAAGAAGACTACACATTAAATCAATACTAATGACAGAAATAAATCTTAAATGCATGAAGACAGTTTCTAGTTGTCAAAGTCAAATAAACTCAAGCTTAAATATTGCAGCAAATTATCTACTAATATTTTTTCAAGATTACGTAGTACGGTATCCGCTACATATTTGCCCCCGAATTCTGTGTTTTGTTAATGTAATGTCACGCACTGCCAACAATGAAAGGTAAAGTTTGTTTTATGTGTTTAATAAAGATTCATTGGTTATAGTATGATAAAATAAAATTAGGGCATTGGATTAATATTTTCTTATTTTATCTTTAAAACATTTTTTTTATTAAATATTAACACTAAACATTTACTTCAGAGAAGCTATTAGAAGGTGAAAAGTTACATTCAGCTTTTTATGATTCTTTTTACATATCCACAAATGCTTTAACTAAGGTTGAACATTACTTACCTCCTATAATAACTACAATGATAAGGCCGATAACAACCATAATGATCATCATCTGAAAACAAAAGTATTAACATCATTTTAATGACAAGTTATTGTTATTTTTATTAATAATGAAAAACTAATTCAGTCGGTCAGTGCAAGAACGTGCCAAGTCCAAACATATGAAAATTCCAGGTCAAAGTGTTTTAGGTGTCTTGAAGCACCAGTGCTGTGGTATATGGAGCAACTACGTTTCAAGTCCATTGCAACTGCCTTGCTGAGGCTGGCATTACGCAATGGTGACAGCAATAACATCCCAAGTAACGAATCTAGAAAGTTTTTCTTATTTATCTCAAAATAAAGTTACTTGGACTTGGGACATTCTTGCACTGACCAACTCAATTATATTGATTTATTCTAAAGATCACATTTTATTCCAATTTTAACTGAAAACTAAAGTACTTAATTATTTCTTTATTTATATTTCCTTCTCAATTTTAAATTAGTTCATTATTTTGAATGTTAAAACGTTATGCTATTATGAAATACTAAATTGTACATTTAATTAAAAAAAATTAAGTCAAGTTAAGTTATAATGTAAGGAAGTCTCCTTTGGTAAACTTACAAATGTAAACATAATAATTTATCTATTACGAAATCATAATAATCCATTAAAATAACCTGTACTTTGAAATTAAAAATACCCTTTTTGGTGTAATGGAACTGAAGATTCTTTCTTTTCTTTTTATACTTTTCAAGATTAAAAAAAATCAACTTAAGATTCCATAAAGAAATCAGACCACCCTTTTCTTTGACTGATGTTAATGTTTCAGTTTGTTTCAAGTGGAAATACAAATGTTGTCATTCCATGTTATATATTATTTCTCAGTTTTTTTAGATTTCTTTTTATTTTGTATTTCATCAATTCAACTTTGCATATCTACTCAGTATCTAAAAATAACGATATCTTTGATGGTCCTGTCTTTCTAATTTCTTTTAAGGTCTCAGAAAGTTTCTCTATATTGTTGTCAATCAATGGCTGTATCTCTTCTGTTTACTATCATCCATCACTTCCACAAGAAGAGAATCTCTTTTGATCTTATGTAATGTATCTATATATACATGGATACATCATTAACCAATTCTTCATTTGTTGGTGCTTCAATTAACCAACACTTTTCAAATTTTAATCATACCCCATACAATCAACCATGTGCCTTGCTTAACCGACTTATTTGTCATATTTCGATGATCAACTGTTTGCTTCTTCTCTTAGTCATCTTAATTCATTCAGTCAGTTATGGAAACTTTTCTTGGTGAATCTTATATTTGTGCTTATAATAATATACAGTGAAACTTGGATAATTCGAAGTTGAAGGGACCAGAGAAAAAGTTCGAAATATCCAAAAATTCGAATTACATATATTCTCTCAAACAGAAGAGATAAATAAAAAAGATTAACTCCACGATCAAAGATTTAACACAAACTTTATCTAAGAATACTGCTACATTTGTTTTTTTTTTCATTAAATCAAACATTTTTTACTAGCTTAATTATTCATCACTTAAAAAAAAAAAAGGCAGATATTTTTAATTGCTTCATTGAATGCAATCTTTGAGTCATAGCATATGATTCCAACCTATCAATTGATATAAAAATACATTCCAACCCTCGCTTTTATTTTCCTTAGAAAGCCCGTTAAAATAAATAATGTATCTTAGCTGAGAAAAGTCTCAGGAACAATTTTTACCGTAATATTTTTAAGGACAATTGGTACGAAAAATTTGAATTATCCAAAATAAAATTCAAATTATCCACAATTTTTTAACATTATTTTAATACAGAATTCTAGAGATAGAGCAAAAAATTCAAATTATCCAGAATTTCGAATTAAACAAGTTCGAATTATCCAAGTTTGACTGTATTATCATATATATAGTGCATTAGTTAGGAGTTTTCAATGGTCAAAATGCATCTGCAACCTAAATGAAGGTTATGCTTTGCTATTCAACTATGTTCACTACTGAAAGGTGCTCTGGTCTCTAACCAGAGTGGGATAGGTGGGAAATGTTTGTAGGTAACTTCAATTGTTTCCCAAATTTATCTGTTTCTTGTCTTCAGTTCTATATATTTTATTACTAATATATTTGCAAAGCAACAATAAATTGAAAAGCTTTTTCTTTAGACCAAAAGCTCCATTAGTTACTTTAGTTACTTTTTTCGGAATTTAATCTAGTCTTTTTGAATTGTAGAAGGGGGAGAATTAAAGCTTCTGCATCCTGTGTCTCTATTTTCCATCTTTGAGCTTGTTTTACTCATTCAGTGGTTGGGTGGCTCTTACACAGTAATGGAGGTCCTGAGTCTGAAAGATACTTCAGAAGGAGGCATATATGACAAGCACAGATTTCTTTTTTTATAATGATCAGTTCAGTTCTCCAAGACTCTTGAGTTAGCAGTTTGGAACGGAACTCCTAGACTTGTGACCCTTCGCATAACATTGCATGCATATGGCAACTGATCTTCATATTTCGGTGTATGGTAAGTGTTCCTTAGGGTTCTATCCTTATGCAAATCAAAGTAGAGTGGGCGGGCCTATTGACTTCAGTATTACGAGTAAAGGCCACGAGTTGCTAGCTTATTAATCTCTCTGTGGAAATTAATAAAGTTGTTGATCAAATGAAAGAGGGATAATTGCTAATAGGTCTTTGTACATATGCAACTGAAAAGAGAAATAGTTTTTGTATTACAGCCCCCCCCCCCCCCCCAGACATAGACCTCCTTGATGTTATCAATTTTTTTATAATATAGTTAGCAAATACTTCTGGCAACAATGCACTCTATTAATACCATTTAATTTCCCTTTGCCCTGTGCTTTGGAAGTTGTAATTTATTTAGTCTACTCCATTAGATACTTTAGTTTTCTCATTAGAAGAAGTCAGTCAGCATTGCTTATTAACTGTCATGCTAACTTATATCCATACAATATTCCTGCTATTCTTATTTGCATTTTGATAATAAACACAAATATTGGAACACAATCTCTATTGTTAATATGTGTTGACTAGAGTTTTTTTTTTTTTTACTACTGGTTTTTCTATCTACACCCGAGCCCCAAGAAATTTATTTTCAGTTGCCTCCTTGGTAATGTTGTAGTCAAAATCTCATAATATTTACTATCAAGTAATTTTAGCTACAGTCAGTTTTCGTTTACGAGAGCCTTCAATGCTTTTGCGCATGTGTCAGGTCTCCTTCGATTTCTTCCAAATAGGGGCGAGGAAGAAGTTTACTATGTATAGTGTTAGTTTACTAGTAGTTGCGTTCTATTTGCGCTTTTCGGGAAAGAATTATGGAAAGAATTAATACTATTGCAAAAATGCTCCTCGTTATTTTTTTTCTTAAAAGCGAAAATGTCCAAAAGAATTTCTTAGGAAAATACCATCTCAGCGTATCACACCTCTGCGGAGTAAAATCGTCCCCAATTGGTAGCTCTGCCATTCATAAACGGACTGTACTTAAAACAGTCACAATACAAATAACACTGTTTAATAAAATGTAAAAAAATAAAAAAAAATAAAAATCCTCTAGTAAAATTATATGTAACAATAGATTTTTCTCTGCAATTTATTTTCCAAGATTTTCATTAACAGTATTTTTAAAGTTTTTCTTTTAGGAAAGTTAGATCATTGAAGGAGTTTAAAGTCACAAAAAATAGGAATTGAAATGAAAATTTAAAACTGTAATTATTTTTCATAGGAAGCCCAGTGGTGCCTCAAGAGAAAAAATGAACAATAAAAAACTCTCTAATGAAAATTAGGGAGAAAATTCATGTGCCGGCCGTTCGCCTGCCTCAATGAATTTTCACACTAATTTTTCATTAGTGAGTTTTTTATAGTTCATTTTTCTTTTGAGGCACCACTGCGCTTCTGATGATTATTCAAATTAGCCTCAGTACAGAGACCTTGTTGTCAGTATTCCTATATTTTGAGACTGCTCTTGGCTGATGATTGCCAAAAAGCGTGAAACAGCTGTTCCAGGATGTCACTTGATAAACAATTTGGTCTCACCCATTGTTGTCATTAATTTTATTTATGAGTTTAAGCAACAGAGTTGTCCTTCTAATAACCCTAATAACATTTACAGTGCTAGCGCTCAAGAGTTGAAACTCCCAGAATGAAAAGCAGATTATAGATTGTCCTTTCCTGGCAGTTCGCTAACATTATTGAAATAAAAGAGAAGCGACCTCTTCTATTTCTGTTAGTGAACTGCCAGGAAAGGACAATCTATATTCTGCTTTGCATTCTGGGAGTTTCAACTCTGAGCGCTAGCACTGCTTCCAATCATAAAACAAAATCTATTTAAACATTTCTTACCTTCATATTCTTCCACCAAAATTTGCTTTTGAGTTTACCAGCTTGTTTCTCAAATTGTGAAGCTCCCTGTTGTAGGGCATCTTTTGTTGATAAAAAATAAATAAATAATAATAAATCAATAAATTTTAATGGCAATTATATATATAAATATGAAAACACTTCAACATTTAAAATTGGAAAATCATTTTGTTACAAAATGAAATTTGTAATTAAAAAAATAAATGAATTATTAAAGAATGTAATGAATTTTGTGTGTAAAATTAAAAATTAAGAAGAGCAACCTCCAGGAATATTTAGATTAAATTATCTAAATTATTTCAATTTAAAACTAACACCAGATGCTACTGATGAAACAAATGATAAATTGATGTACATATCATTGCAGAAATAGAAATATGGTTTTTGAATTGGAATCTTATAAATTCCCTGTTTTTTATGCAGCTTATTATAGAGTAATAATATAAGTTAATTCATTCATATATCACTTTATCTCCCTATTTGAAATATATAAGAAAATTATAAAAATATAAATTTTTATAAAAAAAAATAATTATATAAATAAAAGATTGCTATAACTGATGTACAACAAAAAATGGTGGCAATATCGATAGGATGTTTGTAGAAAACAGTTTCTGTGTTAGCATCATTATAGTAAATTAAGTGATTGTTCTAAGGGAGATATAGTGATTAGATAAAGTGAGGAAATGTCGTGCTGGGTGGGACAACGATATTAAATAGGGGCTTTTCATTCTTATATACTTTATTATTTTGAAAAATGCAATTGATTAATTATGCAAATGGCAATGCAAATCTTTAAAGTATAGACGATGATTTTGCCTTTCTTGATAGATATATGTTTTTGGGATATGATCATATGATCATCATTATCTTCTCTGCTAGTTTCAATGTAAATGCTGACATTTAACTTTTTTTTTTTTTTTTAAAGTATGACCTGAAACGTTTCTCAAACTGTCAGCATATCAGATAAAAGAGTAATTTCTCCTGACAGTATAGAAGAATATCTTTGATTCTTCCCTGATTATTAATTTTAATCAATGTGATTCAGTATCTTAAAAAATGATTAAATTTAAGTGCAAAGTAGACAAGACAAAAAATTCAAATGCTTTAATGTAAAAGAATAGATTGAAATCCTTGGAGTGAACTACAGAAGCCATTCAAATGAAATTGGAAAAGGAATAAAATACATATCAATCAGGGGATGACAGCATTGCAGCATGTTTGGGGTTTATAAGCAAGCAGGCCCACAGTTCCATTTTGGGAGTTTGAAAAGATCAGTTGTTCAAGATGGAAGCAGTAAGCACCAAACAAGTGATGCAGTTTTACCAAAGAGAATGTGTAAAAACCAATAAATATTCTTTCATTAAAGTTGGCTCAATAAAATGAATCCTGCTTTGG
>JAFIDM010000004.1:23943339-23956501 GCA_023159025.1 Thereuonema tuberculata | reverse complement strand
TCATTCATAAACTTGTATTTGCCCAAAGCAGGATTCATTTTATTGAGACTTAACTTTAATGAAAGACTCATGAGACTTAACAGGAACAGACCTGAAGGATACTGTGCTTTTTCCAGTATCAAGTGCTTGTTGCTAAAAAAACCATTGATGTTTACTGGACATCTTGTCCATTTGGATATGTATTTTTTCCTATGTCATTTCCATAGAGTCTGAGGATATAGACTCTGAGTCATATACACGAGCCATCATACATTTCTTTGGAAATAGGCTGCATTTACCTTCACTTTTGCAGCAAATTTATACAGTGTTAACTTCTCATGTAAACAATAACCAGCCACAAACTTGAAACCCTTTGAAAACTTTTCCTTGCATTCTCAGGCAAAGTTTAGAGTATCCTTTATCTGCTTTGGAGTGATAATATATTGCCTGAGGTTTGTTGGTATCATTTAGGTACAACCACACTCATCTAGAGTCACAACAAATTTCCATTTTTCACCTGCATGATAAAGTTCATACGGTTTTCAGGCATTTGTGAACTGTTCATAGCCGCTCTGTCAGCTTGTGACCTTGTGCTTTGTGCCGACTCTCCATTTGCAGGTTTTCCCCAATGATATGGCCTATGGTTCCCTGTGATGTACCCAGCCTCATAGCTATAGCATGTTGTGTAAAGGAGTTTTCTTTGTGAGTCATTTCCTTCACGTCATGCATTGATCGAGGAGCGGGGCTGCGGCAATGTTTCAGTGTACATCCTTGATTTTTGGAGCCAAATTTCTGTTCCTACATATCACATGGCGAACATTTCAACCACGTGATGCTCGACCAGTTCAATTCAATTTCAGCCATCTTAACTGACTCAACCCTCTGTAAGAGAAAATCACAAATTAAAATTAGTAAATTGCCGTGAAGACGATAGGGACCAGATAGCTCAAGCAATATGATGCTTATGTATGGGCTACAGGATCAGGCATTTTTCCTTGATTATTTCTCCTTTAGATAGAAACCAGGACTTACCCAAAATTCTGTAAAAATGGTTACTGGCTTTCTTTCCAGTGGCTCAGTAGTATAGGATTAACTACTGCATAGAAGAACCTGACTCAAGTCGTACGGTTTATCCCACCCTTTGTAAAGTATAGATAGGCTTCGTTTCCCAACCTTAAGGGCATATGAGCAATTGCGGCCCTAACATAGTAGAAAGATTTCTTAAGTTGGACCTAATTTTGAATGGCAGGATGATCTATTTATCTGTTTGTTACTACAGATGACAGTTGTTACATTAAAAAAAATCAACAACCAAAAGCAGTGAATAAGTGCCATCACTGATATAGAAAGCAATGGAGCAACACTAAATGTTATACAGAATTTGATCATGCTGAAGGTATCCAAAGTTATGCAGATTAAATCCAAATTACAGGCCTATAATTTGTATTTAATCTACATAACTTGAGATACCTTTAACCTTAACTTTGATAATCTTCCCAGTCAAAGAATCTGATCGTTAGATAAGGAGGAAGATGAAATTTAAACCCTTCATCAATGAATGATTCTGAACAAATTGTAAATTAAAATATATGCTTGGGATAACATGAAACTGTCTTCTGGCAGTAGCTTATTAAGACATCAAGTAGCATTGACAGCCAGGAAGCCAGTAACTAACGTTTCTCACCTGGTACAGAAACAAACAAGAAATTTCAAACTTCAACTAGGGTTGCCATCTCAGACTAAGCCGAATAAGAGATACATTAGTGCCATTCTTATATAAAAAAAAAAAAAAAAGATATATATTTTTTTGTTGGTGATCTTTACCCTGTTGTAGTGGTAAGGGAAATCCACTCAATTGTTTGTCTTAAGTACAGCCCAATAACATTTTGAGCAATTCAATTTGATTGCAATTTAACAGTGAACATAAAAAATATAGTAACAAAGATTTGTTCTGCAAATGAAATGAAAATAATTGAAGTTTTTTTTTTGTTTTGTTTTAACAAATTTTCAATTATTAAGATAAAATTAAATTCTAAAATTAATAATCTTTATTAAAATTAACAATTATACTGGTCAATCCAGTTGTGAAAAGGAACACACTATTTTGGCATTACATGAGGGTTAGGTGGCAAACCTTACTTCAACAAACACTGAATAAATCCTAATTAAAAAAAGAAAAAGAAAAAAAAACAAAACATTTTTACCAGATAAATTGTAGAAGCAAAATGTAATGTTACTATTTTGAATAAAAGCAAAAGAGATAGGCGAGATAGGTAAAGTGAGTAGCAGTAATATTCCCGCGACAGTAGTATAAGGAATCTCAGTAATAAGAAACTTGTCATTTTTAAAAGTTCATTTACAATATCTTTACTGCATTTCTTTTACAGTTATAATTAGTATGATATTGTAAAAAAGTCATTAATTATAAAAATATCTTAATCTGATGTTTTACCTGCACGATCATCCAATTCTGATAATTTCTGATCTCGTTCCAAGACTTTTTCAACATTTACCCGCATAATTCCAACCACCTAAAATTAGAGCATCATGTTGTCAATTAGTAGGAAACTGAAAACGAGAACTATTTTTTTATTCCAAGAAACTTTTCAGATGCTATGATATGGTATGAGAAACATTCTTAAGCTTTATGAAAAATTTTTGATATAGTAAAAATGCACAGTTCCAAGTATGGCATACAATTAAAAATTCATTGTTACGACAATGCAGTTTCAACTGATGCTTGAGAAATATAGTAAAGCAGTTCAATAAAATATGCATCGGTACTGTTAAGTCTTTCCTAATTACAAGTGTTTTCAAATCTTGGTTTAAATTTTTCTTTATACATCAAACAAAAATAAATTAATTTTCCAAATGAGAAATGTTGTGAATTCTTTCATTTATATATTCAGCAGCAACTGAACAAGTTGGAATGGACAGTTATAACAAACAATGTAAAAATACTGAGGCAAGATATTTACTCTTTTGATTTTTTTTTTTTAATTGAAAATTAAGTCAGTCAGTTTCTGTGAGTATAATACAGATAGACAATGTTATTAAATGAAAACTAATTTCATAAGATTCACAAAACTTTTGACTAGTTACATCCTCATTCCTAAGATTTACGATCGCACTGAAAAACCATTTAAGTCGAAAATAGCTTAAACACAATGCATTTTTTTTTTTTTACCTATATGTTCATTTCAAAGGATAATTAAAACTAAGCATATTCTACTTATGAAGAGAAAGAAAGAAGCATCTTCTGGGTTTTAAAAAATGAAACTTTCTTCATTATCCTATCAAGAAAATAACTATTATGTTCAAATCAAGAGCTTTATAGAAGGTTTTGCTAGTTATAAGTTGAATTCTACAGTCACATATCTATATATCTACATAAATTGAAGCCATGTAAGTTGAAGATTTACTAAGTTATATTTTTACATAAGACATCCAGTCGACACACTCCATTTAATATTGATGCAATGTCAACGAGGATACAACGAGGAGCTATGACGTAATATCGACGGACCTGGCAGAGACCTCCAAGAGAGACCCCGATTGCTAGCGTCGAAGACTGTCCCGGATTGGCCAATTATACCGCGCTGTGATTGGCCAAGCCTGGAGGTTTGAGAATCCGAGATCGGCTCTACTGATGGACTGAAGAGGAAGCTCCGAGAGCGACCTGGATTTGAGAATCCAATCTGTATAATATTAACCTGGATTTGAGAATCCGATCTATATAATATTAACCTGGATTTCAGAATCCGTTGACCTGTATATTCTTGTATATAAACTGTAAATAAAATTGTAAATAGGTGTGTACATTAAGCCGAACCTTTGACTCTGTCTCTATCATTTTGACCACATATCACTGGTGCCGAAGACCCGCCGAACCACGGATCACGATATAGCGACGACGTTCGCACTGGAACCGGGCTCCGAACATCGGAGCACGGACGATGCCTTTTCCGCCCACACCTGAATACCGATCGCCACAGAATTGGCCAGGACACCAGCCGCCTTGCCTCGAAACCTCCGGGACCACAGACGATGACTTCTGAACAAACTGGACCACAAGCCGAGAACCCACACTCTTCTTGGGCTGCCCCACTGATCCCATCGCCTTGCTCCAGACTTCGAGCACACTGCCCGCCTCAACGGCTGGACTGCCGCGGAATTGGACCAAAACACCGACCGTCCTCTGAACCCGTCATGACGAATACTGCCGCAAGAAATTGAAAGGAGCAGCCTCCGCCCGATGCCCAAACACAATCCTACAGACGAAGGAACGGAGTTCCAACCAGCCTGACGGCGACCCATCTGGGTCCAGCGACGCAGCGAGATCCTAGCCCGCAGCCATGGACAACATGCTCTCCCAACCGACCACGCAAACCCCGCCGTCGTAGCCTTTCTCAGCCCGGAACGTCTTTAACCCGACGATGCTAAGAGCATCCCTGTCTCTGACCTAAGAGCCGTTACGTAGCCCCGAACTGCCGATACAAAGACCCGATTTGCCGCTAAGACGACCCAAATTGCCGATGGGTAGAGCGGAAATGCAGGTAAAGAACCGAAAGAACAACAGGACCAAAGCCGCTAAACAGACCAATACGACGTATTTTTTTAATTTATTTTTAATTAGTTTTGTTCTTTCAACAGGATGTTGAAAAAGGAGCTACAATGCCTGGGCATAGTTTAAGGGATTTATCTACATCATGGGGGATTAAGACTGTTCCTAGAAGCGAGATCAGTACACCATCATCCGCCGCCTGTCCGACGTCTCCCAACTCCAACGAACAACACGCATCCGACCGACGGAGGTAACCTACCTGCAACCAGACGACGAGCCGATGCCTCCAGTAGCGCATAGACGACCGCCGCTGATCATGGACCACTGGACAGCGATGGAACCAGAGGACGACACCATCTTCACTCCGGCCCAACCTCACCATGCCGTCCCAGACGAACCACTACAGCGAGAAATTGGCCCTCTCTTACGTCACTCACAAAGACGCATTGTACTACCCAGCCGATACAGAGACACTTCAGTCAATGAGGACGCTGACCCCTGGAGGGGGAGCTATGATGCAATGTCAACGAGGACACGAGGAGCTATGACTTAATATCGACGGACCTGGCAGAGACCTCCAAGAGAGACCCCGATTGCCAGCGTCAAAGGCAGTCCCGGATTGGTCAATTATGCCGCGCTGTGATTGGCCAAGCCGGGAGGTTTCTTCTAAAAATACCTTCTATATCAATATCTTCTAAAAATAACTATTATTTAAGAAATACAATATTTCTTTTCCTTAAACAGGAAACTTCATCAGGTTCTGAGGACAGGAAAAAAAACTTTTCTTCTTTCTTTTTAGAATCTACACATCATCAAATCTATATTTAACACTATACTAGTAATAGTATATTTCACATTACATCATTTTTATAACAATTAAAATTTAGCAAAAAATAACAATCCATTAATATGACACCAATCTATACTAATAACACTGGTCTACAAAAAGAAAAAAAACTTTTTTTCTTTCTAAAGAACTAAATAAACGGAATCTAACTATCTTTTCCATGCTAAGTTCAAATATGTTCTCAGATTTTTTCCATCAGGCAGGATTTTTGGTGAGACGTGTTTAATGTTTTAAAAGAATTAGTACTCACGAAACACTAAATAATAAATATACGGCTAATTTTGGCTTACCTAAAAAGTTGTATATGATGATTTTCGGCTATATTTTGCCTTCGGGATGTCTCTCTTCATTGTTCAGCAGTAGTCGGCCAGCATACTGGGACTCCATTTGCTTTGGTACCTCTATTCCATAGTAGAAATCTCCTGATGAAAATGCTCAGAATGCTCATCAGAGACAGACCCAAGATTTTCAGGGAAGATGTCTAGGTGGGATCATTTGGCTGGTGTTGGTGTCCAAGAGTCTCCATTACTGAACAAACATTATTATAAAAAACTATATGGCCTTCTTTAGAGATGTAGTCACTTAAATCACTATTGCGACTACGATAAAACGCATATCCGTGTATCTTTTTGGAGTAGATTCCAACCTTTGAGCCTGGAACTTAAAAGCTTAGCCGACTGTTTAGACAAATTTAAATCCCATATAAGATCATTAAGATTTTCTTGAGATAAAAAGTGAGGTTCTGATGAACTACTTGTTTCAAATGTAGGGTCACTTCCCTCCTTTCTTTCGTCTTCAGTATGAGCTGGGTCATAGTCAGCGTTATCACTTAAGGTCATGAAATCTGGACACTTTGTTACAGGAAACTCTTCGCTATGTGGCACAGGTCTCATTGCAGATGCCAAATTGGGATACTTAATTGTATATTTTGTTTGGTATGTAATTTCTTTAATGTTAGTTAAGCAGAAATAACAGTTGGTTGAATGGTCCTTCTGTTCCCTCCAAATCATAGGGACTGAAAACGGCACATGATGAGTACCATTTTTCCATCCAGTGAGAAGCCTAACCATGATACACAGCATACCTTTGGGGACCAGTCTTTATCGAAATCACCAGCTTTACTCCCAAAATAAAGCTCATAATATTTTTTCACAAGTGGTGTGAAATGTCGCCTCTGAGATTTGAAAGTCAGTTCTCCACAGACATAGCAGAAATTGTTTGGTTGATTTAAACACTTTCTTGGCATATTGAAACGTTTATAAAACTCATAAAACTTACAAATAAAAACAATGTACAGCAGAAAACCACTACATGTGTTGACAGGCTCACTACAATTTCAATACTAGCTACTGGCCATCTGCTTATTAAAACAATGCAATATTTGAACATGAATAAACCTGTACAGAGTTAGAACATGTTTCAACATGAATAAACCTGTACAGAGTTAGAACATGTTTCAACATGAATAAGTCTGCATGGGGCCAAATTATTCTGAATAAAATTACCACTTCTATAATTTACAAGAATTATAATAAAAAAAATATAATATACAGAAGTTTATTATACAAAAATGACCCTCACCAAAAAACTATGCCTGATGGAAAAATTCTGATTCCATATTTCAATTCAGTACACAAAACTACACCAGAATCACTATTTAGTTTATTGTGAAAAAAATCATGTTGACCAGTGTAATTAATCTTAGTAATAATTATACCTTTATCTTTCTATTATTAATAAATTTACAAAAATGTTCATAACTTTGCTAATAATTATACCTTTATATTCCTGTTATTAATAATTTTACAAAAATGTTCTTATCCAATTTCGCTAACTTTTAAAAATTTCTTTTTATTAAAACATGACAATAGTTTTATTAATCATGATTCAATCATTAATCTGGCTTTCTCATCTTGTATCTCAAAAAGAAGATATTAAATGGAGTGTGTCGACTAGATGTCTATGTAAAAATATTACTTAGAAATATTATAGGAGTTATAAAGTTTCTTATTTTGAAGATTTACTGTATGTCCTTCCCTATTATTTATTATTATTAGCAGACATTGCTTCTTTGATTGATATGAAATAATGAGAAATACAAGAGCTCATAATTTCTTCACAAATTTTAAACTTTAAAGAAAGAGAAATTCTAATAAAATCTTTATATATTCTTGGGCTTGGTCTCACATAGCTATATGATGTTCCAATTGATTAAAGAGAAAAAGTGTATATAAGATGCTATTTAGAACATTTATACTTTTTTCCCCATATATTTTATAAATCAATAACTTGTTTAGAAGAATCTGGTGCAATTTTCCAGGTCAAGATGGATTGAGAAAAAAATTTTAATTTTTATTTATCAGACGTCTGACAATTCACATATGTAAACTTCACTTAAAAGTAGAAGGTCAGGGTTTGTGACATAATCGACTGAAGAAGCAATTTGTCACGAAACTATTTGTCAAGACTTAATATTATTAATTGTAGTACTAGTGCTTTACGTGTACTGGATATCATTAAGAACATAACTGGAGCCGTACACCTGATTATTTTAAAAAAAATTATGCACACATTAAAATATACAAACACGATCGTTTCGCAGGCGAGAGCCAGCCTTTTCAAGTCAACTTGAAAAGGCTGGCTCTCGCCTGTGAAACGGTCGTGTTTGTATATTTTAATGTGTATATAATTTTTTAAAAAATAATCAGGTGTACGGCTCCAGTTATGTTCTTAATTAATATTATTAATTGTTTAGGAAGTAATATATAAGCCAGCAGAACATACGCTTAAAAGAATGAATTTGAATTCCTGCTACAGTAAGATGAATCGTAAGCTTAAAAAGTTATTAATTTCTGACATGCTAAACATCTTTTATTATAGGCAGGTTAATAAATGCACGATTAGTTTGATAAATCTTTATATACAGAACCACATTAATGTAAACATTAATATTTTTTATAAGTAAATTAGATATAGCCATAAAAGTATTTTACAGAAAGCTAAAAAAAAACAATAGGCTGAATCATATATTTAGAATATATATCATATTCCAATTTACCTCATCTACTTGTGCTTGAGTTTGTTGTAATCTTTTTGAGGCTGCCTGCTGCTGTGCCTGCTGAGGTGTTAGCCGTGGAGGTTCAGGCTGCCCATCCTCGCCAACCGCAGGCTGGTCTGTAGTGGCTGCTTCCCCAGACCTGTAATGGCATTGGGTTCAGATTGGTTTATTCACATTGTTATCAAAAAGAAAAAGAAATCTTAAATAGTTAGTTTAAAAAAAAGGTGCCTAATTACCATTACATAAGCCTCTTTTTTTAAAAAAAAAACACTTGGTAGATTAATCAAATTAAATAAACATATGACAGTGCAATTTTTTGTTAAATTCTACAAGACAAACAGGTAGCAGTAGTGATTAGTAAACCAATCACAATGCTTCGCAACGGCTTCTAATATGTGAATGAAGAAAATTATTCAGAAGTTATAATAAGCTAAAAAGCTGTTTTTATTGCAAACTTTACAATTCAAAATCCACCACAATAGGCTCATGAATACTGAAGAAGGATGAGTAGAGTACAGGCTGAGTCACCTTTACGTTAGAATAGACTGCGCCGGAGTGGTCTAGAAAATGCACGCGCGAGTCTTTTGCGACCCCATGCTATCTTACCCACCCCTATTTATATGGAATAATCATCATTCTTAACTCAAACCTTGTTAATAGACTGAATTCCTAATAATGATTTAAAAAAAAAAAGAAAAGAGATGCAAGTAGCTCCTATCTATATTACGTAAAATACAGAAAAATCACTATTTATATGGAATAATCGTCATTCTTAACTCAAAACTTGTTAATAGACTGAATTCAATAACTTTTGAATAATTTTTTTCATTCACTTACCAGAAGCCGTTGCGAAGCATTGTGATTGGTTTACTAATCGCTATCGCTACTTTGGAGCCTGACCAGCTAGAGACACAAACTCTGAACTACTCTTGGCAAGACGTTTTCAATGACACCCTAATTAAGTCTCGTGGTTGCTGAGTTGATACTTGTCCACAGACAGACAGACAGACAAACCGGGGATGTAAGGCTTCATGCAATACCAGATGCAATACCGGTCCTTTCCCTCCCCCCTCCCCCCATGTTATGAACAAAATCATAAATTCTTAGCCAAAAATATCGCGAAAATACCACACGATTTCATACTTCTACAGCAGGGTTGGGCAAACTTTTGTAAGGTAAGGGCTACCTCAAGTATACTCCAAGTAACCGCAAAAACGGAATCTCCAAATCAACTACCAACAAAAAACAGAAAAAAATCAGTTGGTCCCTCAGCCCGGGCCCCTTTGACGGCCGGGCCCCGGTGCTGAAGGACCAACTGACACCCCCCCCCCTTGTGGGGGGCCTGCTTGTAATTAGTTTATAAAAAATGATTAACATTAATACATTAAAATAATCCAATTAAAGTCTATTAAGTCTTAACTGATATTAAAAGCTCTGAATAAAAAATTGATTTACAAAAAGAAAGGAATGTGGTGTCCTCAAGTAAATTTAAACAGGCAATTTATTAATAGAAATATTAATAAAAAAATATAGATAGAAGCTGCTTTTACTTCAAAACATTTAGAAAATGTAAGAAGTTTAAAGCAGAGATTATACAAAGTTACAAGGTCACCATGTGCATCTTATGGAGAAGAAAAATAGAGGAAGAAATTTGTGGATCCAAGTCTACTACCAAGAAGAGGAACGGGAAAAAGAACAATTCTTAAGCACTAACACTTATAAAAATAAACTAAAATAAAATAAAACAAAACAGAGAGAAAGATAAAGAGTGGAAGAGAATTATAATTGGTGTTTGCAGGACTGTCAGTAATGAACAAGATTAGCTATAATCAGTGGCTCTTTTAGTGGAGGTAATGAAGCACCTATCAGATTCAATAAATCAAAATGTCATATCACTTAAAAACTGGCATGAAACACAAAAGAACAAAACAGTAGCGTCAACAGTATACCAATATCCTGTGTAATTTTCCAATCATCCAAAAATATTGTTTTTACAGAGAACTTTTAATTTTGGTTTTTAAAATCATGAAATCAAATGAAATAAGACTGAAATTATGAATATCCTGTTCCATTTTTTTTTCTTTTTTTTCAAATAGTTTACTTATAAACCTTGCAAAATGTTTCAGATAAAAGATATTGTACCAATACTACAAGCTATTTAGTTTGAACTCTTTTTTTATGTAGGGATAAGAAAACTTAAATAAAATCTATCGATGAGTACTAATAACGAATTATCCAGAACAGTCTATTTTAATTAACTCTTTACGAGTGGTATAAAGATTTATACACAAATGACATGCTGAATGTAAAGTTACTTGATTTCAAATTTCCTGCAATTCTCTTCTGTTATAATTTACCAAGAATGTGGTAGATGTCACTAACAAACAATGACATTACTTTTATATACATTTTGTGAGGAAAAAAAATGTGCTCTTAGAGGATAAACTCAACTAAATGATTTTGTTAAGCTTTCACAAAAATAAAGAGAAATTAGAGATAAATAATTTGTTAATGCTTACATTTGATTTCTAAGTACTTAGAGAAACTCTTTCTTTGATATGGGCACTTTTGTCAATAAACATTTTTAAAAGAAGACATTTGTGTAATTCTGATGTAACATTTTTCTGCGGGATATCAAGCCTGAAAACTGTAGAAGTACTTTACAGAAGTTTTTTAATTTTTTTGTAACTTTTTGTAAAATTATAAATGCAGGATCTTCGGAAGAAAACGAAAAAAGAAGGAAAAGTCGGAGAGAGACAGAGAGAGGAAGAAGATGTGATCATATGATAGCACCAATATTAGCGATACCAAAAACCGTTGCAGATATTAAGGAAGAGCTTAATAGAATGTATAGGGCGGTTTATTGAATCCTGTCATATGGCTTGAAATTTTTTGTCACAATGAAAAGATATGAAGGACTTGAATACTGCTGAATTACAAACTTTTTTATTTTAAAGAGAAGAAAACATAATAATATTAATTATAAAAAGAATATTTTTCCTTAAAGACAGTATCTTTCATCTTCACATTCCCTGCAAATTTATAAACACAAAAGCCCAATTTAATTTATTTCAATTCTACATCTATGAATTTATAAGAGATATTGTCTATTACAGAGATTATTTCTTATCTAGACCACAAAATAAAACTGGCCTCACTCACAAAAAAAATAAAAAATAAAAATAAAAATAAAAATAAAAATAAAAATAAAATAGAAGCTTCATTACTACTGAATCTTTATCAATTGATATTCCATTATCCCAGTCTTTAAATAGAAACTTTTCACAACTATGATAATTTTTGTCAAATTCTTTGATAATTTTATCATCAGAAGTTATGCTTAATTTTAATGTAATGACTCTACAACCAAATCCATGTTCTTCGTTCGCATTAAATAATATAAATGCAGCTTTGATGGTTTTTTTTTCAAAAAGTTTGCTTGTTTCAAACAGTAATAATCATCTTTGCATTTTGAGCAAGAGAACAAGAATGCTTTGTAGATTGGATCTTTCAATATATCGTCAATTTTTTTGTTTTCAATTCTTAATACTCCCGATAGGATTAAAAGTATACATTCTAAAGGCATTTTACAATACCTGTTAATGGGAGGTAGAGTGATTGCAAATCCAATTTTACTATCAGGAAACAAAAGACTATGGTTAAGGACCAAAATTTGCACAGAGTTCTTAACTGTGATACGGTAAAACGTTTTCAAGGAGAACTGGTTTCTGCTAAAGTTATTTTATAAAACAATTTATGGCATCCCTAAGCAATCCTCCTCTACTGTTTCAAAAGAAACTTACCATTAGTTGCTTTGTGATTTTGTAGTGATAATATTTTTTTTTTTTTTTGGTATACGGGAATTTTTAATATCTTTAATATTAATCTGTTAATAAGATAAATAAATATTTACTATTTTTTAAAAATTTTATTTATGGTCTTTAGATAAAAAAGGATCACAGTATACATGTCGCAGCACTTCGGGACATTGGTGATATAGGCCTCAAAGAATAGTGGCCACCATGGTGCAGTTGGCTTCAGGTGGTTAGCCTCATGCCCTCCTGCTACCAGGAAAGAAACCTGGTCCCCAATTTATAAAAGTTTGATAAACCTACAAGCACATAGCCAGGGGGTAGGTCCCCCCCCCCCTTTCAGGGAAGAAAAAAAGAAAAGAAAGTGTATATGTTTCAAGCGTGTAAATGATGAAATTCAAAGAGCCTACTCCTGCCATTGATTTTAGTATTAAGATCATTTTACTTTTAAATTTTCATTTAAAGAAAGCAAAGTCATTTATAAAAATTTAATGTAATGGACCCCCCCCCCCTTAACAAAATCTTGGCTACACCCCTAGGACTTGTCTGGAGGCGAAACACCCAGGAAAAAATCCCTGAGCTCCACTGAGAATTGAACCGAGCTTCTCCAGTTCAGTGTCCATACACTAGGCCCACATGATCTTTAGATATGCTCATTAAAAGTTTATACATAAATGGAATGTCCAATTTATATCTTGCCTGTGCAAGACTGTGTGTACATATCTTTATTTCAAAATTTAAGTAGCTTATTTCCAAATGTTTAGTTGTTTAAAATAAAGCTTAAAGGTTTGAAATTTTGTCTATAGAGATTATTTATTTTACCTAGCTTACAAAATAACACTGGCCTTATTCACAAAAATAAAATAAAATAAAATAAAATAAAATAAAATAAAATAAAATAA
>JAFIDM010000004.1:23932450-23943329 GCA_023159025.1 Thereuonema tuberculata | reverse complement strand
AATAAAATAAAATAAAATAAAATAAAATAAAATAAAATAAAATAAAAATAGAAGCTTCCTTGCTACTGAATCCTTATAAATTGATATTCCATTTCCAGTCTTTAAATAGCAGCTTTTCACAACTATCATAATAGGATAACTTAGAGGACGACATTTTTTTTTTAATAATTAAAGATTAACAAAAAATGACTTTAGTGGATCCTACTCTGGGTTCTTATTTTATCAATTTCATTTGTAGAAATAAGCAAAAAATTGAATTTTGCTCCTTCTCAGTTTAAAAAAAAAAATCTTTAGTAGTTTCAATTTAATTTATTTATATTTTTTATCCAGGCTTTTATGTATTCATCCTAAACAATGGCAGTTATTATAGATTGTTACGTATTTTTTCTTTGTTTTGGATTCATGACAGTCAGCTATCTGACTGATTTGAGAAATGGACAAACACAGAAGGAAGAAAAGCATTCAAACCAACCAAGGGAATCAAACCAGTTTCAACATGGTAGTCATATTCCTCATTTAGAAGTTGCAATTTAAAAATGAAAGGCTTAATGGCAAATTAAAAAATAACAGGCCAATATCAAATAATTAGAAAATATTTTTCAAAATATTGGAAAACTTATACAGAAAGGTAAAGTAGTTTTCAAAAAAATATATAATTTCAGATTGTAAAATTTGAATTAGTTTTAGCAGATTGAATAAACTATGCTTTAATTAATTGAACTAACAAATGATTACTGAATGATGTAATGAAAATTTTTATTCTTTATCAATAGATTCTCGTTATTCCTTCTTTCTCCATCATAAATAATAAAATAAAGTAAGAGTTCTTGTTGATAATAAGAATTATGGAAAAATCAATTTCCCATTTCAATAATTGTATATTATCATTTATATTCATGATTTATGTAATTCTTATACTATTTTGTATTTATTTAATAGAAGTAAAAAAGGCTTGAGAAAAGGGTAAAGGTAATGGACCCAGAAAATCCGCTATGTGGTTGAAGTGTTTTATTTTATCAATAGATATTTTAATTAGAAAAAAAATAAAATTATAAGAATGAATTATTGCGTTGTTCTCCCTAATTAAATGAAAATACAAGCTGTAGGAGGATCAATTCTGGGCCTAAATTACTTTGTACAACTAAACACTTGATGTTACATAGGGCTGTCTGTAGCATTGAGTGGTACCGAGCAAATGGAATTTTTCAGGTCCTTATTTAGATTTCCTTAACAAAAGAAAATTTACTCAGAATATGTCTTCCTATTTTTTTCATATTAATTCAATATAAGACTCCTTTACTTCATCATAAAACATCTTCTTTATTGCCTAGACGATATTTCTCAGAATTTATCATTCTGGTTTATCAAGTCATTTTTGAATATTTATACTACATTGAATAACAAGTAGGTATCAATACATTGTTATTTTCATTGTCAACGAACACGATTTAACATAATTAAACAACAACAATAATAATTGATACTATGGAAGAGATTCATTCATTTTTTAATAACAATATGAATGATTTTATTTAAATTTAGCCTCTTGTCCTCTTATCAAATCTTGGAAATATGCTAATGTGTTTGGGTTTACCCCTGTCCTTATTAATATAATTAAAAGTCTTTATAGTGCAGGCCTTTATAAAATAATGCGTATGTTTGTCGTTTATTCTGAAAAGTACTTTGACTATGGGATCTGGATTATGCTGTTCTACATCGCAATGTTCAGCCCAATTCGAAATTTCTGGGTGACCGTTCTGTATGCTGCTGTGTGTTCCTCATTCAAGTAACCTCCTACCAGTATTATCAAAATAGATTTTTCCACATGATCTGCATTTTAGCTTGTATACAGTCCCCATTTCATTCTTTGTTTTTACGTCCCTTTTATTTTGTAACAATGATTTCAAGTTGCTTCCTTTCTTATATACAATCTTGATGTCATTCTTGCATCAAAGATTGTTAACCAAGTGACATCCTGGAACAGCTGTTTCAGCTGATGAAGTCCAGGGCAATCCACTCCTCTGCTGGACGAAACTGTTCATTTTTGTAATGTATTTTTTAAAAGCTTTTGTTTTTTAAAGTTATGTGTGTCAATGTTATCATTAATTATCTCAGCCGATGTTCACACACATTAAATTATTCTGAAAACTGAGATGTTTATGAATTTTTCTCAAATTATTTTTTGTAATTTTGACTCAATAGCAGTGTAATGCCCCTGTGGGTCTGCTCTAAGGTTGGGAGTCCAGTGAGAACAGTCTTGATTTTATACAGCATTGTATATTTACTGATCAACCTTAATCTCTGGATTATATAAGGAGATGATATATAATAAAAAAGGCAAAATAAAATAAAAATCAAAAACCTTTGAAGTGTAGTTTCCATATGAAAGAGACAAAAATAGATTTGGTTAAATCGAGGGGAGAAAAAAATATAAGGACAGATACTGAGTATTTTACAATAATTTGTTTCATGATAAAAATTAACATTTTTTATGTGTATAAATTGATCAAATTATCTACAACAATTATTAATAAATATAGTTTCCATATTTCATTCTTACCCCTTCTCTCCTCATATTAAAGAGAATAGATCATCATTCGAATTGCAATTATTATTTATCGTTGCAAATGTTCCGAAAAAAAAATCACTTTTCCTTTTTCAAGCTTTTCTATCATTGTAGATGAAACAAAACAGTTTCATAACAAAATAATGATGTGTTCTTTTTAATTAATGATAAAGTTAATCATTCCAAAAGCTCTATACCTTAATAGAAATTTCAATAGGAAAAATTCAAAAATAAGAAATGCTTTCTTTATTTTATTCTAAGGACCAATAGCTACGTAGCATCAAAGCTTATTTAAAAACAAGAGATGCAAAAAACAGAAGAAAAAAATGGCATTTGAAAGCAAGCAAAAGGTTCTCTGCAGAATGAGTTTATAATTCAGTTATTAATTTACAATTTCAAACTGCTCCCTTATGTATTTATAGTTTCAGAAAGTAAGAAGAACTGGGCAATGCATGAACAGATTTAGAATAATGAATTCATTTTATTGAGATCAAGCAATGATATTTTGCCATATAAAATCTTCTACAGATACTGTGAAGCAAATGGATACTAACAATACTAAGCTCAAAGATTCCACTTGAGAACTTTTATAATGAGGAATAGAAAGAAATACATAATTGGATAGAATTACAATGTGAGAAACTGGATAGACCACAGCATAAATTAATTTATTTAATGTACAAGTAATTTTTGTAATTTCTAATGCTATAAATTTATCAATCAGACTGCTGTGTTTCACTGGATGAATCACAAAACCTTTGGTGGAATTTCTTCATATAAGTGTGAAACATTGACAAAAAAAAAATAAAATAATGAAATTAAGCAATTTTTGTACTGCAAAAAGAATTTTCAATGTTTCCAAAGATATCCGTTGAAATGATTTCAATGAATAACTCATGTAAACAACAATGGGGAGACCAAATTGTTAGCCAAGTGACATCCTGGAACAGCTGTTTCACGCTCTTTGGCAATCATCAGCAGTCACCAATAAAACAACAAGGTCTCCGTACCGAGGCCAAGATGAATGATCATCGGAAGCGCAGTGGTTCCTCAAGGGAAAAAATGAACAATAAAAAACTCACTAATGAAAACTAGTGAGAAAATTCATGCGCCAGCCATTCGCTGGCCTCAATGTATGTTTTTAAAGCATAAAAATTCAAACTGCACATTTGAATTATTAATAAAAACAATGGGCGAGACCAAATTGTTTACCAAGTGACATCCTGGTACAGCTGTTTCATGCTCTTTGGCAATCATCAGCCAGGAGCAATCACCAGTAAAACAACAAGGTCTCAGTACTGAGGCTAATAAGAATGATCATCGGAAGCGCAGTGTTGTAATGTTAGGAAAACATGAAGACCATACTTTTTGGGAAAAATCTATAACATTTTTCATTAAAATACGAATATTAAAAGATGTAACGAATAAAGAAATTTAAGTATCCTTTTATTGTCATTTTAAAGCCTTTGCAGTTACTAGAAATACTAAACAAAAATATGACAATTTAAAATTTCCATATCAATTTTGAAAAAAGTAAATATTAAAGAAATTTCTTTTAATATACAGGTACAGACATTTCCTAGGAGAACAAGTAGCTCTATCCCATTCTTTCTAGAGACAGTGCTAGATCTACACTAAAAATTTTTAAGTATAAAAGTCCAAATTATAAATGAAAAATTACTGTTAATACTTAATTTACTGTTAATAATTGATTAAAGAAAGTAATATTACTGCAAGTTTAATTTTATATTGCTTTATTAGTTTGCGGATGAAATTAAGATTTCAATTTCTTAAACATTTAATGAATACAAAATAATGCCAGATGCTGCTGCTGCAAAATTCACTTCCTTTAAAACCTGAAAGTTTCATGAGTTGAAATTAGAAAACTCCCTGAGTTTTAAGCTAAATTGAAGTTGTCTGCTATTTTAGATTAATGTAGATCAAATAAATGGTGAACATTATAATAAAGTTCTTCGTTATATATTAAAACAAAAATATATTTCTTCCATTTCATCAATTTATTTTGGAAATTCAGGAAGACCCTTAAAAGAGAATACAGGAACAACAAACCAAAAGTGTCGGAATGGGAAGAACACTGCATTAATAAAAACCATAATCCGGACCCAATTGTAGAGATTTTATTCAAAATCAAAGACAAACACACAAGGTATATGATAGAAGCCTATACTATTAAAAGTTACCCATGTATCAACAAAGATAGAGGTTGCACAGTGAACAGCAACACATTATCTCATTTGCAGAATATAATGCGGCACAAAGAAGAGAAATTTAAATAATGGATTTTAAAAAAAATTCATCAAGAAAGATAAAGGTTACATAGTGAACAGCCATTGCATGTACATTGTTGATATTATTGATATATATTATTGTTATTTTTATTTGCGGAAAAACTTGACAAAGCGGAATGATAGTTTCAACGAAATATCTTGTAGAATTTTGAACAGATTGATGAAATGGAACAAATATATTTTTGTTTAAATGCTAAACATTAAAAATGTCCTATTTTTCTTATAAATAGAAGTATTTTTAATAGACAGATTTTAACAACAAACAAAAGTATTATCGTCAGATTCAAGTTGAAAAAAAAAATAAGTCATTGATAACTCCAACAATTAAGTATCTCCATTAGTAAATTAAGATCTTATAGTTACATATAACTGTCTTAACTTCTCCTACAGAAAAAAATAATAATAAAAAATCTACTTATATTAAAAAGGAATATTTAAACCAATTTTTTTTTTTTCCAAAAATAACTGAATACATTTCAAGGGCGTATCTTACTATATTCTATAAATTCTCAAAGTTTCACAGAAAGATTTCACTTGGAAATTGTTAATTTGAACTTCATTGTTAATATACAATTCAATGTATATGTTTAAGGTTTACTGAAAATGCAGGTTCAATCTATATGTTTAAGGTTGACTCGGTTCACTGTGTAATTATGATTGTAGTCTAATCTAATTCATCATTGGACATATCTCATAAAACCTATTTTAAATTGACACTATGCATTGAAGCTACTAGTAAAAAGACAGGAAGATACAGAATTTCAAAGAAATTCAGAGAAATTAGAAAGTGTAGATGGAAAGAATAACAGTTTTGTAAAATTAAAAAGTTAAAATGTAAAAGAAGAAAGAAATTTACTGAACTGAGAATCTGAAATTAGTTAGCAATGGATATTTCATAAATTGCTAGGAGACAGCAAAAGAGGAAAAGGAGCAAACTGTAAACTTACAATAATTACAGGGTGGCGATGTTGCCTTTTCATTGACATTAATTTATATTCTAATTTCTATTCTAGGTTTTAATTTTGCTTTTTTTTTTTTTTGTCTGTGACAGTTTGAAAGATGCCATTGACGTTAGAGGAGAGAATTGAAGTAATCCTTCGTGTGGGCGACAATATGACCTGGCAGGTTGCTTGTTTCTTCAACGAACGGCACCCAGACTGTGATCCCATCACACATGACACTGTAGCTAAGTTGATAGCTAAGTTTAAGAAACGGGTATTGTTATTACCTGTATGAAGACTTCTGCACCACCCTGTAGTATACAGTACAGGTTTACACAATATATTTACATATCTATGCAGATACATAGAAATTCAAATATTTACAGTAATATAGTAAAGAGGATCTTTTCCAAAATTACTGCGGAGCATCAATGGAAATTTTACAGAATTTATAGGAATTATTTTGGTGAAATGTGGATAAAATTGGTGACGAAACATGAGGAAAAGTCTGAACAGTAGACTTTTAAGATAGATAGAATAAAAAAGAATAAAAAACTGTACCACCGGGGGAAAAAAAACTCAAAAATTAATCTAACCAGAAATTGATACAATTGGTATGAATGGGAGGTGTAGGCTCACACCTCACAGAAGATAATATTGCAGAGGTATGGGTCTTATTATGAGAACAGGGAGTCCCATATCATGGATAAGATGGTAAAGACGATTGATAATCTCAAATACAGTTAGCTGATGGAACAGATAAATCAGAGTAGACAAAACAAAACAGAGGGGGAAACAACAAAAAGGCAGATCTAACTTCAGGACAAGATCAAGTTGATAAGATGTTTATAGCTTCTGATACGGGAAGCAAATAAGATTAAGAAACTACCCACGAAGCACTAGATCTTGCAAAGTGCAAATTGGGAAGAGGGAATAAGCAAATAAATATTCATTGAGACAAAAATGTTGATAGATTTTTGGGGTCCCACTGAATTTTCTGCAAGAATCTTCAAAAATCTGGATAAAAATGTTGTCTAAAAATTTCATGGAAATTTCTGAAAGATGACTCCCTGATGCCAATATGAAGAGAGAAATATTATATTAAGAAGAAATAAGAGTATATGGGTAGAGGCTGGAAAGAACTTACCAGATGAATAATACGGACTGATATTCGTAGGTTTGATAGTAAAGATGCAAGATCTTTTAGTAGTGGAATCCCTTTAATCCTCTATCAGTAGCAAACAAAATATGTGGAAGTGAAGAAACTCAATTACATAATATATGTAAACCTACTGAGAATGATTCCAAATACTGAACTTCAATCTAGCCTGAAACTATTTCTGAATAAATGATGAAATCTGTGATAAAATGATGCAAATGAAAGAGAAACATCTCTACCTCAGAGTTGGGAGATATCAATGTTAGGCCTAAGATGAGGATGATCAAAAACAGTGAAACTACAGTTGAATTTAGGATAGTGTACATTAAGTAATGAAGAATAAGAAGATCAATTAGAAAATCAAGAAGCAAACTGGAGTTATACGAATCTTGTGACTAGGATGGAAAATTTGGAGAGGAATGGCAAAAAAAGAGACTTTGTAGGCTTGAATGTGTTTTAAGACTAAATTAAAATAAAAAAGATGACCAACATGTAAGATGACTTAAGTTTTAATTAAGTCATCTTTCATAAATTTGTAAGTAATTTACTTCAGAAATCCTATAAAACAACATGTTTTAATGTCCGCAATATTTTGCTTTTCTTATCGAAAAACTTCTTCAGGTGTATAAGAGGACAAAGCTATTCTTTTTGCCTCTACATAATATAGCGTTACAAAAGAACTAAAAACATTTCTGTACATATAATAACAATTGAAATGTAAATTATTCAGTAGCATAGTTATTAATGTTTTTGAAGCCTCATTATTGTTAATGTTTAAGTATTATCATTATTTATGTGTTTAATATGATCATTATTAATAACTATGCTACTGAATGATATACATTTCAATTGTTATTATATATACAGAAATGTTTTTAGTTCTTTTGTAACCCTATATTATGTAGAGGCAAAAAGAATAGTTTTTATCTCTTATATACCTGAAGAAATTTTTCGAAAAGAAAAATAGAATATTGTGGACATTAAAATATATTGTTTTATAGAATTTCTTAAGTAAATGACTTAAGTTTATCTCTCAGTTAATTTTGTGCTAGTGAAACTATGAGACATTACTACTTCATAAAGTAGTTTCATCTTTATGAGCAAGGGGGAAAAAACCCAATAATACTGTTGTTGATAAATGCAACAGTACATATGAAATGTCCAAGGTGGAGAATGAAGCATCTGAATGCACCAGCAGACAAAGAATTCTTAAGAAATACATACAAACAAAAAAGAAAAACCTCAACTGGGTAGGTGAATGTGTTGACCAGCTGCTTAAATGTTTGGCATGCACACAGAATGTTGTTAAATGGAACATTTCTTTAAAGTTGGTTAAGGTGGCATTGGCTAAAGTTCATATAAAGTAGTCACGAACTTATTTTATTGATTAGTTAAACCTATTCGATGATGTTGTATATAAATCAACTTACTCAAAAATTACACAATTAAACATGGATAATAATCTTGTGGCTTAAGTCATAAATGTAGAATTATTTGAATGTGTAGTATGTTGGAACTAAAGCAAACATTAATGTTTCATTAATTCCTTCAGAATTGCTTGGAATTCACTGCATTTCATAAAAATTGGGCCTATTGAGAAATCCCACATAATGGCATATAACTGACTGACTGATATCCTAACAGAACCATCAGTAAAGATAAAAAAAGGATGGTTTAGAGCTTTACAGGAAGAAAAAGAAATATTGACTAAAGAATATTAAAGCACATCTAAGAATTTGATGGTATGAATTTAAAAATTCGCAATGCTGACAAAGGATTGTGAATCAAGATCAATGATCAAATATCTTGATAGAAAATATTTAAAAGCTTCAATGACAATAGAATGGTGGGAAAAAGCTGCAAAAATAAGCAATAAAGTGAACAGAAAGTTAGTGAGATTGGAGAGAGAGCGAGTGAGTGAGAGTAACAGACACGATTCCTTGAAAGGTCAGAAAGAATATCTCATACATATAAACAAATTAATAAATAACAAAAAATAAAACCATTAAAGGAAAAAAAAAATAAGCCATAGTTCACACAGAAAATAACATCAAAAAATGGCATAAGTTTTAGTAAAATTTAAATATTTGAAGAAAAACTGATAAAAGGATGCAAGTAGAAAAGTTGTGATAATATTCTAATAGTAAAATAATTAAATTGAGTCTAAAAAGGGTATCTTCCTCTATGTTGAATAAATATTTTCCTAGACTGTTAAAATTAAAATTTACATACAAAATTAAAAACAAATGATACCATAAATGATTTAATGATATGAAATGAAGCACTAATGTAAAAGCCTACAGCAATTCAAAATATTTTTTCCAAATTTTAAAGTTAAATGTCAAAGAATTAACTAAAGCCACTTACACTCTGCATGTGAAATGAAGTTGTAGGAATAAGGCTTATTTGGATAAAAGAGGAGACACTGCGCCCCCCCCCCCCTAAACTCAGTTATAATTGATAAAAGAGACTAAAATTATTTTCCACCATGTTCTGCAAGAAAATGTTAAATATGAATATCATGGAATTATAAATAAATGCTATTAATGTAAGCTATGTGCAGTGTAATGAACTTCATTATGTGATAGCTATATAAATTTATACAGCTATCAATTAATGTACAAATTAATGTATAAATTTATAAATGAGATATCATCACTAATATATCTATGTATAAATAATTATAAAATCTAAATTAGTTAAAATACTGTAACATAATATTTCCTTTGTGTTAATCAGACTGGTTATAAATCTCAAATGAAATATCCTGTCATGATCTTTTTATTGTTATTATACAGTAGCCAAACTTTAGGGATGTGATCAAATCCAAGACATGCAATGTGCTGTATAAATTATCCATCATCAAATTAAAATGTATTTAACTACTTCTGATAGATCCCTTCTTTTATTTTTCAAGTTTTGAATTTTCCCTAAAGACGGGAGTTGTTTTTTTTTTTAATTTTGTAACCTTCAGAAAGATGCTTCTGTATTTTGAAAATTACTTCATTTAAATTTTCCTTCAAAGATATCTGGACTAATACAAATAATTTATTCTCAGGCAGAGATTTATTGGTTTTTGAAAAAAAAAGAAAAAGATTTAAGGTTTTGAATGGCAGTGGTCACTGCACTAATGTAGTTCTTATAGAAGCACTTCTCAACTGGTGTGTTGTGAAGATGCCTTTTGTGTGCCACCAGAAAATTCTCAAGAGTACACCTGTAATCAACATTTTGCTTTACACTAATCAAATGCTCGCATGTCTAGAATAAAATCTAGACATCAAATAACAGAAATAGGAACTACATTCTGTTTCAGTCTAACAATTAAGGTGAATAAAAGATTAATTGATTCAAATGAGCTTAAAAAACATTTTCAAGGTATCTTTTATTTAATTCATAATTTAATTTTATTTGTTCCATTGGTAAGTCTTAGATGTTTTTCAAAGGATTCTGTGACAGTAATAAAAGCATTGAATGAGTTTTTTTAGTTTCTGCGACAGTAACAAAAGCATTGAATGAGTTTGTTATGCCAGGGGATTTCAGGAACAAGGTTTGGTAAACAGTGGGATTTCTGGCTAATATAAAAGTGTGCCATAAAGCAAAAACTGTTGAGAAGCACTGCTATAGCGTAGGTCAATGTAGCATTAGAGGTTCTGATAAATAAGACTAAGAGTTAATGAACAGTTTAAGTTCGACAACAAAGTTCCAGTTCCTCAAAACCTCAAGAATAAAAACAAGGAATCTAATTGATAAGTTAGGCATTTAGCTAAAGCTAGTTAAGTTCACGTTATTGATTAACTGCAGTTTAACTCTAGTATATGATAAAAGTTGGCTAACTTAAATAAAATAAAATAAAATAAAATAAAATAAAATAAAATAAAATAAAATAAAATAAAATAAAATAAAA
>JAFIDM010000004.1:23915808-23932440 GCA_023159025.1 Thereuonema tuberculata | reverse complement strand
AATAAAATAAAATAAAATAAAATAAAATAAAATAAAATAAAATAAAACTGAATTTCTTTAATATCAGAGAATGCAATATCAAACCAAAATACAGTGAAAACTACACCAGAGGCCTCAATTCAAGCAAAAGAAATGAAGTTTCACTATTTCTTACCAAATTAGAAAACAGAAACTTGTCAGCAAAGAAGGACCAACTACAATAGGACTGCAGATTCGCCTTCCTTTTCTTATATATTTAATATATATTCATATAATATACTATAGTATAATTATATAATATAGCATAATAATATAATTGTAACAAGTACGATAAATTATTATTTCAATCTTCATTAAGAGAATTATAAGATACCACAGATTTGTATTTTTGCAAATAATATATTACTAGAATATATTTATATTGTTCATTACAATGTATTTTAATTTCTTCTTTTTTTTTTATTAAAGGAATTTTTTTTTCAACCTTAAAGGAATTTAGTTTCACTTTCTGTATTGTAATTTCACTTTTTTTTATTATAATCTAAACTATTTCACTATTCTTTGAAAAATAGTGAAATTTATTGAAATTAAAAACTTATGGGTAAAAATATATATAAAATACTATTGATATTATATGATTAAAATAATATTCTTACCAGTTTTAATATCAATCATTCTCTCCCGCCCCCCCCTCCTCTCTCAAAAAAGTTAATAAAAATTAGTATTCCTAGTTTGATAAAGGATTGACTAATTTACTATTCTACAAAGATGGTTGGTTGTTCTGCATATTTGGCAGAGCTCTTTTGTGCAAGCAAATAGAATTCCAGAATTTTTTTAGAACGAATGCTTTGTTATTAGTGAATCAAGCAGAACAGGTGTACCATACAATGCTATATCATTTTAATCAAAATAGAGATCAACTTAGTTTGAAAATCATTGTAATTCTGAAAGAATTACCTCACTTTAATTTCTAGTGATGAATATGATAGTGATGTATTAGGTACTGAAAAAAATCTGGACACAAGGCTCTCAAAGAAGCAACGTAAAATTGCCTGATCAAACAGTTAAATTTGCCTCAGATGATGAATGTCTTAGTAAGAATTCATGTATTGGTACGACAGGGATACTTCAATACAAATTTGAAAAGTCAACCTGAAGTATAGGAGTCTATAAGAGAATCAAAATTTGCAAACTAAAAACAGTCATTGTAGTAGTCAAATATATTATATTAAAAATATATTTATATTCATAGCAATAATAAAGAAGCTATTTAAACAGGTTTTATTATTCATCAGATTTTTTTTTTCTGAAAATAATAACATCAACACAAATTCTTTTGTATTTCTCATTATATGGTTTTTAATATCTGATCAAATTTTACAGCTTTCTGCATATTAAACATTAAACATATATATAAATCTGAACTAGATTAAATGAGGGTTGCACAAAGCCCTTCTGTAGATCTGCAGCTTGTGGGCCTCAAGGCTGAGACCAATAAAAAAATATTACTTTATTATAAAATCTTACTTTATTGACTATTATTTGGTCTTTACTGCTTTACAAGAAGTTCTGTAATGTGAATAGTTCTCATGATAAAGACAGTCTGGTATCTGAAGTGACAAAAAAAGATGGTTCCTAATTCCTGTGGTGAATGAAACCACACTGGTATCAATGGATCTGCTGCCTGCAATCAACTATTTGTTTCTTTATATTAATTTGGTATATTAATCTATTTTTTAAAAGTTTATTATAATTATAATAATTGTTCTTTGAAGACTTAATAAAAGCAAATTATCATGCTTTTATCAATTTATTTTATTGAGTACATTTTTTCTTTTCTACTCTTTAAAGACCAAATACCTAGCATCTGGTCAAGTGCCAGGTATGGATAATTTCCAGCTATATTAGGCACTGTTTAATCACTTCTAAATTCCTTGTCTAAATTTTACTTTATTATCTAATAGTTCAAGATGATATGAATAATTATCATACAATTTTTCGTAAAAAAAAAATCAACAATACCTTTGATTAAACTTACTTTGACAAAAATGCTAACATTAATGTGCTACCTTAAGTTTTAGTTAAATTTGACAATTTTATTAATTTGAAGAACATTCCTGTTCAAACATAACCATTAAAAAGAAATGAAAGAAAAAATTAACTAATTTTTAACTGATTTTAAAAGAAATGAAAATTTTCAGAGATTGACTGAGAGGTGTTATATGTAATAAAAATTAATGAAAATAATGTTTGTCAAATCTTGATTCATAGTGAAATAAATTCTTTGTATGAAATAATCTATAAGTTATAAAGAATATTAATGCTTTTTTAAAATAGCCTGTATAATGATAAGATTTTCTGACTAACTATATAATCTGACAATTTTACAAAAGTCATGAAATAAGGTTTAAAATTATTAAGTTGAGCCAATAGAGAAACAGCATTGGTAGGAATTTTATGTAAAGACTCAATTGATTTGACACACTTAATTGTTTTGGACTGACTCATCAGCAGACTGTTATTACATTGACTGAAGGGTCTAGAGAAGTAAATACTTAAGATCAATTAAAGTTTACAGAAAGATGCCTTTTAATAATATTTTACTGGATGATTTATTATTAATTTGGATTAAAATTATTTACTATTTAGTTAAAAAGGAGAAATATCATAATACATTTAAATTGCTTTAAATTACTTAAAGAGAGTATTACATAAAGGATAATTTCAATTTCTCAAATATTATCTTAAGAAAATCTTATTAGAAAGAGCAGAAGATAGTAGGGAAGGGCTTAACCTGAAAGTAAAAGCAGAAAAGTAAAAAAAATACATTTAAATTAATGTTTATAGTAACATTTTTTATTTTTTATTAGTATTTTAAATATTGTTTTAAATGAAAAACCCTTATTTAAACTGCACAATATCACTGAAATAATGCTAATATTATAGGTTAATATAGATTTCTTTTAATATAGATACTATTATATACTTGAGAAGCACGAAGTTATAATTAGAAAGACATTCACTTACTACTGCTGAATAATGAAAACCGAAATAGTTGATTTTCATTTTTATTTATTTTTAAAGTATATTTTCGCAATTTTGAAGATTATTTTGTTGCAAATAATTTATGAAAAACTGTAAAAACAAATATGTAGACTTATATTTTTTAGCATTTCCAAGCATTCTACGATTTTTCTTAAATACTTTGGTTCCTGATTCACAATTCAACACTTAATTAGATTTAAGAATAGTGTTGAGGAATAGTTAAAATAGATAATAAGCTTACATATAATTTGAATAAATAAAAAAAGAAAAACATTAAAGCGATTGTAAAGAAGTACTGCGATATTTCACAAAATAATCTTCAATATTAATTTCTAATTTATTTTCGCATTTTACGGATTAAAAGTTTCCTCTTTAATTAACAGCATAGACTGAATTTAAAAAGGTTCCTAAATATGCGATTAGCTTTCCGATTTATAAGAAATATTAAAATTGATTATATGTTATAGAAAATTTCAATATTACATATCAAAATATCCTTCAATATTCATGACTATTATGATTCCCAAATTGAACTTAAAAGCTCCTCTATGATGCTTCACTACAATGCATATTAATTATGCAGTGAAGACAACTTTAATGGGCACGTTTTTATTTTACATTATTAAAATTTACAATATTCCGGTTAAAAAAAAAATTCAGTACAATTTCTGCCATGTTTAAAATGAAAAAAAAAATCAATATTATTGAAGAAGAAAATAGCAACAATTTTGAACTAAAATGTAGATATTTAAATAATAGTTAAGACCTTTCATTTATGACTTAGGCCTACCTAACGATTTTTAATGAAGTTCGAACTGTTCAAATATGGCACAACGGAAAATAATCTTGTTAAAGCAACGATACAGGCACTGCATTTTAAAATCCATGATGATGTTAGCAACGACTTATTAATACGATTAATTAAGGTTTCATGATAATTTATTAAAAATTCAAATATTTTAATATGGATTAACAGTAATATTTTAACATGGATGAATGTTTAAAGGTATTTTTTTTACTTATTCTCAAAATCATTATAATAATTTTAACCGTTACTTTAAGAAATAGCTTGACAGGATTTTTTTAATGATTACCCTATCCACCTTCCTAATAATACGACAAAATCTTATCATAATGATATTCACAACGCATCCTGATCTAAAATGCCGTCGTTTAATTTAAGAAAATAGCTGGAAAATCCCTAAAAGCCTGTACTATTCATAGTTAGTTTGGATCCACGAATAATAATGCAAATGTTCTGAATGAGAAATGTGAGAGAGTTGGTGCGGTTCTCTTTAATCTATACGTATTATCAATGAGATATTGAACGTAAAACGCAATTATTTCCTTTTCTATGCAACTACCAGTCGTCTAATAGGCGTAGGAGTAGTCTAAATCGATTAATCTGCGAAAGGTAATCGTGGATGATAATTTTAAATCGAATTGCGATACAAAGTACAGATAATTCTGAACAAGTAACTATGTGATGAGATTAGGATATCGGGAAAGATGGATTAATAAAGGATTGAATCCGGTTTCCTGGGAAAATAATCAACAAGGGTAAAGCTATCTCTATGGGATGCAGTTTGCTGTTTGTTTTATTTCTGCTAGTTGAACCTAAGCGATGCGAATGCGATGGAAACCAAGTTCCACCTCCGAAAAAGCAGCAAAGAGAGCACTGCAGTAAGGCCTAACAGGGGCAGCGCAAATGTCAAAATCGATTTCTGCTCTCCAACGGAATAATTCGCCAGTTATCCACGAACGAAACGAAACCTTCATACCGTCTTAAATTAAGGAAATAATGATGGCTGTGATAAGACTCATACTCACATTTTGTCCGATTTTTCCTACCGCAGGAATATAGGATCCCCGTAAAATGAACAAATAAAGATGGCGGCAGCTTTCCGATGATGTCATACATCCGGGAACTTTTTATCGTCTGTCGCTAATCACCAGATGACGTTAGTGTCGTTGGCCCAAAAATTAACCTATATGCCAATCAAAATATTCCTTGCTTTAAGATTATAGTTTCAGTTGTTTTTATAAATTTTAAGTTAAAATTAAAAATTTTAACTGTTATAATTCATTAAAAAAGTATAAAATAAGCAAAGAAATAGCTTTAAAATGTAATAAAAAAAAAGCTCTAAAATTATTTATATACTACTATGCTGTCTTGCGAGAAAGATGGAAATGAACTCAAAATGTTGATATACTTATAATAAATATTTTTCACAACGGGACGATAGAAGCTAGGTTGACCACTCGCTGATTATAATTTTGCTGTCGCCGTCGCAATAAGATATTGATAATTTAAATTTTATTCCAAGTAGAATCGGGCTTGAGCATTCCCGAACAAATCCGAAGTAGTAATTCCTGCAAATTGTCAACAAATTCGCTACCAAGCGTTGAAAGTCTGGGAACTGACTTCATAGTTAAATTTTAATGCACTTAACACGCCAAGGTAATACAACATAGATTCAACAATGCTTAAGACAAAATAAACGCCAAGTGATTATTCATTATTTGAAAGTTTATTTTATCGTTAGTGAAGTGTTTTTTATTTTCTATCGAAATATAAAACTATTATATTTCGCATCTCGTAATATACAATGCAAAACTGCATGCAGAATGTTGAAATGAGGGAGACAACCAAGATGACTGTAAATATACTAATTTATAAAAAAAGCTAAAGCGGAAAGGGAATAATATGTAACAAGAAAAAAATTATCATAGATGAACTACTCTAGGCTCAAAGACCTCCCCCCCCCCAAAAAAAAATCGAAATTATAGACAAGAGGACGAAATTAATTTTTATTCAATTTATTTGAAAAAGCCAGCTCTATACATATAAGACTCATACTCAAAAAATATATATTATACTTTTATTTTTAACAAAACTACATATTTGCATAATGCATAAGGGAAATTAAAAATGTAAATTCAATGAAGAACTTCACACTTTTGGATGTAAATATTATTGCTTCCCGCGTTTTACATTTTTCAAAATAACAAGATTAAATGAAAACAACTTTATTTTATTACTTATTTATTTATTATTTGAATTTCTTTTTTGTGTTTCTAGCTAAGTTCATCCTTAGGATGACTCAGACGCTTTCGATTGGGTTTTGACCACAGACGATGTTGATGGCGAAGGCCTTGGAGAACGATGAACTCCAAGGGCATACTTCTAGGGCCGTGTCAAATGAATTATTTTAAACAAAATTTACATAAATCATACAATTAACTTTGCTTAATTTAGAAGACAAAATTACAAATAACTATATATTTGATTAATTCCAAATATGCGTTTTGTTAGCGAGATTTCATTAGGATTTTTAAGGATTGTAAAACAAACAATTACTGAATTTTATTATTATTATTATTGGCTATCAAGTAACAATTACAATACTACAGTGTGTCTCAGATTTCTGTGAACTATTATTCAGTAGTCCACAATACATACAACAAGTTGACGTATGTATGCTTTCTGTTAGGTCACCGTCACAGGTGAATTGTAATTATTATTATTCAATATTGAGGCGATTAAAGATTTTGTATATTATCGTCGCGGCGAAAGTTGGATCCGCAAACACATTATCATTGACTAATTTCTCCAGTATCAATGCCGTAAGCTCCGCAGAAAATATCAATCTCAATTATCAAAAATAGGAAATATCAAAAATCTCACATACATCTTCTTGAAATCGACGAGCAACGTTAAGAATAATTTCCTTACTTGATTTTTGAGACCTTTTCCTCGTCGAAATGTTGAATGTTAATCAACGTCCGCCATTTTCTCTTACATTTGAATGTAACCGACAGGCCAGGAAAGGAAAATCTATCATCTGCGTTGCATTCTGGGAGGTTCATCTTTGGCCATACTGATAATAGGTCAATGTATAATTCCTCACAATGGGCCACAGAGACGCACTACAAAGAATGCATTAATGATGGAAAATTTTAATTGTTGTAAAATTTTAGAATTTTTGTAAATTTTTCATAAACTAAAATATAATATAACAACACAAAATGAAAACCCAGAGCAGCACCGGAATAATATAATATAATATAATCTTATAGTTTGATTCTGAAGGAGGAGTAAGACATGATACTATATAGGTCTTTTTTTTTTTTATTTTTTTTTTTGAGGGATTTCCTCACTCCGGGATGAGATATTATCTCGATATTTCGGCCCGGTGCCTCGGATCGCAATATCGAGATAATATCTCATCCCGGAGTGAGGAAATCCCTCAAAAAAAGACCTATTATAGAAAAAAAATTTTTTTTTTTTTTTGACAAAATTGAATTTGGTAAACTTACGTCCATTTTAACACTGTTTTTGTCTGTTTTTATGGTGTTTCGATTTCAGAACCAAATAGAGTGAGTGACTGTACCAAAGGCGATGAGAAGTTTATGTTGTTTCTCTAAAAATTGAGATAAATCTAAAAACCTTTAGAATGTTCTCGAATGCTTGATAAAACTTCCTAAAATTACATTGCCAGTTTTCCGGTTTATTGTATGATAAGCATTTTATTTATTCATTCCTTTATTTTTATGTATTTAATGACAACTTTTGACTCCGCTTTGTAATTTTTAAGCACAATTTGTGAAGTGTCAATACAGAAGTCACAATGGCTAACATGAGCATATAGGAAATTTTCAGCCTCCAAGGTTAAATTGTTTTTGGATAAACATGAACACAAATAGAAGGATGCATTACCTGTTTTTCGTATTAACAACGTATTTGTTCAAGTATTTTCATTTCTATAATGTTTAGTAATGGCTATTGCAAACATTAGATCTAAGAAGCTATGGAAGCAAAACATTACAAAATGCAAAACATTATACGAATAAAAGAACCTCCTTTATCAAGCTGTTACCCAAACACAGTCCATTTGACAGTAACAAGACAAGGCTTATGTGCTTGTGCTTCATTATGATTTCTGTTTCTGCATTTATGATATATTGTTGCGCAGCCTAAAGTTATTTCAATGTTCAATGACGTTCAAAATCATTACAAATGAATAATGGGGTTAATCATGAAAAATCATCTAGTTTCCATCAACACCTATGGCATAGCTATAATGTAGCGTCCTATTAGAGCGGTCCAGCCCTCGAACAAAGGAACTTTACAGATGGCCTCCAGGACCTCATAGGAGACCAAGACGAGATGTTTTTGAATTTATCAATCAGAGGTCGAAATTTTAAGAGTTATGGTGTTAAAAAGAATATAGATTTTTATAATTTAAGAAAAGAGATTTTACGTGCCTGATGATTCAATGAAAAGAGCAAAAAGTTATAGAGTTATAAATTATAAAGTTATAAATTATAGAGTTTGTATAGCCTTGAAAGTCCAAGTTTAGCTTTACATAGCCAATGGGCCCTCAGGTTCTGACTCGGGCCCAAGATCATAAGATGACACTTTTTTAAATTTAAGACTGTGTAAACTTGTAATTTTGTAAACAAATGTTTTTATTAATATACGTCGCTTCGCTCCGGAACCTTTGCATATATAGCATTAAAAACAAATACTTTATTTATGTAGTAAATTAATATCGAGATCGGAGAATATACGACTTCCCAGCCTAATGTAGCTTCTCCGCTTAACTCAGGTGTATTGCGGGTTGGCGCCAAACACCTGGGGTTGTCAAAAAAAGCATTTTTTTAACTGTCGCAGGTGTGACATCTATATAATAGATAGAATATATAAAAACACGCGCGTATTCGAATGCAACGTTTGTCAAAATTTCAAAGCAATCGGTGAAGAACTTTCGGAGATTTAAGATTTTGAAAAAACGAACATTTACATTTTTATTTATATAGATATACCGGTATTTATTAAGTACAAAAGAAGTGAAATTAAGTGCGGAAGAATTGCAAATAATGGCGGAAAAAAAAAACAAATAAATAAATAAATAAATAAATAAATAAATAAATAAATAAATAAATAAAGCAATTTATTTATTTATCTATTTTACCTTTAGGAATAAATAATAAATAAATAAATATACACTAAATATACCCGTTCGTAAGTAGAGGACTATCTGTATCAATAAATAATAAGTGTCCTCTACTTGAGAACGGGTTCCATTCTAACAGCTTGGTAGTAAGCCTAAAATACTAAAAAAAAAAAAAAAAAAAAAAAAAAAAAGGAAAAGCATATATGCATAAATAAAATTCACCTAACTCACAAGATGAACATGTAAATATTAAATATTTATTTTGAATAAATAGTCCACAATAATTATTGTATATGTAGATAAAATAAATTGAGTAAATATATTCAAACGAACACACTAGTTAGGATTGTTGCCGAGAGAACAGAGAGCAGGGAATTCGGGCCAGAAATTGACCTCCACCACCGCTATTTCTCGTTTTATTAGACTAAACCAGGGCTTCTCAATCTTTTCCGCTTCACGGCACACTTTTGTATTAACAGAAATCTTTTAGCCCACCAAACTTTTTAAATGCTTTTATTAATATCACAGAATCCTTTGAAAAACATCTAAGATTTACCAAAATAATATTCTATTTTTTAAATAAAGATATCCTGAAATATTTTTAAGCCTGTTTGAACGAGAATTAATACTTTGTTAACTTTAATTGTTAGAATGAAACACAATGTAGTTCATATTTCTATTATTTGATGTATAGGTTTTATTCTAAATACAAGCATTTGACTACTGGGAAGCTAAATATTGATTACAGATCCCCTCTCATAATTTTCTCGCGGCACACCACTTGGGAAGCACTGGTCTAAACAGTTCTGCCAAAGTGAAGAAGGAACGAACGGTCTAAAAATATTTGTGTACGAGGGAACAATACAGCCTGCATACAAGCATAAACATAAAACAAGCATTAAATGTCCATAGCTTTCGCCTCAGTTCGACGAGGCATCTTCAGTGGATAAAGTTTCATCAAAGGCACTGTATCCACTGAAGATGCCTCGTCGTACTGAGGTGAAAGCTATGGACTTTTAATGTGTTTTTATCTATGTTAGTGTGCAGGCTTTGTTCTTCTCTCATATATTTGAGCACACGTAAAAACTTAAGTAAAATATTTGTGTATATTTTATGTGTATACATGCTCTAGATACGACCAAGTTTCTCTACAGTGAATATTTTTTGTTAAAACACTGAATGATGTTTTTGAAAATGTTCGATTTTTTGATTATTTCAAAATTTTGATAGAAAAGTGCAAACTTTCGTTCCTAAGTCGTAAAAAATAAATAATTTCTGATATCTTTAAAATTGTAAAAAATAATCAAGCATTGGTCTACTGCAAACAAATTAACAATAAATCACTCAAAAACTAAATTGATAATGATCAAAGCAAAAAATAAACCCCTACATTACAATGTTGTTACATAATATAAATTGTGAAGGCGTTACAAATCTTCAAATAAGGTGTAATCGTAAAAATATTGAAATAATACAAGTTCAGAAATACTTATAGTCGTCGTCGCGGCGAGTTTTGAAACCGGAAACACATTATCATTGACTAATTTCTTCAGTATCAATGCCATCAGCTCCGCAGGAAATATCAATCTCAAATATCAAAAATAGGATATATCAAAAATCTTACATATATCTTCTTGAAATCGACGAGCAACGTAAAGAATAATTTCCCTAGCTTGACCTTTGAGAACTTTTCCTCGTCGAAATGTTGAATGTGAAGCAGCGACCGGCCAGGAAAGGAAAATCTATAATCTGCGTTGCATTCTGGGAGTTTCAACTCTGACCGCGAAGACTTTAGGTATTTATCTCGATGCAAATTTAAGTTGGAATACTCAGTATATGAACCGTCATTTTTGAAAGTGGAATAAGTCCATTTTTTCGTATATCGAGATATTAAAGGGTTAGCGTTTGATTGAATTTAAAAATATTGGCAAAGGTTATTCAATTTTGGTGTTGTTTTTGACACTATAATTTTGTTAAATATTACAATGTAATAATGATTATTACAATTGTTAATAAAAATAAACGATTATTTAACTCCAAATGGACTTATTCCACTTTCAGTAATAATATATTGCAAAAGAAATAAAAACAAGAGGAAAATTAAGTCCATATTGTTATTCACAATGGCTTTACTGAACTGAAGTTTTTAATGTAAAAAATAATAATTTAAAAAACATAAACAAGTGTAAAATATAATTACTTCGTCAAGATAACTAAAAATACAAATATAAATATATTTTTTAATTTATTTTACCTTTACAGTTAACATAGTGAAGTATTCATGGTAAATAGGTTGCATGCAAGACAGTAAACTCATCATATCGCTGTATTTCTCTTTTGTTATAGGTCTTGACGTTTTATACAATGGCAACATAGTAATCTTGCTGAGATGCTTGGGTCTTCCTTGTTTTCCAAATAAAAATAATACCGTAAACCGGGGTGACTTTGTGACGCGTGGTCAATTTTTCTTATTTATAATCTCGCGCCCGGAACCTAGGGAGAAGCAGGCAATGGGCGCCGCCATGAGTTGGTATCATGTGTGGTGGCGCCTAACAGTCGACTGTCAAACTCTTTGCGCCTCGATCCGGTGAGCCAGAAGCATTGTTGCCAAGGACCACTTCTGAAGCATTGTTGTGTTTACCGTCAACTTTGATTTGCACAGCGAAATACAGATGAGGATATCGTTTAATAGGTAATTATTATTGAACATTAATATATTATGTACAATATATTGTAAAATGATGTTAATTGGACGAGTTTTGTATGAGTTATTAACCATTATATAAAAAATCAAAGATTGATAGGGTGACTTTGTGACAGCGTCAAATTGACCCCGCGATTGTTTTACTATGTTTTAACCTATATATTTTGTCTTGCAGTGTACATAACGATATTTTAAAATGTCGAGGACTCAAGTTTAGACTTGTACGAAGAGTTTTCAGATGATGAGATTCCTATCCGAGCTTCACCCACTCCGCCCACGGAAACAGAATATGATCAAGGAGATCACATAGTTGCCAACTTTGAAGGAGAGCTTTTCTGAGGAAAGGTGATAGAGAAGAGACTGGCTGGACAGTGTAATTGTCAGCGCAATGGAAAAGAGTGGAAACAATTGGAAAGAATCTACAGAATAGCTACATAAGTTAGTTCTTCTCAAGAACGAAGTTCAGTGTGAAAATACAAAGAACTGAAACCCGGCTCAATTTTGTATCAAAAAGAAGTTTTGTTTCGTATTGATCCTCCCCAAAAAATTAATAAAAGAGGACCTTTTAAAGTTGTTCAATTAGACTAATTTAAGATGTAAAAATTTAGACTGATTTGCTTAAGAAGTAGGAAAAAGTGTTCATATTTCACGTTACATCCAGTTTGCTTTTCCCAACCTAAAAGTATAATTTACTCTGTTTAAATCTTTTAAACCTTTCATTGAAAACTGTAAAAATGGTTTTAAATACAAAGTATGTGGTGTTACTTTGTGATATTTCTTTCTCCCATGCATTTCTAACTCAAAAAGAGCTTGTCACAAAGTCACCCCCAGCTGGGGGGTGAGTTTGTGACAACTTTTTACACTAATTATCAAAAAACGATTGAGGCAACGAGATTTATATATATACTGTTTTGTAGGATGGATGAGGAAGGATGGGGTAACCCAAATTACCGTCTATAAAGTGGGGGTAACAAAAAATATTAATATAACAGCTTGGAAACCTCAAATTCTGTCACAAAGTCACCCCGGTTTACGGTACTTTAAATGGTGCATTTTCATTCATACTTGTTTTGTAAAAAAAATTGTGCGGTTCATCCCTTTTAAACCTCATCCAGCATATTTTCAGCCATTGTATAATTTTTCCATCCGTATTTTTTTTTTCTTATTTGATATTGTCTCTTCTAGAGATTTGGTTGAGACATAATCTTCTCATTTCATTTCATACAAAATGAAACTACAATAGAGCGTCGATAATCCCGATTAATTGTGACCGGACCCTGTCCGGATTATCAGAACGTCCGGATTTTCAAAAAGAACCAAAAAAGGTAGTTTGAGTTCATAACAAAAAGAAAACTTGCTAAAACCGTTAATAATTCACTTTAATGGTTAAATAATTGGAGCCGATAAATAAAAACTATTAATTAATATGAACTTATAATGTATTTTATGCTCGCATTGGAGCTTAATCTCAAAGAAGAGCTTAATCTTCGTCAGTGTTGCATAATGAACTTAATTTCCAAGCAATATTTGACAAATCAATTAGAAAGTTGTTTTACTTATGTTTAATCAAAATGGACTTATACCACTTTCAAAAAAACTTTTTTTGCGGTAACATTTTACAGCTAAAATTAATTTGATTAATTTATGCAGAATTCGTGGTCCATTGAATGTATGATTATAAATATAAAAAGAGGATATCTATATCTTACTAAAATTACTATTAAGTCATTTTTTTCCAAAAGTGGACTTATTCCACTTTCAAAAATAACGGTTCATATATCTGTTATCAAAAAACTACACTCTATATTACAAATGTTTAATCCCCCAAAACAAAAAATAATGATGTTTAAAGCTTTTGTAGATTCCTTGTTATGTTATAGTATTGAATCTTGGATTTTTCTGAAATAAAAAACAATTAATAATATAAATAGATTAATTGAAAAAAATATTAAAAACTAATTTTCAATAATTATCAATTTTATATTGATAAAAAAAATAAATAAAAAAAATAGAAATTTACATCAAATTCTTTCACCTACCGAAAAAATTGTATATTTTCGTATTTAAAAAAAAAGTTTTTCATACATTAAACCTTTCTCTAAACACCATAAACTCTACTAATACAAGAAATATTTGGAATAAAATTATCCCATTTGATTTTCCTAAGAATAATTATGGCATGAGAGATTATGACAGAATTCTAAATACAACTTTTAACCAATTACAGCTAAATATGTTTCAAATTATATCTTACAAACGATTAAAATTAATATTCATTTGTGATCTTATAGATGGTAAAATTACGTGGTGCTACTAATCTTTCTTTTTTTTGACTATATATTCTATTGGAAATTTACAATATTTTTGTTAGTTATCAACCTAACTTTTATTTTATATAACCATAATTTTTGCTCATAAATATGTGCTTTTTTTCTTTCTTTTTTTTTTTTTTTTTTTAATTAACTCAATTACTTGGTACGAAAATGTTGTTTCTTTTGGTGTGTGTATTCTTGAATTTTGTAGGACTACACTTTTAGTTTTTTCAGTCTTTCTAAATTTTTATTAATTCACCACCTGCATCATAGGTTTTTTTTGTTTGCAAACCTAGCAGGTCTGTAATGTACGAATGTGGATGATAAAAAAAAAAAAAGGCCTAAAATAAAATAATTCTGCAAAAAATAATAAATAATTATAAAAAAAAAAAGACTCAAAAACGTAACATCAAATTCCAAATTTCCTTCTAAAGAAAGTAAACTACACTTCTGTATTTAACATTAAAAAAAAAATATAATAAAAATATTGTTTCATAAGATTTCGTTTGGATCATTTTTTTTCCCGTTGGTTTTATTTCTATCATGAAGCGAAGCAGACTAACATCTTTCCAGGAAAGTTCGCGAATGTTCTTAAATAAAAATAACCCATGAAATTGCTTCTTTCGAACTAAAATGAGACTCATAAATCAAGTCTCAAACAATGGATGCAGACGCACTATGAATTGTCAAGCTGTGTACTAGAAAATGTTTATGGCCGTTGTTTTGTGTTTTGGAATGATATAATAAAATTGTTGGTAACAAATAAATTTCAATCGACAGTCTATTTTCTCTGAATTTTCTTCTTAAGCATTTTTATGAATTTTGTAATATATAGGAACAACTGAAACTGAAACAGAAAAAAAATTTCAAGAAATTTAAAAATCTACAATCCTTAAACTGTATTTCTTTCTTTTTAAAGTTGTGAAGCCACTAAAAAGAAAAATTTACATTTATATCCAATTGCTAATATCTACTGAATATAAGCAATAACAATTTTTACAGATTCTGAAAAAAAATTAAATAAATAAATAAATAAATAAATAAATAAATAAATAAATAAATAAATACACATTATTTACTTGAATTGTCTAATAAGATTAATTTTAATTATATCAAACCACGCGCAGTGATTAATGATTTAATATTCAGTATCTGGAAAATAAAACGAAAATAACGTAAGAACACTGTAGAAAATCACCTGGTTATTTAACCTCCTATCGGGGAAATGGATAGCTCCGCAGTGAATACAAGCGACGTTGAAAGGAAAAGGTTTTAACAAGTATTATTAAGTAAAATTATTATTTTACTACATAGAACACGAATTTCTTAAGAGTAAAAATTAAACGAAAACAAAGAACACCGTAGACAATTACCTGGTACCCAGGTCAATCATTTACCCCCTAAATGAGATTTCCCGAAGTCAAGACCTAGCTAAATCGCTTTCTCGCACCCGAAACCGTACACCCCATTTCATCTCCTTAGGCCCGTTTTCAAGATAAAATTTACAAGAATTGCTCGCTTTTTAGCGTATTTGATATTTGATTGCTAATGACATTGAGGTATTAATGGAAATAAGATAGAAAGTCCATTGTTTAGATTTTAATGCTGTTCTATGAGAATGTCTGTCTCTTTCTCACGCTAATTTTTCGATAAGGACCCACTCCATTCATCAGTTCAATAGTTATGGGGGTTTGGAGCTCACAAATACACAAAGACTGTCTTTCAACATGAAAGTAGGCTTAATCCGTCACGACAATACAGGACAATATTGCTTTGAGAATACAGATGCACAATAATATTTCTAAAACTCAACTGAGAAGTTTTTATCTAATCTACCCTATTACTTTGACTTGGCACCTCCCGATTATCCTTTATTTCGATCGCCGCTGCACTAAGTGAGGGAAAAAAAATTCAATTCTTTCGAAGACGTCAAAACGACCAAATATTGATGCATTGTCGAAGAATTTAAAAGACTCACAACATGACAAACGATCACATTATGAAAATAAGGTGAGAGATTTAATAAATAATATTCAAATTTAAAATAATTTAAGTGCAAGTCGAAAATTATTATAATAATTTTTCAATAACCGTCTGGATCCATTTGAAAAAAAAAAAAAAAAAAAAAAGAGAGAGAGATCCGCCATTATAGAATTTAAGTAAATGTTTTTTGTTTTTTTTTTTACCCTTACTTATTTTGGGTCTAATTTTTCCCAAGATTATTAAGAGATCTCACATCGGACTACCACAAATATATCAGTTTCCTACTGTTCAGTTCATGAAAGAAGAGCTTTTGATAATGAAATTTCCTTATAGATTGAAGTTTTCAGTAAAGTCACTGTATGGTCTTTGTGTCCAAAGACAAGTATGGACATCTCTCCGTACGGCGCCATTTTCGCGACAACGCACTGCCGTGAGTCGCGCAAAGCGTTAACGACGTTCTCCGTTTAATTTGTTTTTTCATTGTATTTGAAGGAATTTTATAGTAATATCATTATAAACCTTATCTACAATGTTTATTTAATGTCAAAATCGTTGATTTATTATAGTTAGCTCATTATAAACGAAGTCTTTTACTTTCATATTGTGGGGTTTCGGCAGCAAAATATGTGGTGTCTGGTTCGTGGTTAAG
>JAFIDM010000004.1:23885479-23905808 GCA_023159025.1 Thereuonema tuberculata | reverse complement strand
AAAACAGCTCAGTGGATCTTTATTTATATGCGTTTATGTTTTTATTGTACATTATTATGATTTACGCACGTTAAATTTGTTATTATATGTTATCTTTTTTACAATTAATTGCTTATAAGCTAAGCGTCTGCTAACGAGGATTAATTGATTGACCTATTGTATTCATAATTTATATTTTGATGTTTTTTAATATGGGGGGGGGGGGCATTGTTTTGTTGAAAAATAATACACTGCCTGCCATTAAGAATTAAAAAAATAAATAAATAAAAAATCTGGGTTTTAATATATTTGTGGATCGTTTTAGAAGAATGTATTTGATGAGTCATTTGACAGGACACTGTTTGAAGCGTTGTTATTCTGGAGATTTCCTTTTTTTCCTAATCTTTTTCTTTCTTTTTAATTAAAACATGTGTTTTTTTGATGACTAGATAACCCTCGGTGTAGATCAGTTGACCATGTGTATTAAGTGTAGATTAGTGGCCTAATCCATATGTTGAGTCTCTTGATACTGACGCCATCTGGCGTTGATTAGACCAGATAAGCCAGCGATAACGAGTGCCAGTTAAAAAAGGTCATTTGTTGTGTAAATAGGAACAATTGAAACACTTATCAAAGCAATTAAGAACGCTGTTCAGGTGGAACATCCAATTTAGCCAGGTCGGGTAATTTGATGCATCAACTGTGGCAATGTTGTTCCACCACATTTTTAGATTACACTTACAAAAAAAAATACAAAGATTTAAGGATAAGCGAAAAAAAAAACAAACATGTGAGATATTTAAAAATTACGAATAAGTTTCAAAGTAAACAAGTAAGCTAAGAACTCGATAAAAAAGAAGTTCGTGAAAGAATTTAGAGCCTAATTTAACTTAAAAAGAGATGTTTACATCAATAAACATCTCTTTTTAAGTTAAATTAGGCTCTAAATTTTTTTTAAGTTAAATAAAGATGTTTATTGATTTATTCTTTGTTTGTTTGTTTTTTGTACTCCGTGAAAAGAATAAAAAAACAAGGCAATAAAAAAACAAAAAAAACAAAAAAAAAAAACTGATTCTTAATTAACCGGAAACTGGAACTCGTATTCTTCAATCGCTCTGCAAATCAAAAAGCTACGCCTCATGTCTGTCCGACTTGTAGTTTGAGTTGTAAAGGTGGCGGACGGATGGACAGAATGAGCGTAACAGCTCGTCCCCCTTTAACAGGATCGCTAAAAGCTTCTTAATTAAAAGTTACAAAAACTGTCGAATACAAAAATTGAAATTTTCCAATGTCGCTAAAATCCATTTAATTTTAATGAAAACCCGCATAAATTTAAAAGGGTCTATATCAGGGAGTGGCCAAATTGCGGCTCACCAGCCATATGCTCTTTGACATATGTGCGGCTCGCAAAAATATGTTGATGACGACATTTCAGCAGCGCAGTAATATAAAAAGACAAATAAAAAAATTTCAAGCTTTATAATTATTTACCATACATAAACTGAATGTCCACTGGATTAAAACGTACATTTAATATTCTTGCAGTATCATTTAATGTTAATGAAATAAAAATTTGCATATTTTTCTTAGATGTTTCCGCAGTTCATTACCGTATTAAATACGCTTGATATAGTTAAAATAATACTCAGTTAGGAGTTTTGATTTTGAAAACATTATTTTGAAAGTTTTATATACTTTTTAATTATTGAAACCGATATAAATTAATAGTTTAAAAACTACAGACATGAATAAATATTATTATTTTACTTCATCAAAAAAACAAAACAATATTACTAAGGGGCAAAGTTTATACGGTGACTTCTTTATCAAGCCAAAATTTTAATATATAAAAATGAATGTTTCTTTGTTTGTCCCGTATGCATTCATCAGATTGGGATGAAACTTCGGTGAGTTGTGGTGCGCATGCCCGCGAAGGTTTCTGAATTAGTAGAACCATTTTACAATATCTGATGAGCGAATTGTTGCAACAAATGAGTATATTTCCGGTTTCAAGGTTTGCAGTTTCCGGTACGACTCGCATTTGCAATGACCATCAACAAAGCACAGGGACAACACATGGACAGCTGTATGTGGCCTGCTCACGCGTCGGAAAACCTTCTGATTTATTCTGTATGCACCAGACGGAAAAACAAAAAATATTGTATATCCAAAAGCACTTCAATAAACAGAATTAAAACACAAACATTTTCGTTCTTTGAGTGGCATTGCAACGCATGCCGGGGACAGCTAGTTAAAAACAAAAAAAAAACCAAAAAAAAAAAAACTAAAAATATATAACAAATAGGACACAGCATTAACGAGAAATGGAAGTACAACAATTTTAAAGGAAAAAAAAAATTGAAATGATTACAAATTATTACAATAATGTAGCTGCCTACTAAAACTTAATAGAACGTTGTGTATTATTTAAATGACGAAATGTCTTTCTTGCCAAAGATACAAAGATATTATCAATAGTAAAAACCTTAATTTCTATTGATGCAATCTAAAATTCGAATACATAGAGCTTCTATAATTTTCCTCTTTTTATCGACAGTTTCAAAATAAAGAATTTGAACTTCAATTACAGGATTACGACAAAATATTCAACAATGTTTCACCATTTCAGTTCTATTACAATCTTTTCTTCTAAAACATCTTCTGTGTTCAGAAAGACATTCAGAAATGTATCGGGAGTTCTCCCCAATATATGAACCTTTCTCACAGTGCTCACGCCGAGAGTTGAAACTCCCAGAATGCAACGCAGATTATAGATTTTCCTTTCCTGGCCGTTCGCTAACATTCAAATAGAAGAGAAGCGACCTCTTATATTTGAATGTTAGCGAACGGCCAGGAAAGGACAATCTATAATCTGCGTTGCATTCTGGGACTTTCAACTCTCGCGTGAACACTGTACAATTGCACAATTGATCTTTAATACCTTTCCGTTGGGGTTTGAATTGTTTCTCATCAACAAATTGTCAATTTTGAAACTGTTTACAAATATAACCAACTTGATGAGAAGGTTTCTAATATTTTGAGAATAAGTAAAATCACCAGTAGAATAACATCTTGTATTTCCTTAATATTAAAACAATTATAATTATTGTAAATCTTCTGAAGAATAGGCTTAAGGTAATCACTTAATATAAACATTTGAAACATCTCTCCAATCTTCTTATTGTATGGTTCACTAGTAGTAGCATCAATTCTTTTTATATTTTTAATAATATATATTCATACTAAGTACCCAGAGCCGTTTCTAGGTGTTCTGCCACCCTAGGCGAGAACTGAAAAATGCCGCCCCCTCCCTTTCAACGACACTTGAGAATGACCTGCGAGACAAAAAATGTTCTCGTACAAGAGGGCGCGAGAGGGAGGGATGTATCAAGTCGCGACATGATCGCGAGATAGTGCACGCGCCTCTTTCCAGAATTCTTTGTTTAATAATTAATAATTTCGCTGTTTGATTTATATATAAAATTAATTTTTTCCGTCTTTCGGCAGCCCTAAAATCTTGCCGCCCTAGGCGGCCGCCTAGTACCGAATGATAATGTAAATGTTTACTTCAATATTCCGCAGAGAAATGTTCCATTTTCAGAACAGAATTTACCCTATAATGTCTAAGAGTGTTATAAGTTAAAGTTAAGTTAAAATACCCCACTGCAGGCTCCAACGATAAGAACCACGGGACAAAGTTGGGGTGGGGTGGTCAACCCGACGCCCGCCCGCCTTTAACTCCCGGGAAAGAAACCCGTTACCCATTCGAGAGAGGGCTGGGTAGACCCTAGGACCCGTTTGGAGATGAAAGGAGCGTGGAAAAATTCCCGAACTCCGCCTAGGCCGGGAACCGAACCCGCCATCTCCAACCCGCCATCTCCTAACGCACTCGGCTACCGGGCCCACAAGAATGTTATACCTTCATCAATTTCTTTACTAACAATACTAGACTATATAATGAATTTAAGGATGTAAAGAATTTTAAAAATTGTAAAACACATCGAATTGCAGGTCAATACCATACCAAGTAATTAGCAGATCATCAACGTAACGGAATAATTCCATCTTATCTTTATATTTCTTTATAGTGCACTGATGTTCTAAAGCAGTGGTTCCCAACCTTTTCAGCTGGCGACCCACGTTTCCTTATCGTTTTTCAGCTGGTGACCCACCTTTCCTTATCGGAATACATCCACGCATATAGGAATAGAAGAATATAGAATAAAACCATATTTGTATCGTATCCCTTCCTTATATACGTATGATCGATTTTCGATTTTTCTGATCTTTTCTGATGGTTTATTCGATGGTTTCTTATAGTTTTAGGATCAAGTCACGATCCACCTGTAACCTTTCCGCGACCCACCGGTTGTGAACCGCTGTTCTAAAGTTTTAAGAAATATATATTTAGGATGCCAGAAATAGGCGATCCAATCGGAAATCCATATGATTGTTTATTCAAAACATTTATGTTTAAAGAAAGTATTAAGACAAAAAAGATTTAATAATTTTTAATACAATGTTATTTTGTACATCTATTTCTTAATATTTATATAAAATGTTTGTTATAAAAGGTTCATCTACCTATATAAAAAGAAAAGTCCTGACTCACTCATTCACTTACTGACTGACACATAAACGCCCACCCCAAACCCTTGGACCTGGAAAGCTGAAATTTTGCACAGAGGTTCCCTTTATGATGTAGACAAGGAATAAGGCCGGATTTTTCGAAATTCCAAGGGGATAGGGAATAAAGAGGATTTTATATTTTCGCTTTAAATTTAAATAAATTTCGCTTTATTTTAGAAGACCTCGGAACGGACTGGGAACTCGTATATTTTCCGATCTCGATACAGTATTAATTTGCTAAATAAACAGGTTTTTTTTATGCTATATATGTAAGGGTTCCGGAGCGAAGCGACGGTACCCGACTAGTATAACAATAAAAAGTACTAGACATTATTTATGTCTTGCTACTCTCAAACATCTGATGTCTGTCGGATGTGGCTCTTACATTAAGAACATTTGACCACCCCCTGGCTTATTGACATCACTGTTGCATCGCTTTATTAGTGAATTAAATGTCGTCAGTGAATTAAATGTTTCACTTCTAGAGATTTGTGATTTTGTGTGTGTGTGTGTGTGTGGGCGTGTTTTCTTCACGCGAATCCTGATGACTTTTGTGCATGCTAAATGGAGAAAGTGTAAAGTTCTAAATATTAAGCAAATAAAGGCAAACATGCTTGCACTAAAGGCAGGCGCAAATCAATAAACAAAAGGATCCAAACTAACGTTTCAGATGTTAAGAGATGTCCATTTTCAAGGTAAGATACAACGGAGAGGAACAGCGACGGATTAAGAGGCGAGTTATACGGGAGGCAGCCCGGGGTGCTAGGTATAACGGATCGTTAAATTCAATATTCTCAAAAAATTAATTTCACTAAAATATTATCAGTGGGTCCAGTAGCCGAGCGGTAAGGGCGCTTGGCTGCAAATAGGAGGTGGCGGATTCGATCCCCGGCCTCGGCGGAGGGGATTTTTCCACTCTCCTTTCTCCTCCAAATGGATCCTAGGTCTACTCAGCCCTCAGTTAAATGGATACCTGGTTTCTTTCCTGGGGTTAAAGGCGGAGGGACATCGCGCTGACCACCCGACCTAAACTTAGCCTTGTTGATCACGGAACGTGATCGCATAATAATCCCGCGACCCTAAGGGCCACATAGGCCTATAGTGGGACCCTAACTTAAAATGCTATCATGCCAATGTCAAAAACATATTTCTAACTGGACATTTATTGTAGTTAAATTCTATCGCACCAATAGCAACTTTGTATTGTGGATTGGATATGTTGTTGTTGTTGTTGGTTGGGTTTTTAATGGCGCAAATGCAGCTGTGGCTAAGCTGCGCCTGGATTGGATATAAACGTAGAAGTTATGGCATCATTTTATAGTCAGACAGCTAAAAAGTAAGCTAATCATCTGCATTGTATTAAACGTATTGAGGATACATTCATGGTGAATTCTTTGCAAAATTTCAATTTATTTATTTATTTTCTTTTAGCGTTGTGCTTTCGTTTGTTACTTTATTTATTTATTTATTTATTTATTTATTTATTTATTTATTTTTATGTCCAATACTTGCTCATTGTCAAATATCTGGATTACAATTAAAAAAAAAAAAGTAGACATCCATTTTTGTTGATTAAATCATTATTGACGCACGGTAAGCAAAAATATCTAAAATTTAAATCTTATCATTTAATTTCATGAAATTTTTAGATAACACTTCCGTCCAATTGATAACAATTATCATTTTATTAGCATAATTATTCGATATTCCTAGGATCTTTCGGTTGAGTTTGAAAGGCCTTATCTTAAACTCATTTAATCATTTAATGTATAATTATAAACTATATTATATCAAGGAGTTCCTTAAAGAACTTAAAGCTCACTTTCCTTATTATTATTATTTTAAAGTAATGAAACGAACAAACTAAGAACTTACCCTTTATATTCAATAATTATAATTTCTGCTTAATACAAACAATACAAATGTTTCCAATTTTCTGAAAAAAATTAATAAAAACCTTTATTATTTACGTAAAGTGTCTATTAGTTGATCTTTAGATCATACTAATAGATCTTTAGATCATCTGTAGCCATTAAATATGCATGTCCTGTTTCAAGAAGAGCCTCCAGCGATACAAAAGTTATTAGGTGATGCGCGCGCACACATATACTAATTGATTTTTTTTATTTTACTGAATTTAATTACACCCAACCACGCACCAATTAATGGATTACCTAAAAGCATTAGTATTTATTTCTTGAATGAAATATTGATGCGAGGTTGAAAAGCCTTCCCGATTGGTCAGTTAATCTGTCCTGTGATTGGCTGAATCGGGGGACCAATCAGCTCTTCCCAAGTGACGGACCGCACAGAGAGCTTCTGACGGACTGCACAGAGATCTCGAGAACATTTGAAATCCGATCCCATTTGTATATATGCCTGTACATAATTGTAAATAAAGTGTGTCTGTGCCTTAGACTAAATCACGGTGTTAGGCTCTGTCATTTCGATCGTACATCAATATTAATCGAAGTAAGATAGAAATCCATTGTCTAAATTCCACTGCTTTTCTATAAGAATTTTTGTTGTCATCTCATTCTCATTTTTTCGAATTTAAATCACAATTTCAGTCATTTGCTGGACTTTTCAATATTAAGTCATTTCTTGGACTTTTGAAAATTTTTAAGTCACGAGTGCTTAAATACGATTTCTAGTCCTAGGGATATAAGACTATCTTAAAATTTATCAGCTATCCTAGAAAACTGAAAGTTTATTTTCAATTCATCCTACCTAATATATAAAAGTGAAAAATAAAGTTTGTAAGTCGTTCAATCACGACTCAAAGGCGTAACGGATCGGAATGAAATGAAGGTAGTCTAGGACACGGAAAAGGATATAGGCTACTTTTCATCCCGGTCCATCAATTAGTTTCCGTGAGATGAATGAAAAACGTCCCAAAACTGCTCAATATGAATAACTTCCTAAAGCTGTCGATAGATGGCGCAATCGCAGTTTCAAATCGAGTGCGTTAAAGACGTTGTCCGCAGGCGCGGAATACGATTAACTCACGAATTACCTGATAATTCTATTAGGCGATGTATAAATAAATGATACGGCTATTTAGTATGTTGAATATTTTTAAAAATTTAAACGTTAATTTAGAATATAACATTAATTGGTAATGATCACGTGATTTTTTTTACCAGCTGTTAAAGGCTTCAAGTGACAGGGATATGCCCCTGTCACAAAGGGCAGTAAAGGGCTGGGACGTCTTAACAATGCATATTAATGTTAGTAATCCGCTAATTCGCGCGTGCTTTGATGTGACTAAAACTGTACTTTTACACCACTTTAGTAAATAAATAATACGGATTTAATTGAAAATGGCCGATTTGTTTGTATTCGGCAAAAGCTTTTTTTGTTTGTATTATTTAGACCAGTGTTTTCCAACCTTTTTTGTGCTATTCCCCACCTAAGCCTTTCTAAAATTCTTATGCCCCCTACGCAGCATATACATAATTTTGGCCACGCCTACATCACATGGTAAGCGACGATCCCATGAATCCATTTCAGGGATCAAAACCGTTTCTCCATTTTCCGTGCAAATGCACAGATTTCGTTTCTTGTTTATAACATTGAGGAATTGATGATTATAAAATATGACATTTTATATCTACTTTTCTTATATATAATAATAACTATATTATATTTTAACCGAACGATATATAAAAAACTGATTTGCTGTTTAAGAACTGTTATATTTATTCTGTTTATTTATTTAAATTATGAAAAATCGTATTTAATTTTGGAATTGCCCCCCCCCCCGTTAACAATCAAATTGCCTCCCTGTGGGGCGTGAGCTACACGTTGGGAAACACTGATTTAGACGATGTTAAAAAAACAAAACAAAGAAAAATAAAAAAAAACAAAACAAAACGCACAATTTTATAAAAATAGACTTCTAGTTATTTCAGGAACATCTTTCTATTAGGAATTTTTGTTGAAATGACTACTTTTGCATCAATATATTCGTTTGTTATAAGGATTGGTAATAGGCCTTTCTTCACAAGTCCTTTTCTTTATTTTGGAATTTTTTTGTTTTTGAATGTTATAATGTATTAAATCATCAAAAAAAAAAAAAAAAACCCCAAAAAACCCAAAAAAACCTTAAAATTATTTTTATCATGTTCCATTTGCTAAATAACTTATCCACAAAAAAGTAAGCGATCATAAACTGAAGTAGAACGTATTTAACAGCGTAATAAACATTTCACTGAGAATCAATTAGTTTTATCTCAAGTATTAAATGCATTATAGAACAGCTTGTCAAGATTATCACTGCGATGAAAGCAGCCTGTCAAACAAACCACAAAACGGAATAGTTTACATCCTTCGTTCAACCTATTAATGGTGAACGAAAAATGTTATTTTTAACAAATAAAATTCATAAAAAGATCAAATGTGAATAAAACACCACAAGGGAATCCTCGTGCGCATAAATTAACTGTAATACAGGTCATTTTGATTTGCTCAATGAAAATTATAAAAGTTTCGACTATTATAGTGTAACGTTTATTATAAATGATCAGCTAAATTTTTGTAGGTCTTAAAATTTAATCAGCTGTTAAATTTTGAATAATTTCAAAAATAATGTTTATGAAATTAAATGTGATAATCAATTGAAGGAAATTAAAACCTGAATAAAGCAATTTTTGATGTTTCAATGTAATTTCATCAGAAGAATGAACCAGTGAATAATTATAGTAAACATCCATGTTGTTATAGAAAACTGAAAGCAAATTACATCTTATTAACAACTGAATGTAATTTTGTGCTAAAGCATAAATTTAAGAGTGACCCATAATAATAAAAAATAAAATAAAAATTATAATAACAAAATAAAAAATAAAAAAAAAATAGAAAAAATCAACAGAACGTTAGGAAAACAAGAAAAAAATAGTATACACACAGATTCGGGCCAACAACATTCAGCATATGAGTCTGAGAACTTACCGATCACGTTATAAGTGACAACTGAAATGAGATGGTTGCATTTCTGACATTTAACCTAATAGCGGAAATTCAATGAAACAATGCCACATATCTCGAACATGGGAGGGTGGGGGTGTTGGTCCCTAAAAGTACCCTACTCCTATATTTTTTGTAGGGATAGACGGGACCCGATATTTCGGGAAATTTTCGGGAAAATTATAATCCCGTTTATCGGGCGGGATTTGCTTTACTTCGGGATTTCTTCGGGACGGGATTTCGCGATTTATTTAAATTCAACAAAAGGCTTAATAATGCTGGGATTATTAATCCTGGCAACTGAAAACTACAATAAATCATTGAGGAATACTCTGGACTATTTATTTTCCTTCTACCTCCCAATATTACACCAACAACAAAGTGTTTTCGTCATAGCGTTAGCGATCGACCGGCGAAACCAATAAACAACAGACGACGGCCTTCGTGATTTCGACTAGCGACAGACATAAAAATGTTTTTGTTTGTTATTATTATTGTCGTCCATATCAAGTTTCAAAACCCGAACAACTATTTCCCATTTATTGAAGGAAGGACAATCCCGAACCAAAACCCCGTCCCGATTTTCGGGAGGGAAAAAAAAATCCCGTCCCGTCCCGACCTAAAAATCTAATGGCCTCTGAACACGATGATGAAATCCGTTTGTCGATCCGACCTTCCGTTCGGGATTTGTTAAGAGGATACAATGACAATAAGGCCAAATCTTTTGAACATGAGGGGGGGGGGGCGTTGGTCCCTGAAAATACCCCAGTCCTACGGTGTTTGGGCCTCTGAACACGATGGTGAAGTCCGTTTGTCGATCCGACCTTCCGTTCGGGAGTTGTTACGGGTGGACAAACACGGACGGACAGCACAAACGCAATGGCTACCGATTTTGATCGCTGTGACAATAACTCCCAAATGGCTCGCTACAGCAATGCGTGAGACCAAATTATTTACTAAGTGACATCCTCGAATAGCTGTTTCACGCTCCTTGGCGATCATCCATTGTTGTTTATTAAAATTCAATCGCATAAAAAAAAAAATCAAAAAAAAAATCAATGAGGCCGGTGGAATGCTGGCACATGAATTTTCTCACTAATATTTCATTAGTGAGTTTTTTATTGTTTATTTTTGCTTTTATTGTCAGTTCCAACAATTACATCTTATTTAACTAATAACACTGAATAAATAAAAGAATGTTATTATGTCTGCTGCTTCCGCTAACCATAATTTTTAGTTGTTTTTAGTCTATCTGTATTTCAATTTGGCAATAAAAATACCAACCAACTTTACTTTATTATTATTATTTTTATCTTTAACTTTATTATTTTATTAACTTCCGGTTAAAACGATCGAGACAATATTTTTCTTGCTCTCCGAATCTTTGAAAGTTTTTGCGATGGAATATATTTTTGTAAGTACAATGATGTTTAATTTTATGCAAGAATAATCTGTCTACAATTGAGTTATATAGGAAATGTCATAAATACGGAAGAAATTGTGAAATTTTATGATAACTGCATATAATCTTGTGTTAGGGTTAAAATTAGGCTTATGCTCAGATCAGGCATTTTAGAATATATTTTACTTTTAATTGCAATAGTATAGTGAATAATTATGTCTTCTACATTAAAGTGTGCATCATGTCTTTTACTATTAAATGATCAAGAAGTAACATGTTTTTCTTGTGGATCAAATTATCATTACAAGTGTTCGTTGGCGGAAACGACATAGAGAGTCATGACAAACAAAAAGAAAAAAGACTGGAAATGTATTACTTGTAGGAGACAACAGACTGAAATTACTCAACAGGATGTAAAATCAGATTCACTTTTGAATTTAAATCTGGAAGAATTTCAGAAGAAATTCGATTGCTTGGACAATTTAAAGAAATTGGACAATCTAGATAAACTGATGAAGGACATCTCGGAAATAAAAGACTCATTGGACTTCTTATCTAAAAATTATGATATTATTCTAAACAAAATGCAGAGTGTTATTGAAACTAACAAAACACAGAATAAAATAATTTCTGACTTAAAACAAGAGCTAAAAGAAAGTAAGGATCACATAAGGTATCTTGAAAAACAAACAGACAACTTAGAAAAATATTCAAGAAGGAATAACATAGAAATTTTGAATGTTAAAGAGAATAGGGAAGAAAATCTGTATGAAATTGTGAGTAAAGTTGCATCAACAATAAATGTGCCATTTGATAAACAAGATTTGGAAGCAGTTTATAGATTGCCAACATACAACACAAGAAAAACTAAACCTATAATTGTAAAGTTCAAAAACTTGCAGACAAAGAATGAATGGATGAAGAAAAAGAAGAGAAACAAAATTGTAAGTAAAGACATTATCAGCAATGGAGATGATAGTCTTATTTTCTTAAATGACAATCTAACAAAAAATCAGAAATTTTTGTTGTGGAAAACAAAATTAAAAGCTAAAGAAAAATTATATAAGTTTGTGTGGATTAAGAATGGTACAATTATGGTAAGAAAAGGTGAAACTTCAAATGTAATAAAAATTTTTGATATAGATGACTTAGAAAAACTGGTGTAAGGAAATGGCTAATGATATACTGTACAATGATATTACAAAATATCTGTATTATAATGATACTTCTGAATTGGAAAATTTGGAGGAATGGAAAGATATAATTAATAATAAGGATTTGAAAGATAGTAATTTCAATATTATACATCTTAATATAAGATCTGTTAGAAAAAATTGGGATTTGTTTGTTTGTAAAACTAGTCGGCTACCCGTCGCTTCGCTCCGGAAGCCTCCCTTATGTAACGGAAAACAATTTTTTATTTATTAAAAAAAAAAAACACACACACACACACACACACACAAATTATATCAAGGAAACTAAAACTAAAATTTTTTAAAAGCTTTTTTTTAAATTTAATTTTTGATGTCTATATTCTCTCAATCTACGACTGCTTTTAGAACCACCTTGTAAATCATATATCTATGATATATTTTTATTTTTTACAGAGATTAGAATGTAGGCCTAGTGATCTAATGGCTAAGACGTCTAACTTCTGAGCAGTATTCTACCTAATAGAAATAGTGCATCTTTCTTTCTTGACTATCTTTTTTTTTTTATTCCTATTGATACTTTTCAGTGGTTTTCGAGTTAGAAATAGTGATGGTTTTTGAGTTACAAATAGTGATTTTTTCAGTATTCTATCTAATGAAATACTGCTTCTTATTTCTTGACTCTTTTTTTTTTTTTTTTCTTCCAAATGATACTTTTCAGTGGTTTCTGAGTTACAATAGTGTTCAATAGTGAGTTACAATAGTATTCTATCTAATAGAAATACTGCTTCTTTCTTTTTTGAGTCTCTTTTTTTATTCTAAGTGGCACTTTTCAGTGGCTTTTGTGTTCCAAATATTGATGGTTTCTGAGTTACAGATAGTGATTTTTCAGTATTCTATCTAATAGAAGTATCGCATCATTCTTTTTTGACTCTCATTTTAATTATAATTGTCACTTTTCAGTGACGTTTGAGTTACATTTATTGATGGTTTTTGAGTTGCAAATAGTGATTTTTTCGGTATTCCACCTCAAAAAAAGAGTGCTTCTCTCTTTCTTGACTCTGTTTTCTTTACTCCAACATCTGGCGTGTACACCCACATATTTTTCAATATCACATAGGATTTGGTTAAGTAAGAATATTTAAAATATTGCAACGTTTCGGCAATTATCGTTCTAATTGTCAGTTTCGAATTACAAATAAACTGACTGATGTGAAATAAATAAACAATCTTGAGATTCAAAAAAAAGATTGAATACATTCCTTATTGATGGGGGAAAGGAAAGGAGATATAAGTCAAAAAACCATATGAAGAGAGTTGTAGTCCCTATGGCCTAATGGATAAGGCATCTGACTTCGGATCAGAAGGTTGCAGGTTCGAATCCTGTCGCGGATGTTTCATTGTAAAAATTATTTCTATTTTCCATTCTCTCAGAAAATTGCGCCGGACAGACACACAGACTCACAGACAGACAGAGAAATAAAAGATTTTAGTAATATAGATTAATTCATTACTAGAATTAATTGATGTTATCATCTTGACAGAAGTAAATATATTTGAAAATGAGCTACAATTGTATAATATTAACTATTGGAATATGCATTATAAATTAAGAAATGAATAAAAAGGTGGAGGAATTATTATTTATACTAAATTTAACATTAAGGTTGAAAGAGTTCATATATTTTCAATTAATTTTGAAAATTTAAGTCTTACATTAAAAAATGATATGTGGAAAACTAATATAAATATTTTTGCTATCTATAGACCTCCAAAACAAAAAATTAAGTTATTCATAAATGAAATGGAAGAACATTTTCAAATACATAATATGTTTTTTGGAAATAATTGTGTGATAATTGGAGATATGAATATAGATTTATTTAAATTTAATGAAAGTAATAATGTAAAATTATATTTAGAAACTTTAGCTTATCAAGGATTTAAAAATTGTTTATATGGCATTACAAGATATGGAAAAACTTCTACAAAAACTACAAAAACTAATATTGATCATATCTTTCTGAATGATTTTACATAGAATTTATAAAAGTTTTATTATAAAAGAAAACATTTCAGATCACTTTTTAACATCTTTGAGTTTAAATTTAGATAGCATACATAATATAAACAGTACCTATAAAAAATTAAAATATGTAAGAAAAAAATATAAAAACATTGATTACTGTTTATTAGAAAAGAATTTGCAGGGTTTATTAGAAAGAATTCATAATACACAAATTGAAGATCCAAATGTTCTATATAATAATATTTTAAGTGAATTTAATAAATCCAAAAGATGTATTACTTATTACACAAATGAATCTGTAATTTCTAATTATTATTCAGGAGTTTCTTATAGTATAAAACACTATGAGAGACAGAATAAAGGTGATCGAATACATAAAGAATGGATAACTAAAGAATTAATTGAAGAAATAAAAATAAGAGACAAATTATTTAAAAAATATAAAAATAATAAAAGTAATGAGCAATATTATAATAATTATAAGAATTTAAGAAATATACTAACATCAAAAATAATAAAAGCAAAAAATAATTATTATTATAATAAATTTAAAAATGATGTAAATAACCCAAAAATCTGTTGGGAAAAAATAAATGCTTTATTAGAAAGAAAAAAAGGTAATAAACATAAAACTGAAAAAGAAAATGAAATAAATAGGTTTGCACAAGAATTAGAAGATAAAAACAAATTTAAAACACTTGCAGAAAAATTTTGTAATTATTATCATAAAATAAGAAATAATTTTAATATAAATTGTAAAGAGAATTTATTACAAGATTTAAATATTTCATATTTAATAAATACAATTGTAATTGATGTACCAAATGATGAAGAGATAATAAATATAATAAATGGGATGAAAAATAAAAAATCAATTGGACATGATCAAATATCTATTTCTGATATCAAAGAGAAAAAGGAACTTTTTGCTAATTTGATAGCATTAATGATAGAATTAATTCTCAATAAAGAAATCTATCCAAATAATTCAAAAATATCAAAAATTGTTCCAATATTCAAAAATAATGCTTTTAATGATTGTAAAAATTATAGACCTATTGCTGTGTCATCAACTATAAATAAAATAATAGAAAAATTTTTTACTAAAAAATTACAAGAATTTTTAAAAATATTTAATGTAATTAATGAAAATCAATATGCTTATCAACAAATTAAAAGTACAACTAAATTATTAGAAAAATTTTGTGGGCATATTAATAAAAATTTAAATAAAAATCATTTTGTACTATTAATAACTATTGACTTGAGTAAAGCTTTTGATCTGATAGATCATAATTTGCTTTTGATTAAATTGAAAAAATATGGAATAAGAGGTAAAATATTTAATATTATGAAAAATTATCTAGAAAATAGAAAGATTTATGTGCAAATAAATAAATTATTAAGTAAAAGAAAAACAATTAATATTGGAGTGCCACAAGGATCCAATTTAGGGCCAATTTTATTTATAATTTTTTTAAATGATCTTTTTTATGTTTTAAAAGATTGTTATATATATGTATATGCTGATGATATAATAATATATACATCAGGTTTAAATTTGGAGAATTTGAATAAAACTTTACAGGATAATTTTAATATTTTACAAAAATGGCTTCATGATAATAAACTTGTTTTTAATAATGAAAAAACAAAAGGAATATTAATAAAACCCCAAAAGAAAATAGCAGATAAAAAAATTACATTCATAATACATTCACATGACTGTTTACATGGAAATATTACAAAATGTATTTCTTGTACTGAAGTTGATATAATAAATAATTTTAAATATTTAGGTATAATTATAAATGATTTTTTTACATGGGATAACTACTTAAATATTTTATATAAAAAACTAAATGTAACCATATATATATATTTTATTATATAAAAAATATTCTTCCACTTAATATAAAAATTTTAATTTATTTTGCAATTTTTTGATTCTTTAATAAATTATGGAGTTAATATACGGGCAAATGTAGGAAATATACATTTGGAAAATTTAAAAAATCTACAAACCAAAGTTTTAAAGTTGATATTTCCTAAAAACATTTGGAATAATATTAATAAAAGGAAACAAATATTACTAAAATACAATATATTATATCCTAAGCAAAAATTTATATATAATATAATAATAAAGAATTTTTATAGTGTTGTTAAATTAAAAGATGAAAGTATAAAAGAAAATTATAATTTGAGAAATAAAAATAGAATAAAACTTGATTATCCTTATATCTATAATGAATATGGTATAAGAAATTTAAATTATATAATTGAGAAAACCTTTAATGATGTAAATTGGAATGTTTTTAAAGATTGTAAAAGAATTTTCATTGTAAAAAATAATGTAAAAAGTTGGATATTAGATAATATTAATTAATAATTTGTTAATTTTATGTTGTGCGAATTTGTTGATATTTTTGTTTCAAATTGTTTGAGGAAGTTGATTTTGTAATTTTTATAAATTTTATTTAAATGTAATTTTTTTAATATAATTATTATGTATTAAAATAAATACAGCACCTGTTGATAGGAATTTATATTCCTAACGGGACTGAAATGTAATTTAAAATAACTAAGAAATAAATAAAAAAAAAAAAATCTTAATTTTTTTAAGATTAATATTAATTTTTTTATTTGTTTAATATCGAAAAATGTGGTTATTACTCTTGAAAATTTACTAAAATTAATATTAATAAGTCAATTCACAGTTTGTTGTAAACATAAAATCAAGCAACACCGTACAGCTTGCAAGCTAGCAAATGCTTGTGTTGTTAAAAGTGATATTACTATTGATTGGTGAGCAAAACTCAAGCCGTTGTAATTCAAGGGCGAAGTACAGTGTCTATACACATTGACACGGGTTCCGTGCCGGCGTCCTCGGTACACCATTAGCATCAATTGGGCTTGCAGGACAGCTGTATTATTGTCCAATAAATATTTTTTAACACAGCCTACTGCTTATATCAATCGTTCAGCATTCTCCTCGTCTTTCAAAATTTTTAATAAGACTAAAATTAACTAAAATACACAATCCAACGATAGCCATTTCGAGCGTCAACCACAGCGTTCGGATATTCTGAATTCAAACTAGCGATTGAATCAACTTCGATGCTCGCAGCTCAACCATCCACCGTCAGCCATCAACTGTAGTTGACGTATTCGAACACAACCAGTGGCCGCCTAAAACCGGAAGCGATCTAGACCGGAAGTCGGAATTTTCTTCCAACCTCCAATAGTTCAACGATGTATGGCTCATGGGGCTACGACTCCCTTTTTGGGTTACATACATACACATAGACACGGAAATTCTAATAGTTCCGCTCCCCCCCCCCTTCTTCTTCTAAGCTACAACCAAAAAATAAAAAAAAAATCACGAAATCACATCGAGACCATCGGGAAGGTTGGTCACCCTGCATAACGGTCGTTAATAATCAACTGGGTAAATCCATCATAAATAAAAAAAATGAAAGAAAAAGAATAAAAAAAGGAAACGAGGAAATAAAGCAAAAAAAAGTAGGCTGTATAAATTACAATTTCATCATTGGACTGAATATAATGTTGATGAACCTTTACGTTTCAAGTTCCGCTAACTTTAAGTCAGTAAGTCCCAAACTCTTTTATTTGGCGTAGTAGTAAAATTAAAAAATAAAGAACGACACTTGATTACAAAATTTTTACTAAAAAAAAATTAATTAGACTATAAATAATCACAAAAATAACAAAAAAAAAATCAGATAAATTTAGTTTATGAAAACTATTTACATTGTCCTTATTTTTCTCATTTTCATACCGGTTAAAACTTCGTCACGATCTGGTGTTTGGGAGCCACTGATTATAAATGGCTGCTGAATTGGCAATTTATGACATCCTTGAAATTGTCGTCCCAATCTGATAAACCAATTGGGAAAACCAATTTTCGTTCTATAAATACTTTTTTTAATATTGTTTAATATAAAATGCTTTTTAATTTCAGGTGAAGTTCATAAAACAGAATTATTAAGTTATATTGTCTTATTTTAATAAACCGAAGTCATTTTCTGTGTCAATCAAAGCGTGAGAACTGCTTGTGTCGATGACGGCTGTTTATCTCGTCTACATCCATTTCATGAAGCGCTTTTAATTGACAAAACTGTCACAACAGAAAAGTTTTGATTAGAAGCATTCTCACTTCAAGTAGAGTAGAACAACGAGAAAAATCACCTAATGTCGAAAGAGGCTGTCTGTCGTCCGTTTGTCTGCATTCATGGAACAATTCGATTCCGTCATGCACTAATTTTCATCAAACTTCATTGGAAGATCAATAAAATTAACGACAAATTCTAAATTTTTAGAATTTGGGTGAAAATTAAGGACCATAAGCTTAATTTTTCCACAACTTCTCACAGCAATTACTACGATAGAACATACTCCATCTAGTGACTGATTTTCGAACTACTACTTCTTTCAATAGCTCACAGATTGCGACATAGCCATTAGGTAGGTGACCCAAAGGTGGCCATTGTTAAGCTTTGCTGATTTTTTATAATTTAACGGTTGCGGGAATATAAAAAAAAAATCTAGGGATCATCACCCTGAACCTTCTCTAAGCAAGACATATTGATATTTTTTTTCTTAAAACATATTTAGTTTGTTTTACAGTTATTTTATTAAAAAGTTACTTCCGGGCCACCTTCGGAGCAGGTGAACCTAAGGTGGCCCACATATTTATTTTGTTAAAAATTATATTTTCCAGGGATTGAAAGGACACTTAACACTTTATGACTAAATTCAGTATTTTATAAGCTGCTAGTTTTACATGCCTAAAGTCCTAATACTAAATATGCTTACAAAATACAGAGGGAAAAAGTCTTTCAAAACGTACATTTAAAATTTTTGATTCTGTCGCCTTGTGTAAGTCTTCAATCTGAGTCAATGCAAAAAGTACACTTGAAATCTTTGATTTTGTCACCTTTTGTAAGTCCTTCACACTCCTCGTGGACATATCTTAAACATTGGGTGCACAGTCTCATGTCAATTATTTTGTCCGTTCCCAAGGTGGTCAGGTTGGCGGGCCACCTTGTATACACATCTCAGCACATTGTTTTCACAAGTAAACAATGTCATTATCAGGAAATTCTTAAACTGTGACAATACGTCCTGAATGAGTAGTGACCGAACTTTAATAAAATATACAACAAGTTGCATTTAACCAAACTTTACACGATTAAATTTAATTTATTACTTATCGGAAAGTAAGAACAACGATGCTCTAAAACAAATGTCTTCTCAGTAATGGCCGACGTCTCGTGGAAATGGCTTAGTTTTCAGTAGCCAGAGCTAGAGTGTGACAGCTGTCAAGTAGCAGTTGCCATTTACCGACAATTTTGTGTATTATTATTTTATATAAGCAGATGGCCACCTTGTGCACTCTGGCCACCTTTGGGTCACCTACCTTATTATAAAAATGTTATTCTGTCTGTCATAAGACTAAGTTTTTCCAATTTTGTGACCTAACTATAAGAGAGAGATTGGTATGCAAATGGATAAAATGTAGATTTTTATGTAAATGTAAATATAGATCTAATTCAAACAAAATGCTACAAAAATCTTTCGAAAAAAGTTTTTGGTTTCCAAGTTGGCGCCTTTCAAAGGGTCAAATTTTGACTTTTTCTCAATTTAAACGAAAAGTATAAAAGTTGGAAGAGAACATTATATTGAGAAAATGTTGGTATTTGAAAGTTCTATCGAACGATATAATCAATCATTCCCAAAAGTTTCTGCGTTTGCAAGATACATGCAAAAATGTGATTTTCGCTTTAAATTTTTGGTGTGTGGTGCCAACCCGCAATACATCTGAGTTATCCGGAGAAGCCACAACGGGCTGGGAAGTCGTATATTCTCCGACGATCTCAACATTAATTTGCTAAATAAATAAAGTTTTTAATGCTATATATGCAAGAGTTCCGGAGCGAAGCGACTTGTACCCGGCTAGTTAACTAATAAAAGCACAAGAACAATGAACGCTCCTGCGGTTAACTGTGTATATTCTTTGTGAAGATATTTGGTAAAGATATTCTGATATTCTTGCGTTATTATTCGCGGGATCGCATTTGCTTTGGGTAGAGCTTTCGCCCGGCGAGCCAAAACATCAACGAGTACATTCTGCTGATGAGTCCCCAA
>JAFIDM010000004.1:23869161-23880479 GCA_023159025.1 Thereuonema tuberculata | reverse complement strand
CCTCCAATTCTTCCCCTTTTATTGTTTTACGACTTTAGAATTGAAATTCCTAGATGCGTACACGGCCTAAGTGTCGAATTACTTGACAACATGGATGCCTCCACTAGCAGCTGTGTTTCGACTGCCGAGAATAAAATTAAAATATGTGTAATTTGTCAGGATTGATTAAAAAACAAAACAAAAAACTAAAAAACTAGAGAGAGAGAGAGAGAGAGAAAGAAAAAAAATAAAACAAAATAAAAAAGACGATCGATCCAGTGAACAAAGCATGAAAGACGAATGCTTACATCTCGCCACTACAGAATAGGTGGATGCCCAAAGTTTGTTTACTGAGGGCGCCACTCGTATCCGGAGTCATTGGCGAATTCTCTCTTAAAAACACCAACTTCTCAGTCCAATTTTACCTTTATTTCTTAAATATCATCAATAAATAAATTATATGCTTTTATTCTATAAATATACTATCTATTTCAACAACTCTTTCTTTTCAAAAAGCAATAGTTTAGCAAAATAAATAATTTATTTTTAGCATGAAAACGCCGATCAGATGTAAACAATGATTTATTGAGCACAATAAATCTAAAGAAAAATATTTATTTTTGTAATTATATTTCTTTTATTATTATAAATCTAAAGTCTTAGTTTTCTGTAGTTTTTAATTAAAATTTTAAATTCAGCATCATATTTTAAAACTTTTAAAATATTAACAGTATTAAAAAAAATGAAATGTCTAAGAAAATTATTATTATTATTATTATTTCTAATTACAAATTACTGTGCGTTTTAGAAAGGCAAGATCCACCACTGCCGGACGATTTTATTCCGCAGAGGGGTGATATGCTGAGATGGGTACTTTCCTAAGAAATTCTTTTGGACATTTTCGTTTTTAAGAAAAAAATAACAAGGAGCATTTTTGCAATAGTATTTATTCTTTCCATAATTCTTTCCCGAAAAGCGCAAATAGAACGCAGCTACTAGTAAACTAACACTATAAAAAGCAAACATCCCGTCTTTGTTTCTCCTCGCCCCTATTTTGAAGAAATCGAAGGAGACCCGACGCATGCGCAAAAGCGTTGAAGGCTCTCGTAAACAAAATCGAACAGTGATTTTATTAAAGGCAGGATGAAGTTACAAAGGAAGTTTCAAATATTCAAATATACGAGTGAAATGTAAAGGAAAAAGAAAGATTTTCTTATCCTCACCTGAAGAAGTTCCTTTTGAAATGAAATGAAATATTGGGCAGTAAAGAAGATATAAACAGTAAAGTGAAATGTTGTTATTTATTTATTTAAAATAAATATACAGACTTTGAGATGATTCATTGTTTACATTTTTTAAGGTATTAGAAAATAAAACTTTCTAATTGTTTATTACAATTATGTAAACTTCCTTTGTAACTTCATCCTGCCTTTAATAAAATTAATTTGTAATTAGAAATAATAATAATAATAATAATAATAATTTTCTTAAACATTTCCTTTTTTTTAATACTTTTAATATTTTAAAAGTTTTAAAATATGATGCTGAACTTAAAATATTAATTAAAAGCTACAGAAAAATAAGACTTTAGATTTTTAATAATAAAAGAAATATAATTATAAAAAAAATATTTTTTCCTAAAAATAAATTATTAATTTTGCTAAACTATTGCTTCGATAGCATATTTATAGAATAAAAGCATATAATTTATTTATTGATGATATTTAAGAATAAAGATAAAATTGGACTGAGAAGTTAGTGTTTTTAACTTAGCTTTCTATGAATAGAATTCGCCGACGACTCCGGATACGAGTGGCGCCCCCAGAAAAGTTCTCTAAACGCACTTTTCTGAGGGGCGCCCATCTACTTTAGATTCCTACTCCTGATGTCACTCCCGATCTTTTTCTGAAAGGCCGTACCCCCCCCCCCCCAAATAATCAACATTGTCTGAGATGAAGACAAGAAACATTATTTAATTTTTTTGACAAACTTGTGAAGGTTTTGACAAATTTCTAAATAAAATTATAGGATTACAAAATTCTTTTTTAAAATTAAAACAAACGCAAAGGCAAAGCAAACTTATTAGTGTGAAAATTACCTCTTATCTATCTTCGGAGACAAGACGAATTATCTGGGAACGGGGGTGGTATTTTAGGAACTACGAAAAAATTGAATTTGGTATTGAAATAATTTGAAAGAGATTTGCTAAATTCACTGAATTGAATTACTTTTTCCTGAAGAATTTAGAACCTAAAACTATTTCAGTGTGTTATTCAGCTTCAGGAAATTTATGAACTCCAGAAGTTAATATCAGAGATGACGTTGTGCAATCGGAATAATTTAACAAAAACAGATAGCAAAACAAATATGTTATTTGAGAAGGATTAGATAATTCTCAAGCACTATGTCTTTGATTATCGTTGAATATTATCTGTGATCTGATTTTAATTGCCATATTTCTGTAACTTTATCAATACAGGTGATAGCAATGGCGATTCTTTTGCGACAAGTGTTTCTGATAGGATTGTGTCTTCTACCCGTTTATAACATCAAAGATCTCGGTTTGGGACCTGACTACTTCGACGAAGACCCCACCGAATTCTTCCGGGGTTTCTTTCCTTGCGAGCCGTGGAATTCTTGCGTTGGTCGGTGTGGACTGAGCTCGGTCTCCATGCCTCCCTACACTTGTTACTGCGATCTTCTTTGTTTGACCTACGGCGACTGCTGCGCCGACTACAAGCTGGAATGCGGCGACCCTGTGACTGGTGAGTCGGACATCTCGCAGATCCTGTTCGGGACCTTAGACTTGAGCGAAACGGAAAACAACGAAGTGAATAAAAGTCAACATCAATCCATCTGGGCACTGAGATCCAATGCTGATCACGGACAACTGGAATGTGTGGACGTTGGACAAAAAGACATCAGATATATAATGATAACAAGGTAAGAAATCAGTAAACAAATCAGTTAATTTTTTTTGTTCATCAATTCAATCGTAATTCCTTTTCTGTTATATTGTTCTTGAACTACTACAATATTAAAAAAAAGTTTATTATTTTTCTCTGTAATGCTTTACGTATTACCAAAACCGCGCATTTCTTAAATTAGCATTTGATGCTATACAGATTAACATCTAAGCATCTTTAGAAGATTTTTATTTATGTATATAAAAGAAAAGTTGATTTTTTTTCTGGTCCTATCTCCTCCGAAACGTAAGACCCAGAAATAAAAATAAGGTGGAAAATGTTAGGTATAGTATTGAGCATGCTCACATTTTCATTTTTATATAAGTGGGTCAATCGGACGTCTCGAGATATCCCGGATAAAAAATACATATATCGTCAACATAGCGTGGCTGATTGATTTATAGTCATGTAAGGAATTTGGACTAATTTGTAAACTGCGAGTAGTATAAAAGTTACCGTATATGCTCCAATAGAGGCCCCCGGCGTTTATTTGCAAAACTAGCCTCGGCTCCCGGCGCTTAATAGAGACCGGCTGCTATTAGAGGCTGGCCATTATTAACAAAAACCTTTAGAACGCAATATTTTTACACATAAATACCGGCTAATATTACAAACAGCTACTTTATTTGAATTTCACATGCTACATAAGACTGTTAAAGATAAATGGCAATGTCTTTCTGTACCTTTCGCTTCTATACGTCGTCCGAATCCGCAATGAAGGGCGGCCGCCTCACCGGAAGTTTCTTTCGCGTATTCCACCCGCGCAAATCTTTAAGGCAATGTCAAATGACCGTTTCGGCGGCATTTTGTAAGACAATGTACCGTAAGGTATTATGCACGACTATAAAGATACAGATGCTTACACTAGTACCGGTAGGCAAATATCAGAGATCCGGCTACTGTTAGAGACCGGCTACTATTAAAGACAGGCTACTATTTGGCCGTGCTACTATTTGGCACTTATTAGAGACCGGCGACAATAAGAGCCTCGGCGTTTATTGGAGCATATACGATATATGCATTAGTAAAAAAGTAAATCTAGAATGTAGAATTTTAGCTTATGTACGTTTAGGGTTGTTGTTGTAAATTCATTAGTAATTAAATCCACTTTCTCCAAATTTAGGTGTGATTCCGATTGGAATGATAACGAAATCCGCATAAAATGTGAAGATTTAAGTCTCCAGGTGGAACACGATCAGGATGTGCCTGTATCAGATCATATAGGAGTCGTGTATCGAAACTCTTTCTGTGCCCGATGTAACTTCCAGAATGGAACTCTCCACCCTTGGATCATTGATATTTCTTGCGACGACGACGAAGATAATGACGATGAAGAAGATAATGACGACGACGATGACATGTGTGACACCCAAGTCTCACCTCCAAGTCTTAATGACGAGAAAATGGAAGAAAATCTAACAGACGAGACGACCAGTGAGAAACCTAGAAACTGCAGCAAAACCAGCACGTTACTGTCTACAAGCCAAAATACTCAGCAGAACTGTCATGTGCAGTACACGCACAATACCAACGTAGAAGGCGATCTGTACCCGAGGATCTGCTTCCATACATTAGGCAGTTGTCCACATGAACTCCATCGACCCAGATGCGAATCGTACAGTGGAGCTGTTATGACCCGAGGCTCCAAAGAGATCTTCAGGAATCCCCACTGCGCAGTTTGCAATGGCATCGACCCTAAACTGATCTTCTGTCCGCGGTGGGTTTGGAAAATGTTAAACAACAGGAATCAAGAGGATCAAGCAGACGAATTCTCCTTTCTACCAAAACTCCAAGCGAATAAAGTAAGTGAAGGTTCCATCTTTCTTTTCTGTTTTTCTTAGTTCTATTTTTAAAAAAAAAAATCATATTAACACGAATCCGATTATGGAATGATAACAGTTTGAAATTAAATAAAATAAAAATAAATAATGTAATTTTGGAGAACATGAAATAATAATAACAAGATACCAACCAATGCAGCCATTTTGATTCTTGGGAAAATTCTGATTTTTGCATGCAAATTGTTGTCAAGAATCATAATTGCTTTTTACTTCTGTAAACAAGGGCTGACCAGTGGTGATGCCTGGGGTTGGTATTAATGACGGAAATCTCTTTTGTTCAAAAATCTGTCCGTTGTTTACACATCTCAAAAGTCCAGTGAGAAAAAGTTTTTTTTCCCCAGTCCGCCCCACCGTATAAATCTTCTCAAGTGTCAACGGCATTGTTAACACACAATTCATTCAGCTACAGCATATTGGAAAAGTCAGTAAATTGATAAGACATTTTCAGTATAATAATATTGTAAACAAAATAACGGAACATTCTACTGCTCGCCATGCAGATGGAAAAAACGGCAAGGAGCTCCGACAACACAGCATCGAAGTCTTTCTTAAAATTAATATAATTCCATAAACATTCAAGACAGCACCCGAATCATATCATTTTATTTTTACTATATTTATTTTTAACTATCAATGAGCCTCAAACTTAACTTATATTCGGAAGGCATTTTGTATAGATTAAAATGTATAAATGTTAAATATAGATGACAATTGTTAATTACTTGATATCTAGACATACGATTGACATTTGCTTTGGGGCCATCCTAAGAATTTGCGAGGTCTCTGGTAAGTACCGGGTGGGCATAAAATAACGTGAGGTGTTCAGAGCCCTCTAGCGATGTATTGAATGAATCGTAACAACATTCGGTGGAACATGCGGTTTCGGTTTCTAAAAAAAAAAAAAAAATTTAGTTCCAAAAGTCGCCAACAGGGGGAAATGTGACGCTGTTAACTCACTAATTTGCATAGCCGCATTACATGTAGAGCGATCATGATAAAAAGGTATATTTTGCGAGACCCTTATCACAGCTTCGGTGATTATTAATATTCTAAATTTGAGATTTTTAATTTTTTCCCTTTTAAATTATTGTACTTTGACAAAAATTCTGAGGTACAGTAGAACCCCGCTATTCCGAACAGAGTTCAGAAAAAATGCTGACTTTTTTAACTTAAAACAGGAGAAATTAAAAAGACGTTCGTGAAAAAACGTTCATTTATTGTTGTACAAAGAAGTTAAATAGAGATATACACAGAGCCTAAGCTTGATAAAAACGCCTGAAACAAAATTGGAAGGAAAGCTGGTTATATGTCGGCTCCATTTATACAATTCTGTAGAATCATTTTTCACTACTAAACACAAAAAAATAACTAATTTAAACACACTTAAGAAGTAAAGTCAGTGATTTTTTCTGACGAAGAGCACTGCAGTGGAAATGCAGTAACCCGATAGTAATTCTTGGAACGCGGGAGGGAGTGAGGGTGGTAGGGGGGATGAGTCGTCGAAGGTCACTGCCCTTCCCTTCCGACTTTCACTGAATCTGTTCCCACAAGCCGATCAACGCTGTATAGAGCCAACACTATCAGATGTCACCGCACTTAATTTACGCCTTAACAAATCAATACTTTGATTTTATTCATGAAATCCGCCTATTCCGAATTCCCGCTAAACCGAAAAGTGTTCGGTCCCAAATACTTCGGATTAGCGGGGTTCTACTGTATTTATTCCCCTAAGGAATGGATTTTATTGCCCTAGGACCTGCATCTTATGGGACCTCAAGCTATATAAAAAAATTAAAAAACAGAAAAATTTCTTGAAATTTTTCTGTTTTTTAATCTTCTTATATAGCTCGAGGTCCCATAAGATGCAGGTCCTAGGGCAAAGGCCCCTGCTCGCTCGGCTCTAGTGCGGCCTTGGCTTTATATATGCAAATTGTTTTCTAGCTTTCTTGTAAAAAGTAACTGTAGTCGACTTTCCCGGTTTTGAAACTAACCCCTTCAACTATGCTTTTCTCTTTTCATCAGAATTTGATGCTGAGTTACGATCGAAGCAAGAATATGCCTGCGTCTGTCACTATTCTCCTTAACTTTGGACTGGATGGAGAACAACGAATGATGTTTAGTTCAGAGAAACAAGACTGGGTGTTTGTACAAAGTAAACAGTGTGAAGCCAATCATCTGTGGGATCCATTCCTTAAAGTGTGTAGGAGGTTACACTGCAGTGCACAATTTAATCTAGTTAACTTCAGGTAAGAACTTAGGGTGTGTCTATAAAATGGAACCACGGTTATGGTCACAACCTTCCGGGCAACCACTGCGTCTATAAAATAAGCCGGTTACTCCAGCCAACCGGTGACCGCGTCTATAAATACCAACCAGATTTGCGGTTGCAGTAACCGAGGTTACGTTTTTGCAACCGGCTGAGGAGGTGGGTTATTCCTTCGGTAGCAGACGATGCGATAGACTTTCAATTTCGTTTCCTTCAGTAGCAGACGATGATGCGTTCAATTTCATTTCTATTAATTTTTTTTTTTTTTATTTTTACATTTGCAATTTCACTTCTATGAAATTTATTTTTTAAAATTTATTTTAGAAGCGAAATTGGAAGTCTAAAATAAATAAATAAATTAAATTTAATAGAAGCGAAATTGGAAGTCTATTAAATTTTATTTTTTTTATTTATTTATTTATTTTAGACTTGCAATTTCGCTTTATTAAATTTAATTCTTTTTTCTTTTTAGACTTGCAATTTCACTTCTATTAAATTAATTTTTTTTTAACTTCATTAAAAGAATAGTGAATATATTCCTTCTTCTTAATTTCAATGGCAGTGTGATTGCTTCATTAATGATAAGTAACTAAAAATAGTAACTATACTTTTATGCAACATAGATAAGTAAAAAAAAAAAAGAATAAAGGAAATTATTGCCGTAATTTTTTTTTAGTTCGCCTCAGGTATGGTGGGTGGATGTCGACATGAATGCCTAATCCCGACACCGGGCCCTTTTTTTTAGGGCATCTTCATCGGACACCGAAGGTTGTGGGCGGCTCTCTGCCGCGGGTGGCCGGCTCTCTGCCGCCGACGCGACGGTGCAGGTCGGCAGGAGAGTCGGCGGTACCGGACTAGCGGTGGCACGAAAACGGACACCATCGGCGTTATATATGAAACAAAGAAGTAAAATAAAATATATTTTTTTTAATTTAATCGGCGAGTAAAAAGCAACTCTGTTGTAAAATAGAAATGTAATGTAAAATGCGTCCATTGTGTCGTCTGCTGGGAATGTTGTCGGCTGCTACGACAGTTTCTCTTGCTTAAATCTCAATTCTTGCTTTCTTTCTACCTTCATTACTATACATTGATAACATAATAATCTCTTCATCTGACGAGGATGAGGAATCAGTACTTGATTCTCTTTCTAACAATGAATAAAGTTCTGATTCAACTTCTAACAAATAATCCACAATCTTGGCAGCCATTTTTGAACACAACCAACCGGCGCCTTCTATAAAATGAAGGATTTGGGAGTAACCAGGCTCCTACGTCAGAGCAACCTGTGACGTCACAATCGTAACCGGAGTGCTTGTAACCACAACCGTGGTTCCATTTTATAGAAGCACCCTTAATAAAACGAGTGTCTAGTTTTCAGAATTTAATTTTCTAGAGTTTGTCTTTGAAATGGCAACTGAAGTGTAGAAGTTTCCCTGACTGTAACAAATTCAATTAGTTCACATATTAATGTAAGTTAACAAAAGATTAAAAGAAAGCAATTTAGTTATTATATAATAACTTATTATTAATAATATTAACTTTGATAGTCAAAGTTTGATAGTCTTTCCGAAACAGGACAAACAACGTTTTTTAAAAATATTTACTGTATCACTCCACAATTACAATTACCAATACCTATAAAAGGTAAAACCCACTGAGTGACTGACTCACTCTTCAACGCACAACCATAACTGCTGAACCTAGGAACTTGAAATGACGTAGGCACTCACTAAGAAAGATTTTTTAAGAAAGATTTTTTTTTTTTACACCCCACCTCTAAGGGGTGTAAAAAAGGTGGAAAGTTTCTTGAAGGTTATGCTTAGCTCGGAAACGGTTTGAGCTAGAAACACGAAATTTGACATTATGTTCCGTATCAAAACCAAAAAGACCCTATTCGACGAATTTTCGATATTGCCATTCTACGGGTGGAAACGGGGGCAACTTTCTTAAAAGCGCCACTTATGCACCTGTAGGCGACAGTTGGAACTACTTAAGTATTGTTGTTCAACAACTGGAATTAAAATATTGCTGTGCTTATTAATGCCTCAAATTCACCTGGAGGCAAAAACTAGAACTATGGGATGTAAACGGGAGGGTGATGAGGGGATAGGCAAACATTGCTGAAGGATACTTCTACGGGATTTTCGGGATACATATAAAGATTAAATGAGTTTTTATGAACTGGGGAAGGTTTGAAGTGATAAGGGTGTGGAAAAAAGGAGAAAGGGTGGGAAGTCTTACATTCTCCGATCTCGATTTAATTTCATATCTAGGGATCTCAAGTTACAAAATTCAAATATAATATTACTTTATACCTATCACATAATTTTTGTACCATATGGGAAAGTTTCGAAGTGATTTCACAATTTCAATTTCTTTCTCATCCCCATCACTGTAACCCGTAGACTACGAAGAACGGGAATTTCGCTAGTTAATAAATGTAACAGACATTATTATTACTATAAAACAAAAATAAAACATTACAATTTTCGTTTCAAATCCTTTAACACGGAATTCACAAGGTTCTTCATCAAAATAACAATAAATGAATATCGTTAACTTTGAAATTAGCAAATCTCTTATTTCCTGTGTGAAATGCTTTGGTAATAAAACCATGATTTTCTTACACGGTAATCCTATGGAACCCTATGGATTTAACATGTCAGGGCTCGAAACTTTAATTTTAATATGTTTATATTTTTTTTCATTAAATATTTGCCAACAGATCCCTTTTAACTGCTGATGAGTTTAGGAACACTAATTTATATTAAACTTATATTAAAATTTTTATTAGTATTACATATAAATTGTTAGTTTGAGTGGAAAATAGTTCAGTTATCCGGCATGGTGTATTTCCTCTCAGTTCTTGATATCTTGCCGGTACATCATTACTTAAAAAATTGCGGAGAGCCAACACACAAGCCTATATACAGTTAAAAGTTCACAACCGGTTTCGCCTCCAGTACGAGGCTTTGACGAGTGACCTTTTTTTGTATTGGAGGCGAAACCGGGTGTGAACTTTTGAATTGAATATAATGTTTATTAACTAGTCTTATGTGTTCGCTGTCCGCCATTTTTTAATTAACTATGCGCACACGTAAATTTCTACATTGTATATCATTACTTAAAGAGAGAGCAAGAGTGGAGGTTCCACTCTTGCTCTCTCTTTAACTAATATCCACCTCCGTACTGGGACCTAGGGGTTTTATGCTCTGCTTCCCGCTGATGATCGGCAGATTACCGTGAAACAGCTGTTCGGGAATGGAGCTTTGCACAAATAAACACTAGATCCTCTTTTAATGTGTATCATTACTGTTTACTAATTATTTTGTCTCTTATTGTTCTGTATTAGGTGCGTTCACAAATACCACAGAGACGAACATCAACCAGCAGAACTGGAAGAACCTCACGACCTAAGCAATAGGATCCTAGGCCTTGATACAGAAACGGTGTCCATCAATTTAAGGCTTCAGGCCATTGGCAATGCTCTGGATGAAGCGCTGCTGATCTTAGCTGTCGAGGAAAGCCTCATTGAAACATTATCTTCCGTATTTTTCATGAATAACACACGCTTTAGCAATCTGACTATTACCAGTAACGGGACCACTGTTGGAGAAGACGGTGGATCCACATGTGGTGACAAAAACAGCACAGAAGCCATAGCTACTGAGAGAACCGATCAAAAGGATGCTGATACCACAAAAGCAGAACCACACAAAGGTGGGGAAAAAGCTGGTAGTGATGAACGCCCAAATACCAAAGTTAAACCACCAAAAACTGATGATGACTCAGAGGATGAATCGATATTACATATTTTAGAGGTAGGAGATAAGTAGTTAAATTAAAAACAACAGGTTTCGCTATTTCTGATAGCTTGAGGTGACGTTTTCTTAATAATTGATACAATGATCCTAAAACTTTTGTATCAATTCATAAGTGGAATAGGCAAAGAAGTTCTGTTACGCTGATCATCAAATATTGTTCAATATGTACATTATGCTCGAGTTGGTCAGTGGAGAAGAAATCATAAAGCATATCAACACTGTTAAACGATCAAACACCGAAATTTTTTTAATTTTTTTTTTTTTGGCGTAGTTTTAAAAAAAGCCATACATACAATAATTAAAAAAACATAAAAATACATAAAAATCTCGACCAGGTTTTGATCGGACCTGTCGATTTTTTTCAAGTGAAATACCTACAAGATACAAGCTGCTTAGGGATCGTCCATTAATCATGTGAGGCTCGAAAGGGGGGGGGGGTTCG
>JAFIDM010000004.1:23843394-23869061 GCA_023159025.1 Thereuonema tuberculata | reverse complement strand
GGGGGGGGTGTAGCGAGATATCACGTGTATTTATTTTTGACACGTTTAGAGGTTTTTTTTTTTTGGTTGAATAGATAGGTTGTGAGGTTTTTTTTTACCAAAAAAATACACGTGATTTTGGATAAGGAGGGGGGGGGGTAGTCTAAAACCTCACCATGTATCACCAGGGGGGGAGGGGGGTTAAAAAGTTCCTAAAAAATCCTTACGTGATTAATGGACGACCGCTTATAACAAAAATGGAACCAATGACAAACGAATGGAAATATATTGTCCCCCAACGCCCTCTGGTGTCGGGAACTGCAGACATAAGCAGTGTAGGCATGTTAGTGTAGTTTTGGTCGAGATTTTATGTTTTTTAATTATTGTGTATATGACCTTTTTTAAAACTTCACCATCAATTTCACACACTATATTTAATTACAATCTTTATTTTTTAATTATTCGATGAAATAATTTTGTCATTTTGTAGACACTGAAAAATGCTCAAAAAAAAAATAAAAATCAATTAAATGATACACGACATTCATCACCTGTTTGCAAATTTTCTGTTTTATAAAATTTGCTGGATTGCATTTCGAAATAAATGGAAGAGAACGGTATGACGTCATTTTGAATCGCATTAACCAACATTTGGAAAAATCCAGAATGCATTGTAATTGACTGAGAATGGATAAGAAGCGATAATATCGGTGTTTCCGAACATCAATAATACATTTCCTCGCTAAATGACCGGTTTCGAAGCGTGGGTGTATATATATTCTTTATACTATTTATTGCAGAATGAGCAAGTATAATGATCCATCTATAATTCATTATATTAAAATAGTGAATTTATCATGAATAATTCCGTGAAATAGCTTTTTTTTAACCCCCCCCCCCAACCTTACCCCTTTGAATATTTCTTGAATGTAATGTTTTAATTCATGAAGTCTTGAATTGAATTTGTATTTTTTTTTTATGAAATACATAAAACTCAAACGTTTGGAGAAGGTAGTTGGAATTTAATTCCATGTAATTTATTTTCTTTAATAATTAAGATTACAATAATTAAAAAATTCCTTAATTCTTAAGAAAGTGTCAGCGTAGTTGTCTTTATTAGCTATACTTACTTATTCATTCATATATCATGGCTTTTTTCATTAAAAATTACACTTGCATAACTGATTGAAGTAATTTTAATATTTTTAGCGGCCCCTAGGTTACAGCTTGCCTGTAAAACATAGGGGACCGCTCTTGCTTTTATACTTGCTGGATGTCTCACACTGTAGTGGCCAAACGGCTAGAGATATTAGAATGAAACCTTCACCATTGTGTTCAGCATCAAAAAGTAGGTGACCACGTTCAAAACAAATCAGATCTTTAGGACCACTCCCTGACCGGAAGTTGGGGGGTCAAAATTCGGTGCTTCAATACGTTTTTCTTGTATCATATCTCAGCAACAAATTGTCTGGCAAAAACGTGACCACCACCAATGTGTTCAGAAGGGTGGACGTCTATTGGGGGGACGGCTATCGCCATTTTCCTCTTTATCGGATGCGACCACTTTCGACCCCCCAATTTCCGGTTTGCTGTAAGCGTACATTAGATTCATTGTAAACGCTGGTTAGGTTCACTCTACATTTGTTTATAAAATTGTGCATATTACGGGGCCGCTTTGCTTTTGACGTTGTCTAAAAGCATTAATTATTTTGTTCATTTTTTCTTCAGCATTCTCAGCAAAGAACGTAAATAGAGCCTCTATTTACGTTCTTTGTTCTCAGTGCAATTAGCTAATATTCTCCTTTTATTGTTTGGTAGGTAAAGTTCCTCTTGACGGAGGCGAACAATCCATCAGAGCCGTCTGTGGACAAATTCGTATCAATGATGATGTCTTACATTTCTCAGGACAACTTTGCGTTGAATCTAAAAGGAAAAGATCATGGATTCACTGTCAAAGTAAGCGATCTTCAAGAAGAGTCCTTTGTCAAAGATGCTGAGAAGATTCGTAGCTGGTGCCAAGATGGCGACCGAGCAGAATACCTCAATGATGATTTTGAAATCGTGTACAACAACGCTTCTAGCAAAGACCTACATATCAAGGTCAATAGAACAGGCCTGTCTTACAGTAAAGGGCAATTCATTGCTAACTTTGTCTTCCACGGAAATCAAGCGGTGGGTGGACTGACCAATGTCAGTGGCATTGTTGTCGTTTGTGAGAACCAATCAACCATCAGTGACAGGACCTGTGTAAGATTACTTTTGGAAAAACATGAATACGTCTTTGTGGTAAGATGTCAATATCTAGATTACTGTTAATGAATAAGTTATTGAAGTAAAAAGTTTTATTGATAGTAATTGGTTAAAGTTGAGTGGAAATTAACCAGTATTTTAAACTATGACATTTTTGTTACGATTTCTGTAATTATCGTTCATTGTGAAATCTATACTCGAATAAGTTTAAATATTGTATCTGTCGTCTGGTCTCACATGAATTACTGCTGTCCGCATAAATGTCCACCTTATTGTTTCAATTTTCCCGGCCATCTTTTTAATTGTTTTATCTTTATCCGATAACACCTTAATTTCCTTTCCCATGAAGATTTTATATCCTTAATTATGTGTCCAGCATCATGTCTCTTTCCACAGAATGTGCAGTAATTGAAGAAAGTAATGAATGATCTAAAAAACTTCCAATCTAACCATCTCATCCAGCTTTTCTACGTCACACAACCTTGCTTACATTTTAATTGTGTGACTTCGAAAAACTGGACGAGATGCTTGCATTTTAATTAGCCTTAATTTGTAATTTATTTCATAAACATCTTTCACTTTCTATTATTATAATTATAGTAATACATACATAGTGTTATACTGATTTACAAATGTAATAATATGTAATACTTTAATAACTATCTGATTGATGTAGATTAGGACTTCTCTATTACATTAGCAAAAGATCACTCATTAATCAGTCAAAAAGCTAAAAAAAGCATCTATATCGGAGCCATAAATCTAATTAGACTACAATTTCCGGCGGAAATGATCTGCAAGCTACGTTTTGAGAGGCCTTGCCCCAAGGTTAATGAGCGCCATCTGGGATGAATTCACTGAAATACGTAAGCTGTTCATTTAGCCACCATTCACTTTGCTGATAGGCTTACCCTTTTTTGAAGACTGGAAACTTATAGGAAAATGCCTATATGCCTATTATTATTTCATTCAAAGAAGTAATTAACTCAGTAATTATCAGTCATTAATAAATTATCACAGATCAAATTAATCAACATTTGTTATTATTTTTTATCAATACATATCGTCTTTATTTATCAATTATTTTTCCTAATATGCCGAAGATGCTGCTATCTTATATGATTTCTCAACTCAACTGAACTTTAGCTTGAGATTAAGATTTTTGAAAGATAGAGAGCTTTTGTTGTAAGTTAGAAAATTGTGGTCTGAGAGACAAATAGAGAAGTGGGGGTGATAGTCTGTTTCTAAAAATGAAAGCCAAAATTTTCATTTTCATTGGGAATATGTAGGATGATTCCCAATATGTGGAAACAGTAATAAGTACGGTATTGGACAAAACAACCACTATTGAATGACAGAAACACGACCTACTATCGCGTGGAGAGGCGTAATGTTTCACAACTGTTTGTTTTGCTCAATACTGTAATACTTTAATTTCCTATCAACTAATTACGGGATTTCAGAGTTAGTTGATGGGAAATTACCGTATTAACTCGCATATTTTACGCACTTTTATGAGGAAAAAATCGTTTTGAAACAGGGATGGGTAAATTACGCGAGAAATAAAAAAATCCTTCTGATTAGCAAATTTTCTCCCAGCAGCTCGGTTCCCATGTTTCTCCGCAAATAGAATTACACGAACTTTAAAACTGTCCATGTAACTACTACATTTAGAGGTAAGCTTCTAATTTTCACTCATTTTCGTCATAAATAGCAAACAAGTACACCGATTGCGAGATTTATCACTTCCCACAGCTGTAGCAAACCTCATTTGGAGGGGGAGGCCTTGTAAGCGAGAGGCGACCTTCACGAAAGCAAACGTTTTATAATGGGGTGGAAGACATTTTTAAGACGAGCGTGGTGTGCCCTTTATCATTATAACTGACCAGTCTACTTTTTGACACTGAGAAAATTAAGCGAGAAAAAAAAAATCCAAAATTTGCCCTTAAATTTGGGGTGCGTAAATTACGCTAGGGCGTAAAATATGCGAGTAAATACGGTAGTTATTATTAAGAAAATTACAAATGAACCTATTATTTTTTCTTACTCATTTGTTCTCTTAATCAGATAAATGTAAATATTTTGTTCTAGTGGCGTGTAGTCAGATAAAGCAAGTGAAGTATGTGATGAGGGACATCACGTGATGAAGTTTATAATTTTTCAAAAATGCAAGATAAAAACATTTTCAATAGCATTTTTGGTTAATAACAGATAAATTGTCGAGATTGAATGTAAAGAAGATGATAGACAAAGAATTGGTAGATATTTCTGATTTCTTTCAGGAAGTTGCTTGCATATCTGTGGTAACATATTTTCTTAGTGAGAGGTCGAACAGAAGACTCGGTCATATGCGAGACCAACTGAGAACAATTCATTTGACGTGACAACGACGCGAGTGAAAAGAGAGATTGTGCTATTTTAAAGTTAGAATAAATAACGTACATGAAAAAAGCAAAGTGAAATTTTAATAATCTGTAAATGGTGTTAGATTTAAAACAAAAACAAAAACTTTTTTTCACTTGTATCCCCCTTCCCCACTACTTAGTTTTTAATGTAAGTGAAAAATATTAAAACCGTGATCACCTTTTGAGCTTACTAAATAAGATGATTGAAAGGTTAATCATATAATAGAACTAAATTGTAATTCTATTATAAAGCGAGTAATAAATGAGCGATAGTTAACTATTTTGATTTAATGTAACTATCAATCGGATGAGGTTATAACATTTTCCTTTTTCTTTTTTCTTTTTTTAGGGAAACAAAACGTTTTTATACAACGGCACTCTCTCCGTAGGCCCGCAGCTTCATTACGGGGAGTACGAGCGAGGCAGCAATGATTCACTGTGGGTGTGTCTCCAAATCCCATCAGTTCCAGTCGCCGATGCCAATCTGAGTCAGGCCTACGCCACCCTGATCGGCACATCGATCTCTCTAGCTGCGATTGCTGTGACGCTCCTCACCTATTTCTTGTTCGCCGAACTGCGCAATCTCCCCGGCGTCAACCTGATGAACATGACAACAATGCTCTTCCTGTCCCAGATCACTTTCCTCCTGGGCACTCGGAGCACCGTGCACGGACTCATTTGCTATTTGGTGGCGATTTCCGAACATTACGAAATCCTCGCCACCTTTTTCTGGATGAACGTAATGGCTTACGATCTTTACAAGACGTTCGGAACCCGGTTCGTTCTCCCGTACATCAGATCGAAGGAGAAATATCTGAAGCGATATGCGGCCTATGCGTATGTAACGCCATTCGTGATAGTTGCCGCTGCTCTGTCGATCGACGAGTTTCTGAACGATTCTCCTCTGTCACCCAAATACGGCACTGTGAGCTGCTGGATCAACAACCCTGTGTCCAGTGGAGTCTTCTTCGCAATCCCGCTCACTATTCTGCTATTGATCAACATCATTCTGTACGGACTCACCGTACGTTCGATTTTCAAAGTCAGCCGTCAGGCTCGTCTGAGCTCGACAAAGCGAGGCGGGAACGACGTTAAGTTGTACATCCGTATTTCCACCATTCTGGGATTCACGTGGGTCTTCGCCATTGCCAGGGCCTTTGCACCATCCAGTGCCTCTTTGCTCGTTCACATCTTAGACTATTTATTCATTGGTTTCTTCACGTTACAGGGTCTGTTCGTGTTCGGTGCCTTCATTTGCAACCGCCGGGTTTTCCTCCTCTACAAAGAAGCGTTTGTAAAATGGCAGAAATGGATCCAGGAATACGTGAAGTTGTTTCGAAGACCTCCCCAAAAAAGCGTTTGCAGTCGCAGAATGTCTCGCTCGTCTTCGACGGAGACTCAGGAAAGCGACGTGCAGTCAGTGAACAGCAGCATCTCATTTCAACAATAATTGGGAACAATAAAATTGAATACATTCCCCTAAGAACAGACGCCGAGTTTGGCTTTGAGAAGAGTAAGGATCTGTGTTTGTATTAAGAAGTAAACGAACACTAAACGAAATACACAGTGAAGAAATTACAAGTCCCTGTTCCCATGTATATGACAAAAAGATGATGATGATATATATAAAACTGCATCTACACAAGCGAAGAAGTAACTTCATTTACAATGCTAAAATATCTTTATTTTTTATTAAGGCACTTTAACAGAAGGAAAACCTGTTTCTGTTCGTTTGTGATGACAGACAACAGGATTTGCAGATATTTTAAAAGGACTGTATGTTTCACATCACTATGCTTAAAAAAATATGGGAGCTGCGAGAAGTTTGGGAATAAAAGAAATACTGAATTTAATCGAACATTAAATAAATGTAAGTGCTCCAGAAAGTTGGTTATTAGTATTGACATACAAATCGATATCAAGTGATTAATCTATAATCGTATATTTAAATGCTTATTTTCACCTCAGAATAAAATCAAATCCGTTCTTTTACTTCGGAAACTGTGTTGGTCAAGGATTGGAAATTTATGATTAATAAATTAGTCCATCTGTATCCTATGAGTGGACCGTGAATAGCAAAACGTAATGAGCTACCTTATGTTTTTAGACTACTAGTACAGGGAATGTGACCACAACTTCTCGCGGCCGTCTTTAAATCTGTCAACTCCGCAATCGATAATGGTTTGGGTGAATGATAACCTTGTCTGGAAGGAAATTCACTCAAAAAAAAAGAAATCCCCCACAGTGACACAAATCTTAAATTCACACAAAACTCTTCTATTGACTGATGTGCACGAAATTCTACTTCCTGAACTCAAAAGATAATCAAATAAAATAATGGATACTGTAAAAAAACAAAATCAATAAAATGGTAACTACAGAAGGCACAATGGAACAAAAATTTATTCATTTTACTGCTTAAATTTTATACTTAAACCAATTTCCAGCAAAAAAAATGCTGAAAGAACTGAAACTTATTTTCATTAAAATGTGGTTTATTTTGTTTTGTTTAATTTTTCTTTGCGTTTTTCATTTTCTAAAAAAACAAAGGTAATATTTGCCAAATATAGATTAAAATAATTTTTTTTCCAGAAAATAAATTACATACACATTACTTTAAATTCAGTTATGTGCTTTAAATTTAATTACTTTAAATTCGTTATTTGCTTTAAATTTAATTACTTTAAATTCAGTTATTAGCTTTAAATTTAATTACTTTAAATTCAGTTATTTGCTTTAAATTTAATTACTTTAAATTCGTTATTTACTTTAAACTTAATTACTTTAAATACAGTTATTTACTTTAAATTTAATTACTTTAAATTCAGTTATTTGCTTTAAATTTAATTACTTTAAATTCGTTATTTACTTTAAATTTAATTACTTTAAATTCAGTTATTTACTTTAAATTTAATTACTTTAAATTCAGTTATTTGCTTTAAATTTAATTACTTTAAATTCAGTTATTTACTTTAAATTTAATTACTTTGAATCCTTTATTTACTTTAAATTTAATTACTTTAAATTCTTTATTTACTTTAAATTTAATTACTTCAGATTCAGTTATTTACTTTAAATTTAATTACTTTAAATTCTTTATTTACTTTAAATTTAATTACTTTAAATTCGTTATTTACTTTAAATTTATTTACTTTAAATTCAGTTATTTTAATGATATGCGATAATTATTAGATTACTAAGAGCTTATGGATTGATGTTTCCAGGACGTAACAGCGACATCTATTGCTAAAATTCTTAACTAAATGTAATAAACAAAACGAAAACGTTTTGATTTTTATATATTGTGCAGTTATGAATATATTTGTACTTTATGTTAATTTTTAAATAATTTTGTACTTTATGTTAATTTTTAAATAATTTTGTAATTATGTATAATTGGCTGTGTAATGTCTTCCCGCGCAGATTGACAGTAACCCACTGTTGCAAAGACGCCATTTCTGTTTGACGTCAGGATTTCCAGGCGAACGTAAGTGATCAGATATCGCCATATAAGGAGGTCATCCTCTGTTGAAAGAGAGAATACTTAATTTGAAATCTCATGAAAATTGAAATAAATTAATTCAATATTTATTCCAAAAATTAATCTAACCTATATGGGTTTCAACGTTTGAATGTATTTAACTAGTTTAACAATCGAAAAGGCGTTTCGCTTTGGTCTAAAATTTGATCTGTTTATTTCTGTTGATTTAACTAAATTCAGGGACTCAACAAGGAAGTTTGCCCTGTGTACTACAGAAATAATTTATCTTCAACTTAAGTAAGGAATCGATCTTAATTCAAGCTCTTAACCATCTTTGTCGTATCGAGAACAAAGATAGGAAAGTTTCCAAATTATTTATCAGATAACAATCTCCCTGTATTGCTTCACCTCCAGGCATAAAAGCCTCACTTACTGAGTGTTATTTGTTTAATATTTTTTTGTTCTGAATAACTTTCTTTTCACTGTAAAATAATCTGTTGTACAATTTGTAAAGCAATTAATACTTATTTTAATTTTAATATTATATATAAAAACACTTTGCAAAATAACTCTGCAAAGAATATGTAAAATAGAATGAAATTACCAATTTATTGAATAAAGTTAGTTATTTATTAAAATAAAATCAGTGTTTTGAAATTGTAAATGAAAATCCGATTCTGGCAAACTCGGCACAGTGGAAGTTGTCAGTGTTTGGTGTGAAACAGGTAGTTCTTAAAATGTTTCTTTATTACTTTTGGTTTTTGTTTTTGTTTTTTTAGTACTGAAAACGACAAACACGAAACGCTTGCATTTATTTCCGAATGATGTCTGCTGAATATAAGCTTCGGTCGTACTTTCAATTGCTACCATTAACCATTTCCCGATTTTGCGACAGCTGATTGGCCGATATGACTCCAGATGGCGCCAAACACGGTACGCACTACTTCTCTTGTGTTACACTCTGCGATTAAAGAAATATTAAACTATTTAGGGGAAAGTAGGGTAATGCCGTTCACTGAAAGGAAAACTTAAATAACCTTATTCAAATTTACACTAACATCAAATCTTTATTAAGGAAATTCTAAGAACAGTGAAAATTTTACAATAATATATTCTGCAAAAGTGGTTTAAATGAAAAAAATATTATTTAATTTATAATTTTATGAATTGAGTTGTATTACCCGATATGGTAAGGCAATGGCGCTCATAATTTTAACTTAAAAATGTAGGTACAACAACAGTCACATCTATAGTTCTTTGAGCTATCTACACCACTGCAGTTTTTATACGACCACTTTCCACATTATGCAGGGGAACCACATCTCATTGTTTCTCTCGAATTCTCCGCATATCCTATAGCAAATTTCATCTTCCATATCTTCTTCCAGTGGGTCATCATCAGCAGTGGCATAACCAGGATTGTGGTTTTGGAGGGGGGGGAGGCTATTTAAAACTGCACTTGAGGATCATCATCAAATAACTGCGACTCATCTATGTCTTCTGAGCAATTATCATAACAGTAATGAAGTGAATGCCTTTACTCTTATTGCCATATTGGATTTTAATGTGGCCGGAGTAACAACATACTTTAAAAACAAGCAAATAAATGAATGCAAAGTTCAATGTATACAGTTTACGGACATAATGATCAAAAGTAACAATTTCAAGTAACGTTGCACTTATCTTCAGTTAAGATGATGTTAAATTATATAAAACTAGTGGCAACCCGTGAAATATACCCGGAAGTAAAAGAGATTCCACATTTTTGAAATATCGTGACATTTTTCAAAAAAAAAGATTGAAAACGATGTTCTAAGCTCATTTTTTAAAATCCAAGATGTCCATAACAGCCCACATATAATTTGAATGATGACTAAGCAATAAAACAAAATATGTATTTTGATCATGGTAACTCTTGTAAGCACGTAATTATCCATATTAAGAGGTTAGTTTCGAAATATGCTTGAAGAGTCAATAAGGTGTGAGATTGCGTTACGCTTTCTCATTAAAAAAAAGTTAACCTCCTGCTCTAAAATAATGTCGATCCAGACAAAGAAATGTTGGTGGCGTCACTTTGTATTTTGTTTCAGCGTAAATACTGTTTCCCTAGCGCGTATTGAGAAATGTTGGAGGCGCCACCTCGTATTTTGTTTCTTGCTTAAATACTGTGTCTGTAGCGCTGTTGGGACGACAAACCCACAAATATCCGTACAATTTTTGCCTATGAATAGTATGATGCACTATTACTCTACTCTAATCTTGGAGTGCAAAACTCGTTGTGGGTAATTGGTTTTTATATAATTTTTAACACTCTTATAAAATTTTCTACTTAAATCATTACATTCGAGGAAGAAAACATCCAACAGTAATTTCAAAAGTATCTATAAATATGAAATTTCAAGTAATTGGTCGGAAATTATCAAAAGTCGGCCGCCATATTGGATCCGCCATTTTGAATTTTGAACAAAGGATGTCAGATTCAAAATCACGACCTCTAAAACCCCTGAAAACCAAATTTCAGGCTAGTCCTCCCAATAATAAGGGCAGGAGGATTTTTTTTGCACCATGATTACTGAATCGAGCCCACTGTGCGACGCTTCACTCCGGCTTCGAGGATCCTTAGCCCCGTCGATGGAGAAACGCCAGGAGCCTTACCTCTTGCAACCTAAGGCCTAGATAAAGCAATTCAGGCTTGCGTGGTAATATTTTAACTTTTTTTTCCTACAAATAAAAAGCTTTTCAGCAAATGCTTAAGAAAACTTAGCGTTTTAATACAAATCGAAAGTTTTTCAACTTTCTAGACCTCTTAACACCAGCTGTCTAAGAAATAACGTGTGGAGTTTGAAGCGCCGTAAGTTATAAATATTAACGTTTTCAATAAGTATCTTCTGAATTCAGGATGAAATAGCAAGAATCGCTGCAGAATAATGTGTTACTGGGTTCTCATTACAGGTCATACGAATACGGAATATTTCACATCGGTACGTTTTAAAAAAGTGGGAAGGTCTACTTTAGGATTTTTTTCTGAAGGATATGTGCGGTTTCAGCAACAATTGTCTCTACTTGGCATCTTATCTTGCCGAGTAGGAGCTACCCTCAACTTATTTTTAAAATCGGAGATGTCATATGTGCCTGACTGACAAACAATGACTTCTAATAATTAGAAACTTAATGAACATTGAAAAAATTACAACAAAAGAATTCTTTTTCGATTTCTTTATAAAGTAAGAAACCAGATCGTGGATTATTGTAATTTTTTCAGCCTTAATTAAATTTATTATTATTGATCAGATGTACCGTCTTTATTATTGATTTTCGATTACCTTCAGTGCACATAAAAAATTTAGGATACTTTCACATGAGTCTTTGTCAAAATCGAAAAGATACGTATTTAACGAATTTTCGATACTCGCATTGCGAGAGATATAAACGTTTGACCATGGGGATAAACTTCGTTGAAGGGTGATTTACGGGATTTTCAAATTACAATAAGAATGTAACATTACTTTGTAACTGCGAAAGATTTGAAATGATAGGATGTGGACAAAAAGGGATGGGAAGTCTTATATGCTCCGATCTCGATATTAATTTGCTATCAAGAGCTTATCAAGTTACAAAATAGGAAGGTAACATTAGTATATAACTACTACGTGACTTTTTCTCATGATTTTTTAAAAGATTCAAAGTGATCACACAATTACAATTTCTTCTTCATCACATCAGGAAAACTATTTTTAGTAACCCGTCCGAAGCACTAGTGTTTTGCTAATAATAAGTTAGGAAATTTATGGACACAACCATTCATCTTTAACCATTCTTCCACAGTTATTTTACATTTGGCAATATGGGCTTTGGTGCTTGATCCGCCATATTGTCTTCGCTGCGGAAACCAAGGTATCAAAACTTTTACAAAATACAATAATAATAACTATTAAAACAGGCACCCATGATTAAGGAATCCCACTCAATCTTAAGCTTGCAAATCCACTGTCTACTACTATTAATAGGGAGATCCGGCTGATAGTGGTAGGGGTTGAATCACTGCTATCGTAAGCAATTAAATAAAAAAAAAAACGTTTTGAAGTAAAGCCAAAATTTACTTGTTGAAAGTAATGTAAGTAAATTATTTCCAACTTTGTTTAAAACATGATTATTTTTTTAGCACAGCAGTGAGAAGATTCACTGAGTCATCGAAAATGGAAAGACTGGATTAATGCACGTCTGTAACCAACAGAGGAAGTCTTTAAGCAGCTATTTTCATATAAATAAAGAAAATAGTCAGTTAAAATAGCATTATTCTGTGTAAATAAGTCACATTCCCCTTGAATTGACATAAATTGAAATGGAACAATCTGAAATGCCTGTAATATTAAAATAATAAAAAAAAAGACTCGAAAGAATAGTCAAAACAAAAAAGAAAAGAAAAAACAAACTGAATGCTATTTGATAGTCGTTCAACATAAACAAGCAAAAAATTGCGAAAAGAATAAAAGTGAAAATCCTAATATTAATCAGATAAATATGTTGTGTTCAAAATAAACTAGAAACATACAGGGTGATTCATAAAGTACTGGGAAAATAGGCGAACATCGAAATATTTTTGTCAAATTTGATGTAAAAAAAAGTAATATAGTGCATGGATTTCCGGATCGAACGTGCGATTCTGAGTCGGATGAGGAGGGTCCACATTTTAGCTATTTTTCTGCTCCTAAGAAAAAAAAAATGGGCTAGCTAGCAGCCTCACAAGCGCCATAATTTAATTTGTTTTATTTATCGCCCCTCCCCCCGGCTCCTTGTGTTTGAAATAAACCCAATGGTGTCAATATTCCATCTGGCTTCCCTTTTCTTGCTCTTCCCGGTTGTGAAGGGTGCTAACTAGACCATTTTTTTCCATAAAGGTTAAAATGGGGACCCCATAATCCGACTCTGATAGCTGAAATCAGTTTGTGCTAATGACACACAGCGCCCTGAGAATTTTACAAAAAAAGTATTTTTTTTTTATTATGGTTTGGAACATTGAGAAGGACAATAGAATTGATTCGCTTATCGAATGAAGGTTGATTTCAGTGAGCAAAAACAAAGCAAAAAAAAAAAATCAATAAATCGAGACAAATGAATAACACTGCTATGTACGATCTTTGCTGATAAACTTTTCATCTTTTGAGATTTCCTACCCCAAGAAATCTTTCAAACTGGCTTAGGTTTTGTTTCATCAGGTTAAAGTTTTCAGAAATCAATATTACGCAAAATAAGTTTTCGCTATTCTTTTACAAGCAAAAAATTAAAATAAATTATTTCTGATAGTGTTAAACACGAATTCCAGGCTATTGAGACAAGTTAATGATTGCCAATTACTGTTGGTGTTTGAAAAGATACACTTGTGGTTAACAAGCAAGGTTAACTGAGCATCGAAAAAAAAGCAAGTTTCTCAGGGAAGTTATAAAGCGTTAAAATTTATGAACCTAGCTGCTATGTTTCTAGATATCTGTTGCATATTAAGCCTAAATTAAATACGTATAGGCGTAGTTTTGATTCAGCAAAATTATATAGAAATGATTTTTTTCTTTTCCACATTACCATTCTCTTAACTTTTTAATAATTGGTTATTAGTGATAACATTTTCATTAATCTTACTAATCTACACTATAACAATTAGAAATACTCTGGATTATGTTGAGTAAACAATTTTTAATAATTTTATAATATCTAAATAATTTAATAAAAACATAGTTTTATATAAATTTATCTAAATAAAAGGTTTTTCAATTTAATTTGTAAATTCTTTTATGTTTAAACAATTTAGAATAAATCATCATTTACATTAAAAGAAGAGTAATTGAATTTTTTTTCTACATCCTGTAATAAATTGAAAAAGTATCTTCTCTGTAAATTTATTCTTCATTAAAACATGATATAAAATAGAAATTAGCTGGTTTTCAGGATGCATGATGCAATCGTAATCAAACTTCTGTTTCATTTTTTATTTAGATATGCACTCTAAAATAAATCAAATAACGGAATTTCTTTAAATATCATGCAATTCTCTTTTTATCAAATTAATTAATTTCTCTACTTCCATTGAAACCTATTATAAAGAGAGCCAATTACATTACTAAATTCATACAATTAAAACAGAACATTTAAATGATAAAAATTAGTTTTGATTAACAATAATCAAACTTTCTTTTAAGATAATCGCTTAATTTGCTTTAGAAATGGAAGAGATAAAATTGAAATTTTCTTTCGTTTTGAAATGTTAACTTGAGCATTCATGAAGCAACATTAAAAAACAGAATCCTGATTTACTTCAACTGTATTGAGGATGATGGGAAAGGAGGGGGGGAATGCCACGTAATGACGTAAATCTCGAATTTTCTTGAAAATGAGAACATACATTTTGTAACGGCAAAAACCAATTAAGCCTTTACGGGAATTAGGGTTAAAAAAAAAGAGGGGAGGGGGATTTAGTAGATCTTTTTTTTTAACAGACTCTGCTACCAAACGTTATTTAAAGTAAACGTTAAAAAAAAAATTGAACCTAAACCTTTAACTTTATTCAATAAATTAAAGACAATTATACAATTAATTTTCTTCTTCTTCTAGAATTACCTTCTTGTTAACAAACTCCAAGGAAATTAACTTCTTAAAACATGAGAAACTTTATATCTTTAATGATTAATCATTAAGTTAGATACACGGTCTTAGTTCAACATAGGTTTAAATTTAAACTTCCCCAAACGTGGATAATTCTACTTTCTCAAGACATCAATAATATCTATTCTAATTTACCATGGCTTCTCAAATTATATTACTAACTATCTATTTACACTCCTAATAAAAATGAGAATAACCTATGAAATTGTTATATAGGTTCTATTCACAATCAAACTTTCCTATTCTAAAAATTAAGCATAATATAATAAACTTCCAAACATTTTACAAAAAATTAAGGTAAACTATACAACAAAACAGAAACATCAAAATCCCATAAGGTTGGGACACTCTGACAGGGCCGTTTCTACCATTAGGGAAGACTAGGCGGCTTGTGTTCTTTTTTTTTTTGGGTTGTTGAATTGAAGATTCTGGTTTTTTTTGGTTGTTAAAGTAGGATTGTTGTTTTGTTTTTTTGTTTTTTTGGTAGGGGCGGCATATTTCAGTTCTCGCCTAGGGTGGCAGAACACCTAGAAACGGCTCTGCACTCTGATATAAAATTTACATTAAATTATAAGCCTGAATCCTAGAACATCGTGACTCAAACAACAACTAATACATTTCCTTTTTGTCAGGTAGACTATTAAACAAATTCAGTACATATATTAAAATTTTAGTAATATATTTTAATTACGTTCGACAAATTTCTCTTTAAATATATTTATTCCTTTCATCTAGAAATGACGTATCTACATTATTTCCATACGCCTCCTTAATTGTATGCCGATAATTCAATATATTTAAAGTTGATAAATCTTTTATATACAGAGGTGCTTTGGTAATCTTAGCATGTTTTTAGAAGTAACACACCTACATCAGTGACTTTTCCAGCCTCGACCCAGAGACCTTAAACATCCCCATTAGATTCTCCTAGCCCTCGTCTTCCGTTAAATTCACTTCTTAAAATCGGCAGACTCATAATTTACAAAAAAAAAAAACTCCAGAGCAGGGGGAGAAAAAAAAACGAGCCACGTTTTTCAAAAAATCTGTTTCCCTGACGATAGGAAATTAAATCCATTGATGCATCATTTCCTTTACGGTTATTCATACAAGAAGAGAAAAACGGTTAAATAATAAAAAAAAAAAAAAACATGAGAAATATCTCATCCTTCAGGCATAAATCCTTCTCCATTCTAAGTGGAAAGGAATGGGAAAAAAACCCTTCGAGCTCCAAGAAAAACATTCCGCTCGTTCTGAAGGCTGGGAAAATTCTGAAATCTAGACCGAACTGTCGAGCAAAAATTTTTTACTACAATGCCCCGCACTCATGTTGACAACGGCAAACAATAGACCCATCCGTCTCTTCGATACGAGACGACAACAATCTAAACAATGAGAGGCAAATCTAAGTTTAACTTCACTCAACAAACCTTACAATTCTTACGTATTTAACATGCAAGTCCATGGTAAAAAAACACACGAAGCGAGACCATTTTATGTCCGTTTCAATTTTTCCGTGAATAGGATAAGTGTTTTGTAACTAACAAGGGAACGTTGCGAAGTGTTACTCTGAATTTGATATTGGTTTATGGGTCATTTTACAGAATTTTCAACGCTGAGTCCGAATTTGACATTCATTTTCATCTCCGATTAATAGTTTTCGAGATATCCGCATGGGGGCGTAAAAACTTTAATTTGTTATAACTTTTTAACAAATTGAGATAGAATAAAAATTCCAACGCATTTATGGTACTTGCATACATGACTACCATGTGTGTCAATATGAACTGAAATCGTCAACTAATTTCAAAATGGTGGACCCAAAAACCTAAATTTATTGCATTTTCAATGGAAAATAGGCTCATCCAACCCTAACCAAAAAGCCGATTGATAGGTGACAGCACAAGACAGACAAGACAGGGCAGTTACAACGATTTGATAATAGATGGCACCTATGTGCGCAGCCAAATAAGACCAATAAACTTATCTCCTTAACCAGAAATCCGAATTAAAATTAAAACATACAGAATTATAAAGAAATAAAGCCACTAGGAAAGCATCACTATAACTGTAATTTCATTAATAACTTAACTGACAAATTTACATAAATATTTTACAGTAAAACCCCGTTATTACGCTCCCGCTTATAGCACTATCCCGTTCTTTACGCTCCTTTCCTACGGTCCCTGGAATTTTCTATGTAACTCTGTATACTTTTACCCTCTTATAACGCTTCAAATCCCGCTTGTAGCGCTTTTTTTATATCGGAAATTTTGTATCGAAAAGAAATGTAACACTGTAAAGATTCTTTTCTTTTCCTGGTAGGAGGGAATCTTTGAACTCTTTGAAGTGCGGATCTGTGATACAGTAAGTTAGTGCAAAATGTCGAAGCGGAAATCCCTTTCTATAAGTGAAAAATTGCAAATTCTCCGTAAGTACGACGAGAATTCTATACTAAGTCAGAAGGATTTCGCAGAATCTCTAGGAATTCCCTCATCCAGTCTGAGAACAATAATAAAAAATAAGAATGGAATAACTAATGCAGCGAAGGGTGGTTGCAAACGTAAAAAAGTAAAGTGTGGAAAATATGAAGATGCCGAGGAAATTCTAATTGAATGGATTCATCAGTCCCGTGATGCATCAGTGCCATTAAGTGGCCCAATCATTCAAGAAAAGGCGCGTGAAATAGCGGGCAATGCAATAAATCTGCTCCGAAAATATATTAGTGTTGCTTCTAGTGGTGTATCAATTGATGTTAATAGTTATTTGAACTGCATTGAAAATGTCATAATTCATAACAATAGCACACACACACGGCAAACCACAATCAAAGATTTTTTCAATAGGAAATAAGCTCATATTTGCACTATATCTATTGCAGAATCAAATATGTTTCTTGTAAAATGGTGTCTAAATGTTTCCCCTTCTCATAAATCATTTCCCGTCTATAGCGCTATCCCGCTTATTACGCTTGTAGGTCATGGTCCCTTGACGAGCGTAATAACGGGGTTTTACTGTATTTTGCAAATTTTATATTTTATACTGATTAACAAAATTAACAAAAACAAAAACGTTATAAAATGTTAACAATGAAAATGTTTATTAATGAAGAAATGCAAAAAGTACAAAGGAAGCTAACAGTGACTACATAACAAAAATGTTTGACTACAACGTTTGGCTTCCGTAGACTGTGAGCAGAAGTGTTGCTGAGGAAATGAAAAGCAGATATCCTTTAAAGATTGAAAATGACCAACATTTGGGTCATCGTCAATATAACCGGGCTTACAAAATGCATATCTGATCATTCTCGAAAACAATTTGCTGATAATTGATTATCAAATTGCTGTAACTGCCCTGTGTTGCCTGTCTTGTGCTGCCACCTATCAATCGGTTTTTGAGTTAGGGTTGGATGAGCCTATTTTCCATTGAAAGTGCCATAAATTTAGGTTTTTGGGTCCACCATTTTGAAATTAGTTGACGGATTCAGTTAATATTGACACACATGGTAGTCATGTATGCAAGTAACATAAATGCGTTGGAATTTTCATTCTATCTCAATTTGTTAAAAAGTTATAACAAATTAAAGTTTTTACGCCTCCAGGTGGATATCTCGAAAACTATTAATCGGAGATGAAAATGAATGTCAAATTCGGACTCAGCGTTGAAAATTCTGTAAAGTGGCCCATAAACAAATATCAAATTCAGAGTAACGCTTCGCGAACTTCCCTTGTAAGTTTAACTTCACTCAACAAACCTTACAATTCTTACGTATTTAACATGCAAGTCCATGGTAAAAAAACACACGAAGCGAGACCATTTTATGTCCGTTTCAATTTTTCCGTGAATAGGATAACTTGTTTTATAATTAACAAAGGAACGTTGCGAAGTGTTCCTCGAATTTGATATTGGTTTATGGATCACTTTACAGAATTTTCAACGCTGAGTCCGAATTTGACATTCATTTTCATCTCCGATTAACAGTTTTCGAGATATCCGCATGGGGGCGTAAAAACTTTAATTTGTTATAACTTTTTAACAAATTGAGATAGAATAAAAATTCCAACTCACTTATGGTACTTTCATACATGACTACCATGTGTGTCAATATGAACTGAATCCGTCAACTAATTTCAAAATGAGCGACCCAAAAACCTAAATTTATTGCGTTTTCAATGGAAAATAGGCTCATCCAACCCTAACCAAAAAACCGATTGATAGGTGACAGCACAAGACAGACAAGACAGAGCAGTTACAACGATTTGATAATAGATGGCGCCTATGTGCGCAGCCAAATAAGACCAATAAACTTATCTCCTTAACCAGAAATCCGAATTAAAATTAAAACATACAGCATTATAAAGAAATAAAGCCACTAGAAAAGCATCACTATAACTTTAATTTTATTAATAACTTACTGACAAATTGCTGTAACTGCCCTGTCTTGCCTGTCTCGCACGATCTTTTACTAGAAAAACTAATCCTCATCTTTCTGACTGAGATCTTAAGATAATAGTATGCACCATCATGTAACCCTGCGCAGATGTATCCTTACGAAGACTGATCTGCAGTTCCGGTTTAGCCATCTTCTTAATACCATACCTATGGTTTTATCCGTTATGTTCATTCATTTGCTTGTAAAATGTGCACCTGTTTGACTGTCCATACATGAAATCAACTCCACATCGCCTACTTTTTTATCATATTTATGAAAAATCGATATTTAGTTAAAAACATGTTCGACAATTATTTTCAAACATTTAAGAGTTATTAATATATAGAGCTGATAGAATTGCGTAGAAAAGTCAACAAGATAATGACGCTCTATATTAAAAAAAATAATATATAAAATAAGAATAATAAAGTGAAGAAATTTGATCCCCGCTAGCAAACATTATGCTTATGAAGCATTCAATTATAAAAAAGTATATATTTAACAACAAGTTTAATGTGCGGATACAATATTAACATTACAATAAAAAACATACGCCGTGCTGGCGTGGCCGTGCGGTCTGTCGTTCTGGCCAGTGCGCCAGTACCCGGGTTCGAATCCCGATAGTGGCATGGCTGTTTCTTTCTTTCTTCTGTGTTTCGTCCGTTTCCTCCTGGGACTTACTCTCTCCGGGTTCTTCTCGACGAGAGGTGAATTCTCTCCTCTCGTCACTGGTTTCCGAGCCTTGTCCTGACGTTGTCAGGGGGGCTGCGCGTGGTCCGTTGGGGCCCATTCGCGAGCATAAAAAAAAACAAAAAAACATACATGCACATGAATAAAGAATCACTGATCTGTTTTTAGTTTAGCTGATGAAGATTAGGAAACCTGAAACAGCTGTACTGGATTCCCGGTATCGAAAAAACTAAAAATAGATCAGTGATTCCTTATTCATTTCCCAGAGGATTGGACATAAAGCACCAATAATTTTTAACAGGATTTTTATTGTACATATCTTTATTTTTACTCTTTTTATTTTTTATTTTTAATTTCAGAGTTCCATTGGAGATTGTATTCCTTTTCTGCTGGATCCGAAAAGCTTAATGTTAAGAATCAACACGTGGAACTGTTTACATCTTTAGTTCAAATTCTGTCCACAAGGTTCCCCAAGCTTCCATGATGTATGCTAATGAGATGTCAGCACCCCGCCACAGGGACGCAAGGACCACATTACTGTTTCATTGGTTTATTATTTTGTATAATCGTTATAAAAACCGACTTTTCTTTTGTATTAATCACTTGAAAATAGTTACGGTTCATAAGTAACTGAAACCTTGGTCGTTTGTATCTTTATTGTATTAAACAAATTAGTAAAATATTCAGATGTACAGGCTTTGCTATTGATTTAATAATAATGAACAGTACACGTAAAACCTTAATTTATGTATTACTTACAAATACTATATATTATTTATTTGTTTTTATTATTCCTAATCCTTTTATTTATATTTATTTACACAGAAAGTTACTGAGATTTAATTTGTGGAATTGTATTGTACATTATAAATAATGATACATAATGAAATATTAGATTAATATTTAACAGAGACACAAGACTGCGAATCCAAGAAAATGTCAAGAGATGCTAATCTGGAATTTATGATTTAAAATCTGCTTTTTACAAGGACAGATTGTTTTCAGTGCAACACTTTTCCTGGAAAACTAAGGACGTCCTTTTCTATCAAATGAACTTTATTTTCCTTCTATATTTCTTTGGTTCTACATTCCAAGCTGTTTCAGATTTGCGATAACAATATTTTTCGCACCATTCTTACTTCATACCGAAAGATACTCTTCTTACTGTGAATATGGTTGAAATTTAAGAAAGAAAAATAGCTTTTCATAGCAAAGCGATTGTTGCTTCACCGAAGAGATTCAGTTTTTTTAAGTAATCACTTTTGAATTTTTGTGATTTTTATTATTAAAAAACAGGAAGTTCCTGAGAAATTTACTTTTCTTAAAAAAATCTTCTTTTTTCTTTTTGTTTATTTTTTATTTTTTAAATTTGGAGAAAAAAATAATAGTAGGAGACTTTTCAGTTGTCTGTGGTTTTTTTATTTATATCATTAATTACTGAAGTTGTCTGAATCCAAATCATTACAGTCATATTCTATCCATTTTGAGAATTATTTGCGAATTAATATTAAGACATTTTCTTTCTTTGAGATCCTTTGTTTCTGTTCCTAATTTTCTAAATGTCACCTTCTCGACAAGGACTCCACTTTTATATTTACATGTATATATAAGTAAATACATTCTAAGATTAAAATTACTTAACTACAATAAAGTAAATGTAAATTTAATAAAATTTATTAAATGCAAGTCGTCTCTTGTCCTTAACTATGCATGTAAAATTTAAAGAAGATTCCTTCAGCACAACGGTCCAAAAGTAGTTGAGTAGGGAGAAAACGCACACACACACACACAGACTGATTAATTTCATGAGCCTCATTTATTAGTCTCGTGTAGTTAAGGAAAATTAATAAAAGTTCATATGAATCTAATAGAAGATTAATTTACCATTAGTTGCGACCCGTGAAATATTCACGGAAGTAAAACAAATTCCATATTTTTGAAAAACACAAGAATGAAAAAGATATTCTAAGCTAATTTTTTTAGAAGCCATGACTTCCACAACAGCCCATATGTAATTTGAATATCGGCCTATTTATTAAAGTAATAATATAATATTGTTAAAATAAAAAAAAAAAATTGATTTACCACTTTCATTGTAGCCAGCGCTGCGGTTTCTCATTATGAAACATAATGGCAACCTTCTGCTCTAAAAGAATAAGCTCGTCGAAATTGGTGCAATTTTAACGGAAGTAAAACCTATGCCACATTTTTGAAATATCCTGAAATTTTTGAAAAACACAAAATTGAAAAAGATGTTCTAAGCTCATTTTTTAAAACTCATGCCTTCTGCAACAGCACACATATAATTTGAATGACTAAGCCAAATTTTGTTAAAATAAACGAAAATAAAAAATTGATTGTACTAGTTTCAACAATAACATTAACAATAACGAATGTCCAACAGCCAACATCAATAATCCTGTCTGGACAACAATGACAGCACGTGCTTCATCATTGTCCCCTACTTGTTGATTAATGAGCGAGTCGCTACACAGTCGAAATTATATAAAAACCAAGGTTTTACAAACTGATAAATTTTGACGCATGAACTTCATGCATTTCAGTGTAAACTTCATTTATGTGGGAAATAAATTTCAATATGCTGATAATAAATGTGTAATCGCGATCCATCGCCGTGTAGTGGGACGAATATTAGAGACGCCATCTTTAAACTATTTATTTTAGGAAGTTGATACTTTAATGCCAAGTTTTTAACTATTAAAAGAGAATCTCTACAGAGTTTGGCATGAAAACAAGTATCTAATCTAAGGTGGAAACTGTAAGTTAACAATGGAGATTATCATACAGATCATTGAAAGTTGTTACAGAAACTTTAATGTCTTTGTTTTAGATACAGATAGAGGAAGTAAACCCTTATTATTGGTAATCTGAGATTATCTTAATAAATTATTAGAATAAAAGATAACTGATTACAATAATTTTCAATTGATTGACAAATTTATTTTGTCATTTACTGAATTTGTATGGAGAATTCAAGAGAAACACTGTTTTAGATTAATAGATGCAAATTTTATCTCTATTAGAAAAAAAAAGTCATTGAAACATTTCATGATTGTATTCAGGGTAGTGTATCTAAATTAGCTTATAATAAATTTTCATACAGGCAAATACAAATATTTGCTTGTTTGCAAATGGAAACTCTAAAAGTATTTTCAGTTTATATTTCACTAGAGCCTGGGCAGTTCCAAGGGCAGGGCGAGCGGGGCGGTCGCCCCGGGCGTCGCGGGTAGGGGGCGCCACGAAGTAGGATTTTTTAAAATTACAAAATATCTTTTGTTATTTTACCTCCGCAAAGAAAATAAATAAAATATTTGCCATTTATAACTCTTGTAAAACAAATTTTTATGGTAAAATGTTGAATGTTTGAAACTGAAGATACTATCTAGCGTAAATCTTAGCTCAGTCATTGTGGCAATATTGATGGGAGGGGGGGGCGCCTGCAGCCCCTGACTACAGATCTTCAACATGACCACTGGATGATAAAAGGAAATGGACGTCGGATGCGAGAAACGGCCTCAACCTTAATAAAACTTTGAGTTAGTCGTATTCTTCAATTGATTTTTAACCAATATAACGCACGTTAAATGTTTGAAAACACATTGAAAGCGCTTAGCGAGATTCCCCCAAAAGTAGCAAGTACTATTCAAGTTACAGATTCTTTTGCACTATAAAATATTAATACTTCTATTGAAAAAAGAATACGTATGCATCTGAAATACTCACTACAATTCAAATTCGATCGTTTTGTTGTAAGATACGTAATTTAGATCTAATAAAGAATTCTCATATACTTAGTAACAATTTTTTGGTATTGATAACAGTAGAGCAATTCAAATTTTAATTTATCAAATTAAATACTTAAATCTTTGTAACTCGTACAGAAATTAAAAATGAATCTTGATATGTAACAAGGTAATTACTCCTTGTTATATGGGACCGCTTGTTATGGGACCGCTTTGCTTTTGACACTTTCTAAAAGCAAATATGCACAATTGGTCCCATAATATGCACAATTGTATAAAACAAATAATTAAAAGGAAGAGCAAAGACCGTTCCTTTACGCATCAGTATTATTACTAGACAAGCTCTATCCTAGGAGCTGCTAATACAATGCTTAGTGCATCATTTGGATGTGTTAAAGAATTTATGAAACAATACGTTTATAAATATTAACAATGACTTCCTGTTGGCAGTTGTTAGTATTGTTATGTATGAAGCATCAGTATTACTACTGCGTTAATTGCTATCATTATTACTAACACTGCTAAGGAAAACGTTAATTTGGGGGGTCAGGAAGTTGTCCTACAGATCTGATTTTTTTTTACTTACTTTTAGACGCTGAACACAATGGTGAAGGTTTCATTCTAATATCTCTAACCGTTTGGCCGCTACAGAGTGTGACATACAGTGTGACAGACAGACAACACAAAAGCAAGAGCGGTTTCCTATGTTAATTGTAACATGGGACTCCTAAAAATGAATGTTTCTTTGATTGTCTCGTATACACTCCTAGGCCCTTTAATCTTTCTAGAGCAAACTTTGCAGAATTACTCTTTATGTCCTTGCGGAAGAAGCGTGCTACCTTAGAATCTGGAAACACCACGTCCAGGGGATGAAAAGGAGTGAAATCTTTGCAATAGCGCCACAAATGCACCTGGTAGACAATGAGAACTATCCAAATATTGTTAAGCAACAATTGGAGCTAAAATATTGTTGTGCATAATAGCGATGGGGTTTTCTGGTTAGATGTAGATTTGTAATGATCCGAAGATTTTTTTACGAACTAGGAAAGCTTGGAAGTGATAAGGTTATTACGTTACAAAAGTGAATAACCGGGAAGTAGGGGTATAAACGTGAGAGAGAAAGGGAAAAATTGGTGGATAATCTTACATTTTCCGATCTCGATATAAATTTCATATCTAGGAATTTCGATTTACAAAATTCAAATAATCTGGAACTATGAGTGTACATTGGAAGGGCGGTGAGTGAATGGCAACCGTGGTTCAAAGATACTTCTACGAGGTTTTCGGGAAAGATAGAGATTTGTGATGAAATCAGACCTTTTGAGTTGTTGATTTCTTTGTTTGTACCAACAGGGAAAATTTCGAAATGATCTCGCAATTACAATTTCTTTATCATCCACGTTAGGACATGTGTTTTTTTGGAACCACAGTGAAGAACGGGTCTTTTTGCTAGTATTAAAATAAAAATGACTCACCTTTAACACCATAAGGATAGAATTTAAAAATATAAAAGAGCTCTATATATAATCCCTTAACTTTATTATAACTACTAGATTTCAGATTTTATTCGATATCTTCTATCAATTCCGTATTACAAACTTCATATATATTTTAGGGGCCCAAACATTACAGGAATGAGGTATTTTTAGAGGCTAACAACCCCATATGTTCGAGATATTTAGCACTGTTGTCATTATACCCTCTTAGCAACTCTCGAACTCCCCTTGGTCGGATCAACAAACGGATTTCATCATCGTGTTCAGAGGCCCAAACAACATAGGATCAAGATATTTTTTAGTGGCCAACACCCCTCATGTTTATATATTTGGCATTGTTTTCATTGGTTTTCCGATATTAGCTTAAATGTCAGAAATATAAGCTATGTATTTCAGGTGTCAGCTATAGTGTGATCAGTAAGTTTTCAGACTTCTGTGATGAATGTTCTCTGTTCAAATCCTTGTATCTACTATTAACAAATATCTTCTTAATTAACAACAAACTTTAATCATCTTCAC
>JAFIDM010000004.1:23810273-23838394 GCA_023159025.1 Thereuonema tuberculata | reverse complement strand
ATGGTAACACATTAAAAGGTTGAGACCCAGTATTTTACAAGGTGATATTTCAAGATATTTCACGCTCATTAGTGTTCATCAGCTGAGAATAGACACCAGGAAAATAACAATCACCTCAATTCTCCAGTTTCTTGAGCGTAAGTTTAATCTCGACAGTTCGGGTAGCTACGTTAGCCGATTCGCTGATATTTGATGAACAGTAGATGCTTCTTTTCAAGAGTGCTATTTTCAAGTGGTCTTTGGCATTGTATTTTCGTTCAATTTCCTCTAACAGCTTCTTGGGGTTGGACTCTTCTTTGGCTAAATCCGGAACCGGAAGAATAATTAGTTTTGCTTTGTCTAACTTTTCGTTCACATTTCTTCTTTCAGAGAAATCTGCAACAACATCAGTTTCCGATGTGTCGGTATTTATGTTTCCACAATCCATGTCACTGCAGCTAACTTCAAAGTGATAGTTGAAACATTTAACTTCATTGAGTCTTTAACAGCTAGAATGTTGGATATTTTCAATTTGTCTTGGAATTAAAGGAGTTCTATTTAGGTAACCTTAATTCCAGTCTCGTCTTTTTACTGTTTACAAGTTTTCGAATTCATATTCTAAGCAATGAAAACCCAAGAGATTGTGTCAGTAAATTTAACTTATGTATGCAGAGGTCGGCAATGTTGATGAAAAGTAAACTAGGAGTATTCTGTTTAGATTAACTTAAGAACCTTAGTTGAACTTACAAATGTATACATTCAATCCGTAAGAAACTAAAGATGAATTTCGGAAAAGTTATTTACTTCTAATTATTGGAACAAGATGTATTCCTATCTTGTTAACATTAACAGTTGTATCTGAACTTTATCGCTTATTTGACAGTAGGAATGGCTTGTCAAGGAACAAAATATCCTTTCCAAAATATTGTTTTCCCTATTCCATGTGAATTAATTTAAGATGATATTTTGGTCGTCTTCGAGTGCCTTCTCCATGGTGACATATATTTTGTTTTTCACAAAATTTCATCTCGATTTTATTTATGGAATCGTTCGTTTCAGTCTGTAACCTTGTAAATGATATAGCTCTTGTATGTAGATGGTGAAGTATGTGGACACATTTCAGAAACTATCCAACATCCTTGATAGTTCGATCGAAGCTTAATCGTTTTATTAGCTTTTACTTTACAGCTAAATCTTTTGGTAAAATCCACAAAGCTTCTGTTTTTAGGTTACAGCGTTGCCAACTCATTGACTATTACCAGATGCTAAAAACAACATTCAATCAGTATTCCCGTCTCTGACACTTTTTAAAAGAAGCACTGCAAGTTATATTCCAAACATATACTCTTGACTATTGTTAATTATATACTATAAAAATATAATACGAATAAACATTGAAACATAACTCAATATCGAATTTAAAATGTTTTATTGTATTTTATTTGAATTTAATAAATAAGAAACTGAGCAAAAGCTGATCAAATAACCTTTCGAGAAATTTGCAAAACAAAACAGAAAAAAAATTAGAGGTACTTGTTAATATGAAGATAACTACGATTTTAACTTTAAAAAGAAATACGATGTTTTCGAGAGAAGGTCAGCTGCATGGATTGTATCTGTTCTCACTATGAGAACAATAGTGGCAATAAAGAGGATCTCAACAGGCAACAGCAAAAGATGCAAAACATGTATCTCGAATGATGTTGGTATTCCGGAAAAAAAAAAACTGTCTCTCTCGGTAACATTTTTTCATACAAATGAATTTGATTTACATTTTGTTTGATTTACTATTAATAAAAGTTTGAGAAAAAAGCTGCACGACCTAAGCAGAACATCAGAAGAGACGACAAGATCGAACTGATCCAAGGGTGTCTCTATGTTCACCATTCAGAAACATGTAGCGGCATCACCAGAACCACCATGAAAATCCCATCATCGGCGGCTTCGTTTGCAGAGGTGCATTGACTACTTTGTATTAGCAACGAACCGTATTAGTGACTTATCCAGGTTTTGCTAAACACAGATAACCACCGTACTAGAGTATGGAGAAACACTGGCAAACGCACAAATCTGGACTTCACGTTTAAGCGACACACAGCCAGGACTGGTAGAGGTATTGTGTGGGGAGTCAACTGCTACGATCTTCCATCTCCGCTAGAAGTTATCAAGTGAACATTGAGATACAGTGGTAAAATTCATGAAACTCTGCGGCCTCTTGGAACTTTCCTTCATGAAGCGGCTACAGAGGTCAATTTTCCAACACGATACTGTTCTGCCACAGCACTGGTTTCCGAAAACTTCCTCCTTTCTGTCTACAACTTTTGTTGGGTGACATATCTGCAGACTTATTGCCCATTAAGTAGTATGGAATCAGCTGGGAAGAAAGCTTCCACCAAGAAAGATCTGGAACGACTATTGCAATAACTAAGGGAATATCTTTTGCAGGATATCATAAGACTTCTCTGTGATTGCATACCAAGATGTATCGTCGCATGTATCCACACTAGAGTCGTTATGATGCAATACTAAAGGGACTGTTGACCTGTTTGGCCGAATAAATGGCCTATTCGTAGTCATTTATTCTCATCACCATTCACATTGCCTCTTCCTTATATCATTCCATTTTGACTGCTGCTTCTGAGTGCGCTGACTTTTTGGCAATGAGCATAATTATAAAAATGTACAGAAACACAAAATTTTCATTTATTAAAAAACATAAAAAAACGCTCCCGCTCTTTCTATCATTTCTATTTACAGAACTCACAGTATGATTTTTCTAAATTGCAAGTATTCGCCAACCAGTGATCCAAGTTCAGAGGAAAGGACAGTCTGCGATTTCTTTTCATTAGTTCTAAGGAACAGATTAACAATTACCAAATTGCTTTTATGCTTCTGATGTTTTGTGATGCATTTAGAATTATTTTGGTCTGCTGACATTTCTCTGCCTTGATGTAAATACTGAGGATGATAATTTATATTACTGTTGAACATAAATTTTCAGTTTTTTTTTTTAATTATCATTTCTTTTACTGAAATTCCATCAATTCCTGTAATATTTTTTTGTGATTGATTTCAGTTTAATCTTATTATTTTTATTGACTTTGTTTTTGTAGATTGTTATGCGAAGTAAGATTATCAGCTTTTAATTTTACGAAAGTCGTACTTGTTTGCAATTTTTCGTATTTATATCGGGAAGCTTGAAATCGTAAAAATAACAGAAATTGTAACAAAATTAAATCCAATGATACTTACAAAACCTTTTGAGTTTGGAAGTGTAGAGTAAATGAAGATCAATGAATATCACTTTCATCACTTTCACATGTACCGGGTGGCCATAATTAAACAGAAGGTGGTTGCAGCACGCTAAGCAAAAAACCATAGGCAAAAAAGGCCAAATTTGGTATATACTATTCAGACCTAAAGATTATGATTTCGCAGAAAAAAAATAGGAGTTCCGAATACCGCCACCAGGGAGGAAATCCGCTCAGTGGCAGATAACAGACGTCATTAAGTACGTGGATATAAGCCTGAAAATGAGTAACATCGGTAACTTCGATCTGCTTGACGGTGCTGTGAACGTTATTATACACAATGCTGTGTTTATGTAATCGTGCATTGTCCGTAAAGTTTTATTATCAAAATAATAGTATTGCATTCGTAGCTCTACGATTATTCCGATCAACGAAGGCTCTACGGAATGGTACAATGACCAATTTCCGAAGCACGATCTCTGGTTTTGAAAATATCGGATCTTTACAAGTACAACCAGGACGCGAACGCAAACCGGTATCAAATGACGACATTGAAACTGTTGCAACGTCTTTAGTGGAAACGAAAATTTCGTGGAAACATCGAGTGGAAACATGGATCTAGTAGCTTTCAGGCAGTATCCAGGCAACTCAATTTGTCGTATTCAACTGTTTGGAAGAGCATGCGCAAACTGCTGAAGTTTTACCCTTACAGAATTAGCAAGACTATGGTTATCGGAAGAAAGACAAAAAAGATAAACTTAAGTATACGGAATGAGACATTGGAACAAGTGAACAACTTTAAATACTTAGGGTGTACTATAACTGGTGATATGAACTGCTGCCAAGAAGTCAAGAGGAGGATAGCAATAGCAAAGGAGGCTTTTAATAGGAAAAGGAGCATCTTCTGCGGACCTCTGGAAAAAGAACTAAGGAAGAGACTAGTGAAGTGCTTTGTGTGGAGTGTGGCATTGTATGGGGCAGAAACATGGACATTACGACGCAGTGAAGAGAAACGACTAGAAGCATTTGAAATGGGGATATGGAGAAGAATGGAGCATGTGAAATGGACAGACAAAATAAGAAGCTGTGCTAGAAAGAGTGGGTGAAGAAAGAATAATGCTGAAACTGATCAGGAAGAGAGAAAGAAACTGGTTGGGTCACTGGCTGAGAAGAAACTCCCTAATGAAGGATGCACTGGAAGGAATGGTGAACGATAAAAAAGTTCGAGGCAGAAGAAGATTTCAGATGATCGACAACATTAGGGTAAATGGATCTTATGTGGAGACGAAGAGGAAGGCAGAAAATAGGAAAGATTGGAGAATGCTGGGTTTGCAGTGAAGGACCTGCCCTTGGCAGAGAACTACGTATGTATGTAGAATTAGCAACAAGTCCAACAATTGGTTCAAGAGGATTGGTTCAAGCGGAAACTCATTTGCATTTCTCTCACCTGTTCCAAGATCGGATGGAGGTGAATCAATGCTTGGGCTTGGCACATACTATGGAGTGATGAGGCGCATTTTTATCTCAGCAGCACTTTCAATATACATAATTGTCGGATTTGACTATGGAGCAGATTTGTTTTATTCACAGTGGCTTTACCTCCTCCTTCATAATTGGTCCGTACTTTTTTTGAAGAACTACAACCAACAATACCAGTGACATGTTCTGTCAGTGGAGTGCATGTTAACAGATGCTGCTAAATTTTATTATTCCAGAATTTCAACAGCGTGGATACCTTGACACGACTGTCCATGCAGGATGGACGCCCCCTCACAAAGGGTTGACTGTGCAGGAAGTCCTACGTCAGCATTTTACCGACGAACACATAATTACTCGAGCATTCCGACTTCATGACCCGCATCTCACGCCATATGACTTTTAGTTGTGAGATTACTTGAAAGAATTGGTTTACCGTGGACAAGTTGATTTTTTGGTATTGAAGTACCCAATACTACTTCACGTGAGACAAATCTCGAGATTTGCTGCGGGCCGTAGTAGAATCTACGATCCGTAGAATGTAGATTTTGGACACCGTGCAAAGACAACATATTGAACCGTGCAGAATATGTGTTACTGACTTACAATAAAACCTACTGTCTACTGTATGCTTTATTTTTCTTTCTTATGTCTGATTAGCACACAATACGGCGCCAGTTTGCCCTCCTGGTGGCGCCTTTCGGACATAAAAAATTTTTTCTTCGAAATGGTAAGCCTATGGTTTGAATAGTATCTATACCAAATTTGACCGCATTTGGCCCAACATTTTTTTGCCTATCGCGCTCTAGACATCTCCTTTTCGTTACGGCCATCCGGTATTTTATAAACTCATATACCAAAATCAGATTAATCATAATAAATGATAAAGTTGAGTTGAGCAGTAAGTGACTTAGTGCACTGTATACAAAAGAAAGTCTTAGTAAAGAACAAAATGTATGTCAGTTCGACAATCTGATGGAATGCCTAAGCAACTGAAATCCAAATCATCCAAAAATGATTGACCAATTTTTTCTCATCTTTGGTCAGAAAAACAATTTTGATTGTCCCGTCAGACACAGGAAGATTCCGTTGGCTCAACTACCCGGTTCCACTATTTCGTGGAACAACAACAGCTCCCACACGCCCGTCCTTCAACGAAGCTATGAAGTCACTATTCTGTCACACCTGATTCATTAATGTTAATTTCCTTGGATATTCCTGTATAAAAATTGGTACGTTGAATTGATTTAATCGTCTTAAGATGCCTGTTCTTCGGCAAAACTAGTAGCGAGTTTTATTATAAATGTGTTTTTTTTAATATGTGTTTTTAATATGTGTTATGTCATTATTCATAAAATTTATGGTTACTTTGATTATTCGTTATTGAGTTTAATACAAAAGTTGCTGACAGCAATATTACATTTAACCTTTTCTTAAATCTTAAATTTCTGTTATCTTTATTATGAAATCAAGAATACATCAACTATCCAGTAAGTTATTTTTAAATTTTTATTGAATATTTGTAACATGAGATTAATAAAATCTGTTCATTTTAGGTTTTATTAAACTTCTGATTTTTGAAATTTAGTTTCATTAAATCATATTAATTAAATAATGTTGGTCTGAAAAATTTTGATATTAATGAAGTTCAGATTAATTCCATTTATTCTTTATAGATATCTCAGTCACATTTCACAGATATAATGGATTTTAAATTGATTATACTTCGTTGTACTGCAGACATGATTACCTAAGCAAAATCGTGTATTATTATCGTCAACATCAACGTGTATGCATCGTTGAGGTTCATAATTAGGATCAGGTTCATTGGGGCACCAATGTTCGTTGGACACCTTTCCTTTGCCAACAACCCACCTGTAATCACCTTTTCTGTCCATATCTTCTGCTCCAAGCCACCAGTATCTATCCAAAGCAACTAAATAAGATCATGATATAAACAATTAATAATAATGATAATTAATTATACTAATAGTGTAAATTATGTGTTCAAATAATAAATGATGATTAATTATGATTAATTATAAAAAAATATGAGAAAATCAACAATGTAAGGAAATACTTTTTTAAAAAATAAAGTTATGAGACACTTTAATTTCAGCTCTCTAAAATGCATCATATTATAATATCTGGCGATTATACAAATATTATTACCAGTGGAAAAGACCGATGTAGCCCTGCCACCCTTCAGATAAGTCAACCGGCCACGCTAAGGCAAAGTGAGCCAGAAAAGCCTTTTAAAAACGAAGGCAGAACCAGGTTAAGCAGTCATTCCCTGGGAACAGCCTAACCATCACCAGCTCAGGAGAAGAGGAGTCATTCCGTGAACAGAAACCCAACTATGTTTACCTCAGGAGGAGAGGAGAGCGAATGTCTGTGTGCTGTCACCCAGTTATCTCTGGTCAAGAAGAAAAGATCGAAGACATAACTCGACTTTGTCAACTCGGAAGAAGAAGGATCTAATTGATGGGCCATCCCCATACGACGACAGCCCAAATTGAGAAGTTCCCAGAAGTAGCATTTTAGTTTAATAGACAACAATAGGTCTACATGAGGGAGTTTTAACGGAGTCAGCAGCCTTGCAGGATGCAGCTCAAAAGGAGGTTCGAAGGAAATAACAAGAACATTTGCAGATAGCATTAGGAAAAACGGATGGGCAATAAGACAGCTGTAGCTACCGGGCTTTCCGAACAACCAGGCATTCCGAAGTTGACAAAGAGATAACCGAATTTACAGCGATGATAAAGGCATCGGTGAGGATAGTGTATGTAGACCTCACGGAACCAAAGGTCAGCCGATTCCTGATCAGATGTTTGAGAAGTGGACTGCGCCACACCAAATGCTTTCACCAGAAAGAAGTAGGTGGAAGGAAACCAACTCGGTTTAAAGCAAGCCATGAACAACGACACGAAAGTATGGGTCCTCGTTCGAAGAGAGAAGATGTTTCTTAAGTGAGAAGAAAATTCCACCAACATACTATTTATGGATAATATGAACATTATAAGTAGATTTGATGCCTTACTTGGTGCAAGTATTACAGGAAGATATTTATGTTGATATATATATATGAGGCAAAAAAAAACGAGCCGGAGGCCTAAGAACAGAATAGAAACAATTATGTACCTGTATGTCAGAAGTATTGGCCCTGGCTGTTGAGGCATTTGTCCCACTTTGATATAAGGGCGGTTAATGGCTGTCTCGTAAAATTTCCGGGGCTGCGTTGTGAACCAGTTCCGCACTTACTGCTTGACGTCGTCGTCCTAGATTAATTGTTTCACCCTCAGAGCATTTTTGGACCAAAAATGGCGTAATCGCGGGAAAGGGGTCTGGACTGTATGGAGGGTGATCGAGAACCAAGTGGGAGGCACTTGAATTTCTGCAAGAATGCCGTGATTGTGTTGGCCGTATGGGGCCTTGCATTGCCGTGGAGCAGAATGACCCCACGGGTGAGCTTGCCTGGTCGTTACGATTTGATTGCTTGGCGAAGGGTGGTCAAGATTTGCGAGTAACGCTGGGCATTCACTGTTGTCCCGTGCTGCAGGAAGGCTATCAGAAGGGGGCCGTCTTGGTCAAAGAATAACGTCAGCATAACCTTTCCTGTACTTATGTGGATGTCCTTGGATTTTTTTGGTGGTGGTGACCATGGATGCTTCCATAACAGACTTTGTCATTCGTTTCTGGTTCGAAGTGATGACACCAAGACTCATCTCCAGCCACCACTCCTGCCAGGAACTCATTCCCTTCCCTGGCATAGCGCCGCAGATGATCAAAATAGTAGGCAATTCGACATGCTTTCTGTTGAGGTTGAAGACTTCATTAGAGAACCCTCATTTTGCCGGAAGTCTGTTAGCAACGCTTCCACATAGAGCGAAATCTACATTTCTCCATGGCAACAAGGGGGTCATCACAATAGAAACAATTATTACATTGCTTGAGGCAGCAATAAAAAAGGAGAAAAGGGGAGATTCTTGCGGTTTTTAACCGCAAGACTGCGGTATATTGCTACCATATAATCTCGCTGCAAAACTGCAGTAAATGCGTTGCTAGCCTAAATTTCCCTCTTGCAGAGGGGAGGTGCGAAAACCGCAGAGATCAATCAAAGGGTGAACGTCCTCCTTGTACAATCCTGCGGTTTCAGCTGAAAAACCTGTAGTGCGCCTAGGCTTAGATACTTCAATTTAACTATTAGAAATGCCAGTTGGTCGTGCTCGTAGTATAGGGTATTAATATCCCTGATTCGATTTTGATTAGCAGAAGATCTAAGCGGACGTGTTCTTAGTAAAAGTTATTCACTTTTCTGAATATAAACCATAAAGAAGAACAAACAGACATTTTCGTGGTATTGTGTACCAGAATCAAAAAGATTATACGATTATGAAGATTTATATTAAAATTTGAGACCAATGTTCATCTGACACCTCAAGACAAGCCTGTTTCACGCTGATTAGGCGATCATCAGTTGAGGGTAGTCAGGATGAACTTTTTCAGGTCTCATAACGGAGGTGACTTGATAGTTAAATAGGAAGAGCAGTGGAACCTCCATGACTAAATACTAAAAACATAAAAACACATTAAAAATAAAGAAAAAGAAAATTCATATGCTGGGCTCTGCCAGCCTCAAATGAATTTCTAATGGCATCAAAATAAATAAAAGAAGATTTATAGTTTCTAGTTCTAAATAGAACTGTTGTAAATTAGGATTGATAGATACATTTTATGGCATTCAAGGGTCGGTCAGTTTACATTAGACCAAGTTTAATTTCTACTCTGCATGGAATATCTTAAATATAAAGAAATTTAACGTGCAGAGAAATTATTCAAAAACAAAACCACTGTAGCACCTAATTTGTTATTGGTGGCTTTTAGTTTCGGGATCACTGTCGGGTGCGAGGGTGGCCTCCACTTACGCTCAAGACTTTCTGTGTTTTGTATTGGAGAGGGCGGAAGGGGCTGATGAGCCCGAAGCAGGGCCATTCCCAATTCCCTTTGATAACAGATCCGAAAGGCGTTTTTTTTTATTCTTTGTGCAGCCCATGGTTTTGTTTCATGTATTCATAATACTTACTATTCTTTTCTTTATAAAAAAAATTCCCAGGCCTCTTTTATGACAACAATATCGAAAAAATATCGATACTGTCATAACTGTTATCACTGGTGTTAGAGAGCTACTTGTTATTAACAACAAAATTCAGTGGTACCATATATTTAAGTATTTTTTTAAATTGAACACTAATTAACTTTACTTAATGAATTTTGATTGTATATCAATATTCCATAAATTATGAAAAATTATGATTATCGTTTCTGAATTTCCTTATTCACATTTTTAAATACAGAATTCGAATCAAAGTCAACCAATTTAGAGATGGGGTACCTTCTGAGTATATATTTTAATTAAATACACTGAAGTTTCTCACTGAAACTTACAATTTTCCGTTAAATATCTTAAAACGGCGACAATTTCTTCATGTGTCTCAAATTCAGCAAGAAAAGCCTGGGAATGCATCTGGGAACAGTTGTTTCTTGCTTCAAACCATGTTGCAGGTTGTTGTGAAATCCAGTAACAGCTACCATCAATCGGAACTGATCCTTTAATAGGACAATTCTCTAAAAATAGAAAGTATTATTAAAAGAAATTCATAAATCTTAGATATCTTAAAGCTGCTTCAGGAATTATAAATTGGTTGATAAGTTCATATCGATTGACATGAATTACCTAAAGAAAAAATTGGATGATACTTTATTTTGTACAAATTTTAAGAGGAAATTCTTTCAAATTTGTCTCACTCTTAAAGAACATTGTCGGCAACTGCTGATTATGGTATCTTTCTTTGGCAGAATAAACCCCCAACTGAATCTTCTCAAACTGTTTAGTTTGGATTTCGTTCAGTCTTAGGATGTTTTTGTATCTAGCCTGAGTTTTAACATTATTCTTATTGTTTCATATCAGAGGTGAAAATGAACAATGAGGGGAATTAAATTGTTAAAGATTTTATTTAAGGGTTGTCGGAATTTATTGTTAATAAAATGTGGTGGATATTTTTTAGAAGACAGAAGATTGTAACAAAATTTTAATTCGGAATTACATAAGGATTAATTGGAAGAGAGTTTAAAAAAACGGCGACCTATTTATTATTCCAGTTGCTAAAGGACGCGCCACCGTAATTATGGACCGACCTCGTTACCACACTATGTGCCATACCTTCCTTCAAAATGATTCTTCATACACCCGCACCCAGTACAACATTGAAGAAATAGCATCCTATATTGAATTATATCAAAAACAACCGATTGTATTGCAACTGTTTTATTCCCCGTTCTGTTAAACTTAAGCCCATTGCACATAGATCCGAAAATCGGACGGTCGGATCCAGGAATCGGACGTATTCTGTTTCACGTAGCCACGAAACTTTCTCCGACGTCGTCTATACGATATGTAACATTCAAATCATTCGTATAGATGACGTTTCGAGGCCATGTGAAAGAGAATACGTCCGATTCGTGGATCCGACAGTCCGATTTTCGATCCACGTGCAAAGGGCTTTAGTGCTTACGCAATAGATAGAATAACCCTCAACTATGTTTCATTCCAAAACTCAAACTAATGCAAATGGCACCTACAATTACCGTCCCATCATTAATTCCACGGATACTCCTACCGAAGTCTATTCTGTTTAACTTAATACTTACTTTCTAAATATCATTGCTCAGGATTAGGTTTCTTTAAGAAAGGCGAACATTTCATTGAAAACATTTCTCCCAATTACAGAATGTTCTCTGTGGACGTTACCAATTTGTTTCATCCATCTCAAAGAGCCTTATAGCAAATACTTTTAAGTATTTCTATTCCAAACTCAATTTTAATAGTTATGATTTCCTCGGTATCACCAGAATTATTCAAACCCTTTTCAATATGCACTTCTTTACACTAGTAATATTATTTATTAACAGGACAGAGTTTTGTATATGGAGCTGGCATCCTCATCTGTCGTAGCTGATTTTGTCGTGTTATATATAGAAGAATCTGCTCATTCCAATGTTTTCACCAAAATTTTTTTTCTATGCCTGTTATGTTGATGATTTATTTTTTTTGTACCTCCCCTTTTTTTAATATAATATTTTCAATTCCTTTAATAATACACACCACGATATTAAGTTTACTATAGAAGAACAATCCAAATCCTCCATCTCTTTTCTTGATGTTCTAATTACCAATATTAACAATTCTCTTATATTTTCTGTTCATCGTAAGCCTTGTTTCTCCAATAATGTCAGAAATTATCACTCTTCGTGTCCACTTAGCCATAAAATAAATATAATCCATATATAAAATGCTACTTTATTACAACAAACAAATATTGGTCGTTTTCAGGAGAGTATATATTTGTTTGTTGTAATAAAGTAGCATTTTATATGAAATGTCTAACAGTTTTCGTGAATGATCCATATATGTTCATTCTACGAGCTTTTAAATACTCTTGCAATTCATCCTTATTTAATTCCGAATTAAAATTTTGTCACAACCTTCTGATTTATAAAAAAAAATATCCATACATTTTAATAACAATATATGCCGACAATCCTTAAATAAAATCTATAATAATTTATGTACCCCCAAACTTCTTCAACAGAAATATATAACTTTCCCTTATCATCCAACTTAGGACAAACCATTACGTCGTATTTTTCAGTGCTCTTAGGTAATTCTAATATTTACTCTATCTAATAAAATTACAAAATATTTTCATCTCAACATGCACAATCAGTTCGCTAACAATGTTTTACAAAATTCAATGTTTAAACGAAATATGCCTGTATATTGGTCAAACGTCCCGCCCTTTATTTATACGATTCAGCCACCACCTCAGAGCCATTAAAAATAATAATTCTCAATATCAGCATAACATAACATAACAATGAAAAGGTACTTGAACAGTCCCTTACACTGCGGCCTGAAAAGACCTATTGTGTATCCCGTTTGCCATTTAATTCTGCATAAGTTTTAAGATTTTACATATCAGTAGCATTTTATGCAGGGGTAGTGACAATAGCTTTAAGGACTGGGAAAACCCATTCCTAGCATATTGTGTCTGGTTCTTGCAAGCGCCTCACACTCACAAAGGATGTGTAACATGTAAACAGCCCTATCAATAGTCAAGTCTGGTTCCTATTTAAATTAATAAGTTCCAAGGCTCTTTTTCTTAAATTCTCATTAATGAAGAGCTTGGAGTGTTTCTGCCCTGGAAGATTATTCCAGTAGATCTTTTGCTGATTCCTTACCCAGTCCCGAGTGGCAGTTTTAGTGGTTTCAACGGAGATTCCACAAATACTGGTTCTGGGCCAAAAAATAAGGTTTCAGTTCCTTTTTTTGCTAGTTGATCAGCTAGCTCATGTCTTCAATCCCGTTGTGTCCTGGTACTCTTACTAGTTTTACCCAGTTGTGTTCAGCAAGACTATTAAAGGTTTGTTTACATTCCCATACTAGTTTAGAGCTAATACCGGAAGAGTTCAGGGCTTGCAGAGCTGCCTGACTTTCAGTGAATATATAAATGTTTCTATTTTTATAGCTACAATTTATATTTTCGTAGGCACATTGTAAAATGGCGTATATTTCAGCTTGAAATACTGTTGAGTAGATTCCTAGGCTTAGACTAATGTCTTTCCTTGGTTTCATTCCCTCGAATTTCAGCTGCTGTTTTCCCACTTTGTTTAGATCCATCTGTGAACCAGATAATTCCATTGATATCTGTGGGTTTTTTGTCATTATTCCATTCTTCTTGTTTAGGAATGATAATGCGAAAAAATTTTGTAAATGAAAGGTATCATTTTATCAGAATTCATTTATAGAAATGATTCTTTAGAAATGTCCCATAAATAACTGCAGGCCCTACATTACAACAATGTGGTTTCCACAGATTGTTAATTTTTAATCTATCTATGGTCGCTCTTGCCTCTGCTTCAAGTGCCAAGTGAAAAAGGGATAGATCACGAAGCAGCTCCATACTGGCAGTAAGGGTTGTTCTCATTGCCCTGTAAAGCATAAGTGTTTGAAGGATGTATTATCAAAGGCTTCTTTGATATCTAGAAAAGCTGCAAGAGCTATTTCTTTATTTTCAAGTGTGGCTTCCACTACAGAGACAAGGCTATCTAGAGTAGCCCTAGTTGATAAGTAACTTGATAACTTATATAAGTTGGGAAGCATATTGGTTTGGATGTATTGGAAAAAGTTCAAGTACACCTTCCCAATGTTTATCAATTAGCTTTTCCATAGTTTTTAAAAGAAAAGATGCTAAGCTAATTGGTCTAAAATCTTTGGCATCGACATAAATAGATCGTCCTGGCTTAGGAATAAAAAAACACTTTGGCTGGTCTCCACTGAGATGGAATACAGCCCAGTGCAAGGCTTCATCTAAATATGTTACAAAGAGGTGTAGCAAGATAGCTTATTCGATTTTGTATAAGGACTGGAAAGATTTGATGTAATCCAGCTGTTTTAAAAGGATTGAAGAATGATACTGACAATTCTATTTTTGACCGATCAAAGGACAGACGCGCAGCCTTCCAATTTTCCTTGGGAAAATTCGAAGTGCTCTGAAATGAGTCCCAAGTTTAAATTTCGCAGATCCGTCGCGATAGAATCTGGGAAATGTACACTGGTTAAAATCTTTAGTGTTTTTTTCACAGTGACAGTATAACTTCCATCTTTTTATAAAAAAAATTTAAGGTTAGGTTCTTTTGTCAGAATTTTATTGAGTCTAGAACTATCAGTAGCGTGAAATGGGGATACTTTGACTCCTTGTCTTACTTAGATGAAAAATTACGAAAAAGTTTTAGTAGCTATTTTAAGTATATTTCTGAACGTAGCCGAGCGCACTCTTGTTATAGTAGTTTTACATGTATTTGCTAGATGCAGCACAAAGCACATCCACCAAAAGCAGGCGTATGGAGTCATAACTGGCAGACATATTGGAGATTAAATTGTGTCTACTTTTGTTGTCTGGCTAAATCTCACTATATCAAGAACACCAATTGTGATTTGCATTCCCTAGCTATTACAGTAAATACTAATATAATTAATGATAATGTTTAAATAATATTTTGAATAAGAATTGACACGTAAAACGTAAAAATATATATTTTGTTGAGCACTGCATGTTTGTTAGGTTATGTGGGGATACTGTGACAATCACAAAAACAATCATTTCAATGGCTTTTCAGCATTATATTTCATTAGACTGTTTTACATTATTTTTGTGCTCTCATGTTGTAGGCACAAGAAGAAAATACGGCAAGAAATCATAAATGATTGTCTTCAGTAAGAAGACATAACAGAAAATATCCAGAAAATATCCAATTAGCAGTAAATGAAGTTAAAAAACGTACCAAATCAATAACTGCAGCTGCTAAACAATATAGTCAAAGGAACATTACTTAATAGGCTTCACAACAGACGTACACAACAGAAAAACTGTTTGGCAAGCCCACTGTATTTTCGAATGAAGAGGCGATAGCTTTGGTGCAGCATGTTGTTGTTGGTGAATAGCCTTTTGAAAGCCTTGATTTAAGATATTTTGCAAAGGCTTATTTAGAGGCTACTGCTAGCTCAGATTGCATTAAGTTCAAATTTAGTTCAACACCTACGTAGAATATTGTTACCGTACCATTAATGGTATACGGTTAAGAGTAACTGTGCTATAGCTTCATTGTGGTTGATTAAAATGTTTTGAAATATAAATTCATGTTTACGTATTATCATGGTGTTTGTCAATTTACAATCCTGCTGGGGATATTGTGACCAGGTGAGTATTTACTTCATTAATCGTGTGGAAGCAGTCAAAGTTACCCCAACAATGGATTAACTTTGACCAGTGACAAAAACAATTATTTTCCTTGATGTTTATGCTTTAAATAAAGTTAGGTATATCACCTTTAGCTAGTCCCTAAAATGCCATATTCAGTTTGAGAAAAATGTTTATGTATGTTCTGATATCAAATTTAAATTGAAAAAACTGGTCAAAGTATCCCCATTTGACGGTAACATTAGAAATTACCTCACAGTATTTCCTCCAGTATTTCCTTTTGGCTTTTCTCAAAGCCTTATTGTATTCAGTAAGTGATTGTTTATAAACAGTCCATTCATCATTTCTTTTAGCTGTTTTCTAGTGCGAGTCCTGAACTGTGTCAGTTCGTAGTTCCACCAGAAACGCATCTTGATAGCTGACACTTTTTCAAAGGATAATTCGCATTAAAGGAAGAGATAATTGATTGTTGTACAAAGTCAACAGCTATCTCCACTTCTTCAACAGACCTAATCTATTGTGGACAGTGCTTAATACTATTTTTAAGGTCATCAGTAGTTTGAGGATTTCTTTAGAAATCAGTAATAAAAAGATATGATTCTAAAGTAAAGCAAATGTATTGCTATTTATGATCTGAAAAAGTCATTTCATTGGATACATGCCAGTTTTTGGCCATGATGGTAATGTAATGAGTACCCACGGTAATATCGATAACTTCCTCTCTAATTCTATTGAAGAAAGTAGGAGTGTTACCATTATAAAGAATTTGTAAATCAGTAGTGATTATAAATTCTATAAGTTTTTCACCTCTGATTTTAATGTCTTTACTCCCGCATATAATGTTGTGTGCATTGGCATCTATTCCAGTAAAGAGAGCCTCCTTTTTATTTCTCAACATATTTAGCTGTTCAACAGGTGGAGGTTCAGATGAATCATAAGGAAAATAAGCAGGAGTCACTGCAACGTCCCTCAGTTTTTCTTTATTATTATATATAAAACCATGATTGCTACCAAATCATTGGTGCAATATTCATTTAGAGTGAAATACTTGATTGTGTTATGCATGTGTTCCCTATGTACAATGTGTTCTCTATGTATGATTGTAACGGAGGAATTGTCTTTGGCAATGGCTAGCCGTTTCATATTGAGTAGCCACTCAAAATTCAACCTCACGTCCCTGTCGTGAGTGCTGGGCAACATTCTAGGATCTAGTTAAAACAATAGATGGTTAACGAGGCTCTGATCTCCGAATCTAAGGTAGAAGGTATCGTGCCAATGGATGTATAGCCTCTCAAAATGCCTGATCGCTGATTAGTATTTCATTTCAATCCAATCCATATTATAATATTAAAACTTATTTCAATTAAAACAATCCATCTGTATAAACTTTAATTTTAATTTTCAGTTAATTTTTCCCCGGATTTCATCAACATCGATTTTCCTCTAAATAATTCACATGCGCAGTAGCTTTCCTCTGACCCTTATTAACGGCTTTAAATTCAGGAGTTACTTATTTTTATTCACAGTCCAATGATGGACCCGTGACGGGTCCGAAACCCTACTTGTATTTTGTAAACTTTATTTTTATTTTTATTTTAGTCAATTTATGTGTTTTCTGAGACTTTTTAATCACTTTGTACTCACGTTAATATTCGCACATTAATTTATTATCTATTTGTTATATGTGCTAAGGAATTTTAACCAATGTCTTTATTGTATATTTTTCATCCCGCACACGTTCAACATTGATTAAAATGGTACGAATTTTCTTCTAATCTTCCCAATCACTTTTTCTTTCTGTTAGATTCAAAAGTCTTCTAGAAATATTTCTAAGTTTATTCAAATCTTTGATCTCAAATTAAGTGTGCGAGTAATCTTGCTGTCGATTTTGGTTATTGCGCTTGATTAAAAATTAAATCTATATCCAAATTGAACAAATATTCTTAGCAATCCCTTCCATAATCTTCATATCAAGTCTATAACACTATCAATCAGCATCTCAAGTTCAGATCAACGTTTGGAAATCGGTGATCTTAACTTCAAGCAAATTTATTTGTGATATACTTGGTACGTGTCAGTTTTCAACTATGTTTCCAATTAATTTTGTTCTTTGTGTAATAATAGTGACCACCTCTCCTAAAATATTATGAATAGGAAGTCTATTGCCTTTATTTAAAATATCAAGGTTTGAAAAAAAAAATGACCAATCCGCACAATACTTGTAAAAAACTTATTTAATAAAATAACATGTTTCGTGAGGTCCAACGGATCTCTTCCTCAGATACAAAAAACCAACAAAGGAAATTTAAAAGAATTAACATGAGCAGAATAGAATTAAGAAAATAGTCAAACAATGCTGGCCGATTTCATTCAGCTGGTAGGTAAAGTGGCAGGTTCAAGCAAAGGAAACAATACAATACATGTTCATGTTAATTCTTTTAAATTTCTTTTGATGTTGTTTTTCTTGTATCTGAGGAAGAGAGCCATTTCCAATTCCATTGAGGAAAAGAGCCTTTTGAAACATTTCATTTTTTAAAATACGTTTTTATATATATTATGCGGTGTTGGTCATTATTTTATCCTTATTTTCCGCACATTAATATTCTTGACAAATTAGTAACCATTAGATAAGGAACTCACTGCTATTGTTAATGTGTTTACTGCTCGAGACAATTTGCTGGGCATTGGAATTTCAACCTAGCTTGAGATCTTTGACAGAAAGATGCCATACTGGAAAAGATCACTCATTCTTTACAAGAAGATATTAACTTCTTATAATCTAGATACGGAAGATGGTCAGAATCCCCTTCTGATAATTCATATCCATAAAAACTCTGCTACATCAGTTTGATCCCAAAGCAAAACCTAAAAATAAGTAGAAGCAATTCTTAAAACATGAAGTCTTGAGAAAATTGTAACATATGTGTGTTATTATCATTATTACTATTATGGTTGCATTGTTGTTTTATTTAAATTAATAAAATTAACAACACACAATTATATAGAATAAAATTAAGTTTAGAAATCAAAACTATTTAATGTGGAGCTTTCGGACTTCTATGCTGAGGCCCTTCATCAACATAATTTTTTGACTACAAAGATTCAAGAATTTATAGTAAAATTAAATTTTCTACAACTAATGACACCAATACTTTAATATTCAACTTCTGATTGCGTGCTGAAGTTACATCATATCTTCATTGGGTGTGATTTTTTTTTGATACATCTTGCTCTGATGCGTTGATAAATCAATCTTTTCTGTTGTACAGCATACTCTTGAAATGTAATGTTATTAGTGTGAGCATTATTATTACTAGTTTAATAAAAAATTGATTTACCAGTTTCAACAATAACAATAACGTATGTTCAACAGCCAATACCAATAATCCTGTCTGGGCAACAATGATAGCACGTGTTCCCTACTGTTAAGTAGTGCGCAAGCGTCTATCCCAGAGTTCAATGGGGTAACAGCTAAAGCTGTGGACTTATGTAAAAAGCGAGGTTTTACGAACTCTCTGATAAATTTTATTTCCTATTTCTGATTATCCTAAGTTCCTTTGAAAAACTCAATATCTCACGATGAATTAGTGTCCATTACTTTTCATTTATCTGTATATAAACAGTTATATATAAGAGAGTTTCTTTGTTTGTTCACCATACACTCCTAGTCCGTTTGACCGATTTGGACCAAACTTTGGAGAATTACTCTTTAGGACCCTAAAATAAAACAGAGTACAATGAATCTTGGAGATATCTCCTTTTCTCTCTGCTGTAATTCACTTGACAAGAAAAAACATTTTTTTTTCAAGTATTCCCTTAATTACTCATTTCTGTCTTCACAATGGAAGTGTTGGTATTGCAAAACGGTTTTTTTTTGTTTTTAACTTATTTACGCTCATTACCAAAAAAAATGACGCACCTAGAAGGAGTTGTCCGATTGTAATGAAATTTCGTATGCAAAGACATTGGGACCGCCCATGCAAATGATTAAACTTTGGTGTCCAATGAATGAATAGCGAGAGCTACAGCGCATCGGAACTGTCAACTCAGCAGATGTATATAAGAAGCGATTCTCAATCTGATGGGCAAAATTTCTGTTGCATTGCGAGTTAGGATACCTTTCAACGACTGAAAAAATGCCTCGCCGCAGGATTCGAGCTCATTACGTGCAACTGTCAGAGTTTGAAAGAGGTCATATCATTGGATTGAAAGAGACAGGTTGGGCAAATCGGAGAATCGCTCGTCATATGGGTGGAAGTGATGCGGCGATTAGAAGATGCTGGCAGAAATGGGTGGACAATGGCAGATTTCAGCCATTGAAGGTAGCGGTCGACCTAGGGCCACAGCAGAGCGGGAGGATAGAGTGATTTTCAGATCAGCTGTCAAAGCGCCTGAATCATCGTTATCAACCATCAGACGTGTGACCCGAACACGAGTGTCCACCATGAGCATTCATAGACGGCTGAGAGAGCAACATCTACGCTCGTACCGACCGCTACGCCACCTGCCACTCATGTCTGCACACCGTCGGGCCAGATTCCAGTGGTGCTTGGCTCGATCCGGTTGGAATGATGCTGACTGGGGACGTACAGGGTTTAGCGACGAATCCCGCTTCCAACTGTGTCCTGACGATCGTCGCAGACGTGTCTGGAGAAGCCTCGGGCAGCGTGCCGATCCTGCTTTCACTATTGCACGCCACACAGGCCCTCAACCACGAATTATGGTCCTGGGGTACCATTTCCCTTGATAGCCGGACCCCTTTGGTCGTCATTAGCGGCACACTTATAGCACAGCGGTACGTCGACGACATTCTGAGACCAATTTTGCTACCCTTTCTTTTGCAGTACCCTGGCCTTATTTTTCAGCAAGATAATGCCAGACCACATACGGTACGTTTTGCTATGACCTGTCTTGCAGCTTGTGAAACACTTCCTTGGCCAGCCAGATCCCCAGATCTCTCTCCAATCGAGCATGTCTGGGATATGATGGGAAGGCGACTGCATCCACCAGGGAATGTGGATGACCTAGCCCGACAATTGGAGCAAGTTTGGCAAGAAATACCGCAGGAGACCATCAGGGAGCTTTATCACTCTATGCCACGTCGTGTGGCAGCTTGCATTCATGAGAGAGGTGGGTCAACACCTTATTGAGCTCGTTACTTTATAACTCTGTAACTCTGAAATAAATCATTCAATTTGTCTGAAATTTTAATCATTTTCTATTCATAATCTTCCTCTGTACATAATCTTCCTCTCCATCAATTTTTGTCTCCATCGGACAACTCCTTCTAGGTGTGTCTTTTTTTTGTTAATGTGTGTATAATAATGATTTTTTTTTCTTTTTTTCTTTCATTATTTATGCCCCGAGAACACCATTGAACTACTTGTGCAGTTGGCTGGTTGGTAGAGCTCGGTTTAAGCACAGTTGGAACCGATTTTCAACCAATTTTAGTTGGGCAATATGAGTTGTTGGTGTGGGACCAACTCCCTGAGTTGGTCGGAGTTGGTGGGAAATTACCCAATCACAGTGCAGCTTTTGCAACACGTCAGTCGTGACGTCAAGTCCATTTGAAGACATGATTTCGTGTATTTTCTACCCGCTTCATTTTGACGGCGTGTGATTAAACACTGAATATCAAAGTAGAAATAGAGTTTATAGTGAAATGTATTAAGTTTAGGCGGCAGAATTTATCAGAGTTTTGAAAAACTTCGATTTTTTTGTCTTTTCAACATTGGTTGCGAGAAATGCATAGAATTGTGGGATAGCCGCTTGCTCGGTAGTGAAGAACTGACGAAATAATAGGGGAAGACGTGATGTCAATGTTGCTAGGGAAACATGGATTGCTATTAGCTGTTGGTCGTTCGTTCCTCTTGCATTGAAATGTAGACATGGTGTCACGTACTTTCTACCCGCTTCATTTCGACAGCGTATGATTACACAATGAATATCAAAGTATTGCGATTGTCTGTCATACAGAAATAAAGTTTATAGTGAAATGTATTAAGTTTAGGCGGCAGAATTTATCAGAAATTGGAAAACCTCGATTTTTTCGTCTTTTCAATATTGGTTGCGAGAAACGCATAGAATTGTGGGATAGCCGCTCACTCGGTAGTGAAGAACTGACGAAATAATTGTGGAAGATGTGATGTCATTGTTGCTAGGGAAACATGGATTGTTATTGGCTTTGGTCGTTCGTTCCTCTTGCATCGAAATATTACAATGAATTTCGATTCCATACCGGCTATTAATTATGAAAAGATATTTATCATATTTTGAAAATCAATGAATTAGGTTTAGGACTTCATAACCACTTTCTACTCGATGTCACACGTGACGTATTTGAAATCTGCGTTATCCGGAATTGAATGTTCATCCGATTTGAGTTGGCAGTTGGAAGATGTTCGCATCCAACAATGTCGGTCACCTTGAAGTGGATGGTGTTCGCATAGCTTCAGATTACAAATACGTTTTATATTAGCTCAGTATATGAATTCATTCAATCATAAAAAAAAAAAACCTCAATCATCAAGAAACTTCAATCTCTATATTTCCTGGTTACAATCTCGCCATTTCTCAAAGGATCTTTACCAAATTTCGTACGGAGTTTCACATGAATTCCAGGCCGGTTTGATAACAGACATCTCAGATTTTAAAAAGTAAGTTCAAGATAACTCCTGTTAGGCAAGACCAGATGCCAAGTAGAGAAAATTATATCCTTCAGAAAAAAATCTTAAGTAGCCTTTCCAACTTTTTAAAATTGTAACGATTTAATATGAAACGAAAACGATCTTACGAAGATGTCACTTAAGGTCATCGGGATACCTAAATAATCGCCCACTTTCAGACCTTCAACCTTTGACAATGTCTTCCGAATTAGAATAGTCGCATATTATTAGTCGTCTATACACACACTCACAGTATTAGTACCATTCCCACATGTCTTGTCAAGAAAATGACGACACCTGTCCAATTACCATCTAACAGTATCTACCGGTTCTCTTCCAAGGAAATCACCGAGTGCCACTCACATTTTCGAAGAAACAAATTGCTTCGTAATTATTTGAAAGTTCAATAGATATAGCTACTTGTTATACAAAATCTCAACATTCTTTAATAACCATTTTACAATAAAATACTTCCATAGTTTATTATAGTGCAATTGGAAATCTTTACATGAAAAAGCACTATGGAATAGGGGTCCAGGTACCTTGACGTTGAAAAGTGGGTAGTCCTACATTTAGTTCATACTACATATTAGATTATACAAGATCATTCTGCAACGTCAGCGCACTTAGTTATGAACGTTGAAACGTTATTACTTTTGCAACGTTATTTTACAATTCAATAATTAACTGCGCCGAGGTTGTACGAACATTTACATCTTTTGAGAAGGAACCCCCTGATACGGTGATAGTTCAGGGGTGATACCATAAATGGCGTGGTAGGATGTCATTATAAGCTGTACACATCTCTACTTTTCTATGCGTCAGTGATTATATTCCATATTTCTGGCAGTAGCTTGTCAATGCGCTTACGTTATACCACGATATTTTCATCTCAAAAGTACGCTTCACTACTATCAAAACACTCCCAAACTTGATTTGGAATGGTACCACCATAGCGCAGCCACTATAGGCAATGCGAATACACAATATTTCATATCGGTTCTTTTGAAAAAAGTGGGAAGGGCTCCTTTAGGATTTTTTTCTGAAGGTTATGCGTGGTTTCAGCAACAATTTTCTCTATTTGGCATCTTATCTTGCCTAGTAGGAGCTACCCTAATTTATTTTTGAAATCTGAGATGTCATATTTGCCTGACTTACAGACAATGACTCCTAATAATTAGAAATTTAATGAGTGGTCGTCCATTAATTACGTGAGGTCACAAGGGGAAGGGTGGGGTTCGGCAAAATCTCACCAAATCTCACCAAGGAGAGGGGGGGGGGTCAACGAAAATTTCACGTCAACTTTTTCATTCTGAGAATATACGTATTGTAATAGATCACAACATTTTGTAATATTGACATTTTGAACTTTTTTGACTTTTTGTTTTGACTTTTTTAAATCTCACGTGAGGGAGGGGGGGGGTCCAACCACGTTTAACCAAATCTCACCAAGGGGGAAGGGGGGGGGGGGCAAATTTTTTAAAAACCACCTCACGTAATTAATGAACGGCCACTGAACACTGAATAAATTGCAACGAAAGACTTCTTTTTCTAATTCTGATATAAAATAAGAAACAGGTTGTGGATTCTTAAAATTTTTTCAGCGTTAATTAAATTTATAATTATTGATCAGATGTACGAGGTTTATTATTGATTTTCGATTATGTTCAGTCACAAAAAAAAAATGTATGATACTTTCCCATGAGTCTTCTTTGTCAAAGCCGAATGGATAAGTATTCGACAAATTTTCGATAATCGCATCGCGAGAGATATAAACGTTTGACCATGGGGATAAACTTCGTTTAAGAATGGATTACGGGATTTTCAAATTACAGTAAGAATGTAACATTACTTTGTAATTGGGAAAGGTTTGAAATGATAGGATGTGGACAGAAAGGGATGCGAAGTCTTATATTCTCTGATCTCGATATTAATTTGCTATCAAGAGCTTATCGAGTTACAAAATATGAAGGCTACATTAGTATGTAACTACTACGTAACTTTTTCACGTGACTGTTTAAAAGATTCAATGTGATCACACAATTACAATTTCTTCTTCATCATATCAGGACAATTATTTTTAGTAACCCGTCCGAAGCACTAATATTTTGCTAATAATAATAATAATAAGTTAGGAAATTTATGACACAACCATACATCCTTAACCATTCTTCCACAGTTTCTTTACACTTGGCAATATGGGCTTTGGTCCTTAATCCGCCATATTGTCTTCGCTGGGGAAACTAAGGTTTCAAATTTTTACAAAATGATAATAACTAATAAAACAGGCACCCAAGATCAAGGAACCCTACTCAATCTTAAGCTGGTAAATCCACTGTCTTCTACTATTAATAGGGAGACCCTGCTGATAGTGGTAGGGATTGAATCACTGCTATCGTAAGTAATTAAATAAAAAAAAAAAATTGAAGTAAAGCCAAAATTTACTTGTTGAAAGTGATATATATATATATGTTACACCGAATCCGTGAAATTGCCTATTGCATGAAATCGGCAAAAAATTGCCGACAAAAAAAGCAAGTTTTCTCAAGGAAGTTATAAAGCATTAAAATACATGAACATAGCTGCTATGTTTCTAGATATGTACTGCATATTAAGCCAAAATTAAAAAAGTATAGGCGTAGTCTTGATTCAGCAAAATTACATCGAAATGAGTTTTTTTTTTCTACATTACCATTCTCTTAACTTTTTAATAATTGGTTATTAGTGATAACATTTTCATTAATCTTACTAATCTACACTGTAACAATTACAAATACTCTGGATTATCTTGAGCAAGCAACTTTTAATAATTTTATAATAACTAAAAATTTTATAAAAACATAGTTTTATATGAATTTATTTAAATAAAAGGTTTTTCAAATGAATTTGTAAATTATCGTAACTATGTTTAAACAATAAAGAAAAATAATTTTAGAATAAATCATCATTTACATTAAAAGAAGAGTAATTTAATTCTTTTTTTCTACATCCTGTAATAAATTGAAAAAGTATCTTCTCTGTAAATTTATTCTTCATTAAAACATGATATAAAATAGAAATTAGCTGGTTTTCAGGATGCATGATGCAATCGTAATCAAACTTCTGTTTCATTTTTTATTTAGATATGCACTCTAAAATAAATCAAATAACGGAATTTCTTTAAATATCATGCAATTCTCTTTTTATCAAATTAATTAATTTCTCTACTTCCATTGAAACCTTTTATAAACAAAGCCAATTATATTACTAAATTCGTACAATTAAAACAGAACATTTAAATGATAAAAGTTAGTTTTGATTAACAATAATCAAACTTTCTTTTAAGACAATCGCTTAATTTGCTTTAGAAATGGAAGAGAGAAATTTTCTTTCGTTTTGAAATGTTAACTTGAGAATTCATGATGGAACTTTGAAAAACAGAATCCTGATTTACTTCAACTGTATTGAGGAAGATGGGGAAGGGGGGGGGGTGCCACGTAATGACGTAAATCTCGAATTTTCTTGAAAATGAGAACATACATTTTGTAACGGCAAAAACCAATTAAGCCTTTACAGGAATTAGGGTTAAAAAAAAAAAAGAGGGGGGGGGGGAATTTAGTGGATTTTTTTTCTTTTAACAGACTCTGCTACCAAACGTTATTTAAAGTAAACGTTAAAAAAGAAATTGAACCTAAACCTTTAACTTTATTAAAAAAATTAAAGACAATTATACAATTAATTTTCTTCTTCTTCTAGAATTACCTTCTTGTTAACAAACTCCAAGGAAATTAACTTCTTAAAACATGAGAAACTTTATATCTTTAATGATTAATCATTAAGTTAGATAGACGGTCTAAGTTCAACATAGCTTTAAATTTAAACCTCCCCAAACGTGGATAATTCTACTTTCTCAAGACATCAATAATATCTATTCTAATTTACCATGGCTTCTCAAAGTATATTACTAACTATCTATTTACAGTCCTAATAAAAATGAGAATAACCTATCAAATTGTGATATAAGTTCTATTCACAAACAAACTTTCCTATTTTAAAAATTAAGCATTATATAATAAACTTCCAAACATTTTACAAAAATTAAGGTAAACAATACAACAAAACAGAAACATCAAAATCCCATAAGGTTTGGACACACTGATATAAAATTTGCATTAAATTCCAAGCCTGAATCCTAGAACATCGTGACTCAAACAACAACTAATACATTTCCTTTTTGTCAGGTAGACTATTAAACAAATTCACTATATATATTAAAATTTTAGTGTAATTTCCCCTCTATTCTGGATAATTTAAAAAAAACAAAACAGTCATACAGCTTAGCTGTAACTCGCTGATGTAGGTCCATCTGTGATGAATCACGGATACGGGACTCTTGAAGGAGGATAACACCTTGCATATAAAGACCAACGATGTTTATCACCTACTCGCACTATGTGATCCAATTCCAAGATGGCTTTCTCCGCCAATTCAAAGTTGGGCCTATTCTTGTTACGTGGTCTTCCCGTTGAATGGATTATGAATTGGTCGAGACTGTTGAACAACGTCCTGGGCCAGGCAGTCGTTCCCTTTGTTAGGATATTCGCTAGCCCGACCAACTTCTTCACCAACAGCAAACTTATAAGAGAAATAGGTGCCTCCTCGATTAGAACCTTCGAATGTCCGATGTTGGATTGATTTACAAGGCTAGTACGGATATTTAGGTTAATCAGATTCTCCTAGCACTCGTCTTTCGTAAGGTTCACTTCTTAAAATCGGCATACTCCTAATTTACAAAAAAAAAAAATCTCCAGAGCAGGGGGAAAAAAAAACGAGCTTCGTTTTTCAAAAAATCTGTTTCCCTGACGATAGACAATGGACCACTTGAGGTTTACGCCCCTATCGACGTCACGTATGACGTTGTATCCCACATGCGGCGAGAGCTAATGGGATAAACAAACATATAACTTTGTTTGAATTACTTAAAAAATCGGCGATATTTGATATTTCAAGACGATGGTTCAATACTGTGCAGATCCAGTACTGTAATAATTCTGTAAAAACGCTTGGAATATCCTTCTTTAATATAATATTTCTTCTGTATCTAAACCGGTTAAAACAAAGCACGTGGCTTTGTTTATCCCACATGCGAAGCAATAGCGTGATGGGATATTATGTAACTACGAAGCTCCGCCTATCCTCAAGTGATCCATTAAATTATCTCCTTCTTTGAAAATATATTGCTGTCGACTTCTTCAATAGGCGATAATCAAGTCTATATCCAATCTGAAGATTTTGGAAGGCTTACAATCGTTGCATCCAAATCAAACCTTTTAGTTCAGCCTCCATATCTATTAGGGTTAAAATGAAGCACATGGCTTTGTTTATCCCACAAGCCAAAAAGTAGACTGGTGGGATATTTTGGAACTACGAAGCCCCGCCTATCCTCAAGTGGTCCATTAAATCTATTGATAAATCATTTCCTTTACGGTTATTCTTACAAGAAGAGAAAAACGGTTAAATAATAATAATAAAAAAAAAAACATGAGAAATATCTCATCCTTCAGGCATAAATCCTTCTCCATTCTAAGTGGAAAGGAGTGGGAAAAAAAACAAACCTTCGAGCTCCAAGAAAAACATTCCGCTCGTTCTGAAGGCTGGGAAAATTCTGAAATCTAGACCGAACTGTCGAGCAAAAATTTTTTACAACAATGCCCCGCACTCATGTTGACAACGGCAAACAATAGACCCATCCTTCTCTTCGATACGAGACGACAACAATCTAAACAATGAGAGGCAAATCTAAGTTTAACTTCACCCAACAAACCTTACAATTCTTACGTATTTAACATGCCGTATTTTACGTATTTCCATGGTAAAAAAACACACGAAACGAGACCATTTTATGTCCGTTTCAATTTTTCAGTGAATAGGATAAGTGTTTTCTAACTAACAAG
>JAFIDM010000004.1:23794498-23805273 GCA_023159025.1 Thereuonema tuberculata | reverse complement strand
AAAATCGAGACAAAAGAATAATGAATAACAATGAATATGATCTTTCCTCCTAAACTTTTAATATTTTTAGATTTCCTACCCCAAGAAATCTTTCAAACTGGCTTGGGTTTTGTTTCATCAGGCTAAAGTTTTCAGAAATCAATATTATGCAAAATAAGTTTTCGCTATTCTTTTACAAGCAAACAATTAATATAAATTAGTTCTGAGAGTGTTAAACACGAATTTCAGGCTATTGGGACATGTTAATGAAGGCCGATTACTGCTGTGTTTAAAAAGATACATTTGTGATCAACTCAGCAAGGCTTCGAAAAAAAAGCAAGTTTTCTTAAGGATGTTATAAAGCATTGAAATTCATGAAAAATAGCTGCTATGTTTCTAGATATTTGTTGCATATTAAGCCTAAATTTAATACGTAAATTTTAAAGCTCAATCCGCGCGTGAGTAATGAGATATTTGACGCCACTTTCTTTTGCTTTCTTTATCCTAGCTTAATTACACTCATTAACAAAAAAACCGGCCCCCTAGAAGGAGTTGTCCGATGGAGACAAAAATTGATGGAGAGGAAGATTATGTACAGAATAGAAAATGATTAAAATTTCAGACAAATTGAATGATTTATTTCAGAGTTACAGTGTTACAAAGTAACGAGCTCAATAAGGTGTTGACCCACCTCTACCCTGAGCGACGTGGCATAGAGTGATAAAGCTCCCTGATGGTCTCCTGCGATATTTCTTGCCAAATTTGCTCCAATTGTCGGACTAAGTCATCCATATTCCCTGGTGGATGCATTCGCCTTCCCATCATATCCCAGACATGCTCGATTGGAGAGAGATCTGGGGATCTGGCTGGCCAAGAAAGTGTTTCACAAGCTGCAAGACAGGTCATAGCAACACGTGCCGTATGTGGTCTGGCATTATCTTGCTGAAAAATAAGGCCAGGGTACTGCAAAAGGAAGGGTAGCAAAACAGGTCTCAGAATGTCATCGACGTACCGCTGTGCTGTAAGTGTGCCGCTAATGACGACCAAAGGGGTCCGGCTATCAAGGGAAATGGCACCCCAGACCATAACTCTTGGTTGAGGGCCTGTGTGGCGTGCAATAGTGAAAGCAGGAACGGCACGCTGCCCGAGGCGTCTCCAGACACGTCTGCGACGATCGTCAGGACACAGTTGGAAGCGGGATTCGTCGCTAAACACTATACGTCCCCAATCAGCATCATTCCAACCGGATCGAGCCAAGCACCACTGTAATCTCGCCCGACGGTGTGCAGACGTGAGTGGCAGGTGGCGTAGCGGTCGGTACGAGCGTAGATGTCGCTCTCTCAGCCGTCTGTGAATGGTCATGGTGGACACTCGTGTGCGGGTCGCACGTCTGATGGTTGATAACGATGATTCAGGTGCTGTGACAGCTGATCTTACAATCACTCTATCCTCCCACTCTGCTGTGGCCCTAGGGCGACCGCTATCTTCATGACCCTGAAATCTGCCACCCATTCCTGCCAGCATCTTCTAATCGCCGCATCACTTCGACCCATATGACGAGCGATTCTCCGATTTGCCCAACCTGCCTCTTTCAATCCAATGATACGACCTCTTTCAAACTCTGACAGTTGCATATAATGAGCTCGAATCCTGCGGCGAGGCATTTTTTCAGTCGTTGAAAGGTATTGTAGAGATGGGTATATAACTATAAAGCAGATTATATTAAAGCGTGGTTTCTTAACCCTATAACCTTTGGTGAACTGAGGAACTTATCCTTATTCGTTTATCAGAGTGCTTAATCGTCACCTGTATGTCGAAGACTGCTGGACGTAAAAAAAAATTAAAACCTCTTCTTGCTTCTTCTATTTAATCCTGGATATACTCTGATATTATACACCTTAATACTTAGCCTAATGAGTCGATTTCTTCTCATCTCAATGGCAGCGTCCATACAATCACTTGAAATTCGTCTGAGTGTGATCCTTCGATTGTTGCTTCCAACAATTGGCTCGTAAACACGATGCATCGCCTTCTGCTTTTGGCTTTCTAATTGTTGTTCAAACTGGACTTCTATCGATGTGAGTATTCCTTGTGATAATTGTACCTTTTAAATTATATTTTCACAACAGGTATCCTAACTCGCAATGCAACAGAAATTTTGACCATCAGATTGAGAATTGCTTCTTATATACACCTGCTGAGTGCGCAGTTCCGATGCGCTGTAGCTCTCGCTATTCATTCATTGGACACCAAAGTTTAATCATTTGCATGGGCGGTGCCAATGTCTTTGCATACAAAATTTCATTACAATCGAACAACTCCTTCTAGGGTCGTCGTTTTTTTTGGTAATGAGTGTATATCTGATTATTTCTCGTTACCCTACGGTAGCAGTGTATTCCCTTACGTATGCTATCTTCAGACTTGATCGGTTTGAGTCTGCAATGTTTTATTATTTTTATATCTTGTTCTGAATTTAATGTGAGTAATGTGACACGCTATGGACACCATTTATGTATATGGAACAAACACATTGTTTCCTGCAAACTTTTAATCCAAATACTGAAATCGTTACATTACATGTTTAATTAATGAAATATTCTACCTTAAGAAATTCAAAAGAAATTATATTTTACAAAAGCCTTGCTTTAACCTGCTCAAACCATAGTGTGAGTAACGTTATCTATTGTGACATAATGAAATTCTTCCAAGACCAACAAAATTTGAGTTTTAAATATTCGATCACTGAGCTTCAGAAGTTTATGAAAACAATTCCTGGGCTTTCTTATAGTTAGTATTTGACAATTTTAGATAGTTATGTCTTCTTATATACACTAAAGTGGGAGCTGATGAAAGAATATCATATTGAATATCCATTCATTGGCTGGAAACAGTTGAAGCACGGGCGAGTTTGATGCATAATTGTCAGCTATACTTTTAGTCTTCTGATACAAGTATCAGAAGACTAATATTCCGTCCGTCTGTGGACAGGTATCTTTAGCAACAATCACAACAATCGCAACAATTGCGTCTTTTGCATGCGCAACAATCACATTCATAATACAGCTCTACAACAATCAAAATAATCGCAAAAATTACATTCGCAACAATCACATTTATAATAATAAGGAAATTAAAGCAATATCAATTACATTTTCTTTTACCTATCAGAAGACATTGCGAAGAATTGTGGTTGGTTTACTAATCGCTATCCCTACCTTGTTTTGTCTGGTTAAGATAGATCCTATAATATGCCGATGAGCCAGTAATCAGTTTCAGGCTGATAAACTGCATAGTACTTCCCTACTTCCAAGGCAATACAATTAACGCAATGCTTACGAGTCTTAAATAATCTCTTGAATGGCGTATGTTGGATAATGTTGACATTTGCACTTTTCCTTCAACACTGCACACAATTTCGTGACTGTGTGATACCTTTGAGATCTTTAGCTGTAACAAACAGTTTCTGCTAAAGCAGATCCTTAGAATGTTCTTGAATTTCTTTACCACTACTAGTCAGCATCCGAACTGTTGATGGGGCACTTGTAAATGCGTCAATAAATTATCACTTCATGTACAATGAACTTTCATTTCATTACCAATCTTAGCACTCTTCTTTACATAAGCACCAATGCCATCAATTTGACCTTTGCCATTATTTGTGGCAAAATAGTTCCATTTGAATTTTTTTTGTGACTCCTCTCTAAGCAAGCTAGTGGAGCTTTTAATTGACTTGAAGATCCGTCACTCCATATTGTAATGTCTGTATTCTGCTGGTGAGCATTGCAAGATTTTGCCAGTTAATACAACAATTGATACCTTTGAATGATCCATAGTATCAGATACTATGGCTCATAGTATCAGATACTATGGCTAGACTATATTGTTCCTCATGGTATTATATGGAACAAGTGAAAACTGTGATTCTGACCATAATAAGTACTTGATCTTGATAGAAGCACTTACAATTTTCAGAAAATTCTATTTGAATCAATGCAAGAGATGATCCTTGCTCAAGGGCAGATGTCTTATCTTCATCATAGCAGATTGCCTGTACTTTTTCCCTGGAAACATGAGATAGAAATTGTTTCAGGTGCACGGAGCTCATTGTTGATATACATTGTCAAAATCAGTGTGAGTAATGTGACAGTTTCGTTTTCCTTCAAATCAACAGCTAGCACAGCCTTTACTTTTATAATATTTTGGCTACTAATTTCAGAAGCATTTCTTGTCACATCAGCATTACTTTTATGTTTGTGGATCCAGAGAGTAAAATAAAAGTTAAAAAAAATAATATTATTGTGAGTAACGTGACATCACTGACACTAATGTGATCTACATAGTTCCACATGGAAAATGATTATCCTTTATTGATAACATATAATTTAATAGTAACAAAAGACTTTAGCTTAGAGTTCACGATGAAGTTCAGATCAACTTGCACCTTACTTCGTAAATTACAAATACTTCAAAGTTGAACACAAACTATCAGTTTATGAGAGACTGAAAGTATTCTTACAGAAGAAAAGCCGTTTTCTTGTATAGTTGGCTATAAGCCACATCTATCGGATGTTTCTGGAATCTACAATTCCACTTCTTTCATTTGAAATGAAAATCCCAAGCCATCCCCATATCTAAGTATTTGACATGGGTTTCCACAGTTACGCGGATTGAACGATAGGCGTAGTTTTGATTCAGCAAAATTATATAGAAATGAGTGAATTATCATTTTTACCTTTTTCATTACCATTCTGTAACTTTTTAATAATTGGTTATTAGTGATAACATTTTTAATTAATCTTAGTAATGTACTATATGGCAATTACAAATACTCTGGATTATTTTGAGTAAACAATTTTTAATAATTTTATAATAACTAAATAATTTAATAAAAACATAGTTTTATTAATTTTATTTACATAAAAGGCTTTTCAAACGAATTTGTAAATTCTCCTAACTATGTTTAAACAATAAAGAAAAATAATTTTTGAATACATCATCATTTACATTAAAAGAAGAGTAATTTAATTCTTCCTTTCTACATCCTGTAATGAATTGCAAAAGTATCTTCTCTGTAAATTTATTCTTCATTAAAACATGGATATAAAATAGAAATTAGCTAGTTTTCAGGATGCAGGATGCAATCGTAATCAAAATCCTGTTTCATTTTTATTTAGATATGCACTCAGAAATTGCTCAAATAACGGAATTTCTTAAAATATCATGCAATTCTCTTTTTATCAAAAGAATTCAATTCTTATTGTGTCTCAACTTCCATTGACTATTACAAACAAAACGATCCATTTTACTAAATTCACACAATTAAAGCACAATATTTTTAAATGATAAAAGTTAGATTTGATTAACAATAATCAAACTTTCTTTTAAGATAATCGCTTAATTTACTTCAGAAATGAAAGAGATAAAATTGAAATTTTCTTTCGTTTTGAAATATTAATTTGAGAATTCATGATGTAACTTTGAAAAATAGAATCCTGATTTATTTCAACTGCATTGAGGAAGAGGGGGAAGGAGGGCGGAGCGGACATTTCTTACCTTTGTATTTCTATCTTCGGTATTACTAATAATAAAGCAATTTGTGTGTTTTTTTGTGGAGTGTATTTTTTTTTCCCTTTTAATTTCACATTCTCTTTCGTTAATGATTTTGACAAGTGCTGATGTGGACTTTCAATGACACCGAATGACGTTTCATTTTGAATCACTTGAACATAAGACTGATTTTGTATAGTAAGTTAACGGAATCAAATGGTAATGAGTCAAGTAGAGTTCTTCTTGTAGGCATATCTGTAGAAATGTATAAGAATCAACTAACCACCTTCAACTTGATATAGAGCTAAATACACTCATTAACAAAAGAAACGACTGAAGTAGAAGGAGTTGTCCGATGGAGACAAAAATTGGTGAAGAGAAAGATTATGTACAGAATAGAAAATGATTAAACTTTCAGATAAATTGAATGATTTATTTCAGAGTTACAGAGTTACAAAGTAACGAGCTCAATAAGGTGTTGACCCACCTCTACCCTGAATGCAAGCAGCCACACGACGTGGCATAGAGTGATAAAGCTCCCTTATGGTCTCCTGCGGTATTTCTTGCCAAATTTGCTCCAATTGTCGGGCTAGGTCATCCAAATTCCCTAGTGGATGCAGTCGCCTTCCCATCATATCCCAGACATGCTCGATTGGAGAGAGATCTGAGGATCTGGCTGGCCAAGGAAGTGTTTCACAAGCTGCAAGACAGGTCATAGCAAAACGTACCGTATGTGGTCTGGCATTATCTTGCTGAAAAATAAGGCCAGGGTACTGCAAAAGGAAGGGTAGCAAAACAGGTCTCAGAATGTCGTCGACGTACCGCTATGCTGTAAGTGTGCCGCTAATGACGACCAAAGGGGTCCGGCTACCAAGGGAAATGGCACCCCAGACCATAACTCTTGGTTGAGGGCCTGTGTGGCGTGCAATAGTGAAAGCAGGATCGGCACGCTGCCCTGGGCGTCTCCAGACACGTCTGAGGCGATCGTTAGGACACAGTTGGAAGCGGGATTCGTCGCTAAACACTATATGTCCCCAGTCAGCATCATTCCAACCGGATCGAGCCAAGCATCGCTGTAATATCGCCCGACGGTGTAGACGTGAGTGGCAGGTGGCGTAGCGGTCAGTACGAGCGTAGATGTCGCTCTCTCAGCCGTCTGTGAATGGTCATGGTGGACACTCGTGTGCGGGTCGCACGTCTGATGGTTGATAACGATGATTCAGGCGCTTTGACAGCTGATCTTACAATCACTCTATCCTCCCTCTCTGCTGTGGCCCTAGGTCGACTGCTACCTTTATGACGCTGAAATCTGCCATTGTCCACCCATTCCTGTCAGCATCTTCTAATCGCCGCATCGCTTCGACCCATATGACGAGCGATTCTCCGATTTGCCCAACCTGCCTCTTTCAATCCAATGATACGATCTCTTTCAAACTATGACAGTTGCACGTAATGAGCTCGAATCCTGCGGCGAGGCATTTTTTCAGTCGTTGAAAGATATCCTAACTCGCAATGCAACAGATAGTTTGACCATCAGATTGAGAATCGCTTCTTATATACATCTGCTGAGTGCACAGTTCCGATGCGCTGTAGCTCTCGCTATTCATTCATTGGAAACCAAAGTTTAATCATTTACATGGGCGGTCCCAATGTCTTTGCATACGAAATTTCATTACAATCGGACAACTCCTTCTAGGTGAGTCGTTTTTTTTGGTAATGCATGTATAATAACACAAGCCTGAAGAAAGATTTCATCTAGACATGGAAGATTTAAGGGAAAGGATTAAGGGAAATAAGTGTATTTGATATAAGTTATTATTAAAATTTGCAGTTCGTCGTATTCAAGCCAATAACCGCATGGGGTGAGATCCGGTAAGCGTTCGCACCACCCAGTACTGAAGTGCCGGCTTATGTGCTGGCTGAAGTGTCATCAGTGTCATGTTTGCGGAGCACCTGTTTAACCCAATTGGCGATGTGTGGAAGGACATGAGTCAACCTGCATGAACATTATTGAATCAAGATTCTGACGTTGTTGGAATCACTAAAGTGGTTAGTAATGATGTATATCGATTGCCAGTAATGGAACATGGAATAGGACCTGTACTCCCACGTTTTTCGAAGAAAAAGTGTCCAACAATGAATGTTGAGATAAACTCACACAAAGCTGTCACTTTTTGGAATGTAAAGAAATTTCCAGACAAGAATTGGCATTTTCTGTCGTCCAAATGCGACAATTAGGCGTGTTGACTGTGCCGTGCAGATGGAAATGTGCCTTGTCCGTCCAGAGAATGCTCCAGAGCCATTTCGGGTCAACCTCGATCCGAACTAAGAAATGTAGCGGGAAGGATTCTCGTTTTCGAGGATCAAGAGGCAGCAGTTCTTGAACGAGAGATATTTTTTAACGATAGATACGCATTATAATTCTGAACAATTTTGAGGATCGTGCAACAAAATGGCCAACGAATGTGCAACAGCGGCGATATGACGCTGGCCTGACATTTGACATCCTGTCATCTTTTATTATGAATTCTTTTTTACATATTAGTCCAACACCAGATAACTTCTTTTTTTTATCTAAAAAAAACATAATAAAGCGCCGTTGATTTGCCTCTTAAATTTACTCTAAGGTGTGGTAGCTACACTTATGTCTATGTTGTAGCTACACAACAGAATGAACATCTTGGTTGGACCAGAGGCCAAAGACATCAATTAAAAAGTCAGACTAAGTTTGACTCTTTTCAGCTTCTCATCAAATGAAGAATCCTAAAAGACGACTGCTTAGCTGCACTAGGATGTCATTTCTGAACACAAGATCTCATTTTATTTCCTATAATAAATGCATTCTTCACATTCTGCACCATCAAAGATTAAAAATCCTTTCCATTGTGACTTCGATGATCCACCTCATTTCGCACAAGCCGGTCGCTGTCACAATTGACAAATGGATGTTTTTGTGGCATTTCCTGTCATTCTACTGTTCGTAGCTTATACATAAATTTCAGCAAAATTTCTTATGATCTCCGAACTAGTTTTGGTAATGAAAAAAAAATAATAATCACTTATATTTTTGTATCAAAATACCCTACAGACCAGCAGTCTGTAGTTCTACATTTCGTGGACTCGAGAAAGAAATGCTCTCATCCTAAATGACACAAATTAATTTTTCAACTTTTCTTAGTAATAACTTACAGAGCAAATAGTTTCAAAATACATATTATAATTATTCCCAACTCCGCAACATATATAAATATAGAACCCAAAAACTAGCCAGATAGAATTTAAACACAAAATCTGAAAAATAACATAAAAAAGGTTATTTAAATCTTTTAATCGTTACTTCAGATTGACTTTATTTGAAGAACATTTCCAATAATCTGAGATTCGGACAGAATATTTATTTTAAAAATTGAAACAGAGCATAATTGGTATACCAACTTCCGAATATTGCATGGTAATATTACAAAATAAACAAAGAAAAACTTTTTTCATTGATAAAAAAAAAGAGTGAAAGAGAGAGAGAAAGAGAACTTATTAAATAAGAGATGTTAGGACTTGATACAAAATTGAGAAGAAAGAAAAAGACGACACTTCAAAGTTCACCTGAGGGTGGAGAAGAAAAAAGTGAAGAGAAACGAATTCCAGATTTTTCTTCAGATATCGCAATTGAATGCCAAATATTTTGGCATTTTTGGCGAATAGCTCCTTTAACTATTGATCCGATTTGCGAAGGAAATCAATGGAGTTCTTCTTATAAGAAATGAGTTGTCTACTGGAGTTTTACCTTTTTTAACAGAACTAGTCGGATACCCATCGCTTCGCTCCGGAAGCCTCCCTTAGGTAATGGAAAACAATTTTTTATTTATTAAAAAACACACACAAAAAAATTACATCAAGGAAACTAAAACTAAAATTTTTTAAAAGCTTTTTTTTAAATTTAATTTTTGATTTAGGACGTCTAACTTCTGAGCAGTATTCTACCTAATAGAAACAGTGCATCTTTCTTTCTTGACTATCTTTTTTTTTTATTCCTATTGATACTTTTCAGTGGTTTTGGAGTTAGAACTAAAATACCAACAGGAATTGAGGGAACCGGATTGGTCCAGGGGCTAGCACACCTGACTGCAAAGACAAAGGTCGTGGGTTCGAATCCCGTACAAAACGGAAAAAAAAGAAAGAAAAATGAAGAAAAATAAAGTTAATTAAATGGAAAAGCTAATTCAGATAGAAATAAAGTACGAACAGGGATTGGGGGAACCAGAAAAGGATAATGGCTAGCATTCCAGACGGCAAAACCAGATGTTCGAAGTTCAAATAGAACTAAAATACCAACAGGAATTGGGGGAACCAGGTTGGTCCAGTGGCTAGCACACCTGACTGCAAAGACAAAGGTCATGGCTTCGAATCCCTACAAGACGGAAAAAAAGAAAGAAAAATGAAGAAAAAAAAGTTAATAAAATGGAAAAGGTAATTCAGATAGAAATAAAGTACGAACAGGGATTGGGGAAACCAGAAAAAAGAAAAAAAAAAGGTTATTAAAATGGAAAAGCTAAGTTCAGATAGAAATAAAGTACGAACAGGGATTGGGGGAACCAGAAAAGGATAATGGCTAGCATTCCAGACGGCAAAACCGGATGTTCGAAGTTCAAATAGAACTAAAATATCAACAGGAATTGGGGGAACCGGATTGGTCCAGTGGCTAGCACACCTGACTGCAAAGACAAAGGTCGTAGGTTCGAATCACGTACAAGACGGAAAAAAAAGAAAGAAAAATGAAGAAAAAAAAGTTAATAAAATGGAAAAGCTAATTCAGATAGAAATAAAGTACGAACAGGGATTGGGGAAACCAGAAAGGGATAATGGCTAGCATTCCAGATGGCAAAACCGGATGTTCGAAGTTCAAATAGAACTAAAATACCAACAGGAATTGGGGGAACCGGATTGGTCCAGTGGCTAGCACAACTGTCTGCAAAGACAAATTTCGTGGGTTCGAATCCCGTACAAGACGGAAAAAAAAGAAAGAAAAGTGAAGAAAAAAAAGTTAATAAAATGGAAAAGCTAATTCAGATAGAAATAAAGTACGAACAGGGATTGAGGAAACCAGAAAAGGATAATGGCTAGCATTCCAGACGGAAAAACCGGATGTTCGAAGTTCAAATAGAACTAAAATACCAACAGGAGTTGGGGGAACCGGATTGGTCCAGTGGCTAGCACACCTGACTGCAAAGACAAAGGTCGTAGATTCGAATCCC
>JAFIDM010000004.1:23743064-23769918 GCA_023159025.1 Thereuonema tuberculata | reverse complement strand
TTTGTTGTTCAATTTGCAGTTTATTAAAGTTAGGAAAAATGAAATTTGTTATTTTTTTCAAGATTCTGTTGATATTTTTCATTTCATTTTTATTTATATAGATCCAATTATCTATACCGTAATTTATTATTGAGTCAATATATGATTTGAATAATATAATTTTTGTTTTTTTAGGAAAGATGTCTTTAATATGATAAAACATATATAAAAAGTAATTTAACCTTTTTAATATATGAATATAATGAGTATGCCATGTATATTTATTATTTATATATAGACCTAGATATTTATAATTATTTATTATTTCTATATTTTCACAGTTACAGGTATTCATATCTACTGGTTGGTTGTGTATGCAGTGGAATTCATGATATTTTATTTTTGGTATAATATTGATTTTTTTGTTCTTTGAAGTAATTATCATATATTTTGTTTTATTTTTATTAATGGCTAATTTATAGTCATGTGTCCATTTAATTATATTAATAAAGTCATTTTGTACTTGTTCTTGTGCTATAGATTTATAGTCATGTGTCCATTTAATTATATTAATAAAGTCATTTTGTACTTGTTCTTGTGCTATAGAAAAGTTTTTATTTGTGTTTATTAATAACAAGTCATCTGCATAAGCAAAGATATTTGAATTTGTTGAATTTTTGAAAATTGTATTAATATAATATTATAAATAATATTGGACCTAATGTAGATCCTTGTGGTACGCCTTTTTTTAAATTATATATTTTACTTATTTTATTTTGAATTTTAACTTTGAATTTTCTTTTTTTTAAATAATTTATTAGTATATTAAGCATTGGGCCTCTTATACCAATATTATTTAGTTCTTGTAGTAATATGCTGTGATCTAAACTATCAAATGCTTTTTGCAAGTCTATATATATAATTAGAATGAAATTACTTTGATTTAAGCTTTTATTGATAATTCATTTAAATCTTTTAATAATAAAGTTGTACTTTTATTTTTTTGATATGCATATTGATTTTTATGTATTAACTGATATTTTGCAATAAAATTATAGACTGTGTTAAAAATGTAGGTTTCTGTAATTTTTGATAAATTTGAGAGTAATGAGATTGGTCTATAATTTGTTATATTCAGATAATTTCCATTTTTAAAAATAGGAATTAATTTGGCTATTTTCCATTTATCTGGATATATACCTTTTATAATAATATTATTTATTAATAAAGTCATAAAATCTGCTATATTAAGATGGAATTTTTTAATATCCTCTACAATAACATTATCTAATCCAACAGAGTTTTTATTTTTCATATTTTTGATTATTTCAGTGATTTCAGTTATTGTAGGAGGAAACACAACTATTGAATTGGGAGACTGGATATTATTTGTTTTTAAGAGATTATTATTACAATTACAGATTTCAACTTTACCAATGTTTGTGAAGTATACACCCATTTCAGTACGAGTAGTTTGTAATCCTTTTCTTTGTATAAGTTTTTCTAAATTATTATTTATGGCTGTGTCCTTTTTGTTTATAACAGAGTTTATTATATTCCAATAGTTTTTTCCATTTTTAATGTTTTCATTCAGTATATTGTGATAGTATTTTTTTTTAATTTTTCTTATATAACTATTTAACCAATTTCTTTTAATTTTATATTCATCCAAATATTTTTTATTTGTTTTATTGTTTTTATATCTTTGAAATAGTTTATCTTTTTCTCTAATATGATTAAGTAAATTGTCAGTCATCCAAGCTTTTTTATATATATTTCTATATGTCTTTGATGAGCGTAAAATATTTGTTGTAGAATTATCATTAAATTCTTGTAGATGTCTATTATTTTTTTTTGATTGATGAATACATTTCATTAGCATGTTTATCATTTTATTTGGATTATTTATATTATATGTTACTACCTTATTAGTAATTTCATGTAATTTATCAAAAAAATATACTTCATTTTTTATGTTATTAGATTTGTTATATACATTCATTTTAGATTTTTTTAATGAGTCCGATTTGAGATACATGAGCTGCATCATGATCATGTAATGATCAGATATGTCATTGTGAATAACGTTTCCAATAATATTAGATTTAGGTGCTTTTGCAAAGCAATGATCTATGCATGTTTTAGAATGTGATACATTAGTTTTTATGTCCCTGGTAACTGCATAAATAAAATTTCTTAGACCAAGATTATTATATATTTCTATATATTTTAGTATTGTTAAGTTATTTTTATTATTTAATAGATTGATATTAATATCACCTATTGATAACAGTGGGTGGTTGTCTTGAACTTTCTTATTAAGTTCTTGCATTATTTCATTTAATTCAATGATAAAGTCATTTATATTACCATTAGGTGGTCTATAGATTGCTAATATTGTTGCTTCAACTTCTTTATTTTCAGATAAGTTTTTAGTCTTTTTCTTTATATTACAAATTATGTTTTCAAAGGATTTTGATTCAAAATTCCAATTGTCAATAGTTATATAATTTTTATAAAAAATTAATAGTCCTCCCCCTTTTTTTTTCACGCAATTTGCATATATCATTAAAAGTGTCAAATTTAAATATTTTGATTTCTTCCAAGGTTACATTTACTTCTGCCAGAATAATTACATCAATATACTCTATAGCTTGATCTATATTAGCTTTAAAATAATCAAAATTCTTCTTGAGGCTTCTTATGTTTAGAAAAACAAAATTCAAATTAGTATCACAAGAGATAAGATTATTAATATTTTTTTCTTTCCAATTATCTAAATTATTAAAGATGTTAGTTTCAGGATATAAATTAATTTCTTCCATTTCCTTATACTGTTTTCATTCAATCTTTCTAAGATCATTTTCATTTTCAATTTTTTGGATTGTTGAGTTGACATCTTTTTTCACAAGAATTTTTTGGTTCTTGATCCAAACAAATCTATAGTTTTTGTCTTTTGCTTTCTGTTTTGCTAGCCAGAACAATTTTTTTTTCTTTTTTGTTAGATTATCATTCATATAGATTCTTGTTGTATCATTATTCTGGAATAATTCACTATTTGTTAATACTTTTTTTGCTTTCATTTTTTCTACCCATTCCAGTTTTGCAGATAGTTTACAGAATTTTAAGATTATTGGTTTCTTCTTGGCATAGTTATGGGTTGGGAATCGATGATATATCTCGATATCTTTTAGCAGATGGTTTGTGTCTAAAGCATTTGAAATTGTTTCAATCACTTTCGATAGATTTTCATTTGGATATTGTTGAACCCCTATGATCTCTAAATTATTTTTACGGAGTTGACTTTCTAAATTTTCAATATCCATTTCCATATTATTTATTATTTCCTTATTAGTTGCGTCCTGAACTTCTAATTTCTTAAGCCTATCATTTGTTTGTTTTAGGAATTCATTGTTTTTTTCCAATTTCATTAACATGTCTTCATACTGCAAGCTGATAAATTTCATACCGTCATTTACCTTATTCAATTCTTCTTTTATACCTTTAATTTCCTTAAGAATGGTTTGTCCCAAGTCGGTTGATATGGAGAGGTTGGAATTTTCCATTTCTGTTGACTGGACTGACGATCGCTGCCTCTCTTGTCCTTCCCTATGTTTTAAAGTATTCCCACTTCTCACTGTAACATTTTTACATGCTTCACAAGACTCAATATTAGAAGGAGTCATGTAATCATTTTCAGAATCCAGGATTATACATTTAACATGATACTCCGTTTGGCAGCCATGACACTTTACTTCAGATTCCTTTATCAAGTTGTTAAATTTTCCACAATTTACCTCATGCTGTATGCATTCTTTAGTGGCCATTACGATCAGCTACAGATTGACATTGATAAAATAATTAATAAAACAATTTACCAAATCATAATATTTTTTCTTACAGTTTTTCATGTCGGAGCAGTTAAAAAAGCGTGTGACTTCACGCACGTACTCCGCAGAAAAATGAAAAACTTCTGGTTCCCCCAATCCCTGTTCGTACTTTTTTTCTATCTGAACTTAGCTTTTCCATTTTTTTAACTTTTTTTCTTCTTTTTTCTTTCTTTTTTTTCCGTCTTGTACGGGATTCGAACCCACGACCTTCGACATTGCAGTCAGGTGTGTTAGCCACTGGACCAATCCGCTTCCCCCAATGCCTGTTGGTATTTTAGTTGTATTTGAACTTCGAACATCCGGTTTTGCCGTCTGGAATGCTAGCCATTATCCTTTTCTGGTTCGTACTTTATTTCTATCTGAACTTAGCTTTTCCATTTTATTAACTTTTTTTTTCTTTTTTCTGGTTTCCCCAATCCCTGTTCGTTTTTGCAGTCAGGTGTGCTAACCACTGGACCAATCCGGTTCCCCTAATTCCTGTTGGTATTTTAGTTCTATTTGAACTTCAAACATCCGGTTTTGATGTCTGGAATGCTAGCCATTATCCTTTTCTGGTTCGTACTTTATTTCTATCTGAACTTAGCTTTTCCATTTTATTAACTTTTTTTCTTCTTTTTTCTGGTTTCCCCAATCCCTGTTCGTACTTTATTTCTATCTGAATTAGCTTTTCCATTTTATTAACTTTTTTTTTCTTTTTTCTGGTTTCCCCAATCCCTGTTCGTACTTTATTTCTATCTGAATTAGCTTTTCCATTTTTTACCTTTTTTTCCTTCATTTTTCTTTCTTTTTTTTCCGTCTTGTACGGGATTCGAACCCACGACCTTTGTCTTTGCAGTCAGGTGTGCTAGCCACTGGTGTCCTAGCCACTGGACCAATCCGGTTCCCCCAATTCCTGTTGGTATTTTAGCTCTATTTGAACTTCAAACATCCGGTTTTGCCCTCTGGAATGCTAGCCATTATCCTTTTCTGGTTCCCCAATCCCTGTTCGTACCTTATTTCTATCTGAAGCAATTCAACGGATTTTCTTTAATGATGAAAAAAAATTTTCTTTTGTAGCGAGACTACTTATTGTCTTCAAAATAGAATATATAGGCAAAGTCGATTTAGTTTTGCGAACTAAGTCTCCCATTTCCCCGCGGTCTTTAATATCTAGGAAATAAGATCTAAGTACACTACAACATCGTTTATCCGGCCCCCGTTGATCCGGATCAGATTTGTTTTTTGTTTTTTTATTCAGTGTTCACGTAGATAGTAATTTTAACTACGATAACAAGAACAAAGCTATAAGTACGCCAAACATTCGCTTTTTATTTTGAATAAATGTACAGTTCCTGGATAGATTGTACAATAAATTATGGTAATAAAATGCTTTTTGTCGAGTTTAAGAAAGCTTTACTAGAGTGTCACAGGACGTTGAAGCTATAAAACAGTTTTTTTATCGAAATAAACGGTAAGTCTGTTTATTTAAGGATTTGTTTTGCTTATTACCCGTATTACCCGGATTATCCGGATTTTCGATTTTCCGAATTGCCTTTGGTTCCAGTTAGTCCGGATAAACGGGATTGTATTGTTGGTATTTTTTTTTTCTTATACAACACAAGATATTTTTTCCTCGACGTTATTTCGTGCTTGGAAATAATATTAAATAATTTAATCCGATGAAATGGGACAAAATACTTCCAAAAGAATATCGTCATCATTTTCACTTTATTCTCTTCCTGCTACAGGAATTAGGATCCCTCCAGCCTTGCCAGTTCTTTCAACGAAAATTTGCTGTTACTTTTCGTTATTTTTTATGTATCTCCTCCGCCGAACATTTCCCAAAAAAAAAAAAATTTTCTTGGGTCTTTTCTCATTCTTAACTCTTACCAGTTGTCCGTCTGTAATACTTTCTCAATGTTCTGCTCAATGCAGATTCATTTTCTTCATAGGATTAAATATCAAACACTCTGATTGACAAAATAAGTTATTTGATTACTAACCAAAATAGTTTTTATCTATAAAATTAAAAGAAAATTGTGTGTGTCGGTTCAAAATGTTCAGCATATTTCACAACATGCTACAAACTTAAATTTCGCATATGGATAGGTTCCATACTGTATAGAATGTAAAAAGCATAAAAATAAACTTTTCTTATTGGGGGGGGGGATGATCATGGACTTCCTTGAAAGCGCCACATATGCACCTGGAGATGACAATTGGAACTACAAAAATATTGTTGTTCCACAACGAACTAAAATATCGATGTGCTTAATAGCGCCACAGATTAACTTGGTGCAACAATTTTGGCGCTTTGATTCTCCTTCATGACAATGCCCAACCACATTTTGCACGGAACTCGGAACTTGCTCCACGTTTTCTGCTAGAAAATTTCGGACATCCACCTACAGTTCGGATTTGGCTAGCAGTAATGTTCATCTGTTCCCTGCCATAAAAGAACAAACAGCAGGTGCTTCACATGCAACGAAGTCATCTTAAATACTAATACAGTGAAAAATCTGAAACTTAGTCATAAATGTGAAAGCTTTGCAGTTTTAATTTTTGAATTGGCTTTTAGTTTATAAATAAGTTATTACAAATTTGGAATTATTATTGTTAAACGAAAAAGTTGAACAGATTTTACAGAACAATCTATAAATTTTTAAATAACAGTTTTAAATATAATTAAAAACTGCTTAAATAAGAAGTTTTATTTATTTCCTTAAAAAGTCATAATATTTTGAAATTATTTAGATTCTCTTATAAAATTAAAATAAGAGGTGTCAAAATCAAAAACGAAGCTTGTCCTTCGAGAATTTTCAATTACCAATTGAAATTCTTCAGCTTTTTTTTTTTAATTATGGAAAAAAAAATTAATATTTTATCTTACTTTCGGAATTATTATTAAAACCACCATTACAAATCAAAATTCGTTTTAAAAATTAAAACTAAAATGATTTAACTTCTATTTTACAAAGTTTCAGATTTGTAACCACAATAATATTTAAAATATTTTAAAGATAAAAAGATACAATCCGAATACTTCCGATATTCCGATTTGTTCTACACCTTAAGGAATATTGATGATGTGATACCAATTTTAAAGAAATGATTCTAACATTTAAGTAAATATGAAATTAATTAGATAAATCATTTTGTATCGATCATTGATACTAAGCTCTAGTCCTGTAACCAAGAGGTGAAGAGTTTACTTTCGTTGAAAATAAGGGATACGTGAGGTCAAAGGGGGATGGTGGGGGGGGTCCTGCAAAATCTCACCAAATCTCACCAATGGAAGAGGGGTCAACGAAAATCTCACGTCAACTTTTTCATTCAAAGAATATACGTATTATAATAGATTACAACATTTTGTAATATTGACTTTTTGAACTTTTCTGATTTTTTGACTTTTTGAAATCTCACGTGAGGGAGGGGGGGATCCTATCACATCTCCCCAAATCTCACCAAGGGGGAGGGGGGGTCCAAATTTTTTAAAAAACACCTCAAATTTTAAAGTGCCTGTGATAAATAAATCAATAAACCAAAAAGGCACCAAAGTAAACAAAAGATTTCGCCTCTGAGCTATCAATAGTGGAAGTGTGGGACGGCCGTTTCGTCCTTTTTCTGGACTCATCAGCCACACACAACCCTCTGTCGAGAGCTCAGATGCGAAACCAAGTAACGAAATCCACCGACGCACCCACCTGTGGGTTCCCAATAAAGCAAAAACAAAATAAAAAATCAAAACAAAAGAAAGAACTCCAATTGTGTGGCTGATGAGTCCACAAAGAGTACGAAATGTCCGTCCCACACTCCCACTATAGATAGCTCAGAGGCGAAATCTTTTGTTTACTTTGGTGCCGTTTTGGTTTATTGATTAATTTATCACATGCAAGTTGGAATTTCTTTGTAGTCTTTAAGTTCTTCAAATTTATTGTTTATTATTATAATTTCAATAAGTATTATTTGCAAATGCCTAAATCAACGCTTCGGATATCAAGAGGTTTGTAAAACTAGTCTTTAGTGAACAAAAATCCAAAAAAATATTCAGTGTTTTGTCCTTTCATTGCTCGTCAGCAGGAGTGTACTTCGAATGTAAACGTTCAATTGAAGGTCAATAATGATAATTAAATTCTGCCTTGGAATCAAACTTTCTCAGACAATGTGGAGCATTTTTATTTTTCTTTCTTTTAATATAGATTTAAATGCAGTTTCCGTACAATGATCTTTTGTAATTATCACGATAAACATGGTAATTTTCCTTAAAAGTTTCTTAAAATTATTTAGTGGAAGTGCATATTATTATTTAACATTATTAAATACTTTAATTTATTCAAAGCTAACTATTTTACTATTTACATTGGTTTACATTGAATGCTGTAATTTTTTTTGAACTTTCGAGCAACTATTGTCCAGTCCAAAATAAAATTAGAATTTTTAATGTTATTATTACCTCATAATTATTAGGAAATAAGTATTTTTTCTAATGTAAAAAAAAGAGGTTCTTTGCAGAGATAAGCAAACTAATATTTCAAGAACTCGTCACTAGATGGCATTGATAGTCTTTTACTGCAGACCTGACGAAGAAAGAAAATAAATTTATCAACAATATTTTGGATTTTATTACAGAGGGAAAAAAATGGGAAGGAAGGGAAAAAAAAAAATTCTCAATTTTCTAGGTATTATTTTTGAAACGATTACGGAATTATTATGAATAATTATATTAGCACAAGTTTTAGCAAAAAAAAGTTATTGAATTTGCGTACGAGTAATTCGAAACCAAATTGCAATTTTTTTAAAGCTTATAATAATTAAAAAAAAACAAACAAACAAACAAAACAAAACAAAACAATATTTTCATAAAAAATACTAAGTGTAGTAGAACTCCGCTTACATTTATTTTCTTTTATGCTATACTGAATCTATTACGTTACAGGAGAAATAAAGATGCTAGAGAAAATAAGTTTCAAGGTTTGAATGACTTAAAAGTAGCACGAAAAAGATATGTTGGTTGAATGCTTTGAAGAAAAAGAAAATCCAGTCTTGAAATTAAAAGAAAATTACTCAACAAAGACTTAAGAATTAGTTCAAACTTTCTTAGTATATCCTTTTGATGGATATGTAAACCGTCATATATTCGCTCTTTGATGTAAGTCCATTGACAGTTTTGTAATAAAGACAGAATCAAGCATTCTCTTACATTTGCAATTTGACAAATCGTTGTGTTGTTAAAAGTGACACTCACTGGTGTACAAAGTTAATTTATTTAAGCCGCTGTAATTGAAGGGTCAAGTACAATTTCCATCACAGCCTCCTTTGTACAACATTGGCCTATAAATTGGCTTACAAGAGAGTTGTTATTGCCCGACCATTTTCAGCGGAGACGGCACCAGTGGTGAGTTTATTTAGTTTGTGTAGATCGACGTATGGGCGACTTTAGTAAGTGGTCTGTGGCTACATTGGCCGAAGTATCTTTTTTGTTCTCACAAGTAAAGGTCACGATAGCGTCACCGGAGTTGCCGGTTCGGACCATGTGCATTTGAAAGATCTTCCATATCTAAGTCAACCAGCAAAATTTTAGCGGCAGACAGCTAGGGGTGTGGGAGCTATGAGGAGTCAATGTTAACAAGGCGGCCTATGGGAAATCACTTATAAGTCACTGCAAGAGGCTTACAAGTAGCCTGTAACCTTAGATAAGGATGAGACGGACACAATAAGCAGATATTGATTGGAAAATAAGCAGGAAATTGTTATTGGTCAGCTTCAAATCGGATACAATCGATGTGAATTTCAGAGAACAGGGCGTTTGAAAGGCAGATACTCTGTTCACAATGAGCACATTTAAGGAAAATCATTAAATACAACACAAAAACATATAAGCAAAAGTACCTTTCGGTGTGAGGAGAGTGTAAGGTGAGTGAGAGAAATACGGAGAGGCAAAGAGAAAAAAGAGTAGTGAGAGGCAGCAGAAAGAGGTGCTCTTCGTGTGAACTCCACCTGGAACAAGCTTTCAGGAAAGGTGCCACTTGCCCGGCAACTCCGGTGACGCAGTCTATCCTTTACCTTGTCAGTGAACAGTGTATATACCTTTCTCACGCCCTGATCTCTGAACTTCACATCGATTGTATCTGATTTTAAGCTGATCAATAACAATTTCCTGCTTATTTTCCAATCAATATCTGCTTATTGTTTCTGTCTCATCCTTATCTAAGGTTACAGACCTCTTGCAGATACTTATAAGTGATTTCCCATAGGCCGCCATGTTAACATTCACCCCTCATAGCTCCTATACCTCTGGCTGTCTGCCGCTAAATGTTTGCTGGTTGCCTTAAATATGGAAGATCTTTAGAATGCCCATGGTCTGAACCGACAACTCCGGTGACGTTATTGTTACCTTTACTTGTCAGCATAGTCGATTCACTATAGATAGATCTCAATTTTGTCCAATTATCACTATTTAACTGACCCGATCAGCAACCACCTAAAACCGGAAGTGTCCTGGCTCGGAAGTAGGATTTTTTCCAGACCTCCAGGCATGGAGTCCAATGAGTTATTACATGAGACTACGATTTAGACTACACATGCGCAGACACGGGAATCCTAACAGCTCCTCTTTTCGTATTCCATACTGGGGTGCTAAAAATGCTATTTAACTGTATACATTCATCAGAATCTACGACTAAACGCTGTCCATGAGTCATGAGCTGTTTTGAAACCTGTAGACAACTATGTTTTATATCGTAAGTTATAACAGAAAGAAACTCATGAACATATTGGTTGGACCACAGACTAAAAACATCAATTAAAAAGCCAGAAAAAGTTTGATTCTTTTCCGATTTCAGCTTCTCATCAAATGACGAATCCTGTCAGACGACTGCTTAGCTGCACTAGGATGTCATTTGTGAGCACAAGATCTCATTTTATTTCCTGTAATAAATGTATTCTTCAGATTCTGAACTATCAAAGGATAAATATCCATTGCATTGTGACTTCGATGATCCACCTCATTTCGCACAAGTTGGTCGCTGTCACAATTGACAAATGGATCTTTTTGCGGCATTTCCTGTCACTCCATTATACATAAATTTCAGCAAAATATCTTATGATCTCCGAACTAGTTTTAGTAATGAAACAAATAATCATTTATAATTTTGTATCAATACCCTACAGACCAGCAGTATTCAGTTCTCCAATTACTTCGTGCACTTAGAGAATTCTGAGAAAGAAATGTTCACATCCTAAATGATACAAATTAATTTTTCAACTTTTCTTAGTAATAATTTACAGGGAAATAGTTTCAAAATACATATTGTAATTATTCCCATCTTCTCAACACAAATAAATATAGAACACAATAACTAGCTAGATAAAATATAAATAAATAATCTTAAAAATTACGTAAAAAAGATTATTTAAATCTTTTAATCGTTACTTCAGATCAGCCCCGGACTTAAATACCCAGAGCCCCTAGGCACTTGATATTTGCGCCCCCCCCCCCCAATCCCGAAAATCTACAACAACAACAAAATAATCTTCCTAATCTTCCACAAGCCATCTACCAGGAACCCGATTCTCAACCACCCGACAGGGAGGAAATAGTGAGTATAATCAAGAACCTAAAGAATAAAAAAACCCTCCTTTGAAGATGGCATCAGTGGCAGAGATGTGGAAATTTGCAGACGAACAGTCATTGCAGCGCATCCAACAAGTCATACAAGACATATGGACAAGAGAGACCTTAATGGAAGGATGGACATCAGCTGTGATTCATCCATTACCTAAGAAGGGAAGCAAGACAGACCTCAACAATTACAGAGGTATCTCCTTACTGCAGTTACCTAAAAGATTCTTTCCACAGATCTGCTATTTAAGAGTCACCCGCCAACTAGACTCTCAATTATGTGAATACCAGGCCTGATTCCGTATTAATTGATCCTGCCCAGAGCAGATACAAAATCCCAAGACCATCCTCACTTGTAAGAGTCGTGGAGGATAACCATGGGTAGTTGTCTTAGTGGATTACCAGAAAGCTTACGACTCGGTGGACAGACAGAGACTCTTTTCTCCACCCTGCGAGAATTTGGTCTTGATGGGAAGCCCCTTAAACTAGTCCAGGCCACCTTGACAAACACTACATCTACAGTTAAGTTTAGAGGTGAATTCTCCGAGAGCTTCCCCGTCAGGACAGGAGTCAGACAGGGCTATGAACTATCTTGCATCCTCTTCAACTGCGTCCTGGAAAAGATTGTAAGGGAATGGATGGCGCGACTAACACCAAGAGTGGCTTCAAGCTTGGATACAAGAAAGACAACCTTAATGTGTCATGCTTAGCCTTTGCCGAAGACCTTACCATACTAACTAACAGTATAGAGGAAGCTACTTACCACTTCAGAGTCTCCACGATGTTGTGGTTCGGGATCAACATCGGGAAGACTGAATTCATGACTAACATTAACGAAACCCCTCCACAATTTCACTAGAGGACTCCATCATCCGAAACGTCCCGACGGTCAAGTATCTATGAGAGAGGATCTCGACAAACCTGAGTGAGAATCTGGCCATAGACACCAGATGCACCAAGTTTGAGAGGGCTTACTATCCCTGTCACAGCATCTACGCATCAAAGTCTCTCTTCAAAAACTTTAAACTCAGACACTACAATTCAGTAGTAAGACCATCTGTTCTCTACGCCTCTGAGTGCCTCGTGATGACCAGGAAAGGCACTCTCAGGAAACTTGAACGTAAGGAGAGGAAGATTTTGAGGAGAATAATAGGACCCATACGGGAAGACTACAGAATTCGGCTCAATAATGAGCTCTACGGTCATCAAGAAGACATCGTTACGTGTATACGAAAACGGCGCCTAGCCTTTTACGGACATTTAACCCGCAAGTTTAACAACTGAAGCTGGCTCTTGATTATTCACAATGAACCGAGACGTATAGTGTTAGTATTTCTTTGAGAAATGATCATCGTTTTTCTTCTTCTTAACTTCCGATTCCTAAGGAGACATAAATCCTATTACTTCACTGCTACTTCAAATCTGGATTTCAGTAAAACAACCATACTCGCAACTTAGAATTGAAAACTAAACTAGAAGAACTCTTACCAACATTCAACAATCACAAAAAAGTCACAATATTTAAGGTTAAAAAATTTCAAATTTAGATCTCTCCTTAGTTAACTGTCATATCATATATATTTTTAGTTTTATCTTCACACTTGCAAGAAATTACTTCCTTGTGTAAAAGAGAAAAAATTACAGCCCTAATAAATTAAAATATGTTATCAGTCGATTAATGGGAAAAAAATTCATTTTTTTTTCAAAACTTTTGGTGCACATTAAGCTTTTTATTTACATAAGTCGATTAATGACTTGCAGACATTTCATTCATATTTTGATCAACATGTTGAATACAAACTTAATTATTTTTCTTCCTTCTGAAATGAATCTGATAGATTCATTTCTAAAGTCTTGATTATTGATCTCTTTATTTCCTTATTATTGATTTCATTATTACTCAGTTTTCCATATCACCTTGGTAGTATTGTTCTAAGTGAAATTTACTTCTATTAAACCATAGTATTGTTTTGTTAATTAATGGTTTGTTGCACGCTAGGCGTGGATTCTAACTCGTGCTAAAAAAAACCAATGTAAGTGGTTAGCTCGAGGAACATGACAGATTCTTCTCGATTTTTTGCCTCTTTTAAGATAATTTTTCATCTCGAAATTTTTTCCTATTTTTTTTCATGTTTATCCGAGATTTTCTGCTATGTTTTAAAAAATAATTAGATTCTAAGCCTACATTGCTTGGTTTTAAGCTTAAATTTTTGTATCGATAGGACTCAATAAATATTTTAACAGGACAAGAATCTGTAGAATAGGTAGATAATCATTCCTATTTACTGCTTTGCGACAACTCAGTCCGACTGTCTTTAATCATCCCTACACCTGCTTTGTGGTATATTGGGCAATATCCACTGGTGTCCTAAGGCATGCATCCACCATAGGTTCGTAGGAACATTCGATCACCTTTTACTTGGAGAGTTTCCCATTTCGTTGTCGCAATCCCGATCATCAGCCATTTTCAAATGGGAATGTTCGATCTTCAACGATGAATATCAGCTGGTATTATCGTGCATCAGCCATTTTTAAATGGGAATATTCGAAGCAGTTCTTAGGAGACCCTGGATCCATGGTGGAAGTTCCGCAAGCCACGTGCATCCACATTGCATAAGATGTTCCACGGTATGTAAATTACTCTTTTAAAACCCGAAGACGTCGAAGTGATTAGTGAACAAGTCAAAAAGAACTCTAGTAGGCTATAAATTTTTAACCTGAAAATGTCTGTGCCTAGCAAAAGCTAAATATTTTATTAGTAGACTGTTATTATAGATATCTCTTGAAAGGAATCTCTTAAACTTGAGTTAACTTGGAAGAGAATTGTTTAAATTAGGTTTAAGTGTCTTACTTTTTATTATACTTTAATGGATTAAATTATAAATTTTCTTAGTATTATAATTTTAAAGTAAGAGAAACCAGTATTTAAGATGTGACTTTCTATGCTGTAAATTAGTTTTATTTTTTGAAATTGTAATTTTTGCATTGTCCTAGGATACCTGTTCTTTTTTTTTATTTTCTGGTGTACAATATTTTATTGTTCTAGTGTTATAAAGTGAATTTCTCGTCGGATAAGATTTAAAATTTTTAATTTTACTTTATGGTCTTGATCTTCGGATCGTTAAAACTTTAAAATTAAAATTTTAATTTAAGTTAGTAACTGTCCCGCTTTTAGTTGATTAAGGGATTTGATTTTGGTATCGAATATTAGTTTTAATTAAATGTTTGATTTAGATGGTTATTTATTCTACTTTTAGGACTTCCACTTAGTTTTATTACTCTGTTTATTTCTTTTCCTCCCACATTATTTAAAATTATTTCGCCCCCTCGATGCCTTATCGGTTTGTCGATCCACGGCATGTCAGTAATTTTTCCGAGTAGGCGTTGCAAAGTAAGGTCCTGAGCGAGTGAAGGCGAGTGTTTTCATGCCGACACTGTAGACCTAGGTGACGGAATCGGATATTCTGGGGTTCAATTATTTACATTGTTTCATCTTTCGGTTCAATTATAAAAACATACTTTTAACCGAACGGGCCCCCATGGTAGTGAAGTCCCCTCAGAAAGAGAGCATGATTAGTAGTATTCCTGTTCAAACTCAATACTTTTTAAGTAACCACATGACTTTTTAGCCTACAGCTCTAACTCAAGGGCCAGTTCCGAAGATGATGATTTAACACTCAATGGCGATAACTTAAGAGATTTTGCAGAAGACGAATCTAAAATATAGAAATCTGACTCCGAATCGGGTGAAGTCTGTGGAGAAGGAAGAAATGGAGATGTTGAAAACGATGACGTACTCTGAGCGAGTGAAGGCGAGTGTATTCATGCCGACACTGTCAGAGCCGTTTCTAAGTGTTCTGCCACCCTAGGCGAGAACTGAAAAATGCCGCCCCCTCCCTTTCAAATGCCGCCCCCAACCAAAAAAAAAAAAAAAAGACCGTCCTATTTTTACAAAAAACAAAAAAAAAAAAAAAAAACAAAAACCTATTTTAACCACCAAAAAAAAAAAAAACGAATTCGTCCTTCGGCCGCCTTAAAATCTTGCCGCCCTAGGCGGCCGCTTAGTCTTGCCTAATGGTAGAAACGGCCCTGGACACTGTAGACCTAGGTGACGGAATCGGAGATTCTGGGGTTCAATAATTAACATTTTTTTTAAGATTGCGGTTCAGTTGTTGTCATGATTCATCTTGCTGAAAGTTCATCTCTTGTGTGCTTAACATAGATACAAATTATTCGAAAAGCAAAATAGTTCATATACTGAGATATTAATTTATCGAAATTTAAGATGTTACCTTTAAGCAGTAACTAGTATTCTCCGACGTGAAGTCCTTAAAGTTAAAACTCAAATGCGATTGCGGATTATGATAACATGCAAGTGGATGAAAATAACATTTCAATAAATCCTAATAGCTTGTGCTTGACGTCAAATGAAAAGACAGACTACTAATGTTATTCCGCTGCTTTATCCTGAAATTCTCGAAGAGTTCCCTGACGAGTTGTATAGTAACATGGCTGTCACTCATAGTGAAGAAAAGGAGATACGATGACAATATATTTCTTGATTTCGATAAAAAAGCAACTTTGATCAAGAGTCCTTTCGACGACTATGTTTCATTTCAGTCAAATATTCAGTAAGGATTACACTTTTCGAACAATTTGAACAGTGTGTATCTATGTTAGGCCCACACGAGATGAACTTTCAGCAAAATGAATCAATGTTAATAATTGAACCACAAGATGAATTGATGACAACAATTCAACCGCAATAAGAATCCATGTTAAAAATTAAACCTTTAACTAGCCCTAACTCGAAGAGATTTAACAGAATCGCCGATTCCGTCACTCAGAGGTATACAGTGTCGGCTCGAATACACTCGCCTTCACTCGCTCAAGAGTAAAGTCATCGTTTTCATCAACATCTCCATTTCCTCCTAATCCACAGACTTCACCCGAATCGGAGTCGTCTATATCAGTACTTTTACATTTGTCTTCTGAAAAATCTTAGTTATCGCCATTGACTTAAATCATCATCTTATGAACAGGCCTTTGAGTTAGGGCTAGTTAAAGGTTTAATTTTTAACATGGTTTCTTCTTGAGGTTCAATTGTTATCGTCGTTTCTTCTTGTGGTTCAATTATTAACATTGCTTCATTTTGCTGAAAGTTCATCTCGTGTGGGCTTAACATAGATACACACTGTTTAAATTGTTCGAAAACTGTAAATCCTTTTAGAATATTTGACTGAAATGAAACGTAGTCGTCGTAAGGACTCTTGATCAGAGTTGCATTTTCATCGAAATCAAGAAATATACTGTCATCGTATCTCCTTTCTTCACTATCAGTGACAGCCATGTTACTATACAACTCGTCAGGGAACTCTTCGAGAATTTCAGGATCAAGCAGCGGAATAACAGTAGGAGTAGTCTTTTCATTTGATGCCAAGCACAAGCTATTAGGATTTATTGAAATTGTTATTATCGTTCACTTGCATGTCTTATCGTAATCCGTAATCGCATTTGAGTTTTATCTTTAAGGACTTCACGTCGGAGAATACTAGTTACTGCTTAAAGGTAAATATCTTAAATTTCGATAAGTTAATATATCCAGTTATAAACTATTTACAAACAAATGCAAAGATCTGGATACGGTAAAAAGATATGCTCGGCGCTATAGTTATTCATAAGTATATTTTATAAAAAAAACATTTTTTAGCTAGGCAAGGGAAGCATGAAACGAATCTTCTAGATTCATTTCTATTTATTTCATACGTGAAAGTCTTGATTATTGATACTTATTTATTATTGATTTCATTATTACTCAGAACAATACTATTACGTTGATATGGAAAACTAAGTGAAATTGACTTCTATTGAATCATAGTTTTGTTTTGTTAATTCTTGTTTGTTGCACGCTAGGCGTGGATTCTTACTCGTGTTAAAAAAAACCCATATTAGTAGTTAGCTCCAGGAATACCATACATTCTTCTCGGTTTTTGCCTCCTTTAAGATATTTTTTTCTTTTTAAATCTCGAAAAATAAGAAAAGGGAGATTTTTTTTTTCCTATTTTATTTCCATAAAAATGTTTTAAAATCTTTTATTTTTTTATTTATTTATTCATTTTAAATTTATCCGACAGATTTTCTGTTATTTTACCTTTTTTTTAAACTAAGATTCTTAAGCATACATATGCTTGGTGTTAAACTTAAAATTTTTGTATCGATATTAATCCATGAATGTTTTTAACAGGAGAAGAATCTGTAGAATCGTTAGATAATCATTCTTTTTTACTGCTATGACGGTAAGTGAGAACTCAGTCCGACTGTCTTAATACCGCAGTTTAATCATCCCTACACCTGCTTTGTGGTATATTGGGCAATATCCACTGGTGTCCTAAGGCATGCATCCACCATAGGTTCGTAGGAACATTCGACCACCTTTTACTTCGAGAGTTTCCCATTTTGTCGTCGCAATCCCGATGATCAGCCATTTTCAAATGGGAACGTTCGAACCAGTTCTTAGGAGGGTGCAGAGACCCTCGATCCATGGTGGAAGTTCCGTAAGCCACATTGCATAAGATGTTCCACGGTATGTAAATAAAACTCCTCTTTTAAAACCCGAAGACGTCGAAGTGATAGTGAACAAGTCAGAAGAACTCTAGATAAATTTTCTATGCCTGGCAAAACAAAATATTTATTAGTAGACTGTTATTATAGATATCTCTTGGGGAAAAAACTCAAAAGTTTTTTTTTTTTTTTAACTTGAAAGAGAATTGTTAAAATAAGAAGGTTTAAGTGTCTAATTTATTACATGAAGATATATACAAAATGTATAAATTTTCTTACACTGTAATTTTAATGTTAAAAAGAAAACAGTATTTAAGATGTGACTTTCTATTCTGGACTTTCTATACTTTCTATACAAAAAAAAATTGTTTTTTGTTTTTTTAAATGTAATTTTATTTCTTGTTCTACTGTTAAGTGAATTTCTCGAAGGCTAAGATTTAAAATTTAACTTATCTGTAGTTAATAACTGAATTTTAGGTTTTCCCTTTATCGTTGAATAAGGGGTTTGATTTTGGTGTTTAATATTAAATTGTTTTTAATAAATTGTAATAAATGGTTTTTAAGAAAATGTTGATTTTTAGAGATTTTTTTTTATTTTACTGTTAAGATTTCCACTGAGTTTTGTAACTAATTACTCTGCTTATTCCCCACCCCCCCCATACACATCTTATTTAAATTATTTCGCCCCCTGGACACCTCATGGGTTTGTCGATCCACGGCATGTCTTTAATTTCTCAAGAGTAGGCGTTACACTTGTTTCAATTACATAATGAAATTTTTAATTTGTTTTCCAACAAATCTGTTAGAAGGCGGAAGGATACGTGACGTCATTTAAGCTCAAATCTTGTTAAAAAGTAAAAGTATTTTTTGCTTTTATTCGTTAAAAAATTTAGCTTCACGGTAAGTGCAATTTCAGTGAGAATATCCAGAAATTTCTTTTAATAAATATTTTATACACAATAAAGAACATGTATTTAATAAGTGTTAAAGACAGTTATTAATGAATATAGAAGTGTAAATCATTTCCAAATCATAAGTAATTAAAAGCTACCCACCAGAAGGCATTAGCTGCCATTAATTCACAATTATTTTGCAAGTAAACAATTACAACAATTGCTTACTCTTGCAACACAAGCCTATCAAATATAGAAAAAAAATAGAAAAATACAGTCGCTACTTATTGCAATTCCGGATATGGGGACGACCCGAGGGTGTTAATTTCTCCTCAAACCGCTGGAGGCATATTGATAGGCCCAACTGGAAGCAAAAACCATCATACCTATAGATTACGTGTTCATCCGCATATGACAGACTGTGACTAATCTCATAAGATTTCTTGGAGTCGGTCTCCAAAAGAAGAAACTTAAAATTTGTAAAAGCAATTTGACGGATTTTCTTTTGCACCGAGACTGCTTATTGTCTTCAAAATAAATATATATAGGCAAAGTCGATTCAGTTTTGCGAATAGTCTCCATTTCCCCGCGTTGTTTAATATCTAGGAAATAAGATCTAACAAGTACACTACAACCTCGTTGATCCGGATCTCCGGATAAGATTTGTTTTGTTTTGTTTATTTTATTTAATGTTCACATAGATAATAATTTTAACTACGATAACAAGAACATAACCTGTAAGTATGCCAAACATTCGCTTTTTATTTTGATTAAAATGTACGGTTACTGCATCGATTGTACAATAAATTATGGTAATAAAATGCTTCTTGTCGAGTTTAAGAAAGCTTTACTAAGAGTGTCACAGGGCGTTGAAGCTATAAACAAGTTTTTTATCATTGAAGGATTTGTTTTCCTTATTATCCGGATTTTCGATTTTCCGAACTGCCTTTGGTGAAATGGGACAAAATACTTCCAAAAGAGTATCGTCATCATTTTCACTTTTTTCTCTTCTTGCTATAGGAATTAGGATCCCTCCAGCCTTTCCAGTTCTTTCAACGAAAATTTGCTGTTACTTTTCATTATTTTATATGTATCTCCTCCGATCATTTACAAATAAAAAAAAATACAAATTCTTGGATCTTTCTCATTCTTACCTCTTACCAGTTGTCCTTCTGTAATACTTTCTCAATGTTCTGTTCAATTCCGATTCATTTTCTTCATAGGATTAAAATATCAAACACTGACAAAATAAGTGATTCGATTACTAACCGAAATAGTTTTTATCTATAAAATAAAAGGGAAATTTGTATGTCTGTTCAAAATGTTTAGCATATTGCTCAACATGCTACAAACTTAAATTTCGCATTTGGGTAGATTCCAAACCAGTAGACAATGTAAAGTACAGTAGAGTCCCGATTATCCGAGTTAATGTGGACCAAGACTCGGTTAAACCGAAACTTGTAAATAAAATAAATCGTCTAGGTTTAAATGTATATTTTAACTAATACAAAAGTTACACAGATACACCACATACAGTTCATATTGAAAGAGTTCTTTTACTTAAAAAAGTCCTTGAATTGTTTTTAGTTTTACGTTACTTTGGCGTTTTTTTGCAGCAATGTTTCGGCTTTTTTTTAAGGATAACAGGATTGTTGGTGTCGAAACCATTCCCCTATTCCAGGTAGGGGGTCATATGACTAGACGAACGAAGATTAATTTGCGAAAAAAAAAATCCTAGAAATATTTGATAGCTCGGTTAAAGCGGAAACTCGGATAATCGGGGGTTTTACTGTATAAAAATAAACTTTTTTATTGGGGGGAAGGGAAATTACCATGGACTTCCTTAAAAGCGCCACATTTGCACCTGGAGGCGACAATTGGAACTACAAAAATAGTTCAACAACGAACTAAAAATCGTTGTGCTTAATAGCGCCACAGATTAACTTGGTGGCGACAATTGTGACCACATTTTGCACGGAACTCGCAGAACTTGCTGCACGTTTTCTGCTAGAAAATTTTCGGACATCCACCTACAGTTCGGATTTGGCTAGCAGTGATTTCTATGTTCCCTGCCATAAAAGAACATACAGCAGGTGCTTCACATGCAACGAAGAAGTCATCTTAAATACTTAATATAGTTAGAAATCTGAAGCTTTGCGTCATAAATGGGAAAGCATTGCAGTTTTAATTTTTGAATTGGCTGTTAGTTTGTAAATAACAGTTGTTATAAATTTGGAATTATTATTGTTAAAAGAAAAAGTTGAACAGATTTTACAGAACAATCTGCAGACAATAAAAATTAACAGTTTAAATATAATTAAAAACTGCTTCTTTTTATAAGTTTTGAAATTTTCAAAATGTTATGGCATCCCTTTTATTTAAACAACATAATATTTTGAATTTTTTTTAGATTCTCTTATAAAATTATAAGAGCTGTAAAAATCAAAAATGAAGATTGTCCTTCCAGAATTTTCAATTACCAATTGAAATTCTTTAGTGTTTTTTTTGTTTTTTGTTTATTTTTTAAATATGGAAAAAAAATTAATATTTTATCCAACTTTAGGAATTATTATTAAAACTACATTACAAATCAAAATTCATTTTAAAAATTAAAACTACAATGATTTAACTTCTATTTTACAAAGTTTCAGATTTGTAACCACAATAATATTTAAAATATTTTAAAAAGATAAAAGATATAAACAACCCGAATATCGGAAGAAAAGGGAGATTTACCTACACCTTAAGGAATATTGATCATGTGATACCAATTTTAAAGAAATGATACTAAAATTTAAGTAAATATGAAATTAATCGGATAAATCATTTTGTATCGATCGTTGATACTAACGCTGTAGTCCTGTAACCAAGAGGTGAAGAGTTGACTTTCGTTGAAAATAAGTTGTTGATGTATCGAAGCTTCATGAATTCACACCAGATGGCGCCTGTTTTGTGACCTTCATTTACATGTGTAGTAACAGCCCGGAAATGACAAGAAAATTAAGCATTAGAGCGAACAGAAGGGGAAAAACAATTCGATTCCCATAAAATTGAAGTTATTTGTTAATATTAACCTACTTTTTTTTTATATCTTGCGCTCATAAGGTTTTATAAAAAAATAAATAAATAAACTGAGCGAATTAAATTTTGAAAAATATAAAAATATGAAAAATATGAAAACAATGACATCTCATTTAAAATAAAAGCAAAATATTACTTTTGAATTTATCGCCATTCTTGTTTACTTATGAAAGCAGACATTTTGGCGAATAGGAAGAGGCTATATTTATTTAAATGCTCGTTAAAAATAAAAACATTACTAAGCGATTAAAGTAAAAAATTGAAAAACCTGTCTATTTTAAACTTATTCTTAGTTCGTTAGAGCTTAATTTCTTTTTCTTTTTTTCTTTTTTTTTTGATATTATTAACAACAAGCAGTGATTAAATCGCTAAGTTTAGTTATTTTTGGCTTAGGATAAGAACTCTTTATTATTTCTCTTGAACGTTATTTTTTCTCTTTGTTTGAGCGCACATCACGCTGAAACGGTTACAGCGATTTTCTTTTACTACGGTGCTGTGTACTGTATTATCCAATTGAAACCTATCCACAATTCTTTTTTAACTTCCACCACCCCTACCCACGTTGCTGCATACTCAATCACCACGAGATAGATGGTTGAACCTAGTAAAAAAACGTACCATAACTATAGTCTTCTTTTCAGTAAAATGAATTGGAAATTTATTAAAATTGCAGCGTTCTAGTGTATAGCGTTTTCACGGTTTGAGATCTTAGGCAGAAGAATAACACTTTATTTCCATGCCTATACAAACAGAAGATACACCGATTGTTTACATTTAAAAAAATTGCAATAATTTTTTCCTCGACAAAATCGTTAAATTTAAGTTATAATGGAACTAAGAATTATTGGAACCAATTCCTTCCCCATAAACGAATCAGAAAGGCGATTTCCTTTTCTTTTGTTTACTTAGGTGCTGCTCTTGTTTTCTTTTCGTTTAATAATTATCCACAGCACGTTAAATGTTTTGTTTACTTTGTATATTTTCTGTAGTTTGTGAAAGTTAACTTTTCGTGCAGGTCTGCGATGTAGCGACCTCTGCTGGAATTCTATAGAACTAAGAGTTTTGATTTCTGCAATGCATTATGGTTATTTGTGCCGAATTAATTTTATACTAGAGGCATCTCCTTTATAACTCTACTTATGAATTGTAAACTTTCATTTTATGATAGTAAAACCTGTACTGTTTAATCATGCAGAGAAAAAAACATTAAAAACTGGGAATTATAATTTGTAATTCAAAGCAATCCCCTCAAATGCTACTACTAATTTAAATAGAATACTTAAAAATTAAATAAACACAATGATTTAAGCAAGGGGGATAATGGACAAAAACTTCCGTTCACACCCAACATAATTTTAATTAAATATTACTTTAATATAAAAAGTATTTATTTAAAATTTTTAACTACATAAATATGTAATGTACAAATTCTTAAAATAACTTAATTTATTATTATTATTATTATTATTTTTATTATTATTATTAATCTAATATAAAATCTACAGTTGCCCTTTAAATAAATCTCTAGCTTTATAAATTCAAAAATAAAAATATAAATTCAAAAGATAAAATATAAATTCAAATACGTCAAAAGCTTCGGAATTTCGTGACCGGAGGAATTTAATAATGCTACTAAACTACCCCTTTTCAAGATATCTGGAAAACAGTTAGGGAACGAGAGAAAGTGATAGTTCTGTGATACAAGTTTCTTTTTGTGACAATCAAAGAGGCAATTGTGCTCACAGCTACTTCTTGCGATGCTCATTATCTGTAATCACAGTAGTAGCCTCCGGCGGTGACGATCTACCTCCCAAATGATGTTCTTGACCCTGCCACCGACACAGCAAAGCAAAAAATACATCGAGGAAGAGAAAAAATAAGAGAATCAGGTACACTATCAGAAAACCTGTTTGTCTTGAACAAGTTGTCTTTTTTTTCCTTTGGCTTCGATTTTCTTCGAAGGTTAAAAAAAGAAAAAAAAATGCAGAAACCAATTGCGGGAAGTATCCGAAATAATTTCGGATTTCCCTCCCTCCTTCTCATTCTTCGTTTAGGAATGTGCATCTCATTTCCTCTTCTATTCCAGAATTGTTCGTGATGTTAGAATGGCTATTTTTATAATCATTCAATCTCAACCAATGAACGAATTATTCTGAAATAAAACGAAAATCAAAGCCTTTCTTTAAAACTGACTTAAATTAATTTTTCTAAAGACAGTTCTTAAAACATTATGTTTTTTGCTTTTGTTTTTTTGTTTTTTTTTTGTTGTTTCCATTATTCATTTGTAGACAAATGAAAAAAAAAATCTACCAACCAATCAAAATCGACCCTGATCGAGTAATCTCTCCTTATGGGTGAAACCGAAAATAATACAACATTGAATGTAAAAAATATTTTAAAAGACAGAGAGAGAAAAAAAAAAGTTTTATTACATAATAAGTTTTTTAAACAAATGAACTAAAAGCTTACTTTCCTTTAATGTTTATTTTTCTTTGTTTTTTAAAGGCGTAAAAATAATATAAAAGAGATGTTCTTCGTATTTGTGAATTGTCGTCTACCGAACACAAACTGGATCTTCGAAACTCCCATTTTCAGAAAGTATTAAATTATTTAAAATAGACATCAATCGCAAGAAGGCACCAAAGCTAAAGTTAGGATTCGCACTTTGAGTTGTCATCGGGAAGAGACTGGGACGGACCGTTTCGTCCTCATTAGGACTCCTCAGCCAGCCAAACTCCCCCGATGACAACTCAGAAAGTGCGCACGGTGTTAGTATCCCGACTCTCGCACCCGAGAATGGGATACTTAGGCTGAATTAATTTTAATTACATCAAAACAAGACCACGTGACACTGAATAAGTAGATTAAAGTACATGAACGTAAAGGATATTGTGCCAAAAAATAAAATAAATAAATAAATAAATAAATAAATAAAATATGAATAATCTAGTAAAACGTACCGGTATTCTTTTTTTTGCACATAATCTCCCGTAATATGTCGACTAACTTGAGATTTATACAATGTTGCGTTTCTGAAACATGATTAGTTCATACTTTTTGCTGGGATTTTCTATTTGGAAATTACTATGAATTTGTAATTAATATACTTAAAATAATATACTAAGTAATTGTTTCTTTTAATGTTTTTCAATTGAAATTTCTGGTTTTTTTTTTTTTTTTTTCGCTTGCAAATTTCACGTAGGGATGTACATACATAATTTTTCTTTCTTCATTTTAGTCCCGAAAATATGCACGTCACATTTCAAGAAGACACATTCATTTGTTTAAAAGTAATTAAGGTGAGCGTAAAGACATAATGGTTTCATGTTTCCCTCATAAAAGTAAAATAGCTAGAAAAAAAAAACAAAAAAACAACAAGTATGAATTAAACCCGAAAAATTTTAAATTTTCTCTATTATGTAAGAAATGCTGATCTGACTTTCTCATGGTTTCTAGAAGGTTCTGAGACACACACACACCACTATAGTTAGTTCATTTTCTTTCAGTGAGGAATTGTAGTTTTGGAATCAGTCTGAAATAGAATATCCTCCTTAATTGCAATCCTGCAAAATTGAAGTTAGTTATCGATTAATTGATTATTGAATGTCGTCTGCTTTTTTTTTCTGATTACAATGATCTTTGCAGACAATTGTATAATTAAAGAGTTTAAATTAGTTAAATTAAAGGTTTATAATAGAAAAGAATACGTTATTGGGGTCATTTGTCAACTGTCAGTTTTGTTCCAGAAATTACCTTAGGTGAAACAAAAAGAAAGTGACTTTAAACCCTTCCGTAAATATTACAAAAAAAAATTAGAATAATAGTGAAGAACATAATACGAATCGTACCATTGAATGAATCGTATTTATAAAACGTAATAAAGTGTTTAAATATTGTTGTTGTTGTTTTTATTTATATGTTAATGATCTTGGATGCTATAACGAAAAATAAAATTAAATAATCTTCTTTGTAATGATGTATGAATCGAAAAACAAAACAGGAGATTCAATCATAGCACCTCAAAAGATGATTAACAAAGAATTTTCTTGTTTTACAAAGGTGAGGAGAGGAGAGGGAATAGTTTGCTTGAGTGACATTGAAACATCACTTCCTTTCGCGAATCGTGATTTCGTCACTTGACTGATTCCCGGATAATTAATGGATTTTGAGAATTTTTTTATAACTTGAAATCTGTTGCCCTGACTTTTATATTATAAGATAATAAGAAACGACTACGTATTAATACTGTACCGGAATATGAAAATAACTTTATCTGAAACTTAAAAGACGAAGAAATAAAACAAAAAAAGATTTAATAAATACCTCATTTTGTAAAATGAATTAAAATTCTGTTTATAGCATAATATCAACAAACAAAAAATCATTACGGACTAACTATAAATAAACAAGATTATAGTTAGTTAAACTTATATGTTTGTGAATTTTAATAATAGCAGTAACCTTTACAAGAAGATTCTATGTTAGTCAAAATAAAATACTGAATGTAGTATAGTTTTATCAATATTATATCTTACATAAAACTATTTTACTAATGTATCCTTGATGTATTTCAAATCTACGTATATAATGTATTTCACACTACCAGGACCTAATTGGGCTAATCTAAAATAAAGAGATAACAAAGTAATTTAAATATATATTTGTCTATTAATATCTGTAAAACAGCTTTGGTAATATAAAATAGGAAATTCGTATTCTCTTTAGTATTTTCTTAATTTGAAATCACCAGACATGATTAGTGCACAAACACATTTAAAAAGCCAAAAAACAAACAGCAAAAATAAATAAATAAATAAATAAATAAATAAATAAATAAATAAATAAATAAA
>JAFIDM010000004.1:23729945-23743054 GCA_023159025.1 Thereuonema tuberculata | reverse complement strand
AAATAAATAAATAAATAAATAAATAAATAAATAAATAAATAAATAAAATTTCTACTGAGCTGTTAGTTAAGGCTGAAGTAAGTAATTAGAATAGTAACGATGAAAAAAAAAAAAAAAATCCGCATAAAATTGTTTTTGAAGTTCACAGCTTATTAAGTTCGGCGTTAAATTTCTAGTTGCGTTTGATGCTTTATGAGGAGTTAAGTTACGCTGAAGAATTCACGCTCTGTCAATAAAGAGGACATACTATTGTTTCAGACAAGATAAACACAAATAGCCTTGCGTCATTCAAAGCCTCCTACTTCACCTGTTCGTTCTGAAATTAAAATGTTTAATTCTACAAGCCCGCAATTAATTTGGAAAAATAAGTAATAATTCCGATTACTGAAGCAGATCTACATGGAAGAAAATTCGGAAACAATTAGCCAATCTTAATACGTAAAACTCTAAATGAGTTTCTTTTCGAAAACTACTTTCAATGCATTGATTTATTATAATTATTAATTAAATTCAGTTATAGAAATTTTGTTGTTTATTTTGTGAAAGTATAATTGTATAAAATTCTATTGTTCCCGAAAACAAACCATTGGACTTAGAATCTGCGATAAGACAACCCCACAGCATTGTTACCTCTTCATCAAAATGCATGTAATGGGTTCCTGCATTTACTTCAACATAACACTGAATTGTATGTAAGCTTACACATTATTATTGATGCGTTGATGTAAGAAATATAAATATTCATTAGATGCATGTTATTAAAGCAATGTTAGGAAGCTGACTTGCTGCCGAATGCTGTGAGTGAATATCTCATGTCAATAACAGTCAAAACAATGTTTTTCCCCCTCTTTACCTTGCTTGAATAAATTAAGCTTTTGCAGTCTGTTCTGAAGAACGAATGTTATGCCTTTAATTCATACGTGGACATCTAAGCCAGTGGTTCTCAACTTTTTGTTTCACCGTAGTCCCCCTAGCAGCCCAATCTCATTAAATGCATCCCCAAACTTCGAAAAAAAAAATAAAAACACACGCACAAAAAAAAGGATTTTCTCAGAAATCATTATTAGCATTAGTATTATTATTATTATTTGTGTCTGCTCACTATATCGATTTTTTGCAATTTGTCATTTCTAGCGGCTTGTCAATATCTAGTAATTTTTTCTTTCAACGCACAGTATTCCAGCATATTTGAATCCAATTCGGAATGATGATAACGTTATTTAATGAGTTTCTTGTATATTTACAGGTTCGTTTTGATTAGTCGATGTTTTAAAACTGTATAACTTGCTTTGCATTGTGTTGATGATCTTGAGTTGCTGCGTCGTGATTCAGTGATAATTGGGAGTAGTTACTTTGCTGTACCTAGGAAACAGGCTGAGTGCATGAAAGAGTAGGTTCCGAAGCTCTGATGTTTAATTTGCTTCTGTCTCTTCGGCGGCAGCACAAGAAGGTCATTGAAAGCAGGTTCGCCCAGTTTTTCCTTCTCCTTGGATTTCGTGTGCCTGAAAATTCCCCTCCCACATGACCATTCTGAATAATGCATGGATTCCGGAGAATTCTTGCCAATCGTGTGTCTAGACGGATGAATGGAGGTTTCTGCTGTCAATGTGTGAATAAGGATTTTTCTCGTGTCCAAGAGGAAACCGCTATCGTTTCGTCTTCCCTCCCCCTTTCACTTTTTGTCATTTTATCCACCCCCTTTGGTCACGTGAACACATTTCAAAGTCTCATTCCAGTTTCAATGTCGCTTTTTTCTCAACGATTTGAGAAGCAAAACTATGCAAACAAGCAGCCACACACTTAATCTTTTATTGTAACAGAGTGATGTTTCGAACGTATAAATGTTGATATTTATCTAATAGCATTGATTATATTTAGTGCATAATTTTTAATAGTTTAGTAAGCTTATCCTCATAACGGACGCAAATAATAAAAAAAACAAAAATACAATTGACGCGTGCTTTTCGATATTTAACGGGCCCGAGCGGGTAAGGGCGCTTGGCTGCGGGTTGGAGGAAACGGGTTCGTTCCCGGCCTCGGCGGAGGGCGGGAATTTTTCTTCGCTCATTCTCCTCCAAACGGGTTCTAGGGTCTACCCAGCCCTCTATAGAATGGGTACCAGGTCTCTTTCCCGGAAGTTAAAGGCGGGCGGGCAGACCCCCCCCCCCCCGGCCCCAACTTCGTTGGTTCGCTGTGCTGGGAGCCTTACCTCCCGCAACCCCAAAGGCCTGTCACGGCCTAGAGTGGGTATCTTTAACTTTTCGATATTTATAAAGAAAAAAAAAAGAGTTACCGAGTATAAATAGTTGAGTTACTACTTTCATGACGTTTTGACGCAGTATCCTACAGAATGAAAGTTGGTTCCAGGCTCTGTTCCTGTTGGTCCAAATTCTACATATTTCTAAAGGAACTCGCATATCGTAACTCCTAGTTTAAGTAATTGTGATCGTGAAGGACCACACAGTAGTTATTAGAATTTAAAATTATATTTTTAAGTGTTTTTAATTATCTACTTTTATGTTCATATAGCTTTAGCCTATCTACGAATGCATTATGGGATGTGATATACTTTAGATCAAACGCTGTGATATAGTTTAGATATTGGTGTTGAAGGTAAAACATTGGCCTCTCACCTCTGATTATCGGAGTTCGGTTCTCATGTGGGTTCATGGTGGTGGTCATCGGAGCTGACAGTTTTCCTCAGGATTCTCCGTTTCCTCTGCACTACTTCCATCATTTGCTCCATCCTCCTCTAGATGGATATAGTAGATTGGACCGAATGTGTGGTGCTTAAATGCTACCCATATTCACCAAAATTTAATCTAATGTAAACCACTAATACAGGGATGGGAAATTTGTCATTCGAAGGCCACATATTACCTAGCTGAGACATTATACGGTTGCAACCAATACAGCGTTGCATATATTAAATATTAATATTGTCGATAGATCATTAAAACCATATATTTAGTTACAACATAGTAAACATCAATTTTGTAAGAATATATCTAGAATTTATAATATGGTGATATATGGAAAATTGCTAATCGTTTAGCGGAAAATAAGTTGCAAGACATTAAAGTACTTTATCAAGATTACTAACCAGTCAATAAATAGCAGAAAGGATAAAAAAACAAAACAAATTAAAATGATTCAAATTAGCAAAAAAGAAAGAAATGGAAAGAGTGAAGATTAATAATAATTGGTCGGCTGATAGAGAAATCTCCTAAAATCTAGGTTTTTAAAATTTGTTGTACATACCTAATAGCTTTCTTTCGCGTGATTTATCGTAAATTGTAGTTAAACTGTAACACAAATTCAGTGCAAATAAGAAGCTATTACAATATACAGTATTACCGAATCTCTATAATATTATCAAAGATTAGGAAGTTTTTTGTTGCGTTAGGAAAAAATCGGGTGAACGAGACCTCACGAACTCGAAAACTTGCTCCATATGATGTGACTGTTGAAGCGTTTGTATTTTAAGTAATGGCCCAAATGTTTTAAAAATGCATGGATGTCGGCCGCAGCCTAGTCCGGTGAATATCGAGGATGTTCAGGAACATAATATCTAAACTTGGGTCTTCTTCGCCACGCATTGTCTCAGAGCATCAGAAACCCCTAACTTTTTACCAACTTACGATATGATCATAAATAGAGAGAGAAAATCACAAACGGACAACAAATATGCCTTCGCACATTGAGCCAACATCAACGGGAATTCTGAACAGCTGTTTCATCCTTATTAGGAATCATCAGCAGAATATACCCTTGATGTTTGGCTCAGTTGCGCGAAAGCTTTACCTAAAAGCATTCTCGATCCTGTGAATAGGCCGCCGAGATAAAAAACATTAAAATAAAAAATAATCCTGTGAAATTAACAGTGTTAAACCCTTGTCCTTTCACTGAAAGGCACTATTTGTTGTCCGTTTGTGATTTTCTCTCTCTATTTATGAATAATTACGGACGTTAAATTTGCTTTTCATTTACGACATGATCCTTCATCAGTTTCTTTTGTAGCAATCCGCAACACAATGAAGCACAACCTTGGAAGTTGTTGTTTTGCAACCCTCATCACCTCTTTCGAATTCCGTGTATACAGTATACAGTACTTTTGGATGTTCATTCAGAAGCGATACTGTTTATTTTTTATTTTTTTTGGCGACGTCGTTCGTAATGCTACTCAGTTTCCACATTTAAAGACAAATGACAAGGATATCTTGATCACGTTTTACAAACAACCGAGATGCTTGAACATGGGCGACACTCTTACAGTAAGTAATAATGTGAGAATGTTCTGTTTTTTGTTCTGATGTGGCAACCTGATAACTTACTGTAGATGAATGAGTTGTAAATAAGTCATTGAGTGCATGTATCATAATAAAAATGAATGGGAACGCAAATAGACTCTTCGATACACATAATTCGAATTGGAATCGAGTATAACGATCGTCTATAAGACAAACTGTAAACTTCTTGAATTTATTCGTTCTTTATTAATTAAAAAATATTCGCAATGTTGTAATCAACATCTTTCGGTTTTTTTTTTTTTTTGCTGTAATTTACACTTACAGTCAGACCTCTATTTAATGAACCTCTATTTTGCGAATTTCTCTATTTTGCGAACTTTTCTTTGGAACCAAGAACATTTGGCTAATTTCTTCGTAAAATAACCTCCAAATAGCGAATTGCATTTTCTATTTAACGAACTTTTTCGTGGTATCTATTTTTTTTCCTTGAAATGTTTTTATTATTAATATTCCTTTGGAGGAAATGAAAGAAATATGGATACAGCTGAGGGAAAAAGAAGAAATTAACGATGATGTGCTGATTGATGATTATCTTTCACTTGATTTTGAAGTTGAGACCTCGGAAACCATTAACTGAATCGGATATTTTAGACAGTGTGAAAAATACAAACAATACAGCTATGAATTGCGATGAAGATGAAGATGATGAAAATGGAAATGATCATGATGCAGAAATCAAAAAACCTTCGTATGATGTAATGCTAAAATAATTTGAAACAATCCGATGCGGATTACAATTTGAAGGAAATAATGAAGGGGTTTTTGGTGCATTGCAAAGGTGCGAGACCTACTATGAGCGAAAACAATTTTTCAAAAAAAAAAAAAACTAAAATTAGCAGACTATTAGTAAAATTTAAATACGCAAGTGGTAATGTATGCTTTATGTCATTAAAATTATTACTTTTTTAATAATATTTATTGTTTATGTATTTTAAATCTGTTTTATGTAGTTTAAAGTAATTTTAAAAAGTGAATCTCTTTTTAACGAATTTTCATATAACGAACTTTTTTTCGGGATTTAGCGACTTCGTTAAATAGAGGTCCGACTGTAATTCGTTCATTTAGCTACTATTCTATGTAAATTCACATAAAAAGATGAAATGCATTGGTGGATTGCAGTTTAATTCAAATTTAAGTGCTGACAATTAATAAGCAGTAATTGTACTTAGGGGACGTCCATTAATTACGTGAGGTGTTTTTTAAAAAATTTGGACCCCCCCCTCCCCCTTGGTGAGATTTTGCCGGACCCCCCCCTCCCCCTTTTGACCTCACATAATTAATGGACGTCCCCTTACTTTGCTAATTTCGCGCTTTTTTTTTTTTTTTTTTTTTATTGTCATGGAGAGATAGAAATTTGTGAAGGAAAATCAAGAACAGAGCAGCAATATTTGTAAATAACAACAGTTTTATTTTTACAAGGCATCCTTGTTTATATAATTTGTGTTCCAAAAATATAATAATTGTTTTCCTGTAATAAACTTCACTGCTATTGTGATCATTTAGAGCATTTCCTACATGATCGTCCTCCGTTGTTTTCACATTTCAGTAACAGTCTACAATCCGTTAACGACGTTGGACTTTTACTGCACATAGGACCATGAGATTACTTTAACTCTCCTCACTTGTTCTTTTAGGTTCCTCCAATAAGGGGGCATCCATTAATTACGTGAGCTCAAAATGGGGGGAGGGGTCCGGCAAAATCTCACCAAATCTCATATAAAGGGAGGAAGGGGGTCAATGAAAATCTCACGTCAACTTTTTAATTCAGAGAATTTACATATTATAACAGATTATAACATTTTGTAATATTGTCTATGCCCGGGATTCCCCGATTTGAAACAAGCCCCGCGCAAGTGTCAGATTTCATTCGGGCTGAGGAGCTGCTGTGCGCCGCGGACGATAGGCTGGAGTGGCTGCACGAGGGAATGTAGATAGGTCTAATGACTGTCTTCCTATACTACCAAAAGACATGGGCGTAATGTGTCCAATCATTACTATAGAGGAAGCACGTGAATGCCGATGGAGTGAGTGAAGAATTAGGGAAGGTGGTGTCGCAGCCTATTTTTTTTTTACTTTTACTTTACTAAATTTAATTAAATTCGTTATAATGCACCTTAAACATAGTATCATTTTTATCCTCTTCTTTCACAGAAAAAAATGTATTTCATAGAAGACATCAGTGACGCTTTAGGTGTTTAGTGGTATGAAACAAAATACATGAACATATATGTGGGTCCCACCACATCTTACCAATCTCACCAGGGGGGGGGGTCCAAACTTTTTAAAAAACACCTCACTTAATTAAAGGATGCCCCCTAATGACTGTTAGTTATAAATTATGAGAATTGGAATGCGGATTATTTATATTTCCTATCTCTAAACCTTGACAGTTAGTGAAATAAAAAGAATAAAAAACAGTTTAAAGTCGCTTTTAGGCTGGTGGGTTTTTCCCACCGTAAGGAAGGGGTGAGAGAAGACTTGGGCGAGGAAAAATAAAATTCAAAATTTAATTCTGTGAATTTAAGAGGGCTGAGGATGCAAATAAAAACACCCAACAGACAATTAGATTCAATGCTACGGCTAAGCTTCTATGCACAGCTTCTGGTGTGTGCAGAAAAGCCTATAGGGATGTTGGAGTTTTAATAGGTCATGTTTTAAATAAGAAATTGTAAATTTTAATTTTTGAAGATTTGTTAAATTTTTAACAAGATTTTTTTTTCCGCCCACTAACCTAGACCTCTTTCAAATATTAAAAAAAAAAATATTGTTGCACTGGATCATCATTTACTTTTTATTTTGTGGTGGAACAGGCCTATTAGTTTTTGGTTAATAAATAACTGCTTTCATAATTGCTTTTTTTTCTCCTTTTTCTCTCAATGAATAGTTTAATGAACAATAAACATTTTAAATCAATTTTAGCCCATTTTCGATGAGACCCTGAGCTTTACAGGATTTTTTATAGGGGGGGAGGGGGGCAAAATATATTGGCAGTAAAAGAAAAGTGTAAAAAATTGCACATTAGAACTATATTGCGAAATTATACAAAATAAATGAATCAGTAAGTTAAATAAAATAATTAGTTGTAATAAAATTTATCATGTTCTATCATTTAGTCCTCTTTGAAAAAAGTAAAAAGAAAAATTATTAACTTTCAATTGAAAATTCCAGGATGAAATGCCCGTATGTGTTGGAATGCCCGTATGTGAGGGCGCCATGCGTGAGACTTAACAAGTCTGTGTTTATCTGTCCCAAGTCCTAATAACTTTTGAACCACTGAATGGATCTTCTTGAAACTCAGTATGCATATTTAAGGATTGGAGACGATATAACTTTTACATTTGAAATCTTTCCCAAATGTGTCCTTATCGAGAAATTAGCCCAGAAGATGACAAAAGTTCCCATAGAAAAAGCATTGGAATCCAAACAATGGATTTCTATTCTATTTCAGTTAACATTTCGTTGTCTTAAATAATTAAATCCTTTTAGTTAATCCATTGAGTTTGATTTGATAGGATTAAAATTAATCCGATTATGCAATTTAAGTAAGCAATTATGATTTAATTCGTTTTGTTCAGGAAATGCAAAACTTTTATTGTTATTCAGTAGATATAGATGGAATATAAATGTATGTTTTTCTTTTTGTCGTTTTCACGATTTCAAAAAAAGTACAGTGCAACTGCTTGGATAATTCGAACGTCTTTAATTCGAAATCGTGGTTAATTCGAAGATTTCTCTTAGTCCCTTGAATTTCTTATAAATCGATGTTAAAAAATCGTGGATAATTCGAAGTTCAACTTCCTTAATTCGAAGTTTTTTATAAAAAATTTCGAACCATAACGACTTTTCGGCGTTTCATCGTTAAGAAATTCGATACGTTACAACTAAAATCCCCTTCCCGCCACCGTTCGACACGTGACGCTTCAGACGCCATTCGAGCTTCCCTGCTGTCAGTGTCACCATGTCTTTCAGTAAACCACGCGTGTACAAGAATTTAACGTTCGCTGAAAAGGTCGCCGTGATTCGCGAGGTGGAACAGGGTGTGAAGAAGAAATGCCAAATCGCCAACGAGTACGGGATAGCGCCGAATTTCGTCGGTACTTTGAAGGAGAAACCAACGTCAGTGAAGCTGCTTTCCGTTCACTAAACATGCTTGATGATTTTGCTAACCTTAAGCGACTGAATTCTACAAAACAATCAGACATTGCACAATTTTTTGAAGAACTATAATTTTCTGTATTAAATGTAATATGTACTGTAGCTTACGTAATATAAATCTTATTTTGTTTGCATACATATAGTGTTTAAGTCTTTCCTACCATGATCTTTCTGAATAAATATTTCCTTATTGAAAGAATAATCTTTTCAAGCATTCAGTGGACCTGAAATTAAAGTTAAAAGATGTAACTTGTTTAATTCGAAGTCTTGGATAATTCGAAGTTTTGTAGTTGTCCCTTCAGCTTCGAATTATCCAAGTTGCACTGTATTAAGAAATAACATTTTAAGGAAAGGAGACTTTATATTCTTTCGAACTTATTAATAATAACATAAAGAAAAAAAAATAAATGCATCAAATTTTCGCTGTAACACGCCACCGCTCCTACGCCAAACTAAAATAATAATTTTCGTTTCTTTTGTAGGAAGAAACAGAATAATATATTTCTGTCAATAACTAGGCTACTGTTTGACATCATTTGGTTTATTTTTATTTTTTTTTAATTCAATAATTGTCATTTAAACTTTCCCATTCACATCTGTAGTTTTGTAAACATTTATATCTGAGCAAGTGTTATTTTACACAAAGGAATGATTGCTCTGGTTGTTCGGCATCGGTTGTGATGTACGAAAGGTATTAGAACAGGTCCACTTACGTCGATAGTGCAACCAGAGACGTATCGCTCTGAATATGAGAGTCAGCGGAACTCTCTGATTCGGATTTTGAAACATTTCTTTATTGACTGAAGTCCTTCTTTATTCCACTTGAACATTTTTTCTTCTTTGGTGGTCTTTTGTCCGCTTGTCTCTTAGTCACGTTAAAACGGCTGCTCGGGTTTCCGTAAAATTTGGTATGTAGCTTATTTGGGGTTCAACTGAAAACATAGGCCCACTTATTTTAGTCCAACCTTCCCATCCCTCAAAACTGACCCCGAAATCCCTCGATTAGACGGGTTTATTTAAAATTTGATAAGATTCTTATTTCTGATTCAACTGTAAAATATGGCAACGTTTATCATGGTTTGGTTCCCATACTCCAGCAGAAAGCAGAACATATAGCTATAGCGTAAGGTAGATAGGCGGTCCCTTGTAACCATGGCGCTGAAGGTATAGTCTGTTTCTACACGAATCCTAGCAATGTCGTAAATTAGGGTGACCAGATGTCTAATATTTTACGTGATTGTCCCGTTTTTTGAGGTTATGTCCCGTTGTCCCGATAAATGAAAAACGGGATTAGGGTTGTCATAAGGTGAAGAAGAAATTTAGAACATCGGCAAAATGGAATGTGTACATTTTTTTAAAAAATAACTACACCCTCAAAAGAGGATACATTGACTATTTCGGTGTTACTTCGACCGATCATAAATGCTTTTTTTCAGTGATTCCACAACTTAATATTACCAGTTATACAGACATTTGACCGCAGAACTGCAGAAGAATTATCTAAGACAGAATAACTTCTACATTTTCCTGCAATAAGGCTTGGACGAAGTATCCACATTCGTTGGTAATATGAACGAAAGACAAACAGTGAAAACACACAAATACCAAATACAAATTACGAAGTTTGTGCCCTGAATCAAGTAATACTTTTCAGAACAGGACCATTTTTTTCAGCAGTTCATTGTTTTTATTATGCAATCATGAAATTCCTGGCTTGTTATATCTTTAAAATTGAATGAGTGAGTTGAAAAAGGTACATATTCCACAAAATTGACAAACTAAACTGAGATATATTTTCATAGTTTTATGCTATAAAAGGTTTTATATCTAGATATTTACAAAGCACAATGAATTCACTTCACTTAAAGGTATAAATCGCTAATAGAAAATTTTTTTGTAAAAAAATTAGTTTTCTTAAAAAACAGTTTTTTTTCAGTTTTCCAAAAGTTTACATTTGTGGAATATGTACCTTTTTCAACTCACCCATTCAATTACGCTGCAGCATCGGGATTGATTTAATTGATGTGATTTTTCAGTCTATTTCTTTCATCTGTCCACTGTACATTCATTACAGAAAAAATTCTTTGAACGCATGCATTAAGGCCAGGTAAACAGAACAAAATTGTTGTTATGAAAACATTTAGCAACATTTCTAAGAAATTCACAAGTAAAAATTCTATAACATTCAAAAATTCAGGGCATTTACATGTTTTTAAAAAATCAGTCAGGACGCTTTTACCGTTGCTAAAATTCAGGACAATCCCGCTTTTTCAGGACGTATGGCAAGCCTACGGGATGCATAAGCGCTCTTTCACACGACGCGACCATGGCAGCGCGGCCAAACACTCCGACAATCGAAGAAGCTCATTAAAGGGACTCAAGCAATTCAGGCGACTGCAAACCTTATATTTCTTTTACCAATGCACCTAAACTTCTGAAAATTTAAATATGAACTTGTGAAGCATCTGGGATTTCTATTTTCTTGTTTTTAATTTTAAAAATATTCTGTAATTTAATTAAATTAAAATTCAAAACCAGGCAATTTTTGGGGGGTTGTCGAGGTAGTACTCGATATTTTCAACTTAAAAAAAACTTGTCGAAACCTAAATGCTAAAAATATTCATAAAATAATGATTTGTGTTTAAGATACCGGTATTTATTATTAGTTCAATACTTTAGTCTAATTTTTAAAAAAATGAAAATTGTGTTTTTAAAAATTATTTGAGATTATTGTTTTTTTACGTGCTATGAAATACGTGCTATGAAATAATCATAATAAAAAACGTTTTCACTTTAGACTTTCTAAATATCATGCAGATTCATTGGATGCTGTTCGTTTTCAAAAATAAATTTGTTTTGAAGCATTTTTTTTTATTAAAATAAATTTTGAAGTCCATATTTTTTTATAATCTCCTTCCTATTTATTTGCATTTCAATAAATAACCTATAACATCTTCTTCAAAAATATATTTAAAAAATATATTTTTAAAGAAGATGTTGTATGTTATTTAATAGAAATATTTTTTTATTAATTCTATTATTTTTTTATAAACGGATTTTAAAAGAATTAATAAAAATGTATTAATTTACAAAGAACATTTTTTTATAAACGGATTTTGTTCTTTGTTCATAAATATTCACGAACTTCTAATAAGAATTTTTCAGTTTCAAAGTCCCCATTCTCTAGAGTAGTTTCGTTTTAATCGTGTATTTTCTCAAAGCGAAAATATACAGAAACAACTTTCTGGTCGCAACGAAAATCGCGTCTCGTGTGAAAGGGTCCAGTGAAATCTATAGAACGACGGTGATCGCGCCGCCAGCCTGGCGGCTTGAAAAATCGCGTCATGTTGCGACCAGAATCCTGGCAGCGCTGCCAGAAGCGACCCAGCGGCCACGTGTGAACGGCTCCCCTGAAAGCTATAAAACGACCTGGCGGCGCGATCGTGGCGGCGCTGCCATGGTCGCGTCGTGTGAAAGAGCGCTTACTGTCCCGTGTGTTAATGCAATTTAAAAGATTAATTATTCGCATTTTTTAATTTTATTTTCAGCCGTTGAGAAGATGAGAAACTGTGAAGTGATAAATGTATTTTTATAAATGAAGGTTTTTTTACCATCTGCATACAGCAATTCTGCAGTGCAATTTTGAATTATTCGTCGAGCATTTCTGCACTGTAAAGTTATGAACATTTCCAATAATGAATATTATGATCGAGTGACATTTAGATTGATTAGTTACTAATAGCAAGGACGTCTTATTCATCTACCTGCTATAAGGTGTCCATTACAATTTAACCTAATGAAACACTTTCTTTATGCCATTACACGTATAATTGCCAATAATCATATTTATAAACAATTTTTTAGAAATTACATCTAAAATGTAATATATATTATTACTTTAACATTCTAATCAGCATAAACATTAGAATTGATCTCGGAAAGTATTGCATATTTGCAAGTAAACATTTGAAAATAATGATGCAATAATGGTAAAAAGCCGCGAATTTTAGCTATTCGGAGACTTGTAAGAAACAGTCTTTACAATCTTCTCAGTAAGAGTGGCAGGGGCGGCTCAAGAACAAAATGTCACCCGTGCAGGATAGGCAGTTGGCGCCCCTGACCAACCCCCACCCCAAATGGCACCTTTTCACTTAATGGATGGTTAACCGGCCGCAAGGTCTGCATGTCTTCCAGGAAATATATACTACAAAATTTTTTGTATTGGAGCTTCAAAAACGTGTAAATCCATAATTGAGTGCCAATAAAAAATCATGTCAATAATAATGATAATCATTTATTGTTGAGCGTGATTTGGTTCAATAACAGTATTATACATTTTTCCATTCGTACATGTACATATACATTTGATCGAAATTGATCATTGTCAGATTGTCACAATTACAAATTCGTTGTTCGAATTCCCATTTTCAACATTACATTTTCTGGCGGCACCACAACGTCGGCGCCCCGCGCGGCCGCACGGGTCGAATGGGCCTTAAGCTGCCTCTGAAGAGTGACATTTATTTCTTCCAAGTAAGTAATATAATTAGGCGTATAATAAAGTGTTGGTTGATTTTGTCAGTTACATTAAAGTGTCCCATATTTTTTTTTCAAAATCTGGTCACCCTATCGTACGAGAATGTG
>JAFIDM010000004.1:23690119-23721481 GCA_023159025.1 Thereuonema tuberculata | reverse complement strand
TGTGAATTTTAAGTAACAATAAAAACAAATTGGTGCAGAGCAAAAACAAAAAGAAGTATTAAAAAATTATTAAAGTTAGGTTTCATGTAATGATTTGCATTGTTTTTAATATGATGCTTATTTTGTTAAAGGTCTGTTAACGATGATCTTTATTGTTATTGACTGTGTTCATCGAAACTTGGGTTTTTTTTTTTGTTTTGTTTTTTGTTTACTGGACACTTCTAAATATGAAAGCTATTTTGTGGAATTTGCATATGTATTTTGAACGTATAATGGAACTTACTTAAGTAGTAAGATAACTATTTTTATATCTCTGTCTAATTCCAAAGGTGCTACATTCATTTTAGGGACATAAAAGTAATGGAAATATGCACGACCTTTTTTCTCAAGTTCTCACTCGAAGAGATCTCTCCAAAGCAGGGGATCTATTTTCTGTGGATGACCGAGCCATTGTTAGTGATCTGTCACACGTAGTAACCAAAATCCAAGAAATTGCTGGGGCTTCCAATTATCTACTCAACGATAATGACCAGAGTGTGGTGGAAATCTGTATTACAAGGGTAACATCTGCTATTAGGTAAAGTGATTTTTTTCCTTTTTTTTTTTTTTTAAAACATAACTTTTACAACTAAACTTGATCTAAAACCTACAGTTCACGTTATCAGTTGAAAACATTAGATAAATGTTTTCAACTGAGTTCTATATGCATACATAATTTAATGAATTTAATAAGAACAGTGTCTCTTTTCAAGAGAAATTTAACATTTGTAACATATTATAAAATAAAACCCATTATACAATAAATAATTTAATTCAAAGTTCAAGAATTTTGTTTCTAGTTTGCTTTTGTTTTTCTTCGATGCAAGTGTTGGGAGAAAACTCAATGGCATTGAAGTTTGAAATCACTTTTCAATAGAGAAATGGCTTCCTAATTGCCTTGTAACAGATGGTTGTCATGTGATGTGTGTTACTCAGCAGTACACACTGACTTTATGGCATCATGTAATTATTAGAATAAACTAAATAAGAAATCCAAGAAGCTTCAATGAAAAATCACTTGTTGGATGCTTATGATTGTAGTTTTGTGTGTATATATATATATCTATATCTATATATATATATATATATATAATAATTTTGTAATATATAATAATAATAATAATAACTTTTTTTTCATAATATAAAGTAATACACTGTTACAGGGTGTTCACTTTAAAACGCAGTCAGTTTCATTTCATTTATTATTCTTAATAACATTTATTAAGAATAAAATAGCTGAAATTCAATTTAAGATAAACTCACCTACATTTGAAGTTCCTACTACTCTAATGAATGCAACATTACTTCGTTTCACTACACATCAGTGTAAAGCACTGAGTTTTTTTACCTATGCCTGCTATTCTTCTGAAATGTTCATTTTTGAGTGTGAGGGCTATTGAGATGGTTCCATACAAAAAGCTATGTGATAAGTTGGGAGACATTGAAAATAACAACCTCTCAGAAGTCCTCTGTTTTCCAAAAAAATCTCTTTAATATTACAATGATTGTTAAGCTAGGACAAATGACTTCATCAAACAGAAGCAGATATTCCATTTGCTGACCTCATCACAGCACCAAATTACATTGAAATGTCTTGATATTGTATTCTCAAAGCATATTGCACTAATAATTCTGTATTTTTAATTTTGGGTTACATTTTAAAAAGTATATTAAAGTTATACGGTTTGAAAACATTCCATTACAATGCTGTACCGTTTTTGGCTCTTTATCTAAATATTTTTTGTGTTTTAATTAATTCTTCATATAGTTTCTAAAAAATCCCTATAATGGACAGAATGCTGTATAAACATATGAGTTCTCAAAGAAAATTAATTATCAAAATCTTTTGAGTTTAAGAGACAAAGTATTTTTTTCCTCCCAGCTTAGATATACAGTTTAGTGGCCATATTATGTTATGTTTAGTGGCATATTTTAAGGTTTTAGATCCAAAAGGATGATGTTTCTAACCTGTAAATGTTAAAGTTTCAATAAACATTTCTAGGCATAAATTACTTTTGAAGCTCCATATTCTGATGTTCTAATATAAACTTTATTTATGTCAATTCATTTACTTATTTACTTTTTTGTATTTCAGGGAGACAGGATCCATTGAACAGCATGCACCATCTTTAGTTAAGCTTCTCGAGTCCTGTCTCAATCATGATCTGAAGCCATCCATTCGTGATGAAGACCCTCCTCATGCAAAGATAGCAGCAGATATCATCAGCTGCATTTTCTTGGTAGGAATTGCTAATTATTATTAAGTCTTTATTTTCTTTAACCCAACCATTTAATTTTTAAATGGTTTTGAACATTATAAGCATCGGCTGCAAAGAATAAAAATTAATTAATGGTTGATATTTAATGCAGATCCATTAGCAATGTTTTACTCCTTAATTGGATTCGTTGCTCTTATGGTATGTAATGTTGTAATTTAGCAGAGGGGAAAAAAATATCAAATTTGTTTCTTGTTTCTTAAAACCTGTAATGATCTCTTTTTTTTTTCCCCTTCTTTATTTTTTTTTAGAATTATACAAAAAAGGAAGTGATGAAATTAGCAGTGCCGATTGCAGTCAAATTTCTTCACAAAGGGAATAAAGAATTGTCTAGAAATTTGTCATCCTATTTATCTTTAGCTGCCATCGATAATGCTGAACTATTAGCACCTCATATTCAACCCATTATTGATAGCATTATCAGTGGTGAGTAGGAAAATCATTTTTTTTTTTATTACCTTTATTAATCAAAGCTCTTCTTAAGACATTAGAGAAATTTTAGAGGTTAAATGAACAGATGTATCCCATGAAAATACACTAACTGTATTTGAAAATGTCATCTCATTGAACTCACAATAGACATCATAGAATTGACAATATGTAAATATATTTTTTTTCTTTTTGTTAAAGCACTGAACATTTTTAACAATTTTAATAGGAAGGATTCATTGTTCCAAATCAAAACATTCTAACTTACAATTCACAGACGTCACGACCACAGCAATTAATTGGAATGCTCCTCTATTCTGAATCTTAACTGACAAACTAATATATTTTACAAACTCAAACCATAGCAAAGGATGAAATGAAAGTATACTCTTACCAGATTTATCAGTTTAATAAGACATATTGTGGACAAAGAAACATAAATGTGACAGTTGCTGTGATGTGCTTCATCTGCTCGAAAATTGTTAAATTAGAAAATTGCAAACAATCATTAGTTAGCCAAAACATCACATTTTTCATTTAAATGGCATTTTTTTTTTAAAAAGTGCTTCATTTGCTGGCATGATTCATCATCATACTCATCCTTCAGTCCAGAGACTGGTTGGAGACATCACTACAATTTTGCCAAACAGTTCTATCGTCTGCCCATCTCTGTAGAGTACCATAGCCCTCTGCCCCCACATCTTCGCAGTTCTGTTTGATCAATGTTTTCCTAGATCTTCCCTCTTCTTCTCCAAGATTCCCATCTCAATTATTGTCATTAGAAGGGTATTGTGACGAAGGAGGTGTCCCATCCATTTCAATCTTCTCTTTTTGATGTTAATAATTAGTTGCTGGCAGGATTGGATGCAATAAATGATAATTCTTCACAAATTATTCCAAAAAAAAATAGAATTTTAATTTTATCCTAGAATTTTTCTTAAACTTCGTCCTTTTCAGAAAGGGCATATTTTTCTCTAATATTGGATCTTTCAGGATCATTTTTTATTTTATTGTTTTTTATCTCGGCGGCCCATTCCCGGAATCAAGAATGCTTTTAGGTAAAGCTTTCGCGCATCTGAGCCAAACACCAAGGGTATATTTGCTGATGATTCCTAATAAGGATGAAACAGCTGTGTAGAATTCTCGTTGATGTTGGCTCAATGTGCGAAGGCATATTTATTGTCCGGTTGGCGATTTTCTCTCTCTCCATTTATGAATAATTACGGACGTTAAACTTGCTTTCAATAAAGTAGTTAAATTTAGAAGATATTTTAAAAGGTAAATTTTAGAACAGTTACGTAATATCTACTGTTCCTGTTTTTCAGAAGTAAATAAGACTATGTAAATAACTTGTTTAGACTGGCTTCATTATGTTGCTTTTGTAGCAGAGAAATTGAATATCTTGCCGTATTTTATCATAGCAAAATGTACATTAGTAGCTACACAAATTTCCTTCTGCTTTTTAAATTGAATTAGATCATTGAATTAATTAATCAACTAAGAATATTGAAAACTGAATTTATGAATTTTTGTACTCCACAATATTTTTAGTATTTTGGCTGAATAATTCATTTAAATGAATTTCAGATAGAATTTGATTTCATTACAATGTTATACGAACGGAAGAAATTCCGTATAGGAGGGAAAATAGATTTGCAACTGACAAATATCGTTGCCAGAAATGATGTGGAATAAATGAATTCGTCATTTCCTTCATTTAAATCTCACATAATCAGGGACGGTCTAAAGCCGATTGGACCGATTTCACCCAGTTAGACCCTTTGCTTCTCAGGGTCAATTAAAATTGGGAAGATTATTTAAAAAATACCATGTTTTAAATTTACAACTTGACGTACAAAAAAAAATATTTCTACAACACTGGAAGACTCATATTCAAGATAACAAGATTTTCTTTGCCGATACTAAACTGCAACAGTAATTCACTCTCCATGCTAATCTCACTTGAGTGGTCGAAATTTAAAGAGATGAATTAGAGAGTTATGCTACAGGTTTAGAAATGATGCTGACTAATCACAGTCCCATCCAGAAAGATGGACCTTTTAATTCCACCACGATAGCAGATATGGACGATAGAATGCTAGTGGCAGAAGCACAGAAGCCAATTCTTTCTGATTCGTATAATTGTGGAAAGTCTTTTAAAATTCCACATTTGCTTGCAGAAAACAAGAGAACTACTGCATTTTCTGAACCTTTTCATCCCTCTTCAAATATATGTGACTATTGCTGCAGGGGAGCTGAGTTCTGGACTGAAACTCATGAAAATGTACTTGAGGTCAACAGGAATCCAAGACAGACTTAATTCTTTGACAATATTGAGAGTGAAGAAGCAAAAACATCTACATTTCCAAGAGATTTTAGAAGAATTCACAGAATCAAAAGCTTGCAAGATTTAATCTGTTGAAGAAGTCAGGTGTTTGAATGGACTGAATTAATTCATTAAGAAATGAAGAATTATATCTCAATGTGCCACTCTTGTTAAATATACATTTAATCCTTTTCACATACCCATCTTAATGAAAAGACACTATTGTGATCGATCGACATTTGAATACTGTAAAAGCACTTATTTTCGCGAGGCTTTAATTTTCGCAAATTTTGCGAACCCGTCGTAATCGCGAAAATTTAAGCCACGCGACTTACTTTTTTTCGCTTGAATTCGGTTCTGTTCATATAAAATTCGCGAAATTTTCAGCTCGCGAAATCACCGATATCTTCATTTTCGCGAAAATAAGTGCTTTTACAGTATACATTTTTAAATGAAAATACGCATATTCGTCCCTCCCCATCCCACTTGAGTCCTAAAATAACAAAAAAATTTGGTTTTGTTTGCCACTATTTTTGAGGCCCCATGTCGGCTTAGATTGGCCTCACATGTAAAAGAAATTGTTCTTCAGTTTTACTTTAATGATTTATTTCTTGTCTTTTGTTTTTCTTCTACAGGCAACTATTCCTTAGCCCGTGTTTTGCCTCAGATTTATGCAGTCAATCGAGAACCAATCCATGACCATGTAATGGCTCTTGTTTCCTTGTTACCTTTCTGTGATAATCCTGAAAAACTTAGTTTATTAAATTTGTTTGGATTTATTGCCAAGAATATGCCTTCAGTAAGTTTGAATATTATCTGTTTATTTATGATATAATCTTTAGTATTTCTCTTAGTAAGAAATGGTTATCTTTTTAGCTTAATTTCATTTAATTTTTACAGAATTGCTAGTTTTCTTTTTGATTGTTAGTTTAACATTTCTTTATTTTGAATTGTAGATTTTAAATATTGAACTATTATTTCTCAGTTATTAGAGCCCAGTTTGCCACAGCTTTGTGAATGTCTTTCAATCCAAGTAACATCAATTCCTACGCTGCAAATTTTCATTGATATGGCATCTGTCCGAGCACTTCCCTTCACCGAACATGTGCAAAAGATGAAGCACATTGTTGATCAGCAGCCGGTTACCATAAGCCTCGTTGCTAGGGTAATAGGTGCTGTTGGTCGGTTAAATCAGGTATGTTAAATTTGCTCTGAACAATCCACTTTTGTTGTTGATACATAATTTTAAATAAAGATAAAATGTTGACAAATGTGAACAAGAAATCTTAAGACATGTTATTTGTCAAGTAATTATGTGTTGTATTTCAATTATTAGAAGAATACATTGCAAGTTGTATGGTATCTTATTAGCATTTTTTTTTTTTTTTCATTTTATGGTAATGCAAACTCAACATCCTTTTATTATTACATTATTCAAAATAATGTTAGCAGACTTGAATCCAAAAATCACTAAATCATGTACTACAGGAAATTTCCTAATGTTAAAGGCCCATATGTGGAAAAGTCAGATCTAATACTCAAATCCTATAAATTTTAGATTTTTTTTTATGCTTTCTTTTATGAAAATTCGAGTGATTTTCTTAGCTTAAATTACTCATTTTATAAACTTTTAAAACGGAGTTTGATTCATACTTAATGCTTAAATTACCTAAAAATGTGATTTATATATATATATATAAAATGAAATTATATTTAGTACGGTAGTAATAAATGAAAATATATAAATCTGGAGAATCTCAAGGCGTTAAACATGATTTTTAAATTTAGTTTTAGGTTTAACATTCGCTCGATTGCATTCTTGGGAATATTAAATTTCTTGAGTAACAGCTTTGATGTATGAATTTTGTAATTTTGAAAGCGAAATGTAAACTTGAAAGTTCCATTTTGTTTGTGTACGTTTATTGGAGTTTTGTTATTATTTCAAATAGTCTTCCCAAGAAAAATATGTAGAAAATGGTAGTGGGGGAAATAAATTATTCACTAAATCAAATTTTATATTCTGTAAAAGGACGTGATAATTTGGTTTTGTTTAAAACATTTTATTTGGAAATTTAATTTCTTATATCATTGTTGCAAATTTAAAATCTCCCATGTGTAAAAAGTAACTTTCTGAGAAAAACGCTATTTCATGCGTGCACGACGTGATATTACACACACTAAGATTTAGCCAAAGACAGCATTGAGTGATCACATAGGAGGTTTTTTTTTTTATTATGGCGAGACATATTAGGAAAAACAAAATGGTTATTAAAAACTCTTATATGTTCATCAGGCACATAGATGATTTTGATGAACAATTAATGTTGACGGTTACTTAGGATATTTTACAAATGGGATATACTACAGCGAACTACAAAGATCTGCACATAAGAGATTTTTTGTTCGGTACCCAATTGAAAACGCTATTCAAATATCTGCAAAATTAATTTACGACAAAATGACACATAGGAGATTTTAAATTTGCATCGACGATATAGTCATATTTAGAAGTTTCAGGAAAAAAAAATTACCAAAAAAGAAAAGGAAAATATCCATATATATGAATATTAAACATCACTTGAAAATAATGAGCATTAACATTATTATCCATTTCCCAATCATGATAAATACTTCAGATGACCTTTTCTGAATCTCTTATTATCATCTCTAAGCAGATTAAGTTTCTATTAACAATCATGATTTATAACCAACAATGGGTGAGACCAAATTGTTTACTGAGTGACATCCTGGAAAAGCTGTTTTTCGCTCTTTGGCGATCATCAGCCAGGAGCAGTCACCAGTAAAACAAGTTATGTTAGTTCCAGAAATGACATTATTTTTCTTGTTTCTTTCTAAAAGTAAATGATAGTAAATTTTTCTAAAAGTAATGACAGTACATTTTTTAAATGTTTTCAAAACAAAGAAAGAGACTAAACAACGCATCTCTACTGTGGTTAATTTAAACAAATACTTTTGTCTTTTAGGATCGAGGAAAAGATTCCTTGAGTTATTTGGTTTCCCAGCTTGGAAAGGTAGATCATGCTGCTCTTTCCATCCTTCTGAAGGAAATTAAGTCTATCAGTGATTTATATCCTAATTTATTGGATGAGCATATCAATGAAATAAGTAAATACTGGGATAATTCATCCAGTAGTGCAAGAATGTACATCCAGCAAATAAACCAAGATTTTAATATTAGAAGGTAACAATCCTTTGACTTTTTTTTTTAGAGTACAAGTAATCTTATATAACAACCATTACAGGGAGTAGATAAAATAATGGAAAACTTGCCATTCGTATAAATATCTGTAATTAGTATGGAGTTGGTCCCCCATGAGTGTTCTGAACAACAGCAATTCGATGTGGAATCGATGAATATAAATCTCACACATAGATAATGATATTTTGTTCTATTCTTCCTATAAAATCTCTGCCAAGTCTGTGAGTGCAGAATTTGGAGGAAATCGTGTTCTCGCCTGCTGTTCGAGAAGTTTCCATACATGTTCGACTGGACAATGAGATTCTGTGACTGAAGATACCAGATAGTTGCTTTACTTCATCCTCGTGCTCTTCGAACCAAACTTATGGTACAATTTGCAGTTGGATCAAAGCATATTGCTTGAAATCAGGGATAGACAGCAGGAAAGATTTATCTGCACCATTTCATGCACTTGATCCTGGATATATTTAAACTATTATACAATCCTTTACAATGACTACATATCTTAAAAGTGTGTCATGATATAGTGACCTACACCACATGCTTTATAGTTGATACCAAGCAGAAGGATGGTATGCTTGTAGCATACTAGTTTGGAATAAACTGAAAGATGATTTGTCAGACCCAATATCAGATTGCCAGTTATGAAGATTCCAGTTTTGGCATTCTTTGAACCACTGTGTCAGATTTTTGGCAGTGGTGTCAACTGCAGCACACATGTAAATATATAATCTGTGCAGTTCCCAGCAAACTGTTCTGGCTAAAATAGGTTCTACACTTGATTGATATTTAATTCTGCTGTGATTTTACACTTTTGGTGAAGAATTTGTGTCATTGCTGTGTGGTCCTTGTCTGACATCTTCTTTTTCCATCCATAGGTTTCACATTTACAGGCAAAAACTTTCCTGTTCGTTTGCAGCTATAGTCAGAGACACTTTTTCTTGTGTAGTACCTATGATTTCGGCTTTTCTAGTCATAGCAGGGCTTCTAAACATGCACCAATAATCATGCCTTTGTCGCAGTCGCGGAAGTCTTGACATTGTTCATTAATACTACACAACAAGCATCTTATCTGCAATTGTAGTGCTGATAAGGGATATCTGATTTTCTATTCTATCTGTATATGTATCTTACAGTGCAAGCTGCATCACCAATGATTTACACAAGCACATCTTTTATGCTTAATTTTCAGTGGGTGTTTCCATTATTATGTCTCCTCATGTACTTTTTGACCTATGGTGACTATTTTAACGATCATTTATAAAATATTTGACTCCAGTAATTTATAAACGATTTATTTGTTTGCTAGAAACCCTCAAGGTATTAATCAAACCATAGCAGGTATTACGATTGTCAAAGTTGGTGGTAGCAAGCAGGATCTTCTGATTCCAAATCCTGTTGCCATGCCGCCTGGTTTACGTGCCATTGGAAGTAGTAGACAGAATCTTGTTTCATCAGCTAATGTAAATCACAGTATTGCTCGGATCAACTCAACAAGTACCGTAAACCGCAGCATGACTAAATTAGCAGGTATAGCTTTTTTTTTATATATGGTTTTTTTCTGAAAAAGATAATTAATGTATTTTTCATGTGTTTGCAAAGTCTGGCCATGTTTTCTTAAAAAAACAAAAAACAAAAAAAACAAAACAGCAAAAACAATTAAATATTTAAAATTAAACATATACTTATCTGTTACAATATTAAATAAATATATCTTCATGATAACATTTCTTCATAATCTCCTTTACTCCATAATAACAGTATTTCGAACAATCTTATCGATTATTCTTCTTCAGATTGAAAAAATAAAACTATTTCTTTCTTTGAACATAAAACAAACAATGAATATACAAATTCTAAATTACAATTGATAAAACTTCAATTTGATGGATACATCTTTATAACACAATTCAATTATTAATTAATAAACGAAAAATATTATTTTTTTATTTTTGTTTAATTTTAAAATTTTAATTTTAATAATTCTTTATGTTCAAAGAAAGAAATAGTTTTATTTTTTCAACCTGAAAAAGAATAGTCGATAAGATTGTTCGAAATATTGTTATTATGGAGTAAAGGATATTACGAAGAAATGTTATCATGGAAATGTATTTATTTAAACTTTTAAAATGTTTCATTATGATAACTAGTCACTCTGAATTATAAAGTCCAAAATTTTGAAATTCCATGACGTAGGGATGTCGAAATACATGAAAAATAACAATATTAGAGAATTTAAATAAGTGTTGAAATGGAGCGTATCATGAATAAAAAGGAAGTAGTGGAATTGCAAAAATCTGTAATTGTTTGCTTAAGTGTAAATAGTATACAGATAATAGATGCTGTATAATTACAGTGTTTATACATCAAAGGAAAAAACATTGACAGTAAAAAAGAAGTAAATGATTTTTTTCCCCACTTTTCTTTAATTTATCTACAATCAAAAGATAACTGTGACAATAATGCAGATCAGTAAGCCCTTGTTTTTTAGCATTGTGGGAAATTGAGATATGTGTAATCAAATACTTTTTTAAATAATGATTGCAAAATGAATGCTTCTGAGAAATCAGAAAAGACAAATCAGCTTTGCTTTTGTTGCTTTTCACTGAGAGGAATTTTTAATCCATTGCAAAAATCACTTTTCAAAGATCTAATGTTAGAACTTCGGAAAAACGTTAAATTTGATAGAGATGTTTCAATGCATTGAATTATGGAAAATTGCTTTATATGGATTTAGTACGCCAAGTGCTAGTTACGTCTATCTTCCATTTTCCAAATAATATAACATTAATTTTGCATATTTTTTACACTCATTCTAATTGTCCCTGTTCATATCTCCATACCTCCTTTGTTTTTCTCCACAGATGCCATGCAGGTGTTTTAACTCTTCTTCTCCAGTCTCACCCTTCCATGTGCTGTAAATGTTCATTACTTTCTCTCTCTCTTCTCATTTAAACCTCTATAAGTTTTATTACATCTTTAGCTTTTCCTTCCTAGCATCGGTTATCTATGCCATTCCTGTCCCCACTATTGCATTTTTTTTGTACTAATGTTTTTTTTCCAATAAACAGCAAGCACATCGTTTGAAGTACCCATTCTTCAAATTTCTTTCCATTTGGAGCCTTAGAACACGTTCCAGAGCCCTCTGTAGAGCAGCTTTGCTGTTAAGAACCCTGTATTTCAGTGGTGACTTATTCACTTCTGAACGTGCATGAGAATGTATGTGCTTCCATTTCTTCCTGTCTGGAGGTGCCTCTCTATGGAAGTTAATGTTCGCCTCCACAGTCAGGGACAGAAAAAGAAAAACCTAGTGGACTCCTAATCTGTGAGCGTTTCATCATAAATCTGCACTGACCCCTCTCCTTTTCTCCCAGTTGCCAGCACTGCTCCACTATCATCTTCTATTACCACCCCATCCTTTTCCTCAGGTATTAGTGTTTCCTGGACGCTTGCTTGTCCAAAGTGGCAGCCCATTCTCCTCTTCAACTCTCTTCAACAACCAGCTTCAGCCAACCCTCCCTTCTCATTCATCAGGCTCCTGATATTTTGAGAGATTTTCACTCTTCCTTTTATCTATCTATCTTACCCAAAATGGGTTCAATTCCTGGCCTCGACGGAGGATGGGAATTTTTCCACGCTCCTTTCTCCTCCAAACGGGTCCGAGGGTCTACCCAGCCCTATATGTAATGGGTACCGGATTTCTTTCCTGGGAGTTAAAGGCGGGCGAGCGACGGGCCGACCCCCGTCCTCAACTTTGTCCCGTAGGATCTGATCACTGGAGCCTACCCTCCAGCAGCCTCTCGCGGTCCTCTGGGCCTGATCGTGACTTTAACTTTAACTTACCCAAAATGGCATACAGGCCCATCATTTCGGATTACCTTTATCTCTCTTCTGCAGTAATTCTGGCCTACATTTTCTTCCTTATCTTGTGTCAGCCTTATGCTAAAAGTAAGTGACATCCTGGCTAGATCCTTTTCTCACTTGTATTCTCAAAGAACCATGGAAAGGCATTGTAGATGAATTGTAGATTTTATGCTGTGTTAATCAAATTAATGTATTTTTTAAATTTCAGCTTTTGCAATTTTTAACTGCAGAAATAAACTTAAGGTATACCTTTTCTAATCAGTGTAGGGTAGAAAAACTGTATAGAATCATAGATATATAACTAATTCTGGTCGAATAAATTATATTTCCAGTGAACATGAGTTCCAGTCGGCTTGGATCATCAACTGGAATCCATAAGAGCATGACGAGGCTTGGTTCTAGCCAAGGAATTAATCGTAGTGTTACTGTTATCGGTAGTAAATATAATTTACATCACGCGACGAGGATTACAAGTGGAGGAGTCACAGTTACCACTATTAGTCCAACCAAAAGCATCAGGTAAGAAGAATAGGTAGTTCTCTATAAACCAATTTACCTAAAACTGTATTGTTATCATTTATTTCATCTGTTCTAAGAATAAAGCAGCAAAGTTACAATATCTTGGAGCATATTTATGCCAAACATAAAGTAGGGTAAGTGGCCAACATGGAACAAAGCATGTGGGTTGGATTTTATTCTTCGTTTGATGATTAGTTGTGATCTTGTTGAAATAAAATCGTTCAGCAACTCGTCCTCTGCCCAGTTGCACAGTATTAGTCCAACCAGTTGTGAGTAGTTTCAGAGGGGATCAATTGCAATGATCATCTCCAGTTCACGATTAGCTGAGGTTACAGTGTTTTCACTTGTTAATTATTTTTGAAGAATACAGTTGATTTTTTTAATCTTATGAACCTAAAACCCTCTTCAACTCTTCCTCTACCTAACTGCTGAAATTTAGCCTAGTTTCAGAAGTTAAAGATTATAAAGACATCTTGTAAATTTGCAGAAACAGTTTTTTTTTTGGTGATAAATCCCTGAGGGAATTACTTTTTGGGAAATCTCTTTAAAGTAAACAACAGTTTAGTGTCCTCTAATTATTGCAGCCAAATGTCATAAGAATTGTTTGTATCATTCCTAAGAAAATTGCGAACAGTATGTTAAATTGGATTGAGATGTAGAGGTGTGCTGCTTCATTTCGCTTCAGTGAATTCACATTGTAGCAAGATTTTTTTTGCTTTTTTTTTTTAATGAAGGAAAAAAATAGGGATTGGAGGAGAGGCAGTTTGTAATATTCTTTTATAGAAAACTTATAGGATGGGGACTTTGCCTTCATTTGCAATTGAGATCAAAATTTTCTTAAGTGTAATTTTGATTGAAAATATTCTGGTTACTTATTAGTTTCTGTATCCTATAATCAGTTTGATGTTGTTTTTCCTTTTTTTCTCCCCCCTTGCAGTGGTAGTTTATCTGTGTTTCAAGAAGAACATCAAGAATTAATGACAGTTTCCATTACAAGTACATCTTCGCAATTAGAGAAACCAGATTTATCTGCCAATCCTTTGTCTGCTGCTGCCAATGCCGTTCTGTTGCAACACAGCCTTTCCACATCAACAACAGCCTCCGTGAATCATTCAATTACCACTTCAACCCTTTCAAGCCAGACATTTACTTCATCTCCTGTTGTTATTACGTCTCCATCACCAACAACAACAATTACACCACCTTTACTGTCTCGTCCTGTTACCAATAGTAGCAACAACAACAGCACAAGTAGCAGTAACAACAATAATAACAATAACAACAGTAATAGTAATAACAACAATATTACAATAATCTCTAATCAATCTCCTGTTGATCACAGGTCTAACAATACAGCCCAGGTTAGTATAAATCTCTCTACACTTTTGAAAATTAGTTCTGTAGGTGAATGTAGCTATTACCTTTCCTCAAATATTCATTGATTCTTTAAGTACTTAGTGAGACCACTCAGTGTGAACACTGTGGTTTACCAGTAGGTGCCAAGAGAATTCATTACTTCATTTGTTAACTGCAACTAGTCAAGAAATAATTTTCATATATAATAAGGCGGACAGAAACACGGAATTTGTATGTTTCCAATTCAAAAACCATATTTCTGCAGGGTTAATCATTCAAAATATTGCAACACGAAAATCATAACTGTAGGTTATGAGTTTTGCAATTCAAATACAGGGTGCATCTGTTGGACCCCGACAACCCGGTAACTTCTTCCAGGGAGCCATTTTTGTGTATGTTTTCACAAGAATAACAGTATCCTAACACAAGGCAGGTATCGGAATACTTCACCTGTGTATAACTTGCAGGCATACACCTGACGTCAGTATGAGCACCTTGTGACATTGAACACACATTAGTGACCGTGCGGTAATTCACAATGGCAGGCAGAGAAAGTAGTATGTTCTGATTGACATTAGAGCAACGTGTATCTGTCATTAACCCTTTGCGGTCTTATGTCGACATATAATCGACATTGAGGAAATGCCAGTCTGGTCTTTTGTCGATATATAATCGACAATGTCATTTTTGGATGCTGGCGTTGTCTTGTGTCGACAATAAACCGCTGTGGAAGTCATATGCTATTTCTAGTGTCTTTTGTTGACGTTTTGCGCCATCTATTGAACATCTGCTAAAATATTTTGTGGAAAAATCAGCCGAAATGCCTGTTAGGAAACCAAATTGGCAGATCCTTCGTCGAGCGTTCCTAACATGTGTAAACACTCGCTGTAGTGTTTTAGATGACGATTTTGAAAATAAAAAGCACACAGACTGTATAGTGTACAGTAATAGAAAAGTAAAAGGAGGAAGGAAGGAAGAAAACATTATTATTGTAAAACCTGCACATTTCTTTCTGCAATGTGTCCAGGAGAATGCTTCAATAATTTCACATAATGATAAATTTCAAAAATTATTAATTTTTTCTTATAATTTAACTATTATATATCTGAATTCTATTATAATTTTCTATATTTTAACATTAAATCTTAAAAAAAATCTGTAGTTTTGAAAAAAAAGACGTTTGTCATTATGCTCCCCACAACACCCTTAAAAATATGATGTCCTGGCTGTGGACATTTTGGGATTTGCCTAAGACCACAAAGGGTTAAGTTTATTTATGAGTCAAAGAGCAACATCTCTGCAGCAAGGCATTTATTTGATGAAGAATATGGTTTTTCTCTGAAACGTGAAGCAATGACTGCAATCAAGAAGAAATTTGAAAAAACTGGTTCTGTTGCAACAAAACATGCTACGAAAGGGTCACACACCACAATCATTACCGAAGAGAATCAATACACCATCTCTGAAGTGTCTGGAAAAGTCTATACTAATTGACCAGGTCATTTGATTGTTGCTACTGTATGCCAAATTGACAGGTCGAACTGATGCACCCTGTATATAACTTATATAGTCCACTTTGCCATTCAACAGTGTAGTTCAGACGTAATAGTAAAAGTGATTATTTTCTTCATACAGCTTCAGCTAATTTTAGTTCAAGTTCTGGCAGCTTTTATTATAATTTTATATTTTAGAAGCTTGATATATAATAAATAATGAGACCCTGATTTTCTGTCTTGCTTTTACAGAGAAAGTAACTGCAAGAGAATAAATAATCAAAATGAATTATAATTTTTTGTAATGGAGCCATATTAACTAATAAAAATTTATTATTAATGGATTTAATAAGGTCTATTATATTAATATTAAAGTTAAAAGAACTATAATATAATGTTTTTTTAATATGAAATTAATTTCTAATAAACTCTTGTTGAATTGCTTTTTTTTTTTTTTTTCGTTTTTTCATTAGAGGATCTCAGTGTTTGAACCTTATCCAATGCGAGATGCAGTTCAGCATTTTTGTGAAAAACATTTGGATAAAATTAAAGCATATATGCAGAAAGTATTTGTGAAACTACCTCTTCCAGTGAAATGCACAATTGAAGGTAATTCTATAGTTTCTATTTTTAAATGTGTAAAATTAATTTATGGAGCAGATGCAAGATCACCGACATACATTCATTCCAAAGATTATATTTAGATTTTTTTTTAATAGTGCATTTTAATAGAAATATTAGTATTATTAAAAATTACAGCATTTCAAAGTCTATACTTATTAGTCAATTAAATAACTAATAAGGAGAAGACACAGCCTGGATATTATGGATTTCAATGCTCTTTTGTGAGATTAAAGTACATATGAATACTTCAAATATATATATGGGTTTAGGGGCCAACACTCAAAAGATATTAAGATATTTGACATTGTTCTCATTGGATTTCTGCTATTGGCTTAAATGTTAGAAAGGCGATCAACCTACTACAGTTGTCGGCGATAGCTTGATGGCTAATGTCACTGGCTCATATGCTCAAGGTGCTGAGATTGAACCCTGCATGTATTTTTTTCTCTTATTTTTCTTTCATATTATTATTATTATTTTTTAAATTTGTTATTTTATTTTTTTTATTTTTTTCTTCATTTTGTTTTGCTTTTTCTTACTTTATTGTGCTTTCTTTTATTATTTTTCTTTTACTTTCTGGTTTACATTAGTGAAACAATTAGAAATTGTAAATAATATCCCCTTTATTTAGAAAATAAAGTACAGTTTTAAATAAAATATAAAAAATAGAGCATTTACATAAATTATCAAATAAGATCTCTTTTATTTGATTAACTAATCTAACTTTTCCCTTTCTTATATTAATGTATTATATTTATATTGTTGGGTGTATGTTTATGTTAAATTTAGACCTAAATGAAGAAACAGATGAGAAATTTGAAGAACACACATTTCTCATACACAAAAATAGATGTACAGGGTTTTTACAAAAGAAGTAGACAGTTTCAACATTCTATAAAATAAAAACTGTTTAAGATATCGACACTAACTATGCATGGTTTGTAGGGAAAATCAAGAAGTTTTGTACGGCAAGTAATAGAGATTCAATGCTTGAACTTTTCGTCACATTGTATACATCAAGGCGAAAGTGGAATTCATCCCAAACACTTAGCATATCACCATCAATTCCTCCAATAGCTGTTGTAATATGTTGCTTTAGATCGTTGAGAGTAAAAGGAAGGTAAGGGATGAAACCCTTGTCCTTGATGTATCCCCATAAAAAGAAGTCACATGGTGTGAGATGGGGACTGGTTGGTGACCAACGCAAGTGTGACCTGTTGTCATGTGTTTACATGATGAATCCAGTGATGGAGAAAGAAGTTTATGCAGATCATTCCTAATGTCCCAGTGCCAATGTGGAGGTTCTCCATCCTGTGTAAAAATGAGATTGTCTGTATTCCTGCAGTTAATGAGCATATCGAGATATGAAAGTCCTGTGACAGTTTTTCTGTGAAGAAAGAAGGGGTCGTATACTTTTTTTTATGGGATTTTAGCATAAAACACGTTAATCTTTGGGGAAATCCCTCACATACTACACAGTTGCTCTAAGTTTTTTAGTCCCCCATATGCAGACATTGTTTACTTTCTCAGTGACATGGAAAAATTATTCACTGACACGTCTGAAAAAGAATAGCTCACTACAATCATATTTTTTACATCTTTTCTGCAATTCTACAGAAGGCAAGATGTTCAAGTTTATCTTGGTCACTTAAACTTTGCAGTAAATACAGTTTGTAAGGAGTCCATTCTGATCTTCAAAAGTCGGTTGTGGAATTTGGAATTTCAAAATTAACCTTCTCATTTTTTTTTGAACTTCATATATAAATCTCCTGAAACGCTCAACATGTTCATCAGATATGTGTGGTCTCTCCCAAGTTTTTACCTTTACACTAACATCCCGTCGTTTCAAATTTCTCATACCAATTGGAGATGGACTGCCGTGTTGGTGGTGGTTTTCCGAAACTGGTTTGAAACTGCCTTTCCTTTCGTTACAGATTTTGTTTTGGCTAATTCGAATATACAAAATTACTTCTCCACAGCATCTGTGGTCTTGCATGAATGGTTATGTGATTAGGATGAATGATAATGTTACGCATCTCTCCCATTGCTTACGTCACTATCCATTATAGTGATAAAAACTTCTTGAGTTTCTCTACCAAACTGTTTATAGTTCATGTCAATATCTTGACCAGTTTTTATTTTATACAATGTTAAAACTGTCTGATTCTTTTGTAATAGCCCTGTATGTGTATACAGTGAGGCTTTCTGAACTTATAAACCCTTAACTCTTTGTAGCAAGTTTAGCTTTCTCTATTAGTTCAAATTTTCAATAAAAATATATATGCTGAAATTACATATGAGAAAAAAGATATATATATATATATATATATATATATATATATATATATATATACAGTAAAACCCCGTTATTACGCTCGTCAAGGGACCATGACCTACAAGCGTAATAAGCGGGATAGCGCTATAGACAGGAAATGATTTATGAGATGGGGAAACATTTAGACACCATTTTACAGGAAAGATACTTGTTTCTGCAATAGATATAGTGCAAATGTGAGCTTATTTCCTATTAAAAAAAATCTTTGATTGTGGTTTGCCGTGTGTGTGTGTGCTACTGTTATGAATTATGACATTTTCAATGCGGTTCAAGTAACTATTAACATCAATTGATGTACCACTAGGAGCAACACTAATATATTTTCGGAGCAGATTTAGTGCACTGCCCGCTATTTCACACGCCTTTTCTTGAATGATTGGGCCACTTAATGGCACTGATGCATCACGGGACTGATGAATCCATTCAATTAGAATTTTCTCGGCATCTTCATATTTTCCATACTTTACTTTTTACGTTTGCAACCACCCTTCCCTGCATTGGTAATTCCATTCTTATTTTTATTATTGTTCTGAGACTGGATGAGGGAATTCTAGAGATTCTGCGAAATCCTTCTGACTTAGTGTAGAATTCTCATCGTACTTACAGAGAATTTGCAATTTTTCACTTATAGAAAGGGATTTCCGCTTCGACATTTTGCACTAACTTACTGTATCACAGACCCGCCCTTCAAAGAGTTCAAAGATTCCCTCCTACCAGGGAAAGAAAAGAATATTTACAGTGTTACATTTCTTTTCGATACAAAATTTCCGATATTAAAAAAAGCGCTACAAGCGGGATTTGAAGCATTATAAGAGGGTAAAAGTATACAGAGTTACATAGAAAATTCCAGGGACCGTATGAAAGGAGCGTAAAGAACGGGATAGTGCTATAAGCGGGAGCATAATAACGGGGTTTTACTGTATATATATATATATATATATATTAAAGGGGATGTTGTTTACAATTTCTAGTAGTTTTACTAATGTAAGCCAGATAATAAAAGAAAGTACATTCAAGTTAGGAAGAGAAAGACAAAATTAGGGAAATGATAAAATAAAGAAAAAAAGAAAAAAAAAGTAAGATGAAAGAAAAAATAAAAATAAAAGAAAAAAAATACAATCAGTAGATTCAATCTCAGCATCTCGAGCATACGGAATCTGTGTTGTTGGCCATCAATCTGTCGCCAACAACTATAGTAGGTTGATCACATTTCATTTAAGCTAATAGCAGAAATCCAATGAAAACAATGTTAAATATCTCAAAATCTTTCGTGTGTTGGCCTCTAAACCTTTATATAAAAGTACTTCATGTGTACTTTTCATCTCACAGAAGGGCATTAAAATCCATAATAAATAAGCCATGTTTTCTCTTTGTAAGCGAAACTTTTTCACTTTTTTTTTCTTTTTCTTTTGTTTGATTTTTCTAGTATACTCAGTGCATAAGAAAAGCTGTGGTGTAGAGATTGCTATTAATTCATTTTTATACTGAATTGATTTTGACCAAGTTAATTTTATCCATGAAATAGCAATAATCATAATTTTGGTTACTGCTTCAAGTAATTATACTGAAAATTATAGTGAAAATATTTTGATTTGATTTTCATAAAAAAGGATAATGTTGCTGACTGTTGATGTTGATCATGTTGATAAAAATGATGTTATTACTTCTTGAAAAAGATAATGTTGCTGACAGTTTTGAGATTCTAAATAAATTCCGTGCTCATGTTAAATATCAAAAAATTGGATATTGGATTGGAAAGAGTGCTGTAATTGTAAGTATTGATTTTGATCTAAGATTTGTCAGTGATCATCCAATTATTTTAACAACTATAAGAGTCATAAATTATGTTCACATACTATGAACATTACCAGACGACATTACTCTGCTCGACGTGATCTGTTGTGATCATGATGAATACCTCCACAGGCTGAAATGGTTCATTATTAATGCTAAAATTGTGTTGTTGAAGCATGCCATTGTGTATTTTGAAATACCTATTTTTAATAGGCTTATTGTGTTGTGCCACAATGTGATTTCCTCTTCTTATTTCTTTTTTTTTTTTTTTAATAATCCAAGAAAAGCAGAAAAAAATATCTAAAGGAAAAAATTATTAATGAATTCATCAGTCTCTGTAACATCAGGAAATTCAGTTAACTGTTCTCCACCAAAATGTTCCTAGTTCTGGAAATGGAAGAAAAAATAACTTCAGTGAAACTTGGTCAACTTAAACTCTTAAACCTCTTTTTTTTTGCTTAAAAAAATAATAAAAAAATATGTAAAAGATTTTGTACATGCTTGTTATTTGTTTTGCTTAAGGAATATTTTAAAGATTTATTATGCTTTATTCAAGTGATTTACTCTTACACATTGTTAATTGAAAAGAAATATTTTTTTTTTTTAATTTTTTATAGAAAGAAAATCCAAGAAACATGCTAAACTTCATTTTGCTTGCCAAGGACGAGGGGAGCATTGTCTGTATAATCGAACGTTTTTTATGATGAAGACTCGTAATCCTAGGATATGGATTCATCTCATGTTTTTAGCATTACAAGTAAAACAAAAATATTATTTCTCGTGTAGCAAATGCTTTTTTAATAGCGTATCAAAGAAGTATTTAACTTCTATGTTTGGTTAATAGACAAAAACTTTTTGATTGCTTCCAATTAGATTTTTTTAATAAGTATCAAGGTTCACTCAAGAAAATTCTGTCAAAATAATGTTCAAGATTTAATTGTATTAAGAAACGATTGAAAAGTGTGGTTGAGTGGTATAGATTGCCGGTCTGACATCTCACCTTTCATAAAAAAAAATGAAAATAAGAAAAAATAAATTAACAGAAAAACTAATTTTGTGCCCATTAGGAGGAACTGAAATTTTGAAACGAAATGGTTTTCCTCACCTTTGAACCAATCTCGGAAATTTTTGATAGAGTCAATGAAAACTGAAGCAATCAAAATTCAAAACCGATCATACCTTTGGGGAGGAGAACATTATAATAAAAGCAGGGAAAATAAAAAGTCTGTTGTGAATGTGCCACATATACTTTCAGTCTTCATTTGTTTTTACAGAACTCGACAATACCTCTTAATATTAACTTATTTTTGTTTTGTTGTTTTATGCCTATTTTTTTGGCAATTATTCATTATTTACCTTGGCTTGAGTATTTCACATATTCAGTTCTTTCTTCTGTCTCCTTCCACTTTTCTGGAAATTTGATGGAAAAAACTTATCTTTTCAATCACTTGATCTACTTAGAAGATTCGATTAACAATACTGTTTCAGGAAGAATTTCTCTTTATGATGAATCCATTCCAATCTAAAACATGATCTGAAGTGCATTACATCACTTTATTTTATTCCCCCCCCTCCAAAAACCAAAAACACACATTTTCATTAAAATTAGCTTTACTATAATTTAGAGACAAAACCTACATCTTTCATTAGTTTGTGATTAGAAAAAGAAAAAAAAAATCTAATGTGAATGAATGAACATTTCAATTTACTTGTTTAAAGTACTCATACAATGCTAATATTTATATTGAAATAAGTAATTTGCTGGCTTTTGTTTCTATTGTGTATGCTTATTTATTCTTTAATATTCATTTTTTTTTTTTAATTTTGCAAAAGATAATGATTAAAATGAAAAATCTACATTGCATACGTCTGACTACAATTAGACTTTGTTTGAACGTTTTATTTGCTGCAGTTTTATTGTTACTTTGGCCTTTTTAAATTTCTAAGGTACTACAAAGGTACTACAGCAATACTGGCACATTTTCTGGCATCTATTGATAGCAGAGCATTCACAATGCGAGGGAAATAAAAAATGTAAGATTGAAGGGTAAGCATTTTCTGAATCTGTTTTCAACATTGCCACACAGAGACTCATTCCCGATTGTAAAAAACAGTTTTGAGGTTTGTTTGGTTAAACAAACAGTGCAATTGCTGATTTTTTGGATTTTTATTTCTAATCATAATATTAAAAAAAAAAAGAAGGAAAAAATGTTTCATTCAAACACTCATCATACATTCCTAAACAAATACACAGTTATCATGTTCTTAAGTAGAACATGATTCTGTAGATTGCTGTATGAATCAAGAATCAATTTGTCAAACAAGATTCAAATTTTATGATATCACTGGAGTTGACTTTGCGTGCCAATTGTCAGCAGTCAATACCCCAGATATATCAGCATTTTAAGATGTATTAAAAGCGAGATAAAAAGACAGTAGCAAATTTTCAGAATGAGTTCAGTAAACTTCTCAAAGGACTGCTTTCTCTTAGACGCTTATAACACTACTAGATATTTTGAAATTTCTTACATTAGATATGCTAAAGCTGATTAATATATTCTCTTTTAATCATCATAAGTAGATAACATAGAAATCCTTATAAAATATGGAAAAAAAGTGCTATTAGTGATAATTCATTGCTTTTTTCCTTTTGGTATAAAACTTCTTTTTAGTTAGAATATGATATTACTCTCTCAATTGGTAACTTTTCATTAATTATTTTAGCTTGCATTTTGTGTTACTTACCCAACAGAATGAGAAAGACATTATCATGTAATAAGTTTGTAGTGTTCCTTTGCTTAATAAACGGATAAATATTTTTAAAAGTTATCTAGGAGTCGGTCAATATTCAGTATGAATTCATACTCTTTAAAGGTAAAAATTTTAAATGTTGGCATTTTGGTCTTTTAATTGTTATTATGATGATGAAATTCAATCTGCAAATCTTTATTAGTCAGGTAAACAGTATTACCTAGTTATAATCAGTTTCAGAAAGTAACTTTAAAAATAAACTTCAATACAGTTTCTTCAAAAGTAAAGAGTTCTTTTACTTTTTAAATTTTATTGTAATAATTTCTTAACAAATATCTCATAATCGAAGTGTAGATGTAAGGTCATGTCCTTTTTAGGTGTTTAAAAGACGCCTTATATCCCCGGTTTGTCTGTCTGTGGACACATATCCCACAATACTTCACAACGGCTTCTGTTAGGTCAGTTGGTTAGAGCGTCGTGCTAATGACGCGAAGGTCGTGGGTTCAATCCCCTCATCCACTCAGTTTTTTTTGTTTTTTTTAATCATTATTAGGAATTTAGTGTATTAACAAGGTTAGAGTTAAGAATGACGATTATTTTATATAAAATAGAGGTGGGCAAGATAGCATGGTTTACGGGTCACAAATAGACTCGCGCGAGCATTTTCTAGACCACCCAGTCACAGTCTATTCTAAAGTAAAGATGACTCAGAAGCCATTGCGAAACACTGTGATTGGTTTACTAATCACTACCCCTAACTTGTTTATTGTAAAACTGTTTATTTAGTATATCCTACAGTTATTTGTTAGAAATTATTATTACTATTATTATTATATTGAAAAAGTTTCAAACCATGGGTTTTCCCCAGCTAAGACAATATGGTGGGTCTAGGACCAAAGCACATATTGCCAAGTGTAAAAAAAAAATTGGAAGAATAGTTAGGGATGTGTGCTTGTGCCCATTAATTTCATAACTATGCGTGTTGTGTTGAGTACCACAGCTTTATGGAGTTGTGCATAAGTGTTTTTATGAAGTCCTAATGGGCTGAGGCTGTGGTGCAATATGTGAGGCACCAGACCAGTGGCGGACAGGACGATGGGTACAACATGTACTCCATCCTGCCTCCACTGCTTCTGGAGCTCGTGTGCTAGGTCTGTGTATTTACTTACCTTGTCTGCGTGAGTTTTCTGCATGTTCTTGCTGATAGGCACTGCAATATCAATGAGATAGGTCTGTTTGTTGACCTTATCAACAAGTGTGATGTCAGGTCTGTTGTGATGTATAGTTTTGTCTATGTGAATGAGACAGTCCCAGTATAGCTTATGTGAGAGTGAATCTAGTACGCTTTGTGGTGTGTACATGTAGTATGGGACTGTGTTCTTAATAAGTGAGTGTTTGTGTGCTAGCTGTTGATGAACGATCGACGCTACCTGATTGTGTCGGTGGAGGTAGTCTTGTTTGGGTGAGAAGGGGACAGCCTGATATTATGTGGTCGATCGTCTCATGTGTAGTGTGGCATTTCCTGCATCTGTTGTCGTGTGTGTTTGCGTCGTGTAGAATGTGTTTCTTGTAGTTGCGTGTGGGGATAACTTGGTCCTGTATCCAGTGGTGTAGCAATGCCTTGGGGGGGGGGGGCGAAGCGGGAGTTCCATTATTAAGCAGCAACCAAAAAAAAAAAAAAAAGGAAATAAGTGGCTGATGGGGCCCCTAGGCTGTCTGCAAAAACAACCAAAAAAAAGAAAAGGGAATTTCCTATTTAACAACCAAAAAAAAAAAAAAAAAAGGGGAATAAGCTTGCTGTAAATATGTCTAAGCAATCTAAATTTATCAAGAGCTTTCTTTGCAGTCCAGAAGAATCTCCCTTCTGGGGAAGTGATTAAATGAAATATTTGGAATGTAACAAGTAGTGATGGATTGTTTTGGAAAAAAAAAAAGTTTTAGGTTAACATTTATTGGAAGTTAAGTAAAAACCTTCAATTTTTTTTTAAAAAAAAGTAAGAAATAAGAATTCTTTATATTCTCAATGTGAAGCAGCCAAATTAGGATGCTGCTCTTGAACACATTTATTAATACTTGTACATTTACCAAAAAACTAATTTCTTTTTTCAATTAACTATTTAAGCCATTTTAGGGTGGGCATAAATCAGTCATGTGAATTAGCACTATTATACAATATATTTATTAGAGGTCCACTTTTTTTTCCAACTACCTTTCTATTCTGTTCTTTGTAGGCACCATCATTTCTCTAGCAACTGATAGAACTTTTCGTTAGTGTTTTCCCCATCATTTTTTATCTTTATATATAACAATGAAAAATAACGTTATCCTAAGTGAAATTGTTCTTGAAGAATTGGTCAAAATAACACAATTGCGTTTCTTGCAAAAGTAACTTCATTGCAGTTTGTAGTTCTTTTTTGTTTATGAAGTAACTGCGTTTCTGATTGTTACTAGAAAAAAAGTAACTGTGATTGGTAATGCCGTTACTAGTAACACATTACTTTCGATCTCTCGTTGTGATTAGGAATTATCGTCTTCATTATAACAATTGAGACAAAAAAATAAATCATCATAAATATTTATTCTAAAAGTATCTTTTTTGTCTTTTTTAAGGGCCGTTCGAATAATGCTCTAAGCACGAGAGAACAATCTGTCAGCAGTTTAAAAACCTGCTGGGATATCCTTAAATCTGATAACAAAAGTTTTCTGACTTTGGTGACATCAGCATTTCCATCATCAAAGGTAAAATTTTTAATGATTTTTCAGTTTTTAATCTTTTTTTTTTTTTTGCCCCTTAAGTTAATTTTTATTATTTGGTTTCAAGTAACCTAGAAAATGAGTGAAAGCACTATTAGTATTAAGGTTAATTGCAATTAAAAGCTGAATAATGACTCAATAACAATTAATAGTAATCTAAATGTATATATATAAATTTTAAGTATTATTATTTTTAAAGATTTGAAAAAAAAATACTTTATAGTCCAATATTCTTTGTTTAAAATCAAGAACATTGGACTATAAATTAAAGTAGTTTTAAAATAAAATTGTTTAAAATAAAAGTACATAATATGTAGGCTCGATAGCCGAGTGGGTAATGGCACTTGGCTGAGGATTGGAGGTGGCGGGTTCGATCCCTGGTCTCAGCGGAGGGTGGTGATTTTTCCATTCTCCATTCTCCTCCAGACGGGTCCTGAGCCCTCTGTTGAATGGGTATTGGGTTTCCGGGGGGTTAAAGGCCGGCAAGCATCTGGCTGACCACCTGACCTCAACTTAGTCCCGTTGGTCACGGAACGCGAGAGCCTTATCTCCCGTGACCCCAAGGGCCATGTAGGTCTTTTGTGGGATACTTTAACTTAAGTACATAATATAGAATTAAAGATAAAACTAGAAGCTTATTGGAATATATTTTTCTTTATGAAATTAAAAATATATTTAAATCAAAAATAATAAACAAGGGCAGCATAATGAATAAATAAAATGCCTTTCTGGTTCAATTATGAGAGGGAATCGGGAACGTCCATTTCGTCCTGCAAGGGACTCATCTAAAACGGCCGTTCCCGATTCCCTCTCATAATTGAACCAGAACGGCATTTTATTTATTCATTGTGCTGCCCTTGTTTATTATTTTTGATTTAATTAAACCTTCTGCACGGCAATTTCTCTTTAAAAATATACTTTTCTTCAATAAAAAAAAAAAACAGAAACTCATTCTTCTTCTAGGTAAACACGCTACAATAGAACCTTGATTAACCGCAGTTGTCGGGACCAGACCTCCGTCGATTACTCGAAAATTCTGCATAAGAGAGAGCACAAGGGGGATGGAGGGGAAGAAATTGTTTCTTTACCAAAAAAAAATTAAGGAAACCGACGTAGGTTAAACGAGGGTCCGGTTAAAACAGTGTCGGATAATCAAGGTGCTACTGTATATTTCAAAAACATGTACTGATTTCTTCTTCAGATAGATAACGGAGTGAAACTAAATAAGTTTTCTCTCCTAAAATAAAAAACAAACAAACATGAAATAACATCAAAAATTATAATAATTGAATTATATCTTATAACAACATTGAGCATAATAATATAATTGTCGTATATGATAACAATATACAGAATAACATAATAATAAATGTTGAATTTGATAACAATACAAATGTCGAAATTGATAACAATTTTCGTTAATGAGGAAAGACATTGACTATGAACAAATATATTGATTAACAAAATAAAAAGGAAAAATCTGAAATTTGAAAAAAAAAAAAAAAAAAATTAAATTAAATATTCTTAAATCCAAATATTTCTTGAACAAATTTAAAGAAATATCATTAACTTTTAATGATCTATCGTGATATAATTCAATTATTATCATTTTTGATATTATTTAAATATTTAACATCTCGATATTTAATTTATTGTTGATATAAATTAAAAAAGGAAAAAAGAAAAATTTCCGAAAATTTGTTTAAATAAATCTATTTTTTAAAATATATTTTTGAAGATGATGTATGTTATTTATAATTCAATTATTATCATTTTCAATGTTATTTCATGTTTTTTTTAAAATATATTTTAGGAGAGGAAACTTATTTAGTTTCGCTCCTTTATCTACCTAAAGAAGAAATCAGTATATGTTTTTGAAATATAGTGTGTTTACCTAGAAGAAGAATGAGTTTGTGGTTTTTATTCATTGAATATTTACATATTTTGATGTAAGTATATACTTTTCTTCATTTTTTTTCAGGATCAAGAGAGTCTTATTCACGAATTAAGGAATACAAGGTTTTTTGATGTATTTGAATACAACGGCCCACTCAATCAGTGGGGCTGTTTTCTCTGTAACCATCCAGACAGAGCTTTGGGCTTCCTGCAAGATGGGGAGCCAGTTATAGAGGTAAGTAAAATGATAGTGAAATCTGGAACATACTTTAATGGGAAATATCTTTTGAAATCCTTCTTAGTTATAATACAGGGTGTGTCAATTGGACCTGGTCGACCTGGTAACTTTTTCCTGGGGGCATTTTCAAAAGTAGTTTATACGTTTTCATAAGAATAACAGTATCCTAACAGAAGTAGGGCATTGGAATGCTTCACATGTGTACAACAGTGGGCATGCACCTGACGTCAGTATGAGCACCTTGTGACTTCGACCGCGTCCTTAGTGACGGTGCGGTAATTCACAACGACAGGCGGGAAAGTGGTGCATTCTATTTGACGTTAAAGCAGAGAAGGGCAACATCTCTGGACCAAGATGGTGATTCGAAGAGAAATATAGTTTTTCCTCGAAATGTGAAACATTGACTGCAATCGAGAAGAAATTTGAATTACACTGGTTTTTGTTGCAACAAAACATGCTGCGAAAGGGTCACACACCACAATCACTACCGAAGAGAACCAGCAAACCTTAGTCGAAGCTCTGGTGAAAAGTATGAAAAAGTTGATACGAAGTTGACCAGGTCATTTGGTTATTACTATATGCAAAATTGACCAGGTCCAACTGAAACACCCTATGTTTACTATAATATATTACAGAGTATGTATATATATTACTTATAATAAAATAATTACTTAATGCAAAATGAATAGTTTCAATATCGGTGATCAGTCAAGAAGAAAATTGTTTTGAATAAAAGCAGAAAGAAAAAAAAAAAAACTTGCTCCAAGCTTAAGTAAGTTTTTTTGAAGAAAAAAAAGACAATAAAATATAATTGCACTTTCAACTATCACTGGCTTTTGTTTTTTTATTGAGAATTCATGAATAAGATAACTTTTGTTCTAAATAATAAAAAAGCACTGTAAGTGTCATCATCATCATTGTCCCTAGCTGGCGGGTGGTGGGGGTTTTCCTCTCAACCAGTACGCTGCTCTGGGTGCCTTTGAACATTGAACTTTGCGTATGATCTTCCTCCAATCATGGCGGTTTGCTGCTAGGACTTTGGCTTCGTCTATTGATATGTGAAGGCTCTTCAAGTCTTCCTTGATGATTCCAATCCAAGTTTTCTTTTGGGCACTTCTCTGGGTTTTCCAATTGGTTGGTCGTTCTTTCCATAAAGCTTTGTTTGGAAGTCGGGCATTGTTCATACGACAAACGTGTCCAAACCACTGTAACCTTTTCTTCTGGATTTGTATTTGAATGGTTGCCTGATGATCACAACTGCCTCGAATGGATTCATTTCTGATTCGATCTTTTACTGACACTCTCATTATTCGTCTCAGGCACCTCATCTGGAAAATTTCGAGTTTGTTGATGTCGGCTTTGAGGAGTGTCCAGGTCTCAGCGCCATAGAGAAGTATTGGAATTATTGATGTTCGGAAAATACGTATTTTCGTCTTCAGCGAGATGTTGTTTTTCTTCCAGAGACACCAGTTAAGGGAAGCGAAAGCAATTGTTGCTTGGCCTAATCTGCTGTTAATTTCAGACTGTAAGTGTACTAAAATGTTTGTAATTTTCTTTTTTTTTTCTTAGGGCCAATTGAAAGAGAAAAAAGGAAAATGGAAAATATTTAAGCGATGGAGGACACGGTATTTTACCCTTTCTGGAGCTCATTTATCCTACAGAAGTCCAGTTAGTAGATTTTTATTATTACCATTATTGACTTTTTTTTTTAATCTTTCAGTACATAATAAAAAATTGCCATATTTAACTGGTCAGTCGTTTAACCTTGGCATTTCTTTTTGACTTTTTCATTTTAATTTGGATAATGAACTAAACATATTTATCAAGATAAAAAAACTGAGAAAATAAAATAAAAGTTTTCACTGAAAAAAATTATCTCTTGCATTTAAAAATGAACACGAATGAACTAATTACTTATATAACAATTTTGTTGAGTTTTCTTCCATCTTCATGTTTGGAAGCTGCCTGATTATTGATTGAAATTTAATTTTGAAGAATGTTCCAGCTTGCAACTACTCCATTTGGCTGTAACATAAAATATTTCCTTGTCCAAAAATATGGACCTGTTGGTGTTTCATGACCAGATTACTTCTTGGTCAAAAAATAATCTAACACAAAGAAAATTGTGTGTAAAATCAAGGAAATTGAGGCGTTGATATGGGAAAGGTAGTAAGTCATGAAAAGAAAAATTTTACAGGGAAAGCAAAAAACAGTTTTGACAATATTAATTAAGTTATATTTGCCATCTTGTTTGTAGCGTTCATAGGAACTACATAGCTCAAAATTTTGACTTACTGCCATTTCTATGCCATTGGTGCTACGTCTTACTACCTTTTGAATGAAAAATCATGCCTCAATTTTTATTTGCAATGTAGAATAATTGTAACCATTTGCCTTTAAATGACATATTAACAATATGTATCATGTTGTAATCATTCTGCAAATTCACTCCATTTAGTTGGCTTTACTTAGATGCTGATTTTATCATAATTAATTCTATAACTTTAGGTTTAATAATTTTCCTGAAAAGGTTAAAGAATAGCTAAAAATGATTATAGAGAACTTGAGTTGGGATTTCAAATTTTGTTCTTTGTGAACTCTATATAGTCCCTTGCATTTAAGTAAAATATTTAGCTGTAAATAACTCTTAAAAATAGTAATTCCTGTATTTTCTAATGAGATAGTTGATTTATGCATCAAAATGTTTACTTTGAGGCATTAAAATTATGAATTCTTAAAAATATACTTTAAATAATCATTTTTTTTTTATATTACTATTAGTCATTTAGCTTTTATTATATACTAACATATAATAAAAGGATATAATAGGTATTATGTATAAAAAAAATAAAAATAAAACTTTGTATGATCTCTTCTTTTTCATAGACTTTTTTTTTTAATTATTGAAATAAACCTAATTACCTCTTTTATAAAAAAAAAAAAAAAAAAAAAAAATCCTTAAATTTCCAAATGAAGATGGGATTTTTATGAGCTGTTCTTTATGGAGCTTTTTAATGGCTGTTTTTATCAGTTGCTTCATGGAATGGAATGTGCGTCAAGATCAAAGTTACAGTAGAAACATGAGATTCTTTGACCTTGAAACAAATCACATACATGAAAACATTTGTATTGTTCTGTCTTAGTTTTATGGACCAGTATAACTTAGTTACTACTTCAGTAAGATTTTAAATGCATTTCAAACTGATTTCTTCATTTAAGAGATTCTATAAATATCTTTAGCAATGGTTGTCTTGCAAAGTGGAAGAGTCTACTTAATGGAAAGGGTGGAAGATTGTACTGTATTGAGTTGGTGAAATTGGAAAAATCTTTATTTAATTATTTAATTTCATTAATTAATCTTTGAAGAATCAAAAACTAAGGCTGCACCTGAATAAATAAACATTCACGCATTTGAGTTTATCATCAGAGGGAATCAGGAACGGCCTTT
>JAFIDM010000004.1:23677608-23690109 GCA_023159025.1 Thereuonema tuberculata | reverse complement strand
GACATGCACATTATCATATCTCGGCATCTCATATATGTAGTGTAATGTTTATTGTCACACATTTTTTGCGGTTTTTTTATTTAATATTCTTCACAATGGCTGATGGTATATGACAACCCAAAGTCCCAAAGATTGCCTTCAGCTTACATACATTCATAGACGAAAAAGATTTGTCTTGGTGCACTCTTATCTCCCATTAAAACTCGCAAAGAAAGTTTTGATAAACAAATCATGACAATCTGAGAAAGGTTCAAAATAAATTGTTTTCATGTTTGAAATGGAATGATTTTTCCTTTCATATATAGCATAAGAGACGTGTTGTCCTCGCTTTGTCATTGCACTCTTAATTAATTTTTTTATTAACTTATTAATTAAGTGAATCATCTAGCAATCGATTTGGAGCTGAAATTGTGATTGTTGTAAATATGTGAAGTCTTTAATAAAGTATTGATGGTGCATTTTTTTCGTGAATGTTTGTGATATGGACTATATTGAATGGTGGGAGGGGGGAAAAAACCCAACATATATAAAATTTGACTTACATACCGAGTTGTGGAATGAATCATTTACATAAGTCGATGTCTTTTTGTATTCAATTTTGTCAAATAGTAAGTCTGAAGATACTAAATAAAATGATTCACATTGGAAAAGTTTTAGAATACTTATATTTTATTCAGTGGCATTCTTACTTGAAATTGTTGTTAAAAAGCTAAAATAATGTATCTGAATTTTGCCATAAATTAACAAGATCTACATAATTTTTGACGGAAAGTAATGTATTCTGATTTTTTTTTTTTTCCTTGCAGAAAAATGATAAGGAGGCCCATCCTATTGATGTGAGTCAAATACGCAGTGTTAAAGCTATCAGTAGCAGAGGAACACGAAGCATTCCCAAAGCATTTGAAATCTTTACCAATGAAAAGACTTATGTATTGAAGGCTAAAGATGGCAAGAATGCTGAACAGTGGGTGCAGTGTTTGTCTGTAGCCGTGGCCCATTCACATGCAAAAGACGGAGGTCATTAAAGAGAAGGAACAGTTCACGTTCAATTATGTCCTTGTCTTTTTTTTTTTTTTTCTTTTTTCTTTTTTAACAATTTGGCGTAATTTTAAAGGTTATATGCTCAATTCACTTATCATTCCATTTGTAAATATCTGACAAATTAATTAATGTGACTTTTTCATAAAAGAAATCATCGTAAATTTATGTATACTACTTAGAGTTTCCATAGTAAAACTTTTATTTTATTATAGTTTATTTAAAGAACCCTTTTATTATTATTACTTCTCTTTCTCTCTTTTTTTTTTTAATAATTAGGCTGTGCATTCAGGGTGGGCTATTAGTCTGTGTACTTATTTTGGACATCAGAATTTGAAGTTAACAGTACTTAATTTGTTGTTGTTGTTACTTTTACTATATTTTTATTTGCTTATTTGTAAGTTTTATCACTGAAATTTTAATAATTAATTAGGGATACTCTTTAGCACACTTTAATACATGAGTAAATGTTAATATATACATTAAGGGAAGTACTTATTTGATCTATAATAAATTCACAGTTTCTGCTACATCGACTATAAAATCCATCTTTCAAAGGAAAATTATAGGCAGTAACTCAAGAAATGCACTTGATATTGATGAGTTTTTTTGTGGATCCCAATTCTAAAACATTTTAATTACTCAAAAAACATAACATTCAGTTTGGCCGTATATTAGTTCTTGCACTGCTTTTCTTTGAGCATTAATTAGCTTTTAAAATTAGCAAATTTTGCTGTTTTAGCAGCTATCACAATTCCAGTGCTTTCCTTTCTTTTTTTGTACAAGGTTCTATACAGCTGCCTTTTCTGGTACTGACTATCGTGGGCGTATATAGTGCCCCTGAAATCTCAAAATGTATAGACTAGCGCTATTTTCTTTTGTTTTTGTTTGGTTTGATAGCAACTTGAAGGGATCTTGGTCTCCCCCTCCCCTTCCCCGAAATAAAATCCTGAATATGCCCCTTCTGATTATTGCCTAATGAAAGACAACTGTTCTAAGATTATCTTATAGCATTAAGCAATTCTCTTGCTAAAATTTAAAAAAACAAAACAAAAAACATTTGGAAAGGAAAAGCATTAGTCTTTTATAAAGGAGTGATATATTTCAAAGGAATTAAGTATTTTTCTAATTAGAATAAAACTAGCAAACCTGTCAAAAAAATTTTTTATTGATTACGTGACCTTGGATTCTGAGGTCATCTTCTCAATCGCAGGAACGTTGATAGCGACCAAACTGCCTGCAAAAACCTCATCTCAATGAGAGAAACAACTTGTCTTTCATTTTGGTCATCTAAAATGAACGCTTTAGAAGTTGACCTTACGTCATGTGACTTCCAGTTGACTCACATCGAGGAAAAATAAAATGTAGCCATCCTCAATATTATATCTAACATTTGACACCTTATTTATATTTCTGAGTCATATAGGTAGAAAAAAAACCCCAATGTTTTCTTTTAATTTATATATAATTTAAAACTTTAAAAATAATTATATATTAATCATTTTTTTTTCCAAAATTCTTTTATTGTCATTCTGGAATTATAAAATTGTATATTATAATTAAACAGCCTCAATTATAAGATCAAAAGAAAAAAGAAAGAGAAATTTTGGTTTTAATTTTTAAAAATATTTATAAATTTAATTATTGAACTGCATTTTGTTTTTATTGTTTACATTCATATGTAAAGGGATCAGTTCTTGACTTTGAATTTAAGGAAATCTTCAAAAACAATACTTACAAACTTTTTAAACTTATTAGAATTTCCATGGTTTTTAAATATTTAAAAAGGATTTTATTACACCAGACTTCCAAAAGTTTTATTATATTACTGATAACAACTGAATAATGGCTTACTTTACATTAGATTTTTTTTTTTCCCTGTCAGATTTTATGATGCAGTGATTTTTAATTGAAACAATTATACGGAACTTGTAATTCACTGTATTGATTGTTATGCGTGCTTTTCAAATTAAATACATTCCTATCCTTGCTGAAAACAACAAAGAATAATGTAATTTTAAATTGGAAAAGCAAGAATGATCGAATCATAGAACTCTTTTACAGATAAATGTCGAAATAGTCTGTTTAAAAATCTTAAGAAATGATGGAAGAATAATATAACAGTGTACGAATACAATTGGGAACAAAATAAGTAATGTTGTTATTCATTTTTTGCTGCATTTTTGTCATTTCCATAATATTGACATTATTATAATTTATGACATAAACATTACCTTTTGCTATTCAACGTTTAATACCAGTGCCAGAAGATGCTATTAGGCTTATCCTTCCCTATAGAGCTTTGGTCACTGTGTTTGCTGTAATTTTGTGTTGGATATAAACATATATTAAAAAAAATCTGTAGAAATTTTGTAATTTTGAAAAGTAATGTTCCTTTGTTTCTCATCGAAGTCCTCTGGGGATAATCATTTTTCAAATATTAGCATCTTTGTTTCTTTAGCTATAAAGTTACATTGTTAGTTAATAGTAACAAGTTCTTTGAAATGGTCAGTGATTAACAGCCATGACAGGAACAAATTCTATTGCAGATACTATAAAATTTGCACTTCTCTTAATATTATTTTCTGGTTTTCAAATATTTGTTTTTTTTGAAGCGTACTGCCTATCTACATCTTTTTCAAAAATAAATATAAATGCTGTCATTTATTGTTTCCTTTATCACAGGTGACAAATTAGCTTTGTTCTATCTCATAAGAGTAGAATATCTTCAATGCAACTCAAGTCTTCAAGATGGCAGGAAAACTTTTCAGGTTCTTGTTGGTTTTGCATACTTTTTCTTCCACGATTCATATATTTTCTAAGGAAGCTTTTCACCAACTATCCTAAAATATGCTGTGAGATAGGATGTTTTTTATTATTTAAATTTAAATTGGAAGTATTTCTGGTATTTTTTTTATATGTAGGGACATGGACACCCAGAGAATTTTTTTTTGAGAAATTGGGGGGGGGGGGGCAAATATTTTTGCAATGTATTTTACACTGTAAAGTTCTATAAGTTAACTGAAGTAAAAAAAAAATAATAACTTAAATAAAGTTTCCCATTTTTTAAAATATCTGTTAGTCCAACATGTAACAAAAGAAATTATATGAATTACATTAATTTTGAAAATTCGGAGGGTGGGACAGCAAATGTACCCTCTTTCTGGTATGTGCAGATGCCCAGGTGTACGGATGAAATGTATTTAGCCTGAAAAAGGAACAATTGTTGTTATTTATTGGAGTATTAAGTTTTAACTTATTTTATTATTTTCGTGTAGTCATTTTGAAACTTGCTTTTAAGGGACTCTTTATTTTGAAAACTTAAGAAATGGAAAAAAAGAAAAAAAAGAAGGAAATACCCTTGCAGTTTTTTGCAGTTTCTTTTGCTAAACCTAGAAATATGGAACTGATCCCTTTCATATGTATGCACACATTTATTCAAAGGCTAGTGACCATAGATTAGTATGGAATGGTTTAACAAACTGAAGGATATAATTCATGAAGATTCATATTTATTTGGAAGGGGAAAGATATTTTATTATTTTCCAAGTTCACAAAAGAAAAATGGAAGATGTTTCTTGGGCTAATTGCAAAAAAACAAAATAAAAATAAGATGATAACACCCATTCCTGCAATTATGTTATTTTAATCAATAAGTCAGTTTATTTATAATAACTTAAGCATTGGTCTAGAGAGAGAGAGAAAAAAAAATTACGTTGTTAATCTTTAAATCCACTTCCCAAATGAAACATCACTTCCGGACATGTTTTTAATATTTTTCTGCAAGCATTAACATAACAAAAGTAACTTGTGTGCATCATAAATTGCTGACCAATCTATACAGTTAAAATAGGAAACAATAATAGAAATTAGCTTTACTTTTATCAGTTTTATTTCATGATAGATACTTTTATGTGAATTTCTTTAATTAAACTGAAACTTGAATGTTAATATTTTCATGCTTTCTGGTAATATTGTCACCAAAAATAAGATAATGAAAAGTTGTTGGTTTTTTTTTTTTTTAAGTTTCTGTGTTTTAACAATTCTGGGAGAGCTTTTGGAGGAGCTTTAAAGTTAAAAACAAAAAAAATATTTATCCATATATTGTCCTGAGTATATGGGCTGTCCTTTGTCTGTGAGGAAAGTTTCAAAATCATAGTTAATGAGAAGCCTTCCAGTGAAGTGATTTCAGTATCTTCCTGCTGATTTAGTATTTATAAGAAAAAAGATATCAAAGTTAATTTATTCTTTGTTAAATTACTTCCATTAAACTAAGTTAACTTCCTCCTAGATTGAGATTGAAGGACGTTTTTCATGGCTTAGACTAGGGGTGCACCAGAGCTATATGTGGCCCGGCAGTGTCAAACTTAAAATTAAATTTGAGCCTTTACATTGCTGTCAACATATACATTGAAAAATGTCATAACTTGCAATAGCAACTGTCTCAGACTTTACTATTGGAATGTTGGCAGGATACATCTGGTGCATTATTTGATAATTTGAAGTTACGTAAATTACATTTATTATTAATTATTTTAAATGGCATTGTAAAATTATTAATTAGTAAGACATTTATGTAAATTATATGTATCATTAATAATTATTATCATAAATGACATTATCAAATCGTTAATTAATAAGATATAGTAAGGGTTGGAGGATGAGATGCTGCGACCCTCCATCAGAACTTTTATAAAAACATTCGCCTTCAGACTTCCTAAGGTTGTGCACCTCTGGCTTAGACCAATAATTTCGAAACTTTCATACTGACAATCCCTTGAGAACAAGACTTCAGCAGACCTTTCCCCTCCACAAATATGTTTGCATCTGAAATTCATACTTACAGATGTATAAATAAGCTGTACAGTATGTTTTATAAGCTTTGATATAGAGATGTTGACTTACTTTAAAAGTATATGACCCGCAGCTTATTAATAACTAAAATAAAGTATAAGTAAATGTAGAATTGGAAGAAAAGTAAGCATAATTAAGCCAATAAATTGTTCAACACATTAAAAGTAATTTTTAAAAAATAAACATTAGTCTTGGGATGTTCATGCAACTCCTTCTATACCCTTATCACAAAGGTGACATTAATTGGGAAAAATATAAAATGTAGTATTTGGTTATATGTGTGGGATAAATGCTATTTGATTGGTCAGCCTTCAGAGTAATAATAACAATAAGTTTAGTCTGAACTTTCTTGTTGAAACGCTATAAGTCTACTCATGGAATCCATGCACCACAGTTTGGAACCACTAAGTCAGGTAGTTCCTTTTACACTAATGGAACACAGTTATGAAGTTTCAGAATTTTTAATAATGTTAAATATAGATGGACTGATAAAGAAATCGTTGTTTTTCACATTGTGTTTTATATGTCTACTTTAAACTTCTTTTGAATTCGGTCTTATTGAATGTAATTTTAATTGATTTTATTTTTGGATTTTAGCTGCACTTTTTTATTATTTAACTTTCTGCCATTATTAGACGTTGCTGAATGTCTCCAACTTATTTAAGGAGTTTTAAGGACTTTTTCTTAAAGGAGAAAACAATGATTACTTCCATTAGTTATTTTACTAAAATGTAGGATTACTGTAGTAGCCTTTTCCTACCATGTTATTATGCTTCCCATAACTGGAGAAACATTAAAGAGATCATTCACTTCGTTATTTAATTATAATTCATTTTCTTCCTTTCATTATCTTTTTCATTGAACGATTGTTAAAGACCAATTAAAACATGTATGGCGCAGCTTAGCCGCAGCTGCTTTTGCGCCATTAAACACCAACCAACCAACCAACCTTAAAACATGTATTGGTTTATTATTTTGTAGTTTAAAAGCCATGACATTCAATAGAATTTATGAAATGCTTATTTAGAAATAGGAGGTGGAAGCATTAAGATTTTTCATTTTCTTAAGTTCTCAAATTACAAATAAAAGTTTGGGGAATTATATCAGTAGATTTGAATGTTTGTTATAATTAATATTGAAAGGTAAATTTACCTCAGATTTGATTTGTTCTGTCAAATCAAAATTTAGACTATATAAGAATTTCCAATTCAAAGACCAAATGTAACAAGGAATACCGAGTGCCTTAAAGGAATATGACATTGTTATCATGGCAAGTGTTGATTGTTATGAAAAGCTTGTTATCTGTTGGAGTTCTAAACAGCATTAGAAATTAATAGTAAATATATTTTGAAATTAATGAATCATTAAAATTTTAAAATTTCAGATGCAATAATGTATATTTAAAGGTGCCAAAGAAAATGCAGGGCTTTTTTAATTTTCAAGCTTAAATCTATTTTGGATTTCCAAATATTAAGTACCTAAACATGTTCAGGTTTACTATGTTCAAACCGGTTTGCCAAAATAGAAACAAGGACAATAATAAAAAAAGCTCATTTATTTTTTTCTTATTTAACTTGAAATTGGTTTAGGTAATTAAAAGCAAAAAAATAGTAAGGATGTTGATATAAAGAAAAACAAGACTGATATAAATAAGGCCGAGAGTTGCTATTTTATAAATGCCTGGAAAACATTTGTGAATTATCAACTGATGAATTGCTAAGCACTAAGAAACAAGATACATACGAGGATTTTTGAATTTACATCGCTAGGAATAAAATAGTGAATTTTAAGAATCTTTTAAGTTCAGGAAACTTCTAACGAACTTACTGTTTTAAATACAAATTTTCTCTGTGAGAAGTTCAGTTATTTATTGTGATTGCAAAAGGGAAAAATTCCCGATCGAGAATCTCATTGTGATTAATCTGTGTTTCCAAAATAGTTAAATGTTATTTGATTCTTTGTAACTGCTTTTACTGCATCAAGCAATGAATCAGCTTGAAAATATCGCAATTATGGCTTTAAGAAGAACGTTGAAGTAAACGTTCGTTTCTCATTCATAATGAATCCTGCCTTTGTAAAACTTAATAGTTTGGAATGAAAACCCTTCCAATTTCAGTTCTTCATTACAGCAAGTTCCCTTAAAAGTAATTTAGTTAAAAGAGTAATAATAAAGAAAGTATTACCCATTATTCTTCCAAACTAGAGTACTTAATGTATATTAGCGTATGTAGATTTTAAAGTTTATAAAAATTGAAAATTATACGACTTTGACTGTACAAAAGATTTTTATATATCTTGCATATCACGAGAAAGAGAATTTACATTCATCAATGGATAGAGGTAATTAATTATTATTATTATTTTGGAATCTGTATTTGTTTTGTAATTTATGTAAAATCAGAAATTTATTCTGCTTCAATTTGCATATTTACAAATTTAACGTAATTTAATTTTAACTAAATTAAAAACTGCTGTTAAGTAAAACTGTAAACACCTGAAGATGGAATAATTTACATTAATAAAAGTGTGTGTTAAAAAAGGAGCAACTTATGATAATCTTAATAAATGTCTGCAAAACCCTCCTAAAACTTTAAACGTAAATTTGTGTATAGCATACAGAATAGTATTTAGTTTTATCAGTATTTTTTTAATCCCTCTAATTGTTTTTATTTACTTATTTATTTTTATTTGCACTTAAAATTTTGCTCTTTGTACTTAAACTGGCTTAAAATGTGTGTGATTTTGTTTTTTTAACATTAATAGAACTTTCCAATATGAGAGACGACTAAAATTTGATCTACTGGCAATTAGAATAGTTGGAAATTAGTCAAAATGTTATAAACATTATCTTGAAATTCAGAGTTTAACATATATAGAAAAATTATGATTTGGGAATAGGACATTGAATAGAACAAGTACAGTTGAGCGTCGATAATCCGGATTCAATTCCAGTGAAAAAAAAAAAGTTCAAAAATCAATAACAGATTTTTTTAAGAGCTCTGACAATGTGTAAACATGTATATTCTTTCATTAAAATACATTATAAGTTCATATTAATTAAGGGTTTTATTTATCTGCTCCAATATGTATTAACCACTAAAGTGAATTATTAACGGTTTTAGCAAGTTTTCTTTTTGCTATGAACTCAAACGACCTTTTTTGGTTCTTTTCGAAAATCCGGACAGGATCCGGTCACAATTAATCCGGATTATCGACGCTCTACTGTATAATTAAAACATCAACATTTATTACAAAAAGTTAAAATACTTTATTGATCTGAACTATTTGAGCAATTGTTAAGCTGGATCTTCTTGAGCCTGCGGATAGTGGCATTGTACTTAACAATTACTGAACTGGCCAAACATTTTTAAATGGTCTTTTAAAAATTTTTATGAATTTTAATTGTATATTATCAGCACTTATTCCTGACACATTATCTTGAAATGTAACAAATTTATTCTTTTTTTAATTTATAATTTCTTTTTATAAATAGTCTATCAGTTGAAAATTCGAAATCTATACTATGAAATTGGATTCAGTAAGTTTTACATTGTCCATCATTAGTTGTTATGCAAATCAAATGAATAACTATGATAATAACTGAGTAACATTAACTAGAAGCAAATTAACCATAAATCACTTAAAGGACATTTTTCTATTGTTGAAATAATTTTAATTGCAAAAATTTATTTTCAATACTAATTTTTCTCGATTTAGTGAAAATTTCATCGCTTTCAAAAATTTTTTCTAGATTTTGTAAGTGATTCAGAAAAATATTAAAAGTTCCTCGAGTCTTCCAACAAAAAGAATCTCCATTTTTAGCTTAACCTCACCATAAGAGTATTAAGAGTTCCTTTAAATAAAGATAGGTAACGTTTCAGTGGTAAATCTATAAGCCTTTTTTTTTTTTTTGTATAGGTAAATATGATTAAAATTAGAAATTCCTCATATGTTTTCAATTTACAGATGTTGAATTTTTTTTTTTTTTGTATCTAATAACGATAACTGTCTTCAGTTTTGGTGATCTTGTCGAGATAATAACAATTACATTTGAAATGAAGCTGTTTGTTTAAGGTAGTTTATTTATAGGCTATTTATTATTAATTTATTTATTTCACATAAATGCTATTTGTCAAATCTCCTGTATTTTAGAGCTGTACTATCATGGTAAATTAAGTGATTGTAACTTCCAAAAATCAGTATTAAAAATAAATTCAGATTATTTTAACTTAAATAAACCTATCTCAAAACTTGCATTTTAATGCTGATGCAACTAATTTATGCAAATGTTGGATCATTAATTTATGGAAGTGAACATGAAATATACTGTAGTATTTAAGTAGGTATTCTAATAATGTAGAACATAGAAATAGAAATTGCTGGAATTAATGATGTGAGCAAAATTATAATTTTCGAAGACCTATTTACTGAGTTGCTTGCTTTTTGGTTTAGTTCTTTTTTTAAAACCTCAAAAGTACATTCCAAATAAATACTGCAGTATTAAAATCCATCTGAATTAATTGCAATTGATTTGTACTTATCCCGAATTGTACTTAATGAACTTAGTTCATTCTAACCAAATGAAATTATTAAAAAAAAAATCTGTCAAATCATTTAGTAAAACAACAGTAGATCCTATTTTCATTGTTTGGACATCAACTTCCTGTACTTAACTTCTCAAGAGTCTGTGCTTAAATTTACAATGAAAAATGTATTGTTCAAATATAAATCTCTATTAAATGCAATACAACAGAGTACAAGAACCACTAAGTGACTGTAGCAATAGAATCAGTTTAAAAACAAAAACAGTCGATTGGAGATGCTAACATCTAATAAAATACGAAAACTATGATGTTGGTTTGGCTTTCATGCAATGTAAATTACTATTTCTTCTTCTGCAAATATCAAAGAAATTTCTTCCAAATTCATTGAATTTTTTATACTATGCCTTTGTATATACATGTGTATTTGTGATAGTTCTCTAATTTTTGGTACAGTGGAGTAATTTATTTCTAATGAAAGATTATTATCTTCCAAGACTTTGGGGGTTATTTAAATAATGCATACCACATTCATAAAGATTTCATTAGGTATTTTTTGTAATAGTTTGAAATGTCAACTTGTATATCATCCCTATTGTTTATATTGACTGCCATATTCATTTGTATCATGTTATCATCCTGTTATAATCAACATAAGTTCATATTTTTACTAATGTAGTTTATGGTAAAATAAAATACATATTATTAAATCTTTATGACTGGTTTTTTATTGCTCTATAACGTTTCTACATGAAATCAATTGCAGATAGTTGAGCATTCTGTTAAACATATTGAAGAAGAAAACAAAAAAAACCCACTTCTCTTGCTAAGGAATTGTAAATGAGAATGAACCTTTTTCCATTACCAGTGAAATGTCAGCTGGGATATTTAGTGATTTCTGGAGCTTCTAAGAGTGAAAATTGATTAAAGGCGTACTATATACTAATTCTCATAAGATTGATATCTTGATACATCAGTCTAAGGGTATTTTAGCCTGAAACTACTAGAAGAGGACCTTCTTACAGTGCCGAATTAAGGGAAGGGGGCAACTGCCTCGGGCAGCAAAATGGGATTGAGACAGTTATTTATTATTGCATTAAATAGTGAAAAACAGCTACAGGGGCAGCATGGGGCTGACTCCCCCCCCCCCTCGATAAATTTCCTAGATCCGGCACTGCCTTCTTATCTAAGCCGGAGTGGGTGAAAGTGCAAGTAATTATTTTCTAAATGATCATAATTACAATCAGAAAGAATTCCTGATCCCATTAAGACTGCAGTTCAATAAATTTTGAAGCCATCATTGTAGAAAATAAATCACTCCATTGATTGCTTAATTTTCTTTTCTCCTCTTTAAGTCTACTTTGCTATGAAAGTCAAGATCATCAATCAATGTGTGTGGTCTCTTAATAACTTGAACCAATGGATGGATCATCTTAAAACTTGGTATGCCTATTTAAGGACTAGAGATAGTCTGCCTTTTATTTATTTTATTTTGAAAAATATACAGAGTGGGTCCTTGTTGAGAAATTAGCTTGCGAAGGTGACAAATTCCTACAAAAGCATTAAAACCAAATAATGAAGTTTAACAGTGAGATTACTCATTATGTAAGCATATGTGCTATTTGATATGATTACGGTTTCAGGCCAATTTAAAAAAATAATGTGGATTTCATTATATACTGTATTTTATGGACTATAAGACGCACTTTTTTCTTCAAAAAATTGCCTCCAAAATTCAGTTGCGTCTTATACTCGAAATTAAAATAAAAATGTTCAGTGTTTGATTTAAAATTCCCGCCAATCTTAAAAATAGCCATATATTCGATGCCGCGGGAAACCTATTTCTATGGCTAAAAATGTTATTTTTTTTAAAAATTGCTTAAAAATTAAGGTGTGTCTTATAGTCCGTAGTGTCTTATAGTCGGTAAAATACGGTAATTTTAAAATTTAGGCCAGTAGTTTGCGTCATTTTCACGATTAATAAAAAAAGAAGAAAAATAATGAAATTTTAAGGAATAACATATTGTGGGAAGTAGGTTCCAATTTCTTTCAGAAGCTTATTATTTTT
>JAFIDM010000004.1:23567107-23677598 GCA_023159025.1 Thereuonema tuberculata | reverse complement strand
GATAGAGGGAAAAGAATAATAATCTACTTGTAAACAAACCTTTTCTTTTATAGGAACTTGGTATTTTGCTCTTGTTTCAGGAACTGGCTTAACATCTAAAGGTATTAGATCTTTGTACAACTTTTCTTCAAATGGGATATTCACTTTTTTAACAGCCTAAGGAAAGAAAAATAACATGATTTTAATAACAAATAACTTAAAAATAAATTGAATCAAGTGAAATAAAGATTTCCACAATAACTATATTTTTCCAATGAAGTATGCTATTTCCTCTAGTTTGGTTGTTCCTAGTGGGCCCGGTAGCCGAGTGGTCAGCGAGCTTGGCTGCGGGTTGGAGGTCGCGGGTTCGATTCCCGGCCTTGGCGGAGGCGGGAATTTTTCCACGCTCCATTCTCCTCCAAACGGGTCCTAGGGTCTCCCCAGCCCTCTGTAGAATGGGTACCGGGTTTCTTTCCTGGGAGTTAAAGGCGGGCGGGCGTCGGGCTGACCCCCCGGCCCCAACTTCGTCCCGTTGGTCGAGCTGCGGGAGCCTGACCTCCCGCGATCCCACAGGCCAGCCATGGCCTATGGAAGGGAGAAACTTTAACTGATTGTTCCTAAATTTAATTTTTATTGTTGTAACTACAGAGAATGATTGTGTGGCAAAGAATTCTACTAACATTTTTTTTTTTTTTTTTAAAGCTTGGGTCTTTAATAAGTAATGTAATTTAGTATAAATTGAGTTCATGTTCTTCAACAAAGCAAAATATCTTCAAAATCACAATGAAAATAGGACATTACTTGAACCCCCCACTACAGTAATATTTTGTGAAGAAAAGAGAAAAATGCTATAATGGGAATGATTTATTGTTATAATAAGTGAGAAAACTCCTGCAAATAACTTGAAAGTAACAAAATTTTTCTTGGAAAATAATTTCTCATTGTTTTTATTATACACATTTGAGACTGTGATAGAAGTTCTTTAAATCAAATAAATGTAAAATGAATAGTATGATATTAAAGTCCAGATGCTTATAACAACTCAGGTCAATAAAGTTAGCTGTAAAGTTTAATCCGTATGAGAGTTTTTCTTGGTATAAGGTTTACGATATCCACAATATTTGTACATGAATTAGAAGTAGAATATAGTTTCATTTGCATATTACAGATTATTGTACAGATTACACATATTACTGTAGTCAACTGGGGATTTTTGATTTTCTTACTGTAAAACTCATGTTATCCTATTAAGAGTTACTTTACAGTATTCTATCAAATGGCAATTTATATTAAAAAATATAAAAAGAATAAAGGAACATGCAAGAACCACGAAATTCAAATTGTTGTATGTAATGTAATATTATGTTACTCATGACTGTGGTGACAAGGTTTGACTGTATATACAAAAAAATCAAAGCACCATTAAGGAACCTTCCAGTTTGAATAAAACTTTGTAAGTGTTATTTGAAGAGAATTGGAATTGATTCCAATTTCACAGGGAAAAAAAAAAATATTGAACAACAGCATCATCATTGTTACATTATTGGTATGGTGTTGAACTGCCTCTAGCTGATATGCATACTAGCTGGAGTGTCATGAAGTGAGACAAAGTCCTGATGTTATCTTATGCCAGATCACACCAAGCTTTCTGCAACTGTTGCTCCAAATGCCTGCTGTTTAATATTGATGTTCTAGGATGTCTCAGACATGCTTGATGGCGGCAAGTCTGGGATCTGGCTAGACAAAGAAGGAGGCACTGTGGGAAAATATGTGCAATGTGGACATGCATTATCCTGTTGGGAAATTGTTCCTGGTAGGAGTGACACGAAGGACAAAACAACAAATTGTAGGATCTTCTACATGTATCACTGTGGATTTAAAGTTCCTATGCACAGTGAGAGGGGATCTTCTTTCATAAGAAATGGCTTCCTACACTCTTATACCAGCTGTAATGGCAGAGTGCCTCTTGACAATATTGGCAGAATTTGAGAACTGTCAAATCCTCCTGCATACATAGATGCAATGATCATCTGCTGCAAGGCATCACTAAAGTGATCACTAGTGGGATTTATCACTGAACACAATGTTTCTTGGGCACTGCACCACTCTAGACTGAGTGTTTAGTGCTGGATTGTTAAGGCAGCCCTCATAATGGACAATGGTAACAAAGTCCAGTATCTGTTATTTGTCTATAGTGGTAAGGGGTAGATACTGGTTGCTTAAGATGCCACATCTCTGGATGGTGGAGAATGAAGCTGTTGGAGCAGTTTGGGCTTGCCTCACAACAAACCGATTGTTTCTAGCAGTGGTACTGTTGGGCTTACCAGAGCTTTGAAGACTTGAATAAGTGTCCTCACGCAACCATTGATTCGAGCCTCTTCACACAGAAACATCACTATGACCCAGATGGTGAGCAATTCCTCTGCATGACAGCTGGCTTCTCACAGAACCATGATGTTGCTACTCATCAAGTCCTGCAATTGCTCACAGTGTCTTCAATTTGTTTCAAATAGCAGCGTTACTGATGATAAACTGATGTAAAAATGCAATAGTTCCATGAAGCAGAATGCCTAAGATTATGAGGGCCCTTATATGGACCAAACTTCTGAGGACACTTATACGGGCCCTTCCATTTATTATAGGGGTGATGGTGACATTTCTTGACAACTAACTTTAATCACTTGCCTATTTAATGGGACAGTAGTTGCATACGGTCTCTCATTTAAATTGAATGCTTCCTCCATGGTGCTTCGATTTTTTTTTTGTCACACTATATATTAATTAATTCCCTTTGAATTTAGTATATACTGTATATATTGGATGGCTATAATTAAACTGACAGAAATCAGAATGATGTAGAGAAGGATCTACTCATCGGATCACAATGAAAATTTGTAGGTACCTTAATAAGAACATGGAGAAGAAATTTACAAATAAAAAAAAATATAGTTATTTTGAGTGCCACCAGATGGCATTGGTGCACACAAAAAATGTGTTAAACATGCTAATTTCTCGTGACATTGCAGTCAATCACACATGATATCTTCCTGTAATCGCTAGAAGTAATCATGGATATCTGCAAGAAGGACTGAGCTTTGCTAATGAAACTCTTTAACTAAAATGGCAGTAATGATAATTTGAAAGAAATAAAGGAAGGACCTTTGACGCTAAATGAACTGAAGAATAAAATAAAGAAATTCGAAGAAATAGGTGAATTGGGTGTAGTTCTAAGTAGAGACAGAAATTCCTGACAGAAAAGTACTGTTGCAGAAATTCAGAGCTACTCGTAACTATTCACGTATCCCGGCAAATGCAAGTTCCGTGGTCAACTGTTCATAAAATCCTATGATCCATCCTGAATTGGTATCCTTATAAAATTCGAAGGGTGCAGGAGCTGCAACCACATGACCCTTAACAGCGTACCAACTTCGCTTTGCAATTTCTGGCGAGGATACAGCTTGTGATATGTGACCTTTAAAAGTCTTATGAACCAATGAGGCGCATTTTTCCCTACAAGTAGCAGTGAATATGCAACTGCTTTCCAACACATCCAAATGTTGTGTTTTTCCTGAGCCCCTACATTTGACTATATAACTAAATAGTGCTGATTTACAACAAACTTTATACTTGGACCATTTTTCTTTGAGGAGATCACGCCTCAAGGCCCAGTATGTCGATCATGTTTTGCAGATCTCATCTGCCGCAAGATTATTGCAACTCTGCAAGAATTTAAGATTCCATTAACTTTCATGCAGGATGGGGCACCACCCCAAATTTCATGTACAGCAGGCAATTGTTATGTACCACGGTTGGTGAGGACATTCAATTTCTTGAATGTTTTCCAATGCTTGGTCATGATGATCCACCAACCTCAACCCATTCAATTTTTAATTATTTTGAAAAGTAAAGTTTACCAAATCAATGTTGTATCGGTTGCTGAGGTAACATGATGTTGCAGCCATTCCTGAGACATACTTAAAGCAACTCTGAACCTTGACATATTATGTTTCCAACACATTTGCATATGAATAGTTCACATATTGAGCATCTTCATTCATTTAAAGGTTATGTTTGTTCATCTTGGTATTTTCTTTTTTCTTTGCACACCATTGCCAACTGGTGGCACTCAAAATAATTCATTTTTTTTTTATTTGCAAATTCCCTTCCCCATCTTCTCTTTAAGGTACTTACCAATTTTTGCTATGATTTGTCAAACAGATCCTTTTCTACATCGCTCTGAGTACTGTCAGTTTACTTACATCCACCTAGTATAATGTCTGTGAATAATAACAATAAACTTACGAAAATACTAATGTTTGAAATGCTATTACTTCATCAAGAAAAAATAATTTTCAAGTAAAGAATGAGTGGATCCTCTAACAACAGAATCCAACGAGCACCTGCTTCAAGCCGAGACAAAACTTCAACAAATTAGAGCCCATGTGCTGTTTTACAAGAACAATTTGCATTTTTGATTATAACATGTAAAGTTTGATTTGGACTAATTTCTCAGTCTCCTATATACTGTGATGCTGTCTGTCGATTATTTATGACGATACCAAAACCCTCATGGTGATTTCTTACTCTCTCAGGTCTTTGTTTTGTTTTGGGGGAGACTGTCCCATCTCTTAAGATTACAACTTACTATAAAGGTTGCTTGACAGAAATAGTTATTTAACACAACTGACTTTTGAATATTACGATTACCTCCAACGTAGAGATGCTCTAACATTTTATATTTAGCAGCCTATGTAAGTTTAATTATTATAAAAATAATAATTGGTTAATTCTTAGGTTTCTGGATAAAACCTGAATTGATCACAAATTCCAGTTATCTATGGCAATACTACTACTACGATGGTAATAATAATAATAGTTAAAATTTATCATGCTGTCAGCCTGTAAAGTTATCAAGAAGGCTTTTCTTAAAAGTACACAGTTAGAATCTTATAAGATGTCAAGAGTCCATACAAAGACTCTTGATATCCATTACATTAAACATAGAGGACAGATATCGTAACCTCCTTAATAATTGTTGTACATAGTGAAAATCTCTACGGCAATCTATAAGTTGCAATTATTTTCAGATTAGTGATACATGTAATAAAATGTAAAACTGATTCCGTGTGAGCCAATGCATTGTGGAATTTCACAATAGAATATCAGTGCTTCTTTTTGTGGTAATATTAGTCACAATATTTAAATCCATGAAGAAATCTGAAAATATATTTTCTTAAAATAATACTAACTAATAGTATTTAAGTGCAGTATAACAAGTTCTCTAACCACTAAATCTTAAATATAAAGCAACAATACAAAAAGTGGAAAATACAAATTTCTTGACAAGATGATTTAATTATTATTGCTTATGAATTTAATTTTTTTTTCATAAATTGTTTACATTTTGCAGGAAGAGTTTATTTTACTCTGAATAACCGAATACTAATTATACTTTGTCCACAGAAGTAGTGAGATTGTTACCTATTGGAATATTGTTTTGTTATGAGACGTAAATGTAATAATAATACAAAAATATTAGTGTCTCTCAAAGATATAAATAAACGTACATGCCATATCATAAAAAAATTCCCAATATTTATGTGTCTGCATGTTTAATTGGTTAAATAACTTTTATAATGTTATTAGAAACCTTCTTAATCAATGAATCTGAGAAGCAGATGTGAGTAAATCCACTATACATTTCAACTAAATATAAATTCTTTAAGATACTAATATTGGATAACCAAAAACACCTTTTATAATGCAATTGGTCAAGTATACCTTTTCTAGAATTTGCTGTTGCAGTTTTTCATTATCTATTTTTTTAATGTCTTCTGCATGGTGATTGGTCATTTTTAACTTCATCATATCTCGTGCTAATTTCAACGTGGAATTGAATTCAGGTTTTCTTAAGTTCGATACTGATGTTGTAGTGGGAGCAGTGTCGTGAACAACATTTTGAGATTTAAAAGTTACTTTCTTTGGTGCACGACGACCTTCCCTTTTCCTGATCTGTTTAGGAACATTTGAGGTATTCTTTCCCATTACGTGATCCTGAACAACATATTCCTGCTGCTTTGTAGGTTCAGAAAACCAGAAAGATAAAGTTGAAGTGGGGTCATTAGCTATAGGCTTTTTTTCATTACTAGTTCCTCTAGATGTATCTGTCTTTGGTGGTACTGTATTCACTTCTGAAAAACCATCACGAAGAAACCGAGTGAGGCTTTTACGAGGTTTCAGATTGTGATTCTCATACTGTGGTGGTGATCTGTGAGGCAGATCCTCTCTCTGTCTCTGGCATTTCTCAGGTGTCAGATCTAATGCAGGATCTGGCTTCACCTTTTCACAGCCACTGCTTGTGACATTTGGTGGAGGCCTCTTCTTAGATGGGACGGGTTTCGTATCTGGAGTGAGACATAACTCCGGTACAGCTGTAATCCTGTTTTTGAGAATCGGCTTTGGGGCAATGGCTTTAGGATTAGCATCATGATCCAGATTAATTTTAATAATTTGAGGATTTCTCGTCATCTTTCCTCAACAAACCAAATCTCGAAAGATTTACTACAATTAAGATTCACGAACAGCAACATTAGCACAGAGGAATAAATGATTAAAAACGTTAGGATAGTAAAGGCTCCTTTAAAATGAGTTAAATTATAATTTAATTTTAAATACTATCGTCTACTCTCTACGCATAACTGTAGAATTATTTTAGTTAATTCAAACTTCCCACTTTCTCGCGTGGGGCGCTGTTGTTCCTGTCTTCCCATAGTTCCATGCAAAATCAAACCGAGTGATAAGGGTCCGTTCTCAAATGACGTCCACAAAAAACTGCAGCGAAAGAATTCGTAAAATGTGACCGTTTCAGAAGGTAATGGTTCGGCGACTTCTGATTGTCTTTTTTTCCAGAAATAATTAACTTTATCATCTTTATCACTATTATAATTATATTAAGGGAAATTATTTTCTAAAGAACCTTATCGATTTAAATTATGAAATGTGCTTATATTTGATATTTCCAAATTTATTTAAGTTAAAACATAAAATTTAGATGTTTGTAACATTTTTATTATTAACATTTTAGTGTGTCACCAAATGTTACAAATATCGTAAAATTTCGATATTTGTAGCATTTTCATTATTATTATTATTAATGTGTGATCAAAAATACCGAATACAGTTTTAAGTTAATTCTTAATAACTAAAAAAAAAGATTCTATATTTTTTTTCTCTGAATTTTAAAGCTTCTAGTGAGATGAAAAATCCAAAATTCGTGAATTCAAAATTCTTATTTATAATGGAAATAGGGAAGAGAAAATTAACTTGGATTTACTCTGTGGCATGAGGAAAAGGTTAAAATTAGTCTTAATGATGGATTTTGTCCGTTCCTAAACTCTATTAATGTCTATTTCACTAAAAAAATTGAATGAATTTGTAATTTGTTGGGATTCCGCAAACAAAATAGTCCCAGTTCTGAGCTTCTCCGCTTGCTTTTCTGTAGAACAACAAATGCCAATTTTTCTTTCCTTTAATTACATAATCAAAAATCTTTCTATCAAGTCTTAAGAAAATTTTAGAACAGAATTTTAAAATCAGGAGATGGAACATATATGACGTCATCTAAGAAACTAGATCGTCTGTAAACTAAAGGTGAAACAATCTCTAGATTACTAAATAACAATGGGTGAGACCAAGTGATTACAAATTGACATTCTAGAACAGCTGTTTCACGCTAATAAGGTGATCATCAGCTAGGAGCAGTCACCAGTAAACTGCGAGGTCTCGATACATAGATCAATAGGAAATACCGTCAGAATCAATTATTGTAGCAACATTGCACCCGATGTCGAGAGCTTCTGATTGGTTCGCTCAAAAGCTACTCTCCAATAGCAAAGTATTGGTCTGATTTCTGAAATAAGTTTTAGTCAGATGAGAATTGAGAGTCAGATCATTGCTATTGGAAAGTGGCTTTTGAGTGAACCAATCAGAAGCTCTCTACATCGGTGCAATGTTGCCTAAGGCAGTCCGAACCTCAAAAATATGCAAAAATACAACTTTTTTTCGTCTTAATGTTTCTCCTAAAATTCTCAAAAATAAGGGGGAAAAAACCCTAAAGGCGGGCTTTCTTCAAGTCTTAAAATTGCGTTCTGATAATTTTTTATTATTTTTTGGGTCTTTTACTCAAAGAAAAACCACGATAAATAGCGGCTTGATTGTAACTGTTCCCAATGCTAAAACCCTAGTAACAGACTATAGCAACGGGCTCTTTGAACTGTGACGTAGGTTGTAAAGACACCACTTAATCGGTCCATTAAATTAATGTTTAGTATTACAAAATGACCCTTAAAAAGCAGCGTCCCTTAATGAGCCTTATTTGAAAAACCTCCATATTGAAAATACTGTTAGTTGGAAAGGTGTGGATAAATTTCATGAAAATTTGTGTTTTTCCATTTGACGAATTTTAAATTAACTATTTTTCATCTACGAGGAACTTAAAATAAAGATTAAAAATATAAACAAAATAAAATTAGTAGAGAAAGATATTCTTAATAATTTCTTTTTTTTTTTTTATGTTCCGATTATTTCGTTGTGAAAATTATTGAGACATTTGTCAATGGCCAAATAATAATAAAAATTAATATAACTCGAAAGTTTATAATTTTTAACTGTAGGTGGAGCTGAGGTGCAGAAAGAGACTGTAAAATCTGGTGTCGGCACTACATAAGAAAATGGCGTCAGTTATTCTAATAAAAATAAAGGGACTGAATTTTGTAACAACATCTACACCGTTTCTTCAGTTTATGAGAACAGTGAGTATGATTAATATACTGTTAATTTTAAGTATGTTTAAGCGGCAACTACTTTTGGCGATGTTTTAGGTGGGTCTTATTTGAAGTGGAAAAGAGTGAAGAATACTTCACATATTCGAAGAACCGATTTGATGCTGAAATAATTTTTTTCATTTTCAAATAAATATTAGAAATTTCACAAATAAGGTAAATATTTATTCGGTTTTCTGTGGAGAAGTTTGATTTGTGAAGAAAACAAAATAACGGCATAAAATTACAATCGACGAAATACGTTAAATGTAGAACATAATATCTTGCAACGTAGACGATAAAGATCTTAAAAGACGAATTAAGAGATTTAAAAAAAAATATTTTAATTAATAAATTTATTCATCAATACTTCGATTATCTTATGCAAGAGAAAGAAGATACTCATCCCAAAACGTCGCTGTTTTTTTTTTTTCTCTTTGGCTGAGGACTGTTTTGTTGGATGTCTTCCAGTAAAGTTGTTTTTTTTTTCTTTTCCCATATGTACCTTTGGAATTAGTTCACAGACAGGTGGAATTGTTTTTTTTTCTGCTTTAATTATTTAGGTGAATTTTAAATCCAGCATTAAAGAAAAGAATAAGAAAAAAAAAAGTGTTATTAAGTCTACGGTATTCTTCGAATTGTTAATAAAAGCGCAGACATTCTAAAAATTTGTATATTGTGAATTCTTCTTTTTCAAAGAAGAAAATTTATTTTATTTTTTTATTTTTTTTTTGCTCAGTTTTTTTTTTTTTTTTTCTCATTCTCAGAGGGAATGCGATTCGACAATTATCAAAGTGGAATAATTTACGATTTGCAATCCATTCCACCAGCATCTAACTTATTTTCCAACATCAACTGCCCTTTCAGTTCTGTATTTCTATGAACCATTGTTCATACCCTGTATTATTTTTGAGATCTAAAAATCAATGGAACTTATTTTTAATCTTTTGGAAGGAATCGTTGATTACATTTTCATTATGTAACTTCAAAATTCTTAGCATTGCATAAATGGATCAGAATTTATTGTGCATGAAAACATACTATTTCTTAATAACTGAAGTTCCATGCAGGCATTAAAAAAAGAAAAGTTTTTATGAGTAGTTTTTCACGCAAATGGAATGCACATAAAAATTTAGTCTTTTGAGAGGTCAGTTGTGAGGAAAAATGTATGTATTTGTTTTACTGAAGGTGATTCAAACAAAAAAGTGATGATAGAAACTCTTCTATATACGTAGGTTCTTTTTTTTTTTTTTTTTTCCAGGATCTGTAACAAGGCAGCAATAAGAAATAAAATCAAGTTACAACTTTTTTTTTTTTTTTAATGGATTTCATTGTGGAAAATCACTACAAAAATATTGCAGTTTAATCTCTGAATCCAGTTTTGTTCCTATCAGTTTCCTAATATCTTGGACTTTATTCTTTCTTGTTTTCTTGAGGATATGGGTATATATTACTACTTCAATGCTTTATTCTAAAAAATGAAATAAAATAAAAAAAAGTAGTAAGCACAAACAGTTCAAAATTCAGTATTTAAGATTATACTTAATCAAGTACAGTAGAGCCCCAATAACCCGGCAGTCCGGATAACTCGGCCATCCCTTGGCAGGGCAGAAAAACCCCGCGCACAGATCAGTTACAAGTTACATTTATATAAAGTTCATGTATTAGGTATTTTCTTAAGTTTATTTGGACAGTTTAAGTTTTGAGTTACAGCATTCTTTGTAAACTGTTGTATTCTCAAGCAACAAATAAAAGTATTTCATGACGAAATAAATCGTACTTATTCTTTTTTTAACACCTTTCCCGATAACCCGGCAGTTTCACAAACTCGGCCACCCTTCGGTCCACATTAGGCCGAGTTTTTGGGACTCTACTATGCAAGTTCTTAATAAAGGGATTAAGTAAATATTTAATAAGCTAATGGTCGTATATTAACAGACATTTACAATTAAAAATTTCTTGGCAACCAGAACTAAAATGAAAATCTAGGAATTTTGTTGTAACCTCAGTGACTGAATCCTGTTATCTGAAATTTTTGTGAAGCATTAGAACTTGCGACATAAACCTAATAATTTACAGAGTTCCATTGTTCTAATTTCATCAACATTGCCTTAAAGTCTTAATACTTCAAATTGTTATCTTGATCGTGTGTATCCATAAGTTGGATTTTTGCTAATTGAAGTGTTCTATGCAGTTGAATAGAACCTGTTGAATCCAGGACACAGCAATCATACTAATCAACTCTGAATAACCTAACCAGAATTTTAATTTTTGCCACTACTGTAGCACCTCCTTATCCAATCATATTAACTGTAAGTTTACGTAATTTTAATAGAAATGGGTAGGATGCACTCCTGAACATGTAGGTTTGAATTGCAGCAGTTGCATACGATATTAGAAGACTTGACTGAATGTTATGAAAGAAGACAGAAAGCTCTAGCTGAATCTGTTATAAATTTGTCATTCTGTTGCAATAAGAACAGTATCCTTCTAATTTATCGTGTGTAGGAAAGCACCTCTTTGGCACCATGTCATTAAAAAAAAATCTTAATGTTAAGCAACTTTTGTTTTTACTGACTGTTCTCTTAGTTATATATTTATTTTACTTTAATCTTTTAAAGCCCAGCAAACATAAGCCATGGAAGAACGGACTTCAGCGGCATTTTGTGTTAAATTCTGCAGAAGTTGGTTGCCGCAAAACACAAATGCCTTTAAAGATGAGGAATCAGTGGCAGGCCAGTCATGTTGTTGTATGAGAGTGGCAGAAACAATCATTTTCAGACAGCCAGTCATGAAACACTTGGGTTGCTTAAATGAGGAATTGGCATCCATTTTTTCGCTCGATTCCTTTTTTTCTTTTTTTAATTTCTGAGTAATGATTAAAAAGTGTTTAGTTATCAGATTATAGGTATTTAATAAACATGTGTAAGAAAAGATAAGATGAGCTTTAAGAGGTTTCTAAATCAAAATAAAGAAAGAAAACAAAGAAATTGAAAGCGAATCGGTGAGGTCATCTGCTCATTTCTCACCAAAATAATCGCAAATCATTATCTATGATTTCAGAAGTAAGCAATCTTGAGTTAATTCTAAATCTTTTTACATTGGACTATACTGTTCTATTACAAAATAAAAAGGTTTACTGTTAACACATGTTTTGTCCTTTGTCACCTGTTTCCAAAATATGCACCCTAGAGGGTATTGACAAAAGGCATAATGCTAGTCCCTCCCAGCTGTTCCTCAGTAAGTCTGTTCCTCAGTGCTGATGCATCCAGTTTAAGCCTCACAACTATCAGTCCTGTTTCTTCTCGTAATAGGACAGGCAGCACAGAAGGCTATGATCATAATCAATTTTATTGCCACATTTGTCATTTTTATCATTGTCTTGAATGAATGAGTGAATAGAACAGCTATTGTAAATATGACCTTAACATGAGCACATAAGTGATGGCTCTGGAAACAGCAGATTTTCCTTGGTTTTCATCTGCAAACTTTAATTATCGTCAAGTCAAATACTTTGGCTTTTCTCATTATTCGCTACTTATTATTAAAAAGCTCCAACAGAGACTTAGAAGCACGGAACTCTTTAACAAATAAAATCAAGTAAAATTGTAATTAAGAACACTACAGTGAATGTTCTCAATTGTTGAATTTGTATCTTGCTGCCATTGATAATATAAAATCAGTGAAGAAACAGTCAATTATAAATTGTTGGCTTCTTCAGCCAAGGAGCATTATTACTGTAATGTTGTTTAATGCTGAATCAGCTTTAGTAATTATCTGTTGCTTTTAGTAGGTCAGTGTCCTTATTTTGTACTGTCCTATTAACGAAACTTTGTTGGGTTATCAGTATTCATAATGAGATCTATATTCAGAAGTTTACAATTTGCTTCATTTATTGTAATCGGTCGCCTTAATACTATTAAGAACAGATATCTTAAAGCCTCTGCTGTATTTGTGTAAAATCTAGTTAGAATTAAAGAACTTGAAAGAGGCACAATGTATGAAGTAAGTCAAAAGGTTTTCTTTAATAAACATAAGCACGAGCCTACCTCATGGTCTCGTATTACAACAATGCATGTCTAATACAACATCTCCCTTCTTAAATTAGGTTACATGCTACAAATCAAGTCAAATTAAGTTTATCAGGTGGTCTCACTTTCTGTCCACTTCTTATAGTATAAGTGGTCTGATCACTGGGTACTGTCAGCGGCAAAGCGCACACTATTTTGTTTGAAATGTAGACTTTTTAAGTATTCTTAAGTATTAATGCTCCTTTAGTAGCTTTAAGTTTACTGGTTAAAAAATAGATTTCCCAATTACAATATCTCATTAGCATTCATTAATACTTAAGAATACTAATGAGATATTGTAATTGGGAAATCTATTTTTTAACCAGTAAACTTAAAGCTACTAAAGGAGAATGGGCACATCTGCCCCTCCCCTCTATAGTAATAAGATATATATGTATGGAAAGATCTCCATCAATAGAACATTTTTATCATTACGATTTGTCTCAATTATTAGTCCGTTCAGAGTTACATATATCTAGATATGACATTTGAATCATTGATTGTGATGAGTGTGGGTGGCAGAGAAGCCAACCACCTACAGGCAGGGTGTGCTTGGCAGTATTTGTGCTTGGCTGTATTGGTTGACTTCCCTGCCACCCACACTCATCGCAATCAATGACTCAAACTTCATATCTAGACATATATAACTCCGAACGGACTAATAATTGCGAAGAGTCATAATAATAACATATGTTCTATGTAAGGATATCTTTCTATACACTGTATATATCTTATCACTACACAGGGTGGGGCAAAATCCCATAGAGTTTTCCCATTCTCCTTTATTGGCTAATAAATTCTTGCCCTCGTTATCATTTTGGTTTTGTTAATGTATACTATATACATCATAATGCGTGGCATAATGAGCATGCCGTTGATTTTGCTTTCTGATTGGGGTAAAAAAGAAGTTCCTTATCTCCATGGAATCTACATATGAACTTTCCTGACAAGCCCATGGCTACAACTGATGACAGTGTAATTTCTCAATATTTCTTTTCTTCTGATATTAATTCCATTTGCTCTTGCCTAACTTGTGAACTATTGATCAGATCAATGAACTTGAAATGTATTTATAGACGAAGACATTTCTAGACAAACTTATTAGGGTAATAAGATGAAATGATATTTGTTAATTTCCTCCAGTCAAACTTTTTTTTCTAATATTTCTTAAGATACTTAATGTGTTGATTATCTTTTCTTTGTATTTGAAAACAAAAAAGGGTTTGCAACAAATTAAATAAGAAGTCATCCTTAGGTGATCAAGATCTAATTTAATTGGAATTTGATTAGTAGATAGATTTTTCAGCATAACAGAATTATATCCTTAAATTTTTTAAAATTAAAGGGATTTCAGTATTAACGACGACTCCTATTTACAAGATTGAAGTTATTGTTCTACTCATATATACTGTGTGACTGCTAATAAAGGGTATTGTCCCTTTTGCAGGCAATACAAACATCTACTCATTGATGCTGGGCTAGATGAGATTCCAGACTGTAGCCTATGGTATGGCACAGCAGTTAGTAGACATTTCATCACACAGCTGGGTCACAGTCTTTGTACTGCACGCAAACAATGAATTCCTCTGTCCATACATTCTCAAAGGTGTTTAGTTGGATTTATATTAGACAAACAAGACGGCTAATTCAAGACTTCATCTTAATGCTTGATGACAGTATCAGATGTGACATGACACATTATCCTGTTGGGAACACACCATTACCTCCTTGAAAGATCATTGCCATAAAGGTGTACTAAAAGATCTGCAACCATAGACAGATAGCCAATGGCATCAAGGGAATCCTTGACTTGTATTTAGTGGTACCAAACTGTCTGATGAGATCATGACACCTCCACTGCCGGCTTATATTTGTGGGGCTGTGCATCAAAGTATTGGGGAGATCTATTTGATCCTGCACTGTCATCCACATCAAACAACAGGAACCATGACTTCCAATTTTCCACAATCCAAAGGCAGTGTTCTAATGTAAACACTAGGGTGGGTTGTGATGGGTGCTGCTCTTTTTGGTATGGACCTTGGCATTTGTTTCCGGAGGCCTTTGGAGAGAAGGTTCTATGCAGTGAGACCTGTCAGATTCATTTGGTTTGTGTTATTTGTTTGATGATGATACTGCTGTTGCCGAACACCATTCTTGACAGATGACAACTTTCTTGATGGTCTTCACAGCTACTGGAATGGTTCCCATGTCTCCAGCCATTTAACAGATGTTTTACATCTTCACAACAGGAGGCATGGGTTACAGTTTGCCAGTTGTGCTGTCTTGAAATACTGACACATTTCAAATGGTAATCTAAGATCATTCCACTTCGGAAGTCTGTTAAATTTTCACAATGATCATTAGCACACTGAAAGGCAATATCTGCAGCTGTGTCCTATTTAAATGTGTTGAGTTGCTATTTGTTCAGTTGACAGCTGAATGTGGTATATTCCACTGGACCAGATGTGTAGCTAAAACCCTATTATATTCACCATTTGACCATTGGATTAAGTCAGTAGCTGAAACATCTTTTTCAAAAATGATATTGTGAGTTTTCTGAATGGATCTTCATCACCGTCACTTGAAAATATCTCCTTTTCTGTCATGGTTTAGATGTCTTTACGTTTATATTGTAGTTGATCATATCATTGATTAAGCGAAGGTTATCAAGCTGTTCTTTTTCACACACTGCTGTTTAAAAGTATGTCCTAGGCTGTCTCTCAATAACTTCTGCATGTAAAGCTATTTCAGTAAATTCTTTTACCGTTACGTAATCTTAGAGAAATGTATTTTACATAGAGAAAATCAGAATATATGGAGGGTAGTGATTAATGATACATATTGTATAATAGAAACTTACATGGGATATATAGGAATTAAAGAGACATCTGGATATAGTTTATTGATGAAGAGAATGTATAATGTAGTATCTGGCTAATTTCATTGCTGTATAGACTGTGAGAAAAATACAAAATGGAATTCTGTTCTTTGCAACTGAATAAAGACTTTTAACTAATTAATAGAATAATCAGAAGGCAGCAAAAGAGAAAGGATTTAAAGCATTTCTCTTTTACATTAGGGAGATTAAGCTCAGTCATCTGTTTATGTAAAAAGTACAGTTTAGTGGCGGAAGTTTCCAGTGATAAAGGCTTGTTTAAATTGACTTCGACATATTTTAAAGCGAAAACCCTAAAGTTGAAATTCACTTATCTTGGCATAACTAGACTTTGGATTTGAGAATGTCACTTTCAATCTCATTCTTTATAAAACCAAGCCTTATTAATGGGTAGATCTTACATTCTTTAGAAATAAAAAATAAAGGATCATTTTCTTGCATTTATAGAAGCTTCTTATATCTTAAGAGATGGACAAATTTCTGCTCTAGGAATCTAGCAGCTCTTCCGGAAGTTACTCCGCTTATTGTCCTTGGAATAGTCCTACCTCATATAGAAACCTAGCATCCCAACCTCAGAATTCAACATTTCTCTCTGAAGGAGGTGTACTATTCTGTTCTAGGATAACACTGAAAACCTGCTTTTAAGCTTGGTCGTATTGCTATTACTATTCATTTCATTCCATTCATATACACTTCAAAGAATGTATTAAGGTTTCTGATTTCATCTTCTAATTTTTGGGGAGCAATAGCATTCTCTCGTGAAGAATGAATCGGTCACAGGCTGTGAGCTTTGCACAGTCTCATTCTAACCCATTTTATCTAGTGACGTATAAAGATACACAGAAGATACTCGATTATGAAATGTGAGCCAGAGTTGGAAGGAGCTATGTAGAAGAGTTAAGGAAATATATTACAATAGTACGAGTACGAAACTTTAATATATTAAATGTTTGCCTACCTTATCTAAGATAAAGTTACTAATTTCAGAATTAAGTAGAATATTTGTAAAATTAGTTGAAAGGAGATTGATTTTTCTTCATAAAAGAAAAGACTAATTTTTTTCTTGATGTAAATTGATTGTTCTTTTGGTTAATTTTGTTGTTATTGAGGCATGAAAATGTTTCATTTATAAAGTACGGGCATCTAATAGAAAAAGTGATTTTGTTGAGATTAAAAATCAGTATTTATAGTATTTGAAAGGATGGCCTGAAATGCAATTTACCTTAAATAAAAATAGTAACAAATAAATTGCCTTATGGTATCTTGCTAAACTATTTTTCTTATTACCATTGCTGACTTGTTTTACATGACCCCAGGTAAGCCATCTTAAACTTAGCAAATACATTAATCTATAACCTATCATTTGGATTGAAATTGTATTTTTTTGAAAAACTGCAGCGGAGGGAAGTTATTTTTTCCCAAAGCATTTTATGTTCAGTGTTTCTATTTTGCAATATACTTTTCATGTGATTTATTTTAGATATTCTTTGTATGTATCCCTTTGGATTTAAACCAAAAAAAATAATTTAGTATTCATATCGTCCTGATAAAAGCAATTCTCAATGTTTCCTAATCAAGTTTTTTGATTCAAAATGCAATGTCATGATCGTTTCTTTCTTTTCCAGTTTGCTTTGGGCTCAGTTGCATGTGCCGATGCTGCTCCACGAAATAAGAAATTTGCCGTGTATCGATGGGTAATTAAGAGTTATTTCCTGTCCTTTTCTCCTGTAATTTAATGCTTTTTTTTAATGCATCACTGATTATTTATTAAGTCACTATTATAGTCCAAAATCTGATGGTGTGTTGTAAATCCCAAAGAAATGCAACTTGAGTGATGATGCAAACATCTTTGTAACTTTTATTCCTGACAGATTAATACAGTTCTTGTGATTGATTCAGTCACTCCCTTTAAATAAAATGTGATATTCACCATGATTTCTAGCCATAAGATTAAACTTTTTTTCTTTTTAAGTGTTCAGGATACATTTTCATTTGAATTTACACTTTATTTCCTAATAATAAAAAACTGTATTTAGTAATTTTTAAAGAAAAATATTTATGATTTTAAATTGTTTTCTGTTTCAGCATTTCTTTTCTTTATTAAGATTTGATTTAAAAAAAAAAAAGTGTGATTGATTGGTTTAACCAAAACCAATATTTGGATTTTGTTGAAATTTTATTCTTAATAAAAGATCTGGTTTAGCTATTAAAATCTATTCAAAAGCAAGGCTTTTCCTTTTGTTTAGAAGCCTTAGCTTCTTTTCCGCTACCTTATCACTGGAGCTAGTCCATTAAGGGGGAATTTAAGAAATGTATTTAACAGTTGCCTCTAGAATGTCTAGTGACATTCAAAATACAATTAGGAAATTCTTCATTGTCTTAATTGTTACATTAATTAAGTTAATTAATGAAATAAAAATCCATCATTTCTTCTATTGTCACTGTCTGCTCTAAATCACCTCTATCAGCTGTCTTCTTTATCCACTCCAATTCAGTTCGTTCCTATAGGTTTAGGTTAGATTTAGATTATAATCTTGACTTCATCACCTGATCTGCTCATGTTTGCTGAAATGATTGTGGACACGGCTTTCTGTGACAATGAGATAGGTGGAGGGATAGTCTTTAGAAGACTACTTCAAGCAATTGAATATGCCGACGATCGGGAGATTTTGGCAGGCTGTCCAGGAATCTTAGCATTTATGATGAAGCAGCTCAGCAGATAGGTAAACAAGTTTGTACGAAGATTAATGTGCAGAAGACCAAATGCATGGTAATATCAAGACAACCAGGGGAATTTAGCCTTTTCATTACAGTAACCAGGTGGAAAGAGTCAAGTCCTTCTGATACTTAGGGCAGTTTTTATCAAGTAATTTATCGTGTACATTGGAGATTTGATCCGGAATTGGAAAAGAAGGCGTTCGTTGAAAAACGTGATCTGATGTCCAGCTGAGCAGTGGCATTTGAGTTACGCAAGCGAATAGTAAAAACTTACGTTTGGCCACTCTGTGTGTGAAACCCTTACAATTAACAAATTGGACACCAAAAGATTAGAAGCTTTTAAGATGTAGTGCTGATGACTGATGGAGAAGTGAGCTTGGATAGACTGGATTTTAAATTAACAGGTGCTTGCAGAGAGTAGATGAGACACATTCTTTAATGGCGATGATTAGAACACGCAAGTTGCATCACAGAGGTATGCTGTTGGTGGAAGGAAACGTCGCCAAAGAGACCTTGTGGAAGGCCGAGACACAGTCTTGTTGAGCTGATGCAGAGAGAAGCTGGATGTGCATCCTTATGCTGAATTGAAGAGAAGAGCCGAAAATCGAGAGAGTTGGGTAGCTATTATCATAGGGTTGAACTAGTCGTAAGACTAAAACACCGAGAGTGATCTCTTAGTCTACTACTCTGGATTCGTTTTTCTCATAACTTTTTCAGATTTCTTGTTGACAGTATTCTAACGAGCCAGATAGTTTTCTTGTAATCCTCTAGTTTACTGAACTGCAAAGATCTTTGCTAGCAGTTTATCTTAACATCTGATTTTTTTTTTTTAAATTTTGGGGAGAATTGAACCCCTTCTCTGTTATTAGTTATTACTATTATCTGGAAAAGATTTAGTACTACCAATCTTTTTTTCAGCAAGACTTCAACCTTCACTATGACTCTTCTCATTATATTAAGTCCCTGTGCTTTTGTTTTTATTCGGTATTTTCAGTCATTGGTGTTTCTAATTGTAAAGCATCTGATTGGTTTCCTCTTTCTTAATTCAACAGTGATGGTAATTTCCTGTTTTCAAGGTGATATTTGAACTCCTAGATTTGCAGAACAAGATAAGAGATTGCTTTTACATAAAGATGAAGCTTTTTATATCTATCTTACTCTGTTCCTTTCTATGGTCGTTTTCAATGCACATCTTTGAAATGCAGTGATCATCTAGAAAGCTACAAGAAATTGCCTCTTTATTTTTATTTTTTATAGGCAGGGATAATATTAAGGTTTGAGAGAAAATAAGTCTTTATATTTAAGATTCTACATATAAGAAATTGGTTTTCTAATTAAAAGTAACATTTTTTTAGAAAAATTTATCATGTTTATTAATTGGAGAGCTTAAAATAGAAAAACGTAGTAAAAACTTTAAATTTTTTTCCTAAAATTTCTGATATGATTTGTAAAATGCAAATTCTCATATGATGTTTCTTATTTTTTGTTATTTATTGCTGTGTTTTCATATTTGACTATTTTTTTATAAATTTTTAAGAATAAATATTAATATCATATTTAGGATCCTGAGAAGCCAGGAGATAAGCCTCGAATGCAGTCGTATGAAGTAGATTTAAATACGTGAGTTTTTAAATTGTTTGTTTGTTTTATGGTTTAATTATATAGGCTTACTCTTTGACAAAAAAATTGACGCATCAAGAAGGAATTATCCATTGAGACAAAATTTGGTATGTTTAATGTACATAATACAGAAAATGAAATGATTAGAATTTCAGGACATTGGATGATTTTTTGGACAGAAAGAGCTAAATAAAATGAGCAGGTTATATGGCATTGATCCACCTCTGGCCTGGACACAAACTGTTACCCGATGTGGCATTAATTGATACAGTTGACAGATGGTGTTTTGCGGGATTTCTTGCCAAATGGTCTCCAATTGGCATGCTAATTTGTTGACGTCCTGGGTTGGTCTCGGGTGAAGCCCCAGTAGGAGAAAGATCTGGTGATCTGGCTGGCCAAGGAAGTGTGTAGCATCCACGAAGACAATCAATGGAGAGGTGTACAGTGTGTGTGGCTGGGCATTATCTTGCTGAAAAGTAAGTCCAGGGTGTTGTGAAAGGAATAGCAACACAATGGGTTGTAGAATTTCATCAACGTACCGCTGTGCTGTAAGGGTGCGATGCAGGACTACCAAGGGGAGTCTGGCTGTCAAACGAAATGGCACCCAGACCATAACTCCCTGTTGTTGGCTGTGTGGCGTGCAACAATAAGAGTGGGATTCTGACAATGTCGGGGCAATCTCCAGACACATCTGTGTTGGTGGTTTGGGCTCAGTTAAAAACAAGACTCGTCACTGAAAGCAATTCATCCCCAATCAGCACAATTACAATCATAATGGGCACTGCGAATATAGATTCTGCTCACATAGTATTCTGCTAATGGTCCAGAGAGTCACTTCAGTATTGATCATGATGGATGGCTGATAGCGACTAATCTGGTGCTGTAACAGCTGCTCTGACAATCGCTCTGACAATCTTCCCGTTCTGTCATCACCCCAGGCTGTCTGCTGCCCTCTTTGTCGGTGAAATCTACCTTTCAGGACCCATTCCTGCCGGCATCATCTAATTGCCGCATTGCTCTGACCCAAATGCCGAGTGATTCATCGGTTTGTCCATCCAGCCTCATGTAGCCCAATGGCACGTCCTCTTTTCAAACCCTGTCATATGGTCCTAGTGGCTGCGAATGCTTTGGCAAGACATTGTTACAGTGAAGGTAGGAAAGTGCAATCAAAAACCACTGGAAGTTTTGTTCCTGAAAGTGATATTCGCTCTTTATATACACCATCGCGATGCTCAGTTCCAATTCATTCATTGGGTGCGAATTTTTGATCATTTACATATTCGATCAAAAGGTGAAAACCTCTTTCACGTGAAATTTCATTAATATTGGATTATTTTTGCGGGGTGGGTTGATTTTTTTGTCAAAGAATATATATTGTCACTGTACGGAGGAAATTGCTGAAGCTAGGAACTTGAAATTTTAGAGAGAGGGGGTTTCCTTATGACGTAGGTGTCCACTAAGAATGGATTTTTGGAAATACATTGCCCAAAAGAGTGGAAACTTTCTTGAAGGATATGCATATCTCTGAAACCACTTGAGTTGGAAACATGAAATTTGATCTGAGTGTTCTTTATCAAAACCAAAAAATACATGTTCGACGAATTTTCAATATTCGCGTTCTAAGGGATGAAAAAGGGAAGGAGGCAAATGATATTGAAGGATACGCAATTCTCGGAAAGTGCTTAAGCCACAAATGGGAAAAATACTCTTCTTAAGAAATACATTTTTAATGGTTTTTCGAAAAAAAAAAAAAATACCAGAAAGGTGAATGGTCATCGGATGATTTTTTTTTTAATTTAGCTATAATAAAGCTAAATGTCCTCACTGACTCATCAATGCACAGCTGAAACCGCTAAATCTAGGAACTTGAAATTTTAGGGATGCTTTTTCCATAAAAAATTTAAAATGAAGGTTCCTTTCTAGAATTGGGTTTAATGCTTTGTGAGAGTTTGTCAAATTTTTTACCCTAATGAGGTGGAAAAAGGCTTAAAAATTTGGTTGGGAGATCTTATGTCTTGATGAAATTTGGTATCGATGGTGTTTCCTGGTTACAAAATATGAATATAACCTAAATTTGTAATAATCACATGATTTTTTTTACCACTGAGAAAGGTTTGAAGTGATAGGGGGTGTGGAGAAGGACAGAAAGGGGTGGGAAGTCTTACAGATCTCAGTGAAATTTGATATCTACAGGATTTTCGGGGTACAAAATACGAATATAACATTAATTTAAACATAACGTGGCTTTTTATCAACTGGGAAAGGCTCAAAGTGATCTCACAGTTACAATTTCTTCCTTTTCCACATCAGTATAACACTTTTTTTTTTTTTAATCCATTGGCAGCACTGGTATTTTTTTTTTTTTTAGTTGAAGCTATAGGGACATTATATACACAAGCAAAACTCAAAAAATTACAAACCTGTATGTATAAAAAAAGTTTTAAAGGATATCAAGTATGTTGTCTGTTTGATATGTATGTGAAGTTAAATGATTATTGACCTGTAACAAGATCTTCTGAATTCTTGTTACTGTTCCAATTCCAAATTTTCCTCTTGCGATAGAAATGATTACATCTATATGGAAATCATCTGCCGCATTTACAACTGAGGAAGAAATTTGGGAGTAAGTAGCAGCAGAGCACAGAAGAGCACCCTACTCATTGGTTATTATTACAGTTACAGACAAGTAAAATTTTTAATATTCATTGGTTTCACTGTTTTAAGGACCATACTGCATTTAAACATTGAAGAATTGATCATTAAGTGATCAGAATGCTTGTGTTCATTCATCAATCATGTCACAGAACATGAGTTTTAATTATTTGTTATTGTGGTAATTTAGCTTGCTGTCATTTGGCAAGCTGAAAATTTAAAATGGAATTGGAATGATTTCAAAGAATTTGTTAAATGAATCTGTGAACCAAGTAAATCTAACGAAGTTTAGTTCATTCTATGAAATAACTTTATGAACTGTATTAAAAAAAAATGGCTTAATCTTTATTTATTTTTTTAGATGTGGTCCAATGGTTTTGGATGCATTAATCAAGATAAAGAATGAGATTGATGCTACCTTAACTTTTCGGAGATCATGCCGAGAAGGTAGGGATTTTGTTTAGATTTATTTCACTTAACTATGAATATTAAATTAATTATAATAGTAAAAATTCTTTTTAAATTAAAAGAAAAAAAAAAAGCTTAGATGATTACCATATATTGGAATGTTAACTAGTTATTTATTTATAACGATTCATGACAGTGATTTCTTAGCTAGTAGTTAGTATCCTAATGTGGAATTTACTTGTACTATGCTGGAAAAAAAACAAAATGAAAACGGTTGTTGAACAAATAATGGAATTCATTCAATATTTTAAAACACTATTTTATGAACTTATTATTAATAATATTGCAGAAAATTTATAAAATAAAATAAACTGCATACAGATTGGAAGCAAAACTCGCACATTGTTCTGGCTGTATAAAGTAAAAAAATTAGCTTCTGGAAAACCTCAAGAGTGAAGTTGGATGCCTCTTATGTGATAAATCTTTTAATTTTGACTAGAATGCCTCTTTGATAAAGTCAACATACAATTTAATGTGTGTAAAAAGTTGAAAAGGTTAAAATAAGTTGCTGCATATAAACTTAAAAAAAAAAATCTACATTTAAAATGAATTATTTCACATGTTCTTCAGGTTTTGGTTTTGTTGGTTGAGTTTCTTTATTTAAAGGTAATCCAAAGTAAACAAGAATATGGAACCTCCAAGTATTAAAATAAAACAATAAATACACGTTCAAAATAAAAAGGAAAATTCATTTGCCGGCCTCTACCAGTTTCAAATGAATTTCCTTATTCAAGTTAAAAGAATAGTTGCTTTTACAATTATAGGTATTAAAAACATAAGAAGCCTAAGGAAATTCATTTGAGGCTGATGGAGGCCAGCACATGATTTTTCCTGTTATATTTTAATTCTTGGAGGAGTATTTACAGTTGACTACTCTCAGCTGATGATCACCAATAAAGTGTGAAACGGCCGTTCTGAGATGTCATTGTAAATACCTTGGTCTCAACCACTGTTGGTAATCCAAAGTAGTTGTCTCGTCAATGAACTAGCTCCACCAATTATGTATCTGCAGGGAATAGTGTGTTATGTCCAAAAGTGGGCAAAATGAGATGATGTTACTGACCCACACAAAATTTCACGGGCTACCTCACGTTAAGTCCTACTCGCTTTGTAGGCAAGATCATTCAACTGTGACACTTGAGTTAACTTTGTAACAAGGGGTCTGCTGCAAGTTTAAAATTCATTTTCCCAAAAACCATGTTTTTGGATATAACGCACTATTCCCTACAAGCACAGAATTATGATATGATCTTCTGTGACGAATTATGGATGTTATGTGAATGCATGGTGGTGCAATCCTATAATCCAACAGGTAAGGTAAGTTCATTCTGTAGGGGGATGTTATGCTGCTCTCAGGAATAGCCGATTCCAGTAAGTTTCTTCTGTAGTATATCGATGTCATTGGGTGCTGCCAGTTACTTGTATTTGTCAGGGATGTGCATCATTTGGATAGAGAGGGGGGGGGGAGAAAGAAAACGAAAAAAAAACATTTTGGACAGGAATAGCAACCACCACTTAAAAATTATGGGAATTTGGTAATGCTATAGTATATATAGCTGCACAGCCCCTGATGACATCCGAATACCGATAGAATGAACTTACTGGACCATTCATAAATCTCCATAAAGCAGATCGCAAAATACATCCACGATTCGTAACAGAGGATCATAATATCATTAGTCAGAGCTTTTCATTGGTCCATCGACTCCAATGATTGGCGATTGCTGACCATTGCTGGGATCTTTTCATTGGCTCATCGACTAGCAACTACTTTGGATTACCTTTAAATAGAGGAACTAAACCAACAAAACCATAACCTGATAAAGCAGGTGATAAAAACATGTTAAACCTGTCATTTTAAATGTGGATTTGTTAATTTATGTGTGACTACTTATTTTAACCATTTAGCTCTTTGATAACTTCCTTTTGAATTCTTCCAATATGAGCTTTGACTTATTATATGTTGATTAGTCAAAAATAATGACTCTAGTGGTCGCTTGAATTGCCATTGATTTAGAAACGGTATTCCAAGAATATGAAACATTGCATATGTGTTAAATCATTTATAAATTATTCGAACTCGATGTAGCTTTTATTATTGCATTATTGGATGCAGATTACAGCCTATTCTGCTTACAGGCATGTTGCTTATCCATTAACAATTTGTAGTCAGTTTCTGCAAAAATCTCAAGATTTTTGCAGAAATCTTGGGTGCTCTGTTATACAATTTATATCTTGCCGAATTTGGTAAAAAAATATATGGTGAAATTATGTAAAAATAAGCCTTGGAACATTAGACTTAAGTTAGTCTAGCCACTGACCAAAATAAAACTCAAGATATTTTCCTATTGCTGAGTTCTAATGTGGTAATAATAAGATGCTAATAAAAATTTTAATGTGTTTATTTTTTAAGTTGCTTAGAAACGAAAAGGAATATGAGAAGGGTGGGTGAGCATCTTTTGAATGATACTATCAAACTATAATGGCACTTCTGGCTTTGAAGTCAGTACAAAGTGTCAGAACTTTAGTAGGTCAAAGATAAACTTGGTATGCAGATAGAAATTTCCCGTGAAATTTATTAATGTTTCTGAAACTGGTGAGAACTTCATTTACTTATCGGGGCTAATTGGATTAATTTTAATTTCTCTTTACTGAGCTGTTAAAGAGAAAATATAAGTCTCCCTGAACAACAACTTTCCCAAAAACGATGCTAGACAAAGTAGAAGCAGAATCATTTCATCATGTTCTCTCTTATAAGAGAAAGGTCTTTAAGGGCAGCCATTTATTGTTGAAGGAGTCGGATTTTTGCTTCTGATGGAGCAGAAGCTATTGAGTTGGTGAAGCTGTAATACAGTGCTTGCAATGACTACCATCTCCACTGTCTGAATACAGGGTGTCCCATAAGTCTGGAACCATAGGGAGAATGTCCTGTTCTTAGTGTTCAATATGGCCGCCGTCGACTATTATAGAAAGCTGAAGGCTGTCTCTTCAGTCTCTTAAGGATGAAAGATGTCTGGAGTAATTTGAGCACAGCATGACACGATTCATTCCTTAAGATTTAGATTAGATTTTAGATTTTCTCTCTGTACACCATGCTCTTCAAGTGGCCCACAGATAAAAATCAAGGGGGGGGGAGGCAAATCTGGACTTCTGTGGGGCACTCAACCGGTCGTCGACCAATCCAACCCAGGAAATTGCAAGTCAGCCACATACTGACCTCTCACTAACATGGTGGAGCACCATCCTGTTGAAACCATGTTGGGAATCGCCTTATGGGTTCAAGATTGATGGTAATGTCTCCTCCTGGAGCATTGTCAAGTATGTCTGTCCCATCACAGTCTGCTGAAAAAAGAAGGAACTGATAATTTGATCATTCCATATCCCATACTAGACCCTGAGGTGATTGTCGTCTTGTGTATTGGAAGCCTGCAGGCCATGGGGATTCTGTGGTGTGTTTTGCTTATTCATCTCCCCATTTACATAAAAATTGGCCTCATTGCTAAACTGGATAGTAAACAAAAAAGTGAGATTAATCTCACATTGATGCACGATCCAATCACAGAATTCAACTTCCCGATCGGGATCATCCTCACTTAATGTTGGTAATAACTACATCTTGTATAGATGCAATTTATTGCTTTTCAGAATACACTGGATGGAGCTTCTAGGGAAATCCCGTCTCTGCAGATAATCTGTGGATGAACTTCTTAGGGCTTTTAGAGACTGCTTCCAGGACATTAGAAGTTGACTGCACATCTGTTAATATCCTCAGTGGCCCGCTGCGAGGTTTGTAGTTCTGCCTCCATTAAGCAGTAGTCTGGCACCTAAAGAGGGATATGAACGGGACTTGTTTAGAAACATAATCCTTCCTATTAGTTGTATGGACGAGCTTTTTAACAGAAAAGTGTCTTATGAATTATAAGTTTGCTTTTCAGAACCAAATTTCAAAGCAGACACAGAGCATTTATGTCAATGTTTGAAACTGATCTGCATTTAAATGCAAATACAAATATATATTTAAATAATTGGAATGACTGTTTATCAGTTTTTGAGTTTTGTTATTTTCTTTAAACTTTGCAAACTTTTAAGTAATATAAATTATTAATAATTCTAGTTGTTTACTGTAGATCATAAGATTAATAGACCATTCTATTTTTTTTCCTTCAGGTATTTGTGGTTCCTGTGCAATGAATATAGGTGGTGTGAACACACTAGCTTGTATCAGGTAATTTGTGATACATACTATTTTGATCTTAAAAGACCGAAAAGAATTTCCTTTGCATCATAATATATTAATGTGTGTGTGTATGTGTATTTATATATATACAGTATGAAAAAAAATGTTGAATTGTCATATTGTCAAACTGTTAATGTTGTCGAACAACTGTGAAACTTAATAAAGAAATACGTCATGGATAAGTGCGATTGGCTGCGGGTTGCAGGTGACGGGTATGATCCCGACCTTGATGGAGGTTGGAGATTTTTCCACGCTCCATTCTCCTCCAAACAGGTCCTAGGGCCTACTCAGCCCTCTGAAGAATGGGTATAGGGTTTTTTCCCCTGGAGTTAAAGGCGGCCGGGCATTAGGCTGACCACCTGACCTCTAGGTAGTCTTGTTGGTCATGAAGCGCCGGGAGCGTCTTACCACCTGCTACCCCAAGGGCCTGCATAAGCCTGTAGTAGGATTCTTTAACTTTAACCTCATGGGTAAACATACAAATCATAAAAAAATGAGTGTTTGAACCGCATATTCTTGATTGCTTATAAGTAGGGTTTTGTGCTTGCTTCGGCACTTCCGAGCATTTTTGTGATTGGATGCCGATCTGTAGCCACTGAGAATGCTATTACGTACTACCCAACATCGTATCAACAACTGAGTGAATTTGACATAGGGCATATCTTGGGATTGAGAGTCAGGTTGGACATATTGTTCTGTTGCCAGCCATTTGAGTCACGGTGATGCAACACTAAGACATTGGCAGCAATGGGTCCTGCAATGCACACTTACCGATCAGGAGGGCAGTGGTCAGCTGAGAGTAACCACTACTAGGCAGGCTTGTAGGATCCTGAGATTGGACACCAACAGTTTCTCTAATTGCCATCCGAGAAGAGTTAATGACATCTCCACAGTCTGTTGTTTCATGATGAACCATTCCCAGATGGCCGGGAGAGGCATGGATTGCAATGCCTGGTGTCTAATACGAAGACTACCACTGACCCTGCAGTGATGTTGCACCAGAGCAGCATGAAATGTAACTTGATTGGGGCCATATAGTGTTTAGTAATGAATCTTATGTTCTCACTTGAAGCCGATGATGGTGTGTGGAGACCATCAGGCCAGCACTCCTCACCTCGTGTAACTTTGGAGTGTCACAAGCCACAACTAGCATCCTTGTTATGGGGAACTATTGCATATGATACCTGGTCACCCTTAGTTGTCCTTTAAAGCTGTGCAGGATTAAGGGGTGGGGGCAAAAGGGTAAAATGGGATTGAAACATTTATTTATTATTGCATTAAATAGTGAAAAACAGCTACAGGGGCAGCATGGGGCTGACTGCCCCCCCCCCTGATAAATTTCCTAGATCCGGCACTGCTTTAAAGTACTGTCACAGCTCAACTTTATGTCCAGGACATCCTATGGGCTGTTTTTCTGCCTATGTTGCGAGGTCTTCCAATAACTGGTTTTCAGCAGAATAATGGCCAACCACATATGGCGATTATATCTAGTGTGTGTGTCTACGTGGTGTCTACTTTCTTGGTCTGCCAGATTACCAGACCTATCACCTGTAGAACATGTCTGGGACGTGTTGGGATGGCGATAGCAGGTCACCCCTCAGTGTGGGTGAAATAGCCCAGCAACTCCAAGACATTTGGATGAATCTTCCACAGGACATCCTTAAATTTTGTGTGTGTTAATGCCACACCATATATCCACATGTGTCGCTGCAAGAGGCAGCCGTGTAATATATCGATACATTTGGAATTAACTGGAGGACAGGAAAAATATCACTCCAAAACTTGGAAAGGTTTTCTTGGAAAAATGCTATTGTCACCTGTTTTATGAATTAATTTAGCAACTAAAAGGTGCTTCTTGATCATGAGCAGTATTTTAAAATCACAAATATCTGCTGGTTTGTCAGTCGATTTAAAAATGCAAATGAAAAAAAAAGGCTTAATTTCAGTGAATTATAATTTATTTCCTTATATTTAAAAGCTTTTATTCTAAGGTGATTCAAATTTTTTTTTTGTATTATCACTTAAAACTAAAATATTATCGATTGTTTTTTTTTTTTTGTTAACATTTTGTAAGCATTGTTATCAATTATAATCTTTGACATTTTTTTTTCAAAAAATTATAATATTGTCAAACTCAGTTTAAATTTTTCGTTAATATTTTCATATACATATAAAACTAAGCAACTAATTATTTCGGAGTGAAAAACAATCGAAATTAACTAAGGAACGACGCATTCGAATGCGTTAGGCTTAACTCGCTAAAAAAGTCAGCCCAGAGAAAACATCTCTGCCACATAAAACCCAGCAGTGAACGGGTTAAAAGGGGTATGAGAACTTCCCGACCACACTGTATATATTTTTTTATTTTTTGTAATCTTATTAAATAGAGAAATTTTTGTTTCTCATTTAATAATGAATTGCTGAAGAACTTAAGACAAAGGAAAATACAATCTATGGATGACTGTTTATATCAGTCACTTGCTTCCTTTAACCTAATCAGAACAGAAAAAATGAAACTGATGATGGAGAATTTTGAGACTGAAGCAGAGGAAGAGGGAGGAATCTGAAGATAGTTTTTCAGATCCACGTAAATTATATTTATCTTGTTTCTACATGCTAACTACTACAATTCATGTTCCTAGGTTGCTGAAGCGCTAGGCTTCAGTATAGTCTGTGTTGTTTCCAGAACTACTTCATTTTGTTTTGAGTCTGACTATTGCATTATACTCCATTGATATCAGATTATAGATCGTCTGCACAGCATTCCTACAACAGCACAACAAAATACCCCTTGCTCATGGCATGTGCCCTCTACAGAGTCGGTACATCATAATAGAACTGATATTCTTAATGTAGAGTAAATTATTTTTGTATATGCTTAATAAATACATATTAAACCATCTGTCCCTAAGAGCTCTCGCTGATGTAGCTACAATGGTTCCAGTAGTTCATCCCTGAATTAAAATTCAATAGTTTAGAAGAGAGAATGTTACTGAAGCATTGCATCAGTTTCTTTGATATGCTACTGGTTCTGATCCTTTCATTTCAGATGAATTGGTTAAGATTGAATGATTATATCTTTATGGTAATCTTTTCTTGTTGAAACCTCTTAAATCCAAAACCAGTCTTAAAAATGTTGACTGTTTGGTAGGTTATAAATTACTAAGAGAAACTTGCATTTAAATTTAACAGTTTTTGACAAGAATAATCAAATAAGATATTTCAGAAATAGACCTTTAAGTAACTATAATATTACAAAAAAAGAAATATACTGTTTTTCTGATTTTTTTTTTTTTTTTTTTTTTTATTGAGTCTCAATATATTAGATATGTGTTAAATAATAGATCCTAAATGTTAACTAAAACACATTATTAATAATTTTTCATCGTGGTCTATATTGTAGAAATCATGTATGTTGGTATTTTGCTTGTCTTGCAGTTGTGCAGCAATAAAAGAGAACAATGTCTACCGCTTGCTCTAACTGCAGACACAGAGGAAGCCTTTGCCATACAAGTTGACTTGGAATTGAAATAAATGTTTAATTGTTTTTAATATCCAAGAAAAATAATTTTAGCAGTTGAATCTGCACTTGGCAATAAAAATTAAATTCTCAAGAAAGCAAAATTCTGATTAATACAATTCAATGAATATCGATTTTCAGTCAGTTATATGAAGATTGAGTTTGTTGGTCCTTCTGATTGTTATTTCATTTGAAATGAATGGTCAACAATTAAGAAAAGTTTAATATTCAGTCATAAGAATATCGAAATTGATACATTAGTAAATTTTAGAAAGAATTAATCAATTAAAATATGCACTAGAATTTTGGTTTCATTTTTAAAAATAATTTTATTTTTTATTTTTATTTTCAGCAAAATTGATACAAAGTTAGACAAACCAACAAAAATCTATCCTCTGCCACATATGTATGTAGTGAAGGATTTGGTGCCAGACATGAATAACTTTTATCAACAGTACAGAATGATTGAGCCCTGGTTGAAGCGCAAAAGCAAAGTATCATCAAAAAAAGAATACCTACAGAGTGAAACAGATAGGAAAAAATTAGTAAGAATTACACATTTATATTTGAGATATAATCATTTGAGTATAAGAGTCGTTATTATCTGACCTTGGTTATACATCATAACATATGCTATTTTATTATGAGGCAAAGAAACAAAGTTCGATTCATTCATAAGAGTAATTTTTTTTATTTTGTCATTACATATACTAAATGAAATTTATTTTAACACTCTCATTGTTGTTAGTATTTTCATAGTTACCTCAGATGCCACGATCATTTTTTAAGTGATTTATTTTTTAATTTTCCAATTAAAATCTAAACCTTATTTGTTATTTATTTATTTATTAATTTTTTTTTTCCGATTGGGCACAGACCTTTACCAAAATTGATTTTTGTTTTTATTTGAATGTCAACATTGGCACCAGTAACTTTGATATTTTTTATCAAACGTTTATCTATTGGAATCAGTTATGTAAAAAAATATATATATATACAAATTTAATGTTTTTTTTATTATAAATAATGTGGTTTAAGATCACACATTATATATAGACCAGGGATGGCCAACATTTTTTGGGGTTTCAGTTACTCTTCATTTAAGAAAATACTGGGGTTGACTAATAAAGTAATGAACCAGACAAGTTAGATTGGGCAATAGTTACTGATAAATACCACAAAAAAAGATATGGCTAATTTTTTAAAAAATATTTTCCAAGATATATTTTACTTAATACTAGACACTTGACACTGCATTCCATTAATGAGTTTGTCATGTTGCAAATCATACAATGTTACATCCTCCAGCAGACCATTAGATTGATCCACCAGTCTTGTGGTTTAGATCTGTTGTTGTTATTGTATTGATTGTATAGCATTGTGAATATATATATATATATATATATATATATATACGTGATTCGTAAAATGCCAACTGTTGAGTATTTGGTTAAGATTCCAAGTTTTATTGATACAAATGATTGCAGACTATAACCCTTGGGTTGGCCGTTGACATGCTGTCCACAAATGATATATACCAACATGTCATCATCAATATATTCGTCTTCAGAGCTAGAACTTTTTAAATCGGACGATGGTTCTTTTAAACATACATTCCACCACTATTTTCAAAACTAAGCTTTGTTTTCTTCCTCAGTGAGGTTTTAGAATAAAATTATTTACTCTTTATTAGAAAGCTGCTGTCTTCTATATTTATAACGACTGAACAACATACACAAAATAGCAAATTGAAAAACTGTAATGAAAATAAATATCTAAGAACAGACAGCAAAACTGTACGAGAAACATTGTAATTGCTTTATTGGCATTGTCGAAATTGCATAACAGTATTCCGATAATACTAGCTGGCATCATCAGCATTCAAAACGTTAAACTCTGTTTAACATTTATCCTATTGAAAAAACTTCATCTACAGTTCATTTTATTATCGAATTTTCGGAAGAATTTTCTATCTTCCTCCTTCAAGATTACAATGTATAGTCAGGTGATATCAAAATACAAAGATATCTTAGCCATAGTTGTTAACAAAACTTAGCATTTTATCCTTAAAATGCTACTAACATATTATTATATTTACAATTGTTTCTGCAAATTCTACAATTCTTAATTTTAATACAATTGTTTTATTTTACTAACAATCTCATTACAATAATCATAATTTTTTAAATTCATCGATTATTACACTTTTTTTGTTCTTGTTCATATGAATTTTTACCATTTCCCTAGCTAAATTTATAAAAATATTCTCAACTTCCAAACCTTTGCTTCTATTGTAATTTAAATTTCTTGTGTTTCTGATTATTTGGCTTTCCAGTATTTTTCTTGTTTTTGTATCTTTTTCTAACATAATTATTTTTACTTCCTCCTTGATCCAATGTCCATTTTTCCTACAATGATATGCTATGTCAGATTTTTCTTTCAGGTCATTTTTAATACAATTAATATGTTCAAGTACCCTCTCCCGTGTTGTTCTTTTACTTTCCCCAATATAAATTTTCCCACAATTTTGGCATTCCAATTCATAGATTAATCTCATGTTAGCTTTATTCTCATTTTTATTAATTTTTTGACATAAAATATTTTTCAATTTGTTGTTGTATTCAAAGGCTATCTTAATGTCAAATTTTTTACAAATTTTCTTCAAATACCAACTGTTATTATTTAGATAAGGTACTGTAATTGTTTCTTTATTTTTGTTTTTATCCATTTCTTTAATCATAAACTTATCATAATTACTTATTGCTTTATTTATAAAACTATTGCTATATTCATTTTTCATGAAAATCGTCTTCATGTTTTCAATTCCTTTCTTAAAATCAGAGTCACAACTTGAATTTTGATCCAATCTATAGATGTAATTATCAATAATATTCTTCTTGATCATAAAACTATGCCCTGATTTGAAATTTAGAATGTGGTCACTTTGAAACTTTTTTGTAATGTCTTAGGTACAAATTGCAATTATTCTTTTTTATCAAACATACATCCAAATAATTCAATTTTCCCTCCTCATCTTTTTCCATTTTAAATTTTATGTCTTGATTCTTACTATTAATGATGTTAAAAAAATTTTGAAATTGTCTCGAGGTCCCAAACCATATAATCAAAATATCATCTGCATAGCGGTAATACTCAAAATTAAATTTAGATTCCTTAATTACATCATTTTCAAAGAAATTCATAAAAATATTACATAAGGTCCCTGATAAAGGCGACCCCATAGGGAATCCTTTAATCTGTTTAAACATTTTATTTTTGTGTTTAAAAAAGGTATTATCCGAAATGGATTTTAGTTATTTAAATAGTAGATTTGTACTGTTTTGTTAGTTATGGTGCAAAATAATAATTAATAAGCTTGATTCCATTCCTATACTGGACTTCCATTTTATTTGTAATTTATTTTACTTATTCACCCTTATCCAATTTCTTATTTATATTTTAAGCCAGAAAGCCTTAGGGAATTGAATTCAGGTTTCTGATACCAAATATATTGAATATTCTGATTTGATGAATCTTATATATTCATGATATCTGAATATGATACCGTGAAGAAAGCCTTTGAAAAACAAAATGAGTTTTATCCTCCTTTGTTGGTACCAGATAATGTACATTTCCTTTTCAATGCATTGTTGATTTTATGGGGAGATGTTGGTGCATCTGTTCTTCTGTTCCCATTACACCGTACATACAGTGTTTCACTGTTCAATTTTTTAATTTTTATATTAATGTTTGTGTTGATCTGCCCTAATCCATTAAATGACTAATTTGAGTACAATGATTACTTGTACATCATTGCTATAATATGATATAGTAACATTGTTATTTATATTCCGTTACCAACATACTGTTCAGCTTTGATTTATTATTAACAGTATTACTTTCCTTTCTCAAATCCTGATGGCGCAGTGAAATGCAAAACTTAAGGTCCTGACTCAAGCAATTCAGGCGACTGCAAACCTTTTTAATTCTTTTATATATTTCATTTACCAATGCACCTAAAATTCTGAAAATTTAAATATGAACTTGTGAAGCATGTGGGATTTATATTTTCTTGTTTTTAATTTTCAAAATATTCTGTAATTAAATAAATTCAAATTCAAAAAACAGTCAATTTTTGGGGGTTTTACCGAGGTATTACTTGATACCTAAAACCAATTGACGAAAACTGAAATGATAAAAAATTTGTAAAATAATGATTTGTATTTAAAATATTTATTATTAATGCAATAGTTAATTTTTTAAAAAATAAAAACTGTTTTTTTTTTTTAAATTTGTTTTGAGATTAATTTTTTTTTTTTTTGTGCTATCATAATAAAAAAACATTTTCATTAAAGGTTTTCTAAATATTATGCAAATTCATTTGATGCTGTTCGTTTCCAAAAATAAATTTGTTTTGAAGCATTTTTTTTATAGAATTAATAATTTTTGAATTTTAACTTACTTAATTTCAGAATATTTTGAAAATTAAAAACAAGAAAATAGAAATCCCAGATGCTTCACAAGTTTTTAAATTTTCAGAATTTTAGGTGCATTGATAAAAGAAATACACAAAAGATTTGCAGTCACCTGAATTGATTGAGTCAGGACCTTAAAATGCTTAATGTTCAAAATTGTGAATAGGTTGTTTATGTAGAAAAGAATTAACAAAGTGCTTATTTAATACTTTTATGAAAGAAAAAATAAATAAAAATAAAAAAAAAACTGCTAAATACTAGATGTTCACAATTTGAAATCAGTTGTAAGTATAGTTAGTGGCCTCTTTATTGATTGTTACTACTTATTTAAAAAAATAGCTGACAATAAACAAGTAAATCCTAGTGCGAGATGCAGGATAGTTACATGGAACTCAAATTACAATTTATCTGTCTTTGTTATGATGAAACGTTGTCTACTTCTATAATTCATCTAATAACGTAGCTTTTGAGTTAAATGAAAAAAAAAAATTACTGACTGTATATGATTTAATGTTAATAGTTTATTTTTATCTCTTTAGGATGGTCTGTATGAGTGTATTCTGTGTGCTTGCTGTTCTACTTCCTGTCCTAGTTATTGGTGGAATGCTGACAGGTATTTGGGACCAGCTGTTCTAATGCAAGCATATCGATGGATCATTGACTCTCGTGATGATTATTCTGCTGAAAGATTAGCAAAGATGAAGGATCCATTCACACTATATAGATGCCATACTATAATGAACTGCACCAAAACATGCCCAAAGGTAATTTTTTTATTGTTGAAAATATTATTTGTTAATAGGTCATTAACTCTTCAGGCTGGTAAGACGAACAAGCGCTTGTTCCCATTTGTCTGTCTCACAAGCGGATTGATGTTTAGGAGTATGCTCTCTGTAGTGCTTCAATAATTGGTAGCCTCCCGCTGTTAATTATCTACTTAATTCTGTAATTTTCCATTGACTGAGACAATGAATAAAACTTTTATTTTATTGGTTAAATTTAAATTTCCGTGCTGTAGTTTAGCCAGTAAGAAATTTTCTTTTAGCTTCTTTCTTCTGTCAAGTTGTTTTCTAACTATGGTGATTTCAGTGAAATGCCGTGATCTAAGTGACGATGAAATTCAGCTACAAAGGATAAATAAAATGTTTGATATTATGTATCAAGTCCATCATTATCTATTAAAAAAAAATATATCAATATTCTAAAATAAATTCCACTGAGAGTATAACAAAATGAAAAGAGCGGTTAAACCAAAAAAAAAGTACTGTGGGAGAGAGATATTCAGGAAAGAAACTCTTAAAGGGTTAGTGTTGCCTTTAAACTCGCAAGGAATTTGAAAAACTTTTATACCACATAAGCCTTAATTAAAGAAATGGATAATACTTCACCCAATAAAAATCAACATTTGTGGAGTATATAAAAGGCAAAAAATGGTTTAGCTTTTTTTAATCTACTCTTATAAAATAATATGAGTAAATCAGTTTATGTTGAATGGAAATGGTGTTTCTGAATACTGAGGTATAAGAATGTTGCAGTGAAAGCTCTCTTTTTATCTTTTGACTAAAAAGTTGCTTATAAAAAATTTTGCACTTTGACTTCAATAAGTGCTTATTTAGAATCCTAAATTGACAAATATAAACACTACAGAAACTTACATTTTACAGGTATGTATAGTTTTACAAATGTAAATCAGAAAAATGAAATTTATAATATTAAACACCAGGTGATAATATTGCCTCATATTTTTTAAGTCTTCCAGGATTCTCAAACAATCTTGAATGCTTAACATCTGATATTTGATTACAAAATGATATGAAACAATTAGTTGAACTTAACATAAAAGTTCATCAACAACTATGACTTTTTCACAAAATTTTCCTGCATGACACAATTGCACCTACAATTCATTTACTGGGAATCTAGGATTGTCATAGAAGTAAAAATAAGATTTCCCATCCTTGAACAAGTCTTCGCATTTCATTAACTAACAGGTCAACTTTTTTGGGGGATGGAGGGAATGAGTCTGGTAAAAATGAATTAAATACAAATTGCTCCCCTTGGCTCTTATTTCCAACAAATAAGTGAATAGTCAGGATATCCCAGGGGAAATGTCAATATTTTAGGAGGTCACAGTATTATAGTGGAGCAAATCAGAGAACGATCGTGGGCACCAGATGGCGCGATGGTAGAATTTGAATCGATTGTTAATGTCAGTTTTTATGGCGGGAAAGTTCGAAGCTTACGGAAAAAAGATATTCCTTTCATTGAACTATTCTGATTTCTCATGAAATATAATTTCAGAAATGTATTTATTTTCATTCATTTGATTGAATATAGAATGTAATTCTTAAAAAAAATACGAGGCGCGTTCAAAAAGTAAGGGCCGTTTACTTATATATAAATATTGGCGCTTCGAAGCACAGTTTTACTACTGCAGCGTCATCTACTGACTCATTGTGAAGCTACAGCGTCATTTGTTTTGATTCTGAAGTCGTATTGTTGTCCGTGAATGCAAAGAACAATGGCCACGAAAATCGTTTATCCCGCCAAATGTGAAGTGCGTTCTGTGATTCGTTTCTTATGTGCAAAAGGATCGTCGGCTGCTGAAATTCATTGGGAATTATGCCTGGTTTACGGACCTACAGTTATGAGTGAAGGAAAGGTTAGACAATGGTGCCGCGATTTTAAAAATGGCCGAACAAATGTCCATGACGAAGAGCGGAGTGGCAGGCCCAGTATCCAGGCCGATGAAATCGTTTCACAAGTGGACGAAACGCTGCGATCTGATCGTCGATTGACGATTAGTGGCCTGGCTGACAAATTTCCTCAACTTGGACGCACTACTGTTTACAATATTGTCACAGAAAACCTCGGATACCGCAAATTGTGTGCAAGGTGGGTACCAAAAATGCTCACCGACCATCACAAAGAGCAAAGAATGTCTAGTGGACGAAAGTTTTTGGCCCGTTATCAACAAGATGGAGATGATTTCTTTTCTCACATTGTTACTGGGGACGAGACGTGGGTATCCTACGCCAACCCAGAAACAAAACTGCAATCGATGCAGTGGCAACACTCATCTTCACCAAAACCGAAAAAGTTTAAGCAAACTCAGTACACAAGTCGGAAATTGATGGCTACAGTTTTTTGGGACAAAGACGGTGTTCTTTTGGTTGATTTCATGGAACGTGGGACAACAATTACAGCTGACGTGTACTGCGAAACGCTCAAAAAATTGAGACGTGCAATCCAAAACAAACGCCGCGGGAAACTGTCATCTGGCATAATCCTCCTCCACGATAACGCGCGTCCTCACACTGCTGCCAAAACCAATGAAAGAATTCAAGATTTTCGTTGGAAACTTTTTGACGACCCACCGTACAGTCCCGACCTTGCACCTAGCGACTACTTCCTCTTCTTGCATTATAAACAGTGGCTCGGTGGACAACGTTTTGAAACCGAAGAGGGACTCAAAAACGCCGTTATCAACTGGTTCAACTCTCAGGCGGCAAGCTTCTATGCAGAGGGGTTAAAGAAGCTGGTGCAGCGGTACGACAAATGCTTAGAAGTGAACGGCGATTATGTAGAGAAGTAAAGTAAGATTGTACCTAATTAAATATGACAATAAAATTTGTTTCTTATGAGTATATTTTTGTCTGTGACCAAACGGCCCTTACTTTTTGAACGCCCCTCGTAATGGTAACTAAAAAGTAAAATATAACTATTAAATTATCAATTGTTTGTTTCCTTTTGAATAGGAATTTAATTGAGAAATATATTATTCTTTAGTATTGGTATTTTAATAAATTACATTAAAAATTCTAAAATTGTACTTTATTTCTGAGAATGTATTATCATTTCGATTAAGTTATTAGAGGATTCTAATGTGAAATTCATAACACATTGATATTTGAGAATTAAATACATTATTAATTATTATTTAAATAAATTATTTAACTATTTGTTAGGTGAAAATGCACTAATTTTATTTAGAAAATAAATGATGACAGAATTGGAAGCTCTTTCAGTATTAATTGTTGGCCCTGAAAAGGGCCTTTTTTTGGTGTGCGGAATTTTTCTATAGTTTATATCTGATAAGATAATTTTTATGATTCACGCAGCAGTTATTAAGAATAAAATGAATTTATGTTCATTTTTTGAAGTTCATTTTAATCTATGGATTGAAATGAAGATTCAAAAGAGGAAAGAGATTCATCTGATTCAGAAGAACTGCTGTGTGAATCATTAGAATTATTTACCGAGATAATTAATGGTTCAACTGCAGTTTCAATCAGAGACCGTCTTTAGTCCAATACTCATTACATACTTCTTCTACATGATTGACTGCTTTCTTCCAATCTTCTGATGTGATCGCTTTCACAGGTTCTTCTGTCAATTTCAAAACGTGTGCTAGCTTGAAAGTTGAGTTTCGAATTGCAATTTTTTTTTTCAAATTTGCCCAAATCAACTCTATGGGATTAAACTGGCAGTGATAGGGTGGAAGACGAATAACTTTGTGGCCTCTTTCATCAACGATGAATTTTTTTCGTTGTGGCAATAAGCTGATACAGCTCCACCTTTAGCATTTGAGAGTGAAATGGTATGTTGTTTTGCGTCAACCAGTCCTGCATTTCCTTTTTTCTTGAATTACTGCATGGTGGCTTATCAATTTGAACAGAATGATACGGAGCATTATCGATTATAATTGTTGAGTTTGGAGGAATATTTTTTAAAAGATTATTTTCGAACCAGTCCTGGAAAACATTTGCGTTCATATCTTTATGATAATCTGCTAAGCCTGAGTTTGATGGAAACAGCAACATGCAATTGGGCAAAAATCCTTCAATTGTTCCAGCATGCAACAAAATCAGTCTTCTACCTTTTCCAATTGACTTTTTGACGCCACTGCATTTGTCAGATTGCCAGCACGAAGGCACAGTATGAGATTCGTTTACCCAAGTTTCGTCTAAAAAAACAACACTGCGATCGACAACAATTTCTCTGATCTGCCGTAAGTAAGCATGCCGTAAGGCCACAACATCACTGCGTTCCAGTAAGTGTCTCCGACCATCCATTTTTTTGTATTTAAATCCCAATTTCTTTGTTACAATGATTCTGAGGGATTCTTTGCTTCCTTCGAAGATCGGCGATGCTTCTCCGTTCGTGTCGTCCCTCAGTGCATGCAATAGTCTTTTCATCGATGGCAGTTCTCCTTTCAAATACATACTGTGAATTGTCCTCCGTATGGCTTCAAGCGCGAAACAATCAAGATCTGTGACCGGAGATATCCTTGGCCGCTTCTTACCGGGGGTGTAGCCGGGAAATGGGAGGCCTAATTCCGACGCATGCTTGGCCTCTCTGCGAATAGCTTTAACTGAAGTTAAGCCAATCCCTGTTGCCGCTGATGTACGCTCATTAACCTTTTCATAAGACACTAATGCTCCTTTCGCTGATTTCTCCTTTTCAAAATACGAAGTAACGTTAGCAATAATTAGCCTTGATTGACTCCGAATCGGTTTCCCTCTCTTGAGAGTCGCCATTGTGATCAAGAAACTGAAGAGTCCTGGAATGATTAAGAGATCATTGTCCTCTATGAAGGTCAAAGTCATTCTCTGGCTGGTCTTATAGTAGTCATTCTAACAAGGGAACTCTGTGGCGTCGAACGCTGAGAACCGCACAAAAAAGTGCTTAGAATACAAATTGCTCATACCAAAAACAGTGGTATTAGTCATTCTCATGCAAAACTGCACGTCTTACCACGAGAGACCTTTGAATGATCACCTATTGAAGGTCCAAGAGAGAACTTTAGTAAAGCGAAGAAACAAAATATCGATATAATTGGACCAAAAACACACACATTTCAATTTCGTAACTATATTTCTATATTTCCCTCTGCTTAAAATAATTACACTATCTGAACAACAAACTTTTCCTACTGATCTGATATTGTTGCACAACTATTCAATCCTCAAAGTGCTCCAGCAGATAACAGCTGAATTTTGCATGGGAATGACTCATACCACTGTTTTTGGGATGAGCGATTTATATTCTAAGCACATTTTCATGCCGTTCTCAGCGTTCGAGGTCATGCATATCCCTTGTAAGAAAGTTTATATGAACACTAGTATATATGCCCCTTCAATAATGACAGGATAACAACGTGAAAGCTTTTAGTTGAGATAGAGAATTTGCCCGTCATTTGTAATTTCTTCATTTATGTCGAGAAAAGTCTCTTAACGACTCTTCAGTTTGTTGCTGAGGGTGAACTTCTGCATCTAATGCTCGTCTGGCCTGCATTTGTAGTAGACTAGAAAAATGAACATTGAAATTCAAATTTTAATCTAGTTGGCTAAAATTAATGAGTTACTTTTTTTTTTCTCTGGCTCTTCTCTCATTGCTTTACACACACACAGAGGGACTGATAAAGAGATATTTAACAATAATTTTAATGTAGTCCCCATGGCCTAATGGATAAGACGTCTTGAGTTCAGATCATAATGTTGCAGGTGCAATTCTCATCGCGGATGTTTCATTGTAGAAATTATTTCTATTTTCACAGAAAATTAAAATTACTTTTTCAAAGACAGTGAAAGTGCGTTGCGCACAGACAGATAGATCGATATGCGACAATTGGGCGACAGAAACTTAAAAAGTTTTGCACCCTTAGCAGGCATATGATGTTGCGGATTTTTTTGTAAATATTAATTATGAATATTAAATATGAATTAATAAATTTAAAATAAAAAATTTGTTTTGGATTTCAAATCCTTTTTTTGTTTTAATGTGTATATGTAACATGTGTAAATATGTTTGTTAATTACAAAATAATAATAAATATGAATATTAGAAACCATTTGTTTCTATTGATCTACTAACTGGTGAATTTAAATAATTTTTTTTTTTATTATTAAAATAATAAATAATAGTTAAAAGAACGGTCTAAATATAAAATTTGGAAACTCTCGCTTATAATTAAGTTTATTTTTTTGTGTGTAGAATTAGAAAATTGTACAGAAGTTATATTGAAATTTCCCATGAAAAAATGAGTCAGCTAGTTAATAAATATTTTCATTTATATCAGACTAGCTGTACCCGGCATGCATTGCAATGCCACTCAAAGAAAGAAAGGGCTTGTGAGAAGGGGCCGTAAATATAAGGTCCCGGTGTCGATCGGGGGTGGGAAACTTAGGCCCTTGTGTCGCCATCGCCATCCAAGTGTGGTGGACCTGTCCCCCATAGGAGAGCGAATTTTTCTCTTTTTCCAATTGACTTAGGGGACCCGAGAAGGGGCCCTAAATATAAGGTCCCGATGTCGATCGGGGTGGGACACTTAGGCCCTTGTGTCGCCATCTCCCCACCCAAGTGTGGTGTCCCTGCCCCCATAGGAGAGTGAAGTTTTCTCTTTTTCCAATTGACTTGGGGGGAGGGCCCGAGAAAGGGCCCTAAATATAAGGTCCCGGTGTTGGTCGGGGGTGGGACACTTAGGCCCTTGTGTCGCATCCCCCCCCCCACCCAAGTGTGGTGTCCCTGCCCCCATAGGAGAGTGAAGTTTTCCCTTTTTGCAATTGACTTGGGGTGGGGGGCCGAGAAAGGGCCCTAAATATAAGGTCCCGATGTCGATCGGGGGTGGGACACTTAGGCCCTTGTGTCGCATCCCCCCACCCAAGTGTGGTGTCCCTGCCTCCCATAGGAAAGTGAATTTTTCCTTATTTGCAATTGACTTGGGGGGCCCGAGAAGGGGCCTAAATATAAGGTCCCGGTGTCGGTCGGGGGTGGGACACTTAAGCCTTTGTGTTAGCTTCCTCCCACCCAAGTGTGGTGTCCCTGCCCCAAATAGGAGAGCGAATTTTTCCCTTTTTTGCAATTGACTTGGGGGGCCAGAGAAGGGGCCCTAAATATAAGGTCCCGGTGTCGATCGGGGGTGGGACACTTAGGCCCTTGTGTCGCATCCCCCCACCCAAGTGTGGTGTCCCTGCCTCCCATAGGAAAGTGAATTTTTCCTTATTTGCAATTGACTTGGGGGGCCAGAGAAGGGGCCCTAAATATAAGGTCCCGGTGTCGATCGGGGGTGGGACACTTAGGCCCAAGTGTCGCCATCCCCCCACCCAAGTGGGGTGTCCCTGCCCCCCGTAGGAGAGCGAATTTTTCCTTATTTGCAATTGACTTGGGGGGGCCCGAGAAGGGGCCCTAAATATAAGGTCCCGGTGTCGGTCGGGGTGGGACACTTCAGCCTTTGTGTTGGCTTCTGCCCACCCAAGTGTGGTGTCCCTGTCCCCCATAGGAGAGCGAATTTTTCACTTTACACAATATTTGTGTAGTTCTCATTTTCACCACCAGGTGGATATTGGGTTTTTCAGGGGTTTTACCCCTTTTCAACCCCTTTGGGGGGGGGGGGTCCGGGTTCTAAGGTAGCCTATCTTTTCCGCAGTGTCCTAAAGAGTAATTCTGCAAAGTTTGGTTAAGATAGGTCAAAGGGCCTAGGAGTCTATAAAGGACAAAGAAAGATAGAAAGAAAGAAAGATACATTCATTTTTATATACAGTCGGACCTCTATTTAACAAACCTCTATTTTGCGAATTTCTCTATTTTGCGAACTTTTCTTTGGAACGAAGAACATTTTGCTAATTTCTTCGTAAAATAACCTCCAATTAGCGAAGTGCATTTTCTATTTAACGAACTTTTTCGTGGTATCCATTTTTTTCTCCTTGAAATGTTTTTATTATTAATATTCTCTTAGACTAGAGGAAATGAAAGAAAGTGGATACAGCTAAGGGAAAAAGAAGAAATTAACGATGATGTGCTGATTGATGATTATCTTTCACTTGGTTTGAAGTTGAGACCTTGGAAACCCTAACTGAATCGGGTATTTTGGACAGTATGAAAAATAAAAGCAATACAACTATGAATTCCGATGAAGATGATGAAAATAGAAATGATTATGATGCAGAAATCAAAAAACCTTGGTATGATGAAATGCTAAAATCATTTGAAACAAACCGATGCGGATTACAATTTGAAGAGAATACTGAAGGGGTTTTTGGTGCATTGCAAAGATGCGAGACGTACTATGAGAGAAAACACTTTTTCAAAAAAAAAATCAGATAAAATTAACAGACTTTATTAGTAAAATTTAAGTACGCATATGGTAATGTATGCTTTATGTCATTAAAATTATTACTTTTTTATTTATTTATTGTTTATGTATTTTAAATCTGTTTTACGTAGTTTAAAGTAATTTTAAAAGGTGAATCTCTATTTAACGAATTTTCCATAAAACGAACTTTTTTTCGGGATTTAGCGACTTCGTTAAATAGAGGTCCGACTGTATATAGAAGATATCAAAATTTGTAGAATCATTTAAGAAAGAGATGCTTAAAATAAGTGGTTGGAAAATGATTTAAAAACGAAAAGATATAATTACACAATATTAAAATAAAAAGATAGTTGTTTAATTCATTTATTAATATTATTTTGTAATTAACAAATATATTTACACATGTTGCACATATACACACACATTAAAAGAAAATAGTATATTAAGTTTAAAGCAAACTTTTTATTTTAAATTTATTAACTCATATTAAATATTCATAATTTCATATTTACAAAAAAAATCCGCAATATCGTATACCTGCTAAGTGTGCAAAACATTTTTTAAAAAAAGTTTCTGTCGCTCAGTTGTCCGTGTCCGAGACAGATCTGCAAAACTATGTAAAGAGATGCATTCTATTCTGAACGTTTTCCCAAATAAAGCTATTTGAATGTACATAATTATAGATAAGTAAGAGACTAAATACACTGTTCGAAACTGTGTACCTAATGTTAAAGTCACAAATTTATTGCAATTTCTAATAAATTTCCAAAACTTCAGAGGAATTGTGTGCACAGAAGAATCTGTTACCGGTTAATGTCATAGTGGCACCACCATTACTGAAGTCGTAAACATAAGACCATATGTTTACTTTCAACTGTTTGTGAAGATGTGCAGTATTTTTAAGATCACTATCAAAACAGCGAATTGTCTTCCTTCACGTTGATTCATGTGCTTTAGATATTGATACATTACGACAGAAGAAAGGACAGTATTGTTTGCCAAATTCAAAATATTGTACATTGAAATAGCTCTTTCTCAGAAATGATTTGAAAAAGGAAGTGTTCACATCAACTTTTATTTTCCTAGAAAGACTTGATATTATGAGCTCTCTATCAGTCATCAGCTATTTTTTCTTAGGATGACAGTCAACAGGATGTGTAAATGCACCTACGAATTGGGAACTCAAAGATAGGATTTTCAATTTGGATTATTCATGAAGATCACATGATCGATCTTGAATGATAAACAGAATTTAATTAGAACACATTAGTTTTTGCTTCTTCATTCAATTTTTTAAAAGATTTCAAAAATAGATATTGGTTTCTAAATATCTCAGTTATAATTTAAAAATTAAAAAAAATCAGCACTTTTGTTTTTCGCAAATTCAATGTTTACTCTCTGCTGGTCTTTGTTTTTAGCGAACCCTAGTTACAGCTTGCCTGTAAAACATAGGGGACCGCTATTGGTTTTGTATTGCTGAATGTCACCCTCTGTAGTGGCCAAATGGTTAGATATTAGAATGAAACCTTCACCATTGAGTTCAGCATCAAAGTAGGTGACCATGTTCAAAAGAATCAGACCTCTAGGACCACTCCCTAACCGACAGGGGGGGGGGGGGGGAGGTCAAAATTGGTCGCTTCCGATAAAATCTTAAAATAAAAAAAACCAAAGTCTGTCATAAAGACTTTACGTTTTTCCAATTTTGTGACCAAAGTATCAGAGATAGATTGGTCATGCAAATGGATAAAATGTAGATCTTTTTAAGACAAACAAAATGCTACAAAAATCTTTCAAAAAACTTTTTTGGTTTCCAAGATGTCGCCTTTTTAGAGTCAAATTTTTGACTTTTTCTTTTTTTTATACTTTTAAACGAAAAGTATAAAAGTTGGAAGAGAACATTATATTGAGAAAATGTTGGCATTTGAAAGTTCTATCGAACGATATATCAGTAATTCACAAACGTTTCTGTGTTTGAAAGATACATGCAAAAATGAAGTGTTTGGTGGCAACCCTTCCCCCCCCGTTTGAGGCTCCAACCCGCAATACACCCGAGTTATTTAAATGCAAAGTTATAAAGTTTTTTAGCGGCCCCTAGGTTACAGATTGCCTGTAAAACATATGGGACCACTCTTGCTTTTATGCTTGCTGGATGTCACATTCTGTAGTGGCCAAACGGTTAGATATTAGAATGAAACCTTCATTGTTGTGTTCAGCATCAAAAAGTAGGTGACCACATCCAAAAAAATCATACCTGTAGGACCACTTCCTGACTGGAAGTTGGGGGTCAAAAGTGATTGCTTCCAATAAAAATTGTGCATATTATGGGGCTGCTTTGCTTTTGACACTGTCTAAAAGCATTAATTATATTGTTTTCATTATTTGTAATTAACAAATTGTGAGTTATGAATTCTGTAGCAGTTTAAACAAAAAAAATATATGAAGATCAAAATTATAATTAGTCTACTGTGCATTCAGTTAAATTATTTTAGACGAGCGAAGCGATTCTGTCCATTCCCAACTAGATCACATTTGGTGAACTGCTTTATTCAAAATCTACTAGTGTAGATTAAAAAGAAGAAAAAAAAGTTAATAAAATGGAAAAGTTAAGTTCAGATAGAAATAAGGTACGAACAGGGATTGGGGAAACCAGAAAGAAATATATGAAATTTTGCATGCCCAGGTAGAAATCTATGCAGAAGTGAACATTCAACACTTAAAATAACTGTAAATTTTATAAAAATTATTTGTATTTAAAAACTTGGAAAAGCCATAAGAAAGGCCATAGCAATAACGCCATTAATTCTGAAACAAATTTCTAATAATCCCAGAGTGTCATGGCATCAATCACTTTTAAATACTGTCAATTTTATCGCATGTGTATATATGTAGACACAAATTTTTGTAAGTGATTTTTAACAGTGTGGGAGTCTACTCAAAAGCTCGACTTTTTCTAGTTTTGGACTACAGTGAAGTCTCACTAATATGAAACATTCAGTTATACGAAGAATTTCTCATTCCCCGGCGAAACCCCCATAGTCCTATATGTAATTCACTTATACGAATAAGTGAGACTTCACTGTATTCAAAATATGATGTAGGGGTTAACATTAATTCAATTTCTGAAAATGCACGTAGTGAACCAATGTTATTTTCACTCAAAGCTTCTAAAAACCTTAGTAGTAAAATAAGTGTAAAAATATTTTATTTGGAGAGCCATTGTGTATTGTAGCATTACTAACACATGGATGATTTACTGCTGAGAGTTTGTGGCTGCACCCATAAAATTATGCTTGTATAAAGAACATTTTTATTTGGACTTCATCCTTAGCAGCTACTAATATGGAGGAGGGATATCTTAGTCCTGTGATTTTTCTGTGAACTGAAACTTAAAATAATTAAAACCGTCTTATTCCTTTTTTTTTTTTTTGACAGAGTCTTAATCCAGGCAAAGCAATTGGTGAATTGAAACTTTTATTGGCGGGACTGTCAAAGAAACCACCACCGGAATTATCACCCTCAGGAAAAGAATAAATAGGTTTGTTTTGTATTGAGTGTCTGAGAATAAATGTGATGGGTCTGATGTAATTGGCACAGCATTCAGTTGACTTTTATATAAAAATACAAAGGAAAATAAAACCCCTGTAACTTGAAATAGGAGAATAGATTAAAAAGAAAAAAAAAAAAAAACCAGTAACAATAATACAAAAAAAGAAAACCTAATTTTCTGGCGATTCTAGTTATAGCATATCATTTGGATGTACTTAAAAGAATATCAGACCTCTTGTTATTAATTTTTTTTTTTTTTGTAAAGAATTTAGTATGAGATTTATTTCATTTCGAAATAGTAAAATACAGGCTTAATTTGACCTTGTATTCATTATTATTAGTAATAAATGTATTTATTTTTGTAGTCAATATTTATTAATTTTTTTTTTCCTTTTTTGGCAAAAAATAATAAAAATAACAACAACAAAAAAAACTCAAAGTCCAAGTTAAAATAATTTGAAGTACGTCAACAGATCAACGCAAAATGCAAGTAAATCAAGTCGATTTAATTTTTTGTTTTCATATTTTAAGATTTTAATAATTAAGGGAATGTTACTGAAAATAAATATAAGCTTGTTTGTTTTAGTACTTGAATAAAAAATGTGAGATTTGAATAGTTAAGCATTTATTCTACACTACAGTCATTCATATTCTTCATCGTTAGATAATCAAGATATTTGGGTATAATAATGGAAATTACACGAAGTTCTTATCTTGGGAAATCAGTCATTAGAATGACCATAAATTTAAATAATTTTGCAAGCAGATTGTGTGGGTTTTTAAAATTCAAACAGATATATACAGTTTTATTATAGATCTATTAATACGAGTTATTTTACAGAATTATAAAATTTAGAAATGGATGGAAAAATAAACCAGAATGAAATCTTTAACTTCCTTTTAATATTTGAAAATGCATATATTACATAAAAATACAGACACATAAAATATTACAGATTGTCTTGTCAGGCAAAGAAACTTTGCATCCCTCAATTCACAAGATATCAATGAAATATAGGCTTTAGATGTTAGAAACGTTACAATATTGTATGTTTTATAATTTCAGTAACAACAACAATAGGTAAAACATATTGTAAAGGAATTAAATTGTTTATTCTGTTCAGAATTCATATAAAAATTGGACCCTTGTTTAATTTGAAAATTTCCTGAACCCATTTAGACGTAAATCCTAATTTCACAGAAAATAGGATGATCCAAAATGCAGAACATTCCCTACTATAGTAGATTAACTAATTGTGATAATAGTCTCAATATAATACCCCCCTTTTTTTTATTTACTTATATTTTTGTGTTTGTAAATAGGGTATATAAATATAGAAAGATACAGTCTTATAAAAACAATAATGAGTTTGTAAAGTAGGTTGTGAATACAAAATTGAACAGTAATTTAATACATATTCCTGATTGCTGTGTCCATAGTTTGTGCAATAATCATTCAAAATTCTTTCTTTAATTTTAAAAAATCCTGAGATGGAACATCCAAATGCCAAATTTGAATTAGTATATAATTTATTTTGAAATCGTTATTGGTAAACTGGACTTTGTAGATAATGTAGAAAATATTTTATGTAGTAAAAATAAATTATATTTGTTACTTTTGTTTGTTGGCATTTATTTATGAAACAAGCGGTCGCAATGCAGATTTTTTGGCAGTAACTGCTTACAAAAATCTTGCAACTACATGGTAGCAAAATGTCTCATAACTTTGTTTCCTATTCCGATATCAAGAGATTGAAAGACATGCATAATGGGAAAATTATGAAATAAAAATCATAACTTCCAAAAAAAAAAAAAACTAGTATTGCATATATATTTGTCTAGCATAAAAAACAATCATGCTTCCATTAGAGATGGAACAATGCATAGACAATTATATCTTTTGAACAGATTTACACAGAAATGATACCAAGTACTTGGTTGAGCATATTCAGTTCAGAAGTATTTGAAAATGTTTGACGTATGTAATGAGTTTTGAGCAATTGCATTCGCTCTGCAAAGAAAAATCATTCAATTACTTTGATGGGTGGACAGTCCACCATTGCAAGTATGTCATAGCAACACATCAGAAATAGATAGTACACAATTGGGAAGGATCAACTTTAGCACTAAAAATAAAAACAAAAAAAATATGTAATTTTTTCATGATTATACATTCATCAAGCAACACCTTGACAGTCAAAAAGGAAAATTAAGTGATTTCATTCAAATAATGATAGTTACATACATTATTATAAATAGTTACAATTTAAGTGACAGATGGCAATTGCAAACATGTAAAGACTTTCTTGCCATTAAAGACAACTAACAACATAATTGACTAACTGCTGGCTTATATATATTTCACTTACACTATTTGGCAGTCTTAAGTCCCTGAAAGACATACTTTTTCTTTTATTTTTTAAGTATTAGGAATATTACCAAAATATCACAGTTGCAATTAAAAGAACTTACAAAGGAATAGAAATGATTTACATTAATTAAATAAGTTCATATTGAAATATAACAAGATCAAAAATATCTTATAGAAATATTTGTTACACCTCTAAACAAGTCATAAACTTCCCACTCACTGGTGTTGTTTCTAAAATGAATTATGATGCAGTTCTTAACTTCGTTGGAAGCTTAAATTTACTCAAAAATCTATGGAAACCATCTTTTCCACATTAGAATTAACAAAACTCTACAGATACAACAAGAATTGCTTCCAAAAAAGGATTAGTGAGCATTAACATCAGAGGATATGATGGCAGTGATGGAAACAGTAATATTATGAATGAATTAATAGTGCTAATAATTTATAAAAAAAAAAAAGTTATTTAAATCCAAACTGACAACTTCCAAGACATTTGGAATGTGCATTTATTTTTAACATCTATTAGAATTTTTAAGCAACAAAGAAACTTTTACCTTTTTGTTATTGAGTGGATGAGTTGAAAGTACATTTATATCAATTTGCATACTATTAATGTTAAAATTTGAGCAAATGACACATTTTAGTTTGACTTTTAGGCGTTTAACACGTTCACTGCGGACCATATGGTAGATGGCGCTAGTAGTAGACATACCAGGCAATGTCTATTGAGCAGTATGCTGTCAGGGCTTGGAAGAGGAACTTGTATTATGTGTGGCAGCTCGGAGACACCTTGAACTGTCATAACAGTTATTGGCACCAACTTCTGTGGGTTTTTTTCCCTCCCCGTAATAATGAGTGATGTACAGGTCCTTGAAAAACACTAGATTCTCTAAATTTGTTGATTAATGATTTTTAGAATTCAGAATTTGAAAAAAATAGAAGTTCCTTAATCGTGCTCCTAATATGATTTTGTATAAATTTGTTGAGAATTTTACATTTATTAATAAATAAAAAGTATATCCTTAAGGGATGAATCCAACTGAAGAAGGGTAATAACGCTGAAACAGTCTTGTCTTGGATTCCCGGTGTCAAAATTACTAAAAGCAGCTCAGTGACTGTTATTTGTTGTACATTTTTTTCCTTGTAAAAAGTATATATCTTTTAGGCTAAATATTTTATTTACATTTTATTTTGATTGCCTTACCGTTTCATTAATGAAACCATAAAAAAATAAATAAATAAAATAAAAATCTAGTATCTACTGTAACAGATGGATGTTGATGATCACGTTTGCATGAGAATTACGGAAAACACGAGATTTGGCCATTAGCCTCTTCAGCAGGTCTCGAAAGAAATTTCGTTTTTTCAATGTCTGGCACTAGGAAATTGCTATTTAATGAATTTATTGTTTGTTTATTGACTGTTTTCAATTTATGAAAACTATATTAAAATGTAGTAAAAGTCTCATGCCTTTCCCCGTATTATAATTCATTTAAATATTTCAATATTTTGTGAGAAGACATGGATAGAGGCTATTCTCGCGTAAATTACGTGAAATCACGAAAATACGAGATCGTCAAAATCCATCTGTTAGGAGATGCTTAGTGCAGGAATTTAACCTGAAGTTAATAGAGCAGCGATAAATTGATATGCACTGACTTTTTATTGTACCATATACAATAAAAATGTAAAATAATCTAGTGGCACCTGGGGATTGCCAACCCTTGTCAATGGTGGCAGTGAACGTGTTAAATAATAATCACAATAATGATTTAATCAGTGGTAACTTGCTGTTGAGTGACTTGAAAAGTTTAACAGTAATGAAAAGGCAAAGTAAGGAAAGATTGTAATGACGTTTGTTTTTAATCTTAGATTGATGTGCTATTTTGCAGTCAACAATTTCAACATTTATCTAAAGAGATCACTTAGTCATTGACTTTTTTGCTTGAAAAAATGCTAGACCATCATGTCCCAAATTGCGATGCTATCTTTTTGAATTCTAAAATAGAGATCCCAAAACCCATCTGAACAATCTGAAATAAAACATCAGAAGACTACCTATGTATTATAAAAAAATTCTGATCTAATTGATGTCTTAACAGATATTTATAACTTAGTCTGTCAAAGTTCCCCTCACTCTTTATTTGTTTTTTTATTTATGTCGTAGTGAGATACAGCATTATATTCTATTCACCATCGCTTTGTGAAAAGAGAATTTAATTTACAATTTGGGGTAAAACAACCCAACATGGTAAAGTTTTTTTTGAAATTTTATAGATGAGTACAACTATGTAATATTCCTACTTTGTGACTTCATTGAATGAAAATTTTATAATAATTTAGAAAACAAAAATTGAATTAATAGAAGACAACTTTTTTTTTTTTTTTTTTTCAAAATTTTAATTTTAAGATCACTTTGAGCTAGGAGTTCAATTTTCCAAATGAATTAGATTTTTTTCATTTTCAGATTATTTGACACATTCAAAAATTAAAAAAAAAAAAAAATTGTCTATAGTTTTTCTGTAAACCATATACACAACACACAAAAAACAACTCTGGCTGTCATTGAATTTAATATTCATGAAACCATGTATACAGTGAGATCAATGAAACTTCTCGACCAATCCCTAATTTTATCAATAATAGGCAAAAATTAGTATCATAAATTTAATTTTCCTATAAACCTTTCATAGCTAATTCCAAGACCATCCTAACTTTTAATGCTTCTGCAACAACAAAAAATACAATTTACCATGGATGTTATTGTTGTTTGTTAAATTAAACTGATTTGCTTTCTACTGTTGCATTTTCCTTGCAATCACTTTTCCCCTTGATTATTATTAAACTTTTCAAATCATTCTAAGCATAACCAAATTTTCATTTTTTTTTAATACATAGTAGTATACTTTTTACCAAGTGATCACTGATGGAAGTTAACTAACAATTGTCTTTCTCAAAGAATACTTTTAATGATTTAGATATAACAATGCCAATGGTAGTCTTGGATTAAAAACATTTTAAATAAACCTGACTAGAAAAAAAATATTAAGTGATGTATAAATGATTATTTGGCTTTGTTGTTAACTTCTTAATGACTGGAAATTAATAATTAAGGCACATGTTCAGATTAAAAAATAAATAATACTGTTCAGCTTAATAAATAAACAGTTTTAGTTCATTTAATTCCAATCTGCAATTAAATGAATTCCAGGTCTTTTACATGGAAATTGTTACCATACTCATTTAAAAAAAAAAAAGCTTTAAGATGTTTCAAACTCGAAACAAATTCATTTTCATTAGTTGCGAACCCTGCTGTATTTATTTTCTAAGCCACTTGTTTTTTACTCTGGCCATTAGTTTGATATTAGTTATGGTTTGAATTTACAGTTCAAAATGATTTTCAATTGTTACACATGATTGTAGCATTCTGAAAATCCTCTCGCTTCATATATTTCATCAAAGGTTTTATAAAACCTTAAAAGTAAGTAAATATATAAAGTATAAAACACTTTCTATTTGAGGTTTCATAAGGAAAGAACTAACATGAAAATGTTACAGTCCAGGATTGAAATATAAGTGTTTGGTCCATCCTATCTGAGAAATATGTGAAGTTTGTTTATCTCCAGCACTGCTGCACTTCCAGTGCAGATCGTCAGTCATCTATTGAAGGAAAAGAAAAAAGAATTAAGTTTATCTGAGTAATCTAATTAAATTACACATCATTTTGAAGGATTCCACTAACTTGAATAACAATGATGACATCAAAGGTGCAGTGCAAACATGGCTGTCTTCACAGACAGCTCAGTTTTACAAAGAGGGGATAGAAAAACTGGTGCCCCGCTATGATAAATGCGTCAATATTGGTGGAAACTATGTAATAAAGTAGTTTAAGATTTGGCAAATCAGATAAAAATAAACTTGTTTAAAAATACATTCATTTTTTTTAAATAGCCAAACAGTACTTACTTTCCTCGTATTTTGACTTAAAATTAAGGACATAATATTAGATCAAACTGTTTTATATCCTGTGGTAAGTAGCTATCATGGGGTATAAAGACATTAGATTTGGAATTGACTTAACTGTTCTGAAGGTTATTCTTACATAATGGAAATAAATAAAGTAATAGTTAACAGCTCAAAACCTAAAAACCAGGAAGGAATGCCTCATAAAGATTGAAAGTTTTGCAAATCGTAGCACTTACAGGTGTGATTCTAAGATAATCGTATCTTGTTTCCTCAATTGTTTTTAACAGGATCTTTTTGAAATTGACATACAGTGGTGATCAAAGAAACTGCATAACTCCTTTAAGAAAAGAAAGTGGAAATAAGAAGTCTTTGATAAAAATAAAAATGAGAATAATGGAGAATTAATAATTCATGTTTGGAACCATGAATTATCACTTGACTACATTCAGAACTTGATTTTGCTGATGTGCCTCAAAAATGTGTGGCTATCCATCAAGGCCAAGGTGGTTCAGCAAAATATATTTTCATTTGGTGTGATATTGCAGTATTGGGAAATTCGGAAAAAGAAATGAATAAAATGCTTGATGTACTACACAGAACTTTACAAAATTGGGGCTTAAAAATAATTACAAAGAAGACTAAAGCAATGATAGTTGAAAAAAATAAGGAGAAAACGAAAGCAATTATAAAGATAGGAGGAAATAATATTGAACAAGTATCAAAATTTTGCTATTTGGGAAGCTACATTACAGACGATAACAGAAGTTCTGAAGAAATAAAAAGAATAGCTATTATGAAACAAGCATTCCAAAATAAAAGAAATATACTGACATCAAACCATCTGGATATTGAAACTAAAAAGGCCTTTGCAAAAACTTTTTTATGGAGCATCCTGATGTATGGCAGTGAAACCTGGACGTTGGGGAAACAAGAGATTAATCGCCTTCAGGCAACTGAGATGTGGATATGGAGGAGAGTGATAAAAACTAGTTGGACTGATAAGAAAACGAATCAAAAGGTTTTGGAAGAGGTGGAAGAACAGAAAAATTATTACAGGATATTGAGAAAAGAAAAACAAAATTTTTGGGACATATGATTAGACACAACAGTTTTTAAAAAATTATTCTGGAAGGGAAAATTGCAGGAAAAAAGGGAAGAGGAAGACCAAGAAGAAAATTCTTGGATGACACACAAAGGGTTCTGGAGTTCCGAAGCTATTATGAATTAAAGAGAATGGCTGAGGATAGAAAAGCATGCTTGCAGCTACAAGGCAGTGCCTTTAGTACCTGATGTACATGATGATGATAAGCGGAAGCAAACAGGAGGGTTTCCGTTTTTCTGTCTTAATTTTTGGAGTTGAACATACTGTTAACAGCGCTCTTTTTAACAATTTTGGAACATTTGAAGAGAAATTCAAAATAATTATTCACTTTAATGTAACTTGTAAATTGCCAAAAGGCTTAGAACTTGAAACTGTTGGGTGGTTCTTTGAAAACCACTGTATATTTCTGGTTAAAAAAAAGGTTGAAGCTGTACACTATGCACCACGAAGGCCCTTGGATGAGTGGGAGGGTTAGGCTCCAGCAATTCTTGAACAATGGGAATAGTTGAGGTCAGATGATTGCCTGTCTTTAACCCTTGACCCATTTGACAGAAGGGGCTATGGTCCATCTAAAGGAGAAAATAACAGCAGAAAAATCCCGAAAGCCACTGAGAATTGAATCTGGGTTCCTTCAATTGCAGTCCAGCATCTAACCCACTAGACCACCAGACCCGCATAAATTTAGGACGAGATTATCTTTTTTCTTTGTATTTGAAATATTTCAAAATAGTGGCAAGCCCTGCAATTCTAATTGCCAATTCAGGTAGGAATCTGAAATTCAGTATTCTGACAGATCCTTAAAAATCATTGAATTTTTATAGTCAAAGGGAATGAGGTACCTCCAAAAATTACACATTAAAAATAAAATAAAGAAAACTCATGTGCTAATCTCTATTAGCCTCAATGAACTTTTTTATGAGCAATTAAATAAAAGCGCCTCCAAAAATATGTATCATGAAAAGGTTGAGACCCAGAGTTTTACTAAGTGACATCCCAGTATAGCTAATTCACACTAGCATTCATCAGCTGGGAATAGTCACCAGTAAAACAACAAGGTCTCAATACGCAGGTGAATGATAATCATTGATTTTTTGTTTGATACATTTTTTTTCCAAAAATTAAAGGAATATCAACTTCCCAAGGTTCACTGAAGAAATAATTTAAAATAGGAAACAAAAATAGCATAATAGCGTAAGTAATTTATCGTGTAGACAGTCAATAATAGAGAAGCCTAGTTATTAAATCTAAATTCTTAAAAAAATAATTTCATTTTACTTTGAACTATTTTTTTTGAAGAAAATTTTAATATTTAAAATGGTATGATCCTATGTTTTCAAGAGCTTTTTTTTTTTTCCTTTTCTTTTTATTTTTACTATACAGGGTGAATCTAAAATAGGGGAACAAACTTCAGGAGCAAGTTCCCCATACCAAATGAAGTAAAAAAAAGGTCAGATAAACATATGACGAGAAGTGCATAGTTGCTCAGTTATTCCAATCCAAAGAAACAAAGCCAGACTACAATGGACATGAACAGTATCTTTATTGGTAACATTACTGAATTACACTTTGTTACCCATTCACAACAATACGGTAGTGTAATTCAGTAATGCTACCAATAAATGTACTGTTCATGTTCATTGTTTCCATTGTAGCCTGGCTTCGTTTCTTTGTATTGGAATAACTCGGCAACTTTGCACTTCAGGTCATATGTTTATCTGACCTTTTTTACTTCATTTGCTGTGGGGAACCCACCCCCGCAGTTTGCTCCCTATTTTAGATTCACCCTGTATAAATTATTCAGTTAATGTTGTTCAGCTCAGTTCTATCTCTTTTAATTAAGGGAACATTTAAGCAAAATATAAAATAAAATACCTTTAGAAGCATATCATAAAGATGCATGTTCCAAGCATTTTCCATTACGACTCTTGTGAAGAGCTCAAAGAACCAACTACCAGAAATATTATCTCTCCATGAAATGTAACCTTCAAACAAAATAAATAAAATATTATTTTATACATATATATTCAAACTGCTTTGAAATTTAATTCAACAGTTTGTGGTAAATGTAAACTAGAATATCTGTTTGTTAATATTTGATTTAGGCTTCTTACACACGATGCCACCACATCAACACATACATTTCAACGGAATCTTTCATACGTGATGGTAACAAGATGTGTTTTTTTTTATGTCATTGCCTTAAATGAGTAGCTTAACACGAGATGCTATTTTCGTTGCTGCCAGCCATGTTTTGCTGTGCATTGCCTTTTTCAAAAGTGTTCAAGAACATAGACTTAAACAAACCACTTTAGAGAATGTGGACTTCTAACTATTAATTTTTTAGTGGCATACTGCACTGTCAGATCTGACTGCTGAAGAGTATTCCAATAAGGATTTGAAAAAAAAAAGAACTGGAAGAAGCTTGTAAATATATTTATAAATGCTCCATATCATTGGATGTACCCAATATCTTTGATTTCTCCATTTTTGCCTTTCCAGTTACCATGATAACCGCACAACAGCAAGAGATCCCAATCGCTGATTGAGCTTCAGCTGGTGGCGGGTTTGATGGCCAAAAAATAATATTCAAGCCACCATGGTTGCGTTACCAAAATTTAGAGGTTGTCCATGATGGTGTCGTGTATAAGAGGCCGTAATAAAGTACTCAAAATAAATACTCAGGAAAGAATTTCATAAGATTTAACTGAATTGCTGTTATCAGGCAGGAATTAATTCAAATAATTTCAGAGATACTAATTATAATAAAGCAAAAAAAAAAAAAACAAATCCAATTTCTATTGGTTAAAATAAACTTTTTAATCTTAAACAATGATTTGAGATTAAACAATATGAGAAATAAACTTTCTGTTTGTGTCAAGTGATCCTATCCTTTTTATTCATTACTTGGTCAGTTAGAAATCAGGAATCAATTTATCAGCTTACTTTTTTAATCACTGTTAATGTTTCTTAAAAAATCTTAGGAACAACTTACTGACTAGATTACACTGAATTCACTAAGATCACTTAGTAATATAGAATTACTGAGACAGTTTATAACAGATATCTCAAATCATAAGCAACGATAAAACTGTAAAAAGTCATGGCATTTAGAAGTCATTGTGATTAAATACTGTATCTGCCAAGCAGATATTTTTTACTTTCATTTTGTAGCTAACATTTTGTTCTCTTAACAAACAGGAGATCTGAATAAAATACAGCCAAGTATATCATCAGAAAAAGAAGCACTCAGGAAAAGGCTCTTTAAAGCATAAAAAAGTGATTGATGAGAGAGAATATATACAATATTTCTCAAGCTTTCATAACCTTTCAGATCCTCTTTTCTTCATGCTGAATGGTTACAATTAAACTGGCAGTACTCAGAGCAATATAGAAAAAAATCTCCTCAATGGTCACAACGAAAATTGGTGATTACCTTAATAAGAACATGGAGAAAAGAATTTGTAAATAAATAAATAAACAAATAAATAAATAAATAAATTAGTTAAACATAAATAACATCTTATAAATAACTTCTTAAATACACAAACAACTATGGCAATATTTCGACTTTTATTTTCAAAGCCTTATTCATGCCTTTGGAAAGGAGAAAACGTCTCCTTAGTTGTTTGTGTATTTAAGAAGTTATTTATAAGATGTTATTTATGTTTAAATTTTTGGCATTTTAAGAAAATAAATTAGTTATTTTGAGAGCCACCAGGTGGCATTGGCGCACAAGAAAAAAAAGAAGAAAATATCAAGTTGAACAAAACATATCTTCAATTGAAATTAAGATGCTCGATATTTGAACCATTTGCATGCAAAATGTGCTGGAAACATAACTGGGAGTGGTCCACAGTTGCTTGAAATATGTCTTGGGGAAGCTCTATAACATGTTGTGTTATTCTTGCCATATGTTCAGCAACTGATTCAACATTGCCTTTTGAAAAACCCAATAACCAAAAGTTGCATGAGTTGGGATCGGGAGATCGTGAAGGCCAAGCAGAACATGAAGGACTGATGGTATTAGCTTGAAACTTACAGGATACCTATATCAGGTTGGAACATGCAAATGATTAAATCAGTGAAAATGTGCATGTGGTTTCGGGCAGCACCCTCTGAACTTTCTAGTCCTGGATATAAATAGGTGGCTCAAATGAGATGTCGCAATTAGTGAAAAGTTGCATTAGGTTGGAAGGGTGTTTCTTGTGTTTTGCTATGCTCTGTCATTGAAGAAGGTTGCATTATGAATACCTGATGGACTTTGAGCGAGAAGGATTGTTGGATGAAAGAAGATGTTTTTTTTTAACTTCAAAATTGCCTCTTGTACAAGATGAAACTCCAGTATAGTGATGTGAACATGGTATCAATGGACAGATGAGAATTGGAAGCACGTAAATCTGGGAGCTGAACTGCAAAATCAAATGACTGTATGGGCTGACAGACACCTCTACAGCATAGAGAAGACTGATTGCACAGTCACATCGGTGTTAGCAAAGCAGACGACCACTACTGAAGGTCAAGCTTTGTCCTCCAGCACAGTTCAATAGAGGACAATAGAGGAGTTCATCTGCTTAATAGAGGACTGGTTGATCACAGCCCATTGCTGCGAGTTCCTTTGACTCTCAGGCTACAATGGGATTTGGAATTCGTCAGACATTGGCATGCTGATTGCAGCATGTCGTGTTTTGTGACGAGTCATGATTTAACTTAATATACCAAGATATGTATAAGTGTTTGAAGACATTGTGGTGAAATTCACTTTTTAGCTTGCATTTTGAAGCATCATATTGGTCCAACATCAAGCATCATAGGGTGCCACTGGGTCCAATTCGTAATCTCACCTAATATGAATGCAAGGAACTCTCACAGCCAGTGATATCTCAGGGATGTTTTAAAGGAAGATCTGATATCCTTCCTTCAGAATTGTCCTAACGCTAGATTCCAGCAGACAATGCTCACCCACTTGTGGCCCAGGATGTCCAAGACCTCTGTCCTAACTGACACATTCGCATGATATGTCCCAAATCAAACATGCCTGGGACATGATTGACAGTAAGTGGACCCAACAAATGCCTCTGCCATCCACCACAAATGAACTCTGGACTCATTTGGAAGCATATCAAAACCTCTTCTATTCAATAACATGCCATATACAATCTGTAATTGCTGCTAGAGGTGGCTTTACACATTACTGAATTTTAAAGTGACAAAACTAGTACAGCTCTGCAAATGTAATTAGTCATTTACTGTAACATATGTAATCTGTGACCTAAATATCATTTGAATAGCATGATTCTTTCTTGTTGTTGCAATTTTCACAAACAATAGCATATTTCATAGTCTAACAAGGAAATGGTTAGGTTTGACAGGTCGAAACATCCCTTGCAACTTTTATCATTTAATCAGTGCCTTTACACAAATTTTGGATGCTAATATGCACTAGATGTAAAAGAAGGATGTAAAAAAAAAAATGCTAGTTACAAGAAATAGTGATGTGACATCACTCCATTTCCTGCTGCCGACTGATCCCTCAAGGTCAGACAAAACAGATGGCGAGCAGAGCAAAATATAAGGGGCACTCAAAAAGAAACGAGCCGGAGGCCTAGGAACAGAAACCAGTGCCTGTATGTCAGAAGTATTGGCCTTGGCGGTTGAGGCACTTGTCCTACTGCGACACAAGGCGGTGAATGGCTGTCTTGTAAAATTCCTGGGGTTGCATTGTGAACCAGTTCCACACGTACTGCTTGACGTCGTCGTCCGAGGTTAATCATTTGCCCCTCAGAGCATTTTTAAGGGGACCAAAAATGGTGTAATCGCAGGGAGAGAGGTCTGGACTGTATGGAGGGTGATCGAGAACCTCCCACTTGAATTTCTGCAAGAATGCCATGATTGTGTTGGCCGTATGGGGCTTTGGATTGTCGTGGAGCAGAATGACCCCACGGGTGAGCTTGCCTGGTCGTTTCGATTTGATCGCTTGGCGAAGGGTAGTAAAGGTTTGTGAGTAATGCTGGGCATTCACTGTTGTCCCGTGCTGCAGGAAGTCTATCAGAAGAGGGCCATCTTGGTCAAAGAAGAACGTCAGCATAACCTTTCCTGCACATGTGTGGATGGCCTTGGATTTTTTTGGTGGTGGTGACCCTGGACGCTTCCACTGGAGACTTTGTAATTTCCAAGTGAGGACACCAAGACTCATCACCAGCCACCACTCGTGCCAGGAACTCATTCCCTTCCCTGACATAGTGCTGCAGATGATCAATACAGTGGACCATTCGACATGCTTTCTGTTGAGGTTAAAGACTGTGGGGCACCCATTGGTCGCACACTTTCTGCCAGTTCAATCGTTTTGTAATGATGGTGTGAACACTTCTGATGCTCAAGCTGACCTCAGCAGTCCTGTGTAACGAGTCCATCAATCAGCTGGACGATGTCATCTGTAATGCAGTGAGGTGTTCCAGCCTGTGCATCATCGGCTAATGACACCCGTCCTTCCCTGCAGTGCTTGTGCCACGCCTTGACCCTTGCAAGGGACATGCAGTGTTCACCATACACTTGTGACATTCTTCGATGAATCTCCATTCCCCCTACTCCTTTTGCTGTCAGAAAACAAACAACACCTCTTTGCTTTTCTTTGGATGCCTCCATTGCACTGTTTCACTGTTTTCAATGCGAATGCCCGTGTTGGACGATTGATGCATGCTTCTACTAGCTTTTAGTCACATGAATTGCACCCGTGATCCTCTAGCGGCAGGCTGTGAACTTCCTCACTCACTCGTGTCGGAACCAATCTTGGTTACACATGCAAGGATACTACCCTTCTGTAACCGGTTTCTCCATTCCACACTCTGGCTCGTTTCTTTTTGAACGCCCCTCATACTTAATAAAATAATACTAATATAATTGCTAAATAGACAAAAGATTTAACGTGCGTTAATATAATTGCTATTTATAAAATAAAAGCAATAACTGAAAAGTTTTGCCACATTTGTATTTTAAAAGAAAGTGATGTTACATAAAAAAAAATAAAGAAGAAGTATTATAATTAAAAAAATTGAAGAAAAATTTATATAATGCTAACTGTAAACTTTTGGCAAATTATAAATATAATAATTACCAATAAAAATAATGACAATTAATTGAATAATAACTTACAGAAATTTAACAAAAAATAAAGTAATAGAAAATTAAAAAATAAATAAAATAGAAAATACTTTTGTAAATTTAGAAAACATTTCAAAATCGTAAGACTGTGAAAAACATGTTTCTAAACACCGATGTCACAGCAAATGTCTAAATTACTACTACTACTAATAATGTAATTATTATTTGAAAAACAAAAGCAGTAAATGAAAAGTATGGCATCATTTGTATTTTAAAAGAAAGTAATTGTAAATTTGTAAAAAAAAATGTTCAAGTACAATACATTTTGAAAATTTATGTCCAATGGACCACTTATGTCCCATTAACAGTTAACCATGGGTAGAATATGAGAAGTTAAAGAAGATTAAAACACTCTGTAATGGTCACGTTACATAGTTTACTAATCTTCCTTGGAAACCCTTCACTGATTCACTTTCCCTTCTAATCTCTCAGGGTTTTTCTTTCCAGATGTTCACCATATTTTATGCCAGAAAAATAAATCTAAAAAGACAAATTTGTAAAGCGAAAATACAAACTCATTTTAGAAGAAAGTAAATTCAAGAATAGATATATTTAAGATTTGTGCAAAGGAATTATTGGATATTTTTGTATCTGTTGTTGACACATTATCTATACCCATAGAGTTTTTATTTCTACTATTTTTTATTATTGTTGTAATTTCATATATTGCTGAAGTTATAAAACCATCAAGTTATACTTTGTTCATAGGATTACTATCCAAAACATTATTACAATTACATGTAGTAATATTTCCTAATTTTACAAAAGTATTTCCCATTTTGATTTAAAACATTTTCTATTCCTTTATTTTTTGCTAAGTTTCTTTAAGTTATTATTCAATTTATTGTCATTATTTTTATTTGTAATTATATTTATAATATGCCAATAGTTTTCAGTTAGTTAAATTTTTCTTCAATTTTTTAATTGTAATACTTTTTCTTTTAGTTTTTTATGTAAAATCATTTTCTTTAAAATTCAAATATGGTCAAACTTTTCAGTTGTTGCTTTATAAACAGTAATTATATTAGTATCATTTTATAAGTATTTTGCTCTGCCACATCGTCCGCTTTGTTTGATGTTGAGGGATTGGCCGGCAACGGGATATAGGGCAACGTCATGTGTGTTTCGCAATGAGTAATGATGTCAACTATATTTTGTAACTTTAGCAATTTTATTTTTTACACCCTTCCAGTGCATATCTGTAGATACACTTTGAATATACAATGGATATACATGAGGTCCTGAATAAATGATAAAAATTTCAAGGGAGGTCACAATAATTACCAAGTGTGCGCACGCATGCACACACATACACACACAATTCCTGACACATTTCAGAGATTTGCAGCTTGGCAGCAAAAGAAGGAATGTTTGCCCCAAGATATCAAAGGACGGACAAACAAACAATAATGTTTCATAAATGTTCTGTGTGTCCAACTTATTTGATGCAGTAGACATCCAGGTAGTAATCCATTTCTGACAAAATGTGGTGCAGCATATCACTGTTGATGGTTGCATTAGTGATATGGTGTTGTAGTTCGGTGAGGTCAGCAGGAAGGGGGGGGGGGGCGCAAAAGAACATTTTGTCCTTTATGTATTCTGAAGGAGTCAGATTTGGTAAATTTTGTTTTTTGGGGGGCAATGGAGTAAGGACTGATCATCTTTGGCTGTGCACCCTACCCCTATCTAACTTATAGTTCATATATCAATGGGCCAAGTTGGGTAAGGTGGTGGTGAACCATCTTGTTGGTAAATGTAATTGTTGCCGACTTCATCAAGCTGCGGGATATGACAATCTGGTTACAGTTGTCCCGCTGAAGAAAAAGGGCCCTTATGCCTTCTCTTTTGAATTTGCGCAGAACACATTGACGTTGGGAGAGTCACACATATGCTCTACAGTAACATGGGGTTTATAAGTCCCCATCTTGGACACTGTGGCAGTTAACCTTGCCGGTTTAGTGATGAAGCAACATTTCACATAAGATCAGTCTATTATCATTTTTTTGTCATCTGGCAGTAGTCTAATTCCTGCTAGATTTGATGAAGCATGTCCAGTGTGATGGTCCCCGCACAGCGTGGGTGATCCGTTCCTTGATATCAGTAATGGAGCTGGGCAACTTGAACACATGCGTGTCAACACTACGCACGCATCACAATTCCTCACAAGACACAAACCATGTTACACGCCTTTGAAACCCACCATTCTTTTATGTCCATCCTCTATAAGTACCAAATGTTTTCAAAATCCTGACTTACAATTTGTTTTAACTATACTGAGCGTATTTAATATGGTAATGAATTATGGAAACATCTATGAAAATATGCATATTTGTATTTCATTAACTTTAAATGAGACTATATGAACATGAAACTTATGTTGTAATCAAGTGGAGTCTCAGCTTTTACTCAGTTCGTAATTATAAAGCTTAATTTTTTTTTTATTTACCTTTTATATTAATTATGATGCAAAAAAAGAAGCCAGCTAACATATTTCTGTGAATGTCACATAAAGAGAGACATGTGGCTCAAGAGCAGTGGTCTGGCTACTTTGGTTAAGCATTAGCGTTATTGATTCATCACTACTTTAGGATTTTTCTTTCTTCACCCTTTTTCCATTTTTTTCCCCTTGGGTAGGTGGTGGACTAACCTCAATATTAAGTACAGGTACAATTATGATGGATGCAACTCTCCTCAAAGGCATTTTAAACCTACTGCCAGCCAAAAGAAAGCAGACAAACATACAAGAAAGGAAGTAAACATCCATGCCAATACCAGGATTCAAACCCAGATTTAAGCTCTTCAGCCATGTGGCAGGCTACTACCTTGACAGCAAGGCTGTGCCTGAATGGCACCACTGTAGAATAATGGCAGAAAAATTACAGACTGATTTGTTAAAGAATAGTGGAATAATTTAAGAAAACGGAACTCCAGGGGAATCTTCATTTAGCTCTTTCATGCAGTTTATCCATCAAAAATCCTACAAAAATCTGAATCATTGAAGAGCCCTATATCTGATTATCTATGTGACTCAAATTACAATCTTTTAAACAAACAGCATGAAATGAAAATATACAAATATAAACTTTATTGTTTAGATTTCTTACCTGGTATAGTTGAATGTACTATTAACATATCTGTCCAACTGGGCATATAAGGCTTTGTAAATTGAGGAAATGCTGTTCCTTCTGCAGCTGAGTTTTGCTTCCCATCTGTGGCATCATGATACACAACACCATCGTCTTGCTTTGCTAAAATTTAATGAAAACAGAATTATTTTGCTGCAATCAAGTACACCAATGAAACTGGTGTTTTAAAAAACAAATATTAGAAAAAAATTAGTTTCAACCTGTATAGCTTCTAAAAACTTAGTAAAAAAAAATTGAAATGAAATCTTTAGTAAAAAGGAATGAAGTTAGTGTTTACAGTAGACTGATGTTAATGTTATGAAGGTGCAGCAAAACTTTCATAGACATAACCTTAGTCTTCTATGTAAGAAGAGATAAGCAATAAAAGTTTGTCGTGTTAATGGAAAACTAGCAATTATCAGTTAACCTTTTTGTTTTCCATAGTCAGGCTTTGCTATGTGATCAGTAGAAAGCTGTGTGTCATAGTTGCATACAGATATTGATGTTTAATCCAAATTTGGAGTTCCTGAAATCGATTTCCTTGGATATCATGTATCAAGTTCGGCTATTAAACTACTTTCTTAAAAACTTTCAGCAAATCAATGAATTTCCTTAACCAATAACTGTCAAGCAGCTTTGTCGGTACTTTGGTACAATCAATTTTTAATGAAGATTCATACTGAAAGGAACTCAAATTCAAACACCTCTTCATTACTGTCTAAGATATTGAGTTAAAGACAAGCAATGGACACCAGAAGCCATTCAAAACTTCGAGGCTTGTAAGGAAGTACTAGCTGATACTATTATGTTCGTTATCCAACAGAGAATGCTGAACTAACCTTGTTCAGTGATGCTTTGAATGTCGCAATAGGGGAAGCTTTACAACGTAAAACAGAATATGGTTGGCTTTCTTTTCACACAAACTATCCAAAGTGCAAACTAAATATAGCAAATATGATAGTGAATTTCTCACTGTTTTATTTTGCAGTCAAACATTTTCGGCACTGGTTGGATGGTAAAGTTTTTACAATTTACACTGACCATAAGCCTTTGACAGTGTACAGAAACCAGACAATGCTCTCCAAGATAATTTCAGCACCTAGATTATTTAAGTCAGTTTAGCACTGATATTTGCTATACTTCAGGTGAATGAAACACAGCTGCTGACATGCTTCCCACAATCACAAGAAACGGATTTTCTTTAGTAACAGACTAGAAGCCTGTAGAAGTTATTTCAACAAATAACTAAAATTCTATGTCTCTTATTGCAATCACATGCTTTTTCTGTGACATTACTAATTCAACTATATGTCCTTATGTTCCAAAGCTTTTTCGAAAATAAGTATTTATATCTTTCCACTCACCTTCCCGTCCATGCATCAAAGCTTCAGCATGATTAGTATCAGAGATGGCCAGCAAAAGATGTCAAACAGTGTGCTAAATAAAGTTTAGCTTGTCAATGTTCAAAGATTTGGAGACATATCAATCGTTTCAAGGTTTTACACAGAACCAATAAATACTTTGAAGTGGACATAGATAAAGTTGTTTGTCGACCTTCTATCCATCGTCTGCTTATATTATGGATGACCAGAGCATAGATGAAGATGAGGGCATTCGCAAAGAAGAGTTGTTAATTTTGAAACATAATTTGTTTTTTTTTGTTTCGCTTCCTCATCTGACTTTCTCACTCTATGGAAATAGTTGTGGTCCTGTCTGGTGCAGCATTCATTTGGGCATGTGCATGATTAGCTGGAACAAGCACATTAAGATACAAAGACTGAGTTCTGCACATACCGAAGCACATTCATTCAATTCTAATTATATTTGTAAGTTTAATAGTTTCATTTATTCAATTAATTGATCCCAGGGTTAAATGAGAGTGGGCATCGCACTGACTACCCATCTGAACTTAGCCCCATTGGTCATGAAATGTCGAGAGCCTTACCTCCTGCGACCCCAAGGACCACATAGACCTGTAGTGGGAGACTTAACTTTTTTTTAAATTAATTGGTGCATTAATTTGGATTTCATTTAAATTGGTTGGAGTTGGAAATAAGATAAAACACAACTGTAATTTTTAAAATTACTGAATGTTTGAATAATTCATCCTTTAAACTACACTCATTGCCAAAAAACAGCTTGATGTGGAGTCATAGAGATGTCTAATGCTATCCTGTGGAAGATCCTTCCATAACTGTTGCAACTGCTGCTCCAGATCGAACATACTCATTGATAGCTGAAGCTGCTGTCCCAAATGGGCCAAAGCATATTTAATAGGCGACAAGTCTGAACACCTGGCAGGCAAGGAAGGATGTCAATGGCATGGAGGCAGTCCAGGGAAACCGTGCTGTATGTAGGTGAACATTACCTTGCTGGAAAATGGACCACTGTAGCCACTCTGTGAAGGGAAGCACAGAAGGCTGCGTATACCACTGTGCACTGAATGTTCCTCTGATCACAATGAGCAGACCAAGAATGCTCTGCACACTATGACATCACCAGTGCATCTCCATAGTCGAGAACGGTGGTTATCTGTATTCAGACAAAACCTGGATTCATCACTAAATACGATTTGTTGCCACAGTCACCATGCCACCCGCTCACTTCACAAACTGCAAAAGAAGCCACTAATGGGTGAGGTGCTAATGGCAAACATCATTAGGGATGCTGAAAATGGAAGTCTTATTTGCAAGTACGGGTAGTTACAGGGGTTCCTGTGATGCTGCTGCTACATGTTATTTGGTTGGTTGGTGGATGTCTGTCAGACGATCACACGATCCTCTCTTCTGGTAGTCTGCCTGTCTCTCTTAATGCCTTCCCTGCATGTATATGTTGTCTTATGTCTCCACTGCTCCCAACACCGCTGCACAATACAGTAAGAACAGTTCAGATATCGGCCAGTTAACAAACAGCCTCAAATGAATCGTCAAAGCATGCACTCCACAACCACAGCTGTTATGATACTAATGCCCCTGGTGGCAGTTTTCACTGGGCAATCACAGTCCAACTGCAATCAAGTGGCACAACTACCTGTGATGATAGAGAGTTTGTTGATCTGAGATCATTCGTTCTAGGCGTGCTAATTTTTTTTTTTGTGACAATAGTAGATATTTCAACAATATTTCTTAGATTTGGTAGCTGGGTTTAGAGTAACAGAAAGTTGTATTTGCATAAAAATCAAATTAAATTAAATCTTTTATTATAATCTGAAAATTCAACAATCAATAGTAACATTAACAAGATGACAACATATCTTATCATTGTGAAATTTAATGCCCTTTTATGAGATGAAAGTATCCATGAAGTACTCCAAGAATATAGTGGATTTTTTTTGGAGGGGGAGGGGGGGGGGAAGGGCCCCCACTCCATGATTTCAAAATATTTAACTTTGTTTTCATTGAATTTCTTCTAAAATCTTAAATGCGAGAAATAATAGTTTTGAGTGGTAGTGAATTAACTCATTTTTTTCCCTTATATCAATGTAACTTATTTAAGGTTATGTTTACTTTAAATTCGGACCAAAAGAAAAAAGAAAAAAGGGAAAAAATCTAAATATTATGCATTTCTAATATACACAAATAATAGGCTTAATTATACATATATAGAGATTTTTCCAAACTTCCATACAAACTCATGGAAGTTTCCAATAGTTTTTGTAAATATACCTATTGTAATAATTCAAATATTATATAAAGACATGAAATGAATGTTCACAAATTAACTTCAATTAGATACGAATAAATACTTAATCTGCACACATAAAATTATACTGTTCATTTTATTTTTATAAAGAAAAACAAAGATAGAAAAATAGAAAAAAAGAAAAGAAAAGAAAAAGAAATCATGCAGTAGATTTGATCCCTGTATGTGAATCCATCAATTTATCAATTCAGTTACAGTCAACAACTGACTTTTTCCCCCTCGAGGTATTTCTGGCTTTTAAACTATTAGAAAGAAATCCAAGCATCTTGAAATCTGTGGAATGCTGCCCTCCAAACCGAATATATATTTTTGAAAAACTACATGTTTTTTTCAATCCTACAAAAAGACATTAAACTCTACGGTATACAGGATGTATTGTCTCTTTGCAAATTGATTAGAGAAGTAGTATCCTGACAGTTTATCCAATCATCGCAGAAAAGTAAATCTTGATAGAAAATCTTGAGAAAATAGATGAAATTAACGAAATAATGATGAAATTCAATATCTTAATAGTTTAACAATCTGAATGAGTAAAGTATCTTTGATTAATTCAATTGTAAAGAAAAATAGTTAAGTCTACTGTTAGAACTTCATGCATAAAATAGTTAGCTTATTACATCTTCCTTTTAAATATTGAGAATTAAAATATGAAATATACAAACATCCTCTGCAGGCTTGAATTAAAAATACTTTTGGCTTTCCCTTCAGTAATGGGCAGTTCTGATTATTAAACATTTCGTAAAGTTTTTCTTCACTTATTTTTCCACCATCTGCTGCCAAAATCATTCCAAGTTCACCGTGCGAACTAAATGCAATCACCAGTGAATCCACAGTTTCTAACACTGGATTCTTCTGCCACTCGTTTAGTATTAACCAAGTTTCCTAACAGACAAAAAACAAAAAAAAAAAACAATAAAAACAAACTTAACACGCTTTCTGAACATAAAAGTAACCCTTACACAATTTTGAATATTGCATGGTTAAAACTGAGTTCATATAAAACACTATATAAAATAGGGTACACCTAAAATGGTTTTATTAGATAAGACCAGAATATATATTTGAGAAGTTTGAAAAACAATGAGGTTTATCATGTTCACTGTGATACAAGAACAATTGAATGGGTGAGTTGAAAAAGGTACTTATTCCACAAATTTAAACTTTTGGAAAACTAAAAAAAGCTGTTTTTAAGAGTAAAAACATTTTCTATTATCGATTTATACCTTTAAGTGAAGCGAACTCATTGTGCTTTGTAAATATATAGATATATAACTTTTTATAGCATAAAACTATATGTTGAGGAATATGTTCCTTTTTCACCTCAATGTTTTTTTTAAAAAAAGAAAAAACCTCATAAAATTTTATTTTTGTGTATTTTATGTTACATAATGTAATATTATATCATGCTGCCATGTATTGTGCTTTGTAAATATTTAGAAATATAAATTTTTATAGCATAAAACAATGTAAATGCATTGAGGAATATGTTCCTTTTTCAACTCAATGCTAGTGCGGCTTTGAGTTGACAACAGAACATATTCCTGGAATACGTCCCTTCTTCAACTCAATCATTTTTACATGGCTCTGGAAAGCAGACTTAAAATAGAGAAATATGTTTCTTTTTCTGTTTAATGGATGTATATATGTGCAAAGAAGAAAATGGCTATCTCAGTTTAGTTGTCAAATTTATGGAATATATACCTTTTTCTACTCACCCATTCAATTATACAGAGTTATATAATTATTACACAGAGTATTAAGAGCAAGTGAAAACATAAGTATTAACACTATTTATCTAGTATTCATTATTATTATCCTATAATTTTCCTAAACGTGAGTCAATAGTGGCCTCCTTCTAGGATTTCAAATTCTAAGGTTGTCCCATAAGTACGTACGTACATACGTGTACCCCAATGGGGCCCACAGGGGTGCTGGAGAAAAGTCTTCAATCGTTTCATTGACCTGGGATTCAATGAGGGATTGGGTGGTCAGCGGAACGCTTGCCCACCTATACAGCCGGGAAAGAAACCAGGTACCCATTCTAAAGAGGGCTGGGTGGACCCTAGGGCCCGCCTGGAGGAGAATTTAGTGCAGAACAATCCCAGACTTCTACCGAGGTTGGTGCTTGAACCAACCTGCAGTCAAGCACCTTACCACTTGGCTACAGGTCCCACAAGCAATGTCCAAAAATTTAATATAGAAAGTGTATTTCTAATTTTTAATTGAATGTTTTAATGACTAAGATATATGCAAGAACATCTGCAAGCATGTTCAAGAAGAGGAATAGACGTTTCCATTAACTCAGGGCATAGGCACAAGTAGAAAAATTGTATTGTGGGAAATGTATTTGACGAAGCGGAAGAGTTGAAAGAGTGGCCACTTTCTTAAAAAAAAAATAGTAGTTTTGGAACTTTTCTCCATCTTCCAAGTTGTAAAAATAACACAATATATTGCAAAAAACTAAAATAACACAAAATCTACAAAAAAGTGATTAATTATATTGTTCTAACATTACTTACTTTACAAAACCTTTTTAAAATTGAATTTTTATTTTTTTCCTGACATGAGGATTTTTTTTTGTAAATAATCATTCTAAACATTGTGCTGGGAAATAAAAAATTCAAGAAACTTTAAAGTAAATCTACTTCTGTTATGTCTTTCTGAAAAGTAATTATTATAATTACATGAAACCCAATAAGGAATTCTACAATTTATTAAAACAGATCTTCAGTTGAGCCTAAAAAAATTAAGCATTCCTTTTAAATAAATTTAATTTTATTTAAATTCTGACACACTTTTGTTTAATAAATAAGCAAATCAAATTAAACCTTTATTATTAGTAAAATGAGTAATTTTTTGTAATTACATCAAACCTATTTTAATTTTAAAAATAGAATAATAAATTAATCAAGTGCTGATCAGGAATGATAAAATAACTAAAAACTTAACCCTGACAGTTTTCTCAGCGAGTCTTTCTGAGTGGGACTCAAAAACAAAAGAGAAATAAACATTTTTTCATTTTTCTTTTTTTTTGAAATATAACTTGTATATCACACCAGTCCTCTTCTCCCCAGTTTGTTGTGTCAATAAGTCACACTCAGCCTCTAGAGCACTGTGTGTTTATAAGCCATGATCGTCCTTAAAGGGTTAAAGAAAAAGAAAATTTTCAGGTTTTATTTTAAATCATTCTAAAGCATTTTAAGCAAAAAAAAAAACTAAGTTTCAAATTTGGCAAATCCTTAAACTCAGTATTGGAAGAGTAAATTTTTTTCTTTTTGTGAAAGAAACAAAATATAACAAACAGTCCTTACACTAACCATTTTTTAATGGTTAGAGAGAAGAAAAGATTCTTTTCTTTCTCCTCTCTTATTTATTTTAATATTTTTAGTTTCATTACGTTGAGACCTAGAAAAAGTCTTTCGATTGGATAGACAAAATATTGGTCATTTCTGGTGTATTTATATTTGTTTGGAGCTAGTAAAGAATTGTTTCTTTTCATATTATTATAAAAGAAAGTTAATAGTTCAGATACGAAAATAATATTTTTTTCTAATGAAAGGATCAGTTTTTTTTTTTTTTTTTTTTTATAAAAAAAAAAAAAAAATAAAACTCTCTAAAATTTTTTTGTGAGGCATTTCTAAAGAGTTTTTCTAAAAACGGTAGTTTTTTTTTTTTTCCATAATCAAAGTAAGTCATAACTTTTTTTTTTTTCACCTTAACATAATCAAATGTAATTTTAGGCTTCAACATTTAATTTATTATTATTTTTTTTTATAATTTGCTCAAAGATACTTGGTTAGTGTAGATTCACTTGTTAATTAATTAATTCAATTCATTCATTTATAAATGTTAAGCATCCATGTCATGTGTGTATTTATCTTGAAAATCAAAATCCTTGGTAAATTAAAACCAATTAGTAATTGCTAACTAAACAAATAATTTCCTGTTATTATTTTTAACTGGAAACTATTAAAAAAAAATGATTTTCTCAAGTAGCTTATCAATTTCTTCAGATGAAACAAGACTTCAATTGGTAAATAAAAGACCACTGAGCTGAACGAGTGCCCAACATATATTTCTAAAATTCAGATCCACTCTCGGCAGAGGGTGCAATAATAGAAAGATCCACTAATTCAACCTGAACTTACTTTGATTAGTAATGAAATAGACTCTTATGAAGATGGATGTGTCTGAGGAGCACATTAGGCATATAATGCTTTATGAATTTAGAAAAGACAATAGAAAAGACATAAGCTACATGAAACATTCAAGGCAATTATAGGACAGTAGAAATGAAAGAAAATATCCAAGGTGCTTCCAGAGGTTCAGATCAGGTGGTTAGAACTAAGTGGTGTGTCATGTCCTAATTATCCTGTTAAGCTTAATTATAACCTTCCGCTGGCTATATATTTGATGAAGATTTGCTGCTACCATTGAAGAACTAGCTCAGAAGCTAATTCAACCATTGCAGAAATTTGGAAAATGTCAAAACTTTCAAAAATTCCATTCTTGCACATTCGTGAATGTAAAAAAAAAGGAAAAATCTGAATAGGAAATATTATTTATTAAAAAAATTCTGTGATTTTTATTATTTTACATTAAAAAAATTCATTATCGACAAAGTTCTCTTAAAGTTATTAATGTGCAGTACACTGCATCTGTAACACTCTTTAGAACACAAATATTTGCTACACTTGCTTAAATAATGCTGCATTTCTTTGTTTTGAAAGTGGAATTGGCACTGTTGGGGTCGTTTCGTTATCAGAGAAGACATCGTCATCTTCGCATTTCTTAATTTTGTTTAAAATTTCGGGATCTGTTGGATAGTCCGCTACAACCACATCATATACAGACAAATATTTACCCAGACACCTGGATTATCCTCAATTTGTGGATTATAAATGCTAGGTATACACTTATGGGCTGGTATGAAGGGATTGAAGGTTTTAGTTGGCTGAGGGGAGATCTGTCTTTCCTTCATGTCTCCGCCTTTTGGGGGAAAATGTTTTGTCACAGATTAACTGAAACTGCTTTATCTCTAGGATTAGCCAAAACTCACAAAAATCTCCTAAATGTGTACCTAGCTATTAATTATTAGTTCCAGGTTTCACAATGTTGCACCTAGCTATTAATACGAATGCTAAAATTAGAATGGGACATGGATAAACACAAAATATGAGGAAAATATGTACAGTAAATGTAAAAACGAAAATATGCAATACAAAAATTCGAGTTAAGGAAGTTCACCGGCTTCAAAACTTCCAAATTTTACTTCGAGTTACAGAAAAATTTGATTCATAGAAATTCGAGATATAGAAACAATTTCTTAGGTAAAATGTGATCTCGATGCAGAAATTTCTTTAAAAATTCGAGATATAGATAAATTCAACTTATAGAAGTTCGACTGTATTTATAATTTGTGATATTTTGTTTTCGATCGAGGTATGTTTTTTTAAGCGAAGATAATAAGGATGCTCACGAACTGGATCATCTTTTCATAATTTTCTGATGTAGATAAATGCTACCACTTATCAACAAATACAGAGAAAATGAATGATTTGAACAGTTACTTACAATCCTCATACTTCTATGATTAAAAAAAAAGGATAAGTCCAGAATTTTTAAATATTTTTAAATAGGCTATTATTTTAAGAAATAGTAAATGAATCCCAAATTATTATGCCAAAAATTTTTTTTCTTTCTGTTGAAATTTTAAAGAAACTATTAATACATCAGAAGCGCAGTGGTGCCTCAAAGGAAAAAATACACAATGAAAAACTCACCAATGAGAAATTAGGCACCACTGCGCTTCCGATGTATTGTTCATACTAGCCTCAGTACGGAGACCTTGTTATTTACTGTGACTTCTCCTGGCTGATGATCGCCAACGAGCGTGAAACAGCTGTTCCAGGATGTCACATGTAAATAATTTAGTCTCATCCATTGTTATTATTAAACACTATTAATGTTATTTCTTTTTATATATAAATCACTCACATGTTCATGTTTGTTTGCATGCAGTACAACATCAAATCCAAGCCCTGTAAACAGTTGACTTAAATAAAGGCCATCCAAATCTGCTCCGTTTCTAAATGAACATATGTCATTCACAAATTGTTTGTAAATAAATATAAGGGCAATGCCTCGAGGACGTGACTCCATTTTGTATACCTGAAAGATAAAAATAAATAAAAAAAATAAATAATATTTTTTTTTGTAATAACAGGGATACTTTTTTCTATTTAAACTATTATATATTATTTTGGTCACAACGACTGAGATTTATAGTGTGGAATTACATATGCTAAACCTGTAACTCCATCAGAGAAGCTGACACTTTTCTTTGGTAATAATATGCAGTTTTTTATTACTGAATGGAATTAGTAAATATTATGGCTTGTTTGGTATTTTTCAGTCTTTTAAATTAATGTAAAGCTAGTGTAAGTTTAGAACAGTTCCAAAACAGGCCAGACACACAAACTATTTAAAAATATTTAATCGTACGACCAGGTTTTGAACCAGATTCGCCGGTCGTTTTCGAGTACAATATCAGCCCAGTACCGAAAACCTGTACTGTGCTGATATTGTACTCGAAAACAGCCGGCGAGTCTGGTTCGAAACCTGGTCGTACGATTAAATATTTTTAAATAGTTTCTGTGTTTGTCCTTTTTTGGAACTGTTCTTTTAATTTTACACACGTAAAAATCTGCATTCTTAGATTAAGTTTCTGTTAAAAAAAAAAAAATCCTGCAAGGAACAATCACTTCTGTGCAGTGAATGCTGCTATTAAGTGGTGTCATTTTGATACCATCAGGTAAAAATATATAATTAATAAATTTAACTGCATATTTTAAGAATGGCACAAAGAGGTAACAGACAACAATCACTTGTACAAATCTTCCGTGCAGTACTGTAGATAGAGGAACAGCTGAGGGGATGCTGCCCCTCTCTCTCCCAAAATTTTGAAGACAATGTGTTTTTTTTTTTCTCTTTTTCTTGACTGTTGGCTGTTGGCTCCCTATCCTGGCCCCATGATATACCTCTGTAAAAATTTTACACCAAACATTGTTTAAGATCAAAAATGGGAAAAAATAATGGTTATCACTCTTGTTCTTGACATATTCTCATAATTCATTTTATTTATTTTTTGTTTCGGTAATCGCTTGTTGCATTTGCAAGATGTTGAACATTTTATAAGAGCATAAAGACAGGGACATCTTTTTATAGCACAGGTTTTGCAAGAACATATATGCTCATCATATCTGATGTTATATAAACATTGCATTGGAATGCTTTCTGGAACAAGAATTACAAATTAGGCAAAACCTAATGCAGATCTTATCTCAAAAGTGAAGAAGGCACTTCATTCAAAAGACAAAATACAAAGCCAAGTAATATTCAATATGCTCAAGTTGAAATTGGAATATTTTAAAACACAGTTCGCAGAGTTTGTCAAAGAATGTGAAGAAAAATCAGAACTTGGCAAGTACTGGGGAAATATTTCACACATAAGAGCTCTACTGAAAAACTTGGTACATGCCAATTGTGAAAGCGATTGGAAGCTGCAAGTGAAACTGTGGAGTCAGTAATTACTGTGTTTTGTGAATTTGATTGCATAAACTACTTGTGATGTGAGTCCTGATATTTGGAAAGAGTGAAGAAGCCAGAAGTGAAAAAAACATACCTCTACAGAAAATTCATCCAAACACATTTTGTGGTGAAGGACAAGGAGGGAATGTTCAATGAAAGCTCCAGACATGGAACTGGAACAGACAATTCAGAGATCACAGAAGAGCTCCAAAGGAATTGTAGGTCAGACACGTAAAAACTGAATATGTTGCTCAATGGCAGCTAGTTTACTATGAAGTCCTTTCTATATGCAATGTTTTCAGAGAGATAATAAATTCAAGGACCACCAGGAAACAGTTTCTCACCATGATCTTGTGGGAAAGAGGAGAAAATTTTGATAAAAATGTTGAAAGCCTTTTTCATTTCATGCAGCAGCAATGAAACCCTTTGAAATGACTGAGCCTGTGCGACTACACAACTTCATGACTAACAATAGATGGCCGATGATATAAAGACACAACTACTAGATGTCTTGGAACATGGAGCTAAATAATATACAAAACTAAAGCAGGAGAGGTTTGTATTAAAAGAGAAAAAGCTGTTTGACCCAATCACAAAAGTTCAACTTTCACGCTTTACTTTCTAAAGGGTTTTGTTCAATCAGCCATTCCAAAACAGGCTACAAAAAAAAAAAAAACAACTTCTGCAAGCACATGCAGATAGGATGTAGCAAAGGAAAGGGGAGCAGTAATCAAGGACATTCTATCACATGATCTTCTTCCGAAAAACACATTAATCGAAGGAGATGATGCAACCATACCAGTGATGCACAAACTTATTCAAGAGCTCGAGAAACACCTTGCACCTGAAAATTTTAAATTCAAAAAGGTGACATCACTGAAAACTTCTGTTGTTGTGTGGACTGTATGTCACAATGATCAATATCTCATCTATGCAAAAATTTGGACTGTTCTACAGAGATCAAAATCAGTGTGCACCTTGCAAGAACTGCAGTTTGTTTTTGACAGTTATCTTGAACTCTTAGTGAAAGAATGTGAAAGAATAAGACGAATGTTAACAAATAGAACAACAATTGACCTTGCCACCATAAAAAATTCAACACCTATATCTATGCAACTTGATAAATTCTGATCAATTTTGAACAACATGAACCTGCAGTAGTTAACATGCCAAAACATTGCTCATGATTTCATGAACACTGAATTTCCAAGTATTGGAAGTGAGTTTATTGTTAATGAGGAGTTGGTGCATGCTATGACCCACACTCAAAAGGTACAACGGGTCATATTGTTCAAAAACTTAATAATAGCAGATTGGAGGAAGCTGATCTTTGTATTATGCCACATGTTGAGTGGGCTGTTCTAAATGGTTGTAATTGAGTCATTATACTGTCAAATGACACTGATGTCATTATTTTACTAATTAGATTTATTGCAAAGTTTGTAAGTCACAGTTATGGATATGTTATGGAACAGGCGACAAAAGACACTTAATCCCAATTCATATTCTGTGCAACAAACATGACCCAATGATGTTCAATGTTCTTATAAGGCACATATTCTTGTGATGACGTTATGAGCAAAATAGAACAAAGCATGGAGCTATAACTGCTGAACATACAAAGTTTCTAAAAGATTTTGAAGAGACAGAAGAATGAGACTTTCAAGACGTAGAAAAATACCTTGTGTGTGTATGGAAATCGGGTTCTTTCTGGGACACATCTGATGATCTTTGGACAGCGAGTACAAGCTAAGTGTCAGTCCACCTATGTGACCTTCTGCCGACGTCATCTTCTGTGCATGGACATAAAAAGAACGTTTTATTTGATGTGAAGATGTCTAAATGTTCTGGATCATATGTACAGTACGATCTGTGTGATTTTGGTTGGGAAAATGTTGGTGCTAAGACTTTCGAAATTTTTAAAGCCTCTACCCACAGAATTTACACGTATATTTTCTTGCAAAACCTGTGCTACAAAAAGACGTCCCTGTCGTTATGCTCTGAAATGTTCAACATTCTGCAAAAGCAACCAGAGCGATTGCTGAAACAAAATATAAATAAAATGAACTATGAATATGTGTGAAGAACAAAAGTGATAACCATTATTTTTTTCCCATTTTTTGATCTTACACATTGTTTGGTGTATACATAAAAGGATGAAAAACCATTATTCGTTGTTTCATTTCAATCTACACTTGTCTTCTTCATCTATTTAGCTCGCCATTTCTGAAAAAGGCTGAAGGGTTGCTCTGATGAGTTGTTTAGTTTCTCTATTGGACTCCTTGACCCCAAAAGCTTATATTTTACACCAAAATGAGCTCTGTAGATTGTATGGTTCATGAAATATTACATCATCCTGAAAAAGTTTGGCCCAGATCAGCAATGTCTATCCAAGCTAAGTTACTTCTCTGATGACCCAAGAACTCAAATCAAAAACAAAATTCTCTGGACAACAAATTTTTTATGGAGGTATATCATGTGGCCAGGACTATATGAAATAAAATCCTATATACACCCACTCTTCTAAGAATTAAGAAAACTAGATATTTAAGTTTTAGAATCAATATTATCAATATTTAGAATCAATATTAATTAAGTCTTAGAATAGAGTTCAATAACTTTTTTAATACTTTTTTAATTTTATTTTGCTTTTTTATTTATAAATTCAATTTAATCTAGGTTTTACTAAAAAACTACATTCTAATGAAATAATAATTTCTAAGTTGTTGGGTTTTTTTTTCCATTATGCTTTGTTATTAAGTTTTGAAAATTACTTACACCATTTGTATTAAGTGTACCTCCATAATAAGAAATGGCCTTTCTCACTTTTACTTCTTCTATAGAATAAATAAGTAAGTAAGTAATGAATGAATGAATGAATATAATCATGGATGAATTTCAGCAAGTGTAGGAGACAAACAAGTAAAACAAACAAATAAAAAGATATTATTCGAAGCTGTTTGCTAACAAACAAAATTTAATTCAAAAACTTAAAATAAAAAAAAAAAAAGATCTTCTTAATTAGGAAGCTGTTTAAGGTAATTCTTAATAAGATACAGTCGGACCTCTATTTTACGAACCTCTATTTTGCGAATTTCTCTATTTTGCGAACTTTTCTTTGGAACCAAGAACATTTTGCTAATTTCTTCGTAAAATAACATCCAAATAGCGAAGTGCATTTTCTATTTAACGAACTTCGAGGATACAGCTAAGAGAAAAAGAAGAAATTAACGATGATGTGCTGATTGATGATTATCTTTCACTTGATTTTGATGTTGAGACCTCGGAAACACTAACTGAATCGGATATTTTGGACAGTGTGAAAAATAAAGACAGTACAGCAATGAATTGCGATGAAGATGAAAATATAAATGATTATGATGAAGAAATAAAAAAAAAAAACCTTCGTATGATGAAATGCTAAAATCATTTGAAACAATCCGACGCGGATTACAATTTGAAGAAAATTCCCCTGAAGTATTTGAGGGGTTTTTAGTGCATTGCAAAGGTGCGAGACGTACTATAAGCGAAAACACTTTTTCCAAAAAAAAAAAAAAAAAACAAACCTCAAATTTTATTAAAAAAGTCTTGTTAATTTTGTCAAAGTACGCATGTGGAAATGTATGCTTTACGTCATTAAAATTATTACTTTTTTACTAATATTTATTGTTTATGTATTTTAAATCTGTTTTATGTAGTTGAAAGTAATTTTAAAAGGTGAATCTCTATTTAACGAATTTTCCATTTAACGAACTTTTTTTCGGGATTTAGCGACTTCGTTAAATAGAGGTCCGACTGTACTTAATTTAGAAATAGGAGAAAAATCATCATTAGCCATCTTTTGATAAAATTTCTTTAGTCAATATTTGGAGTGATTTGAAGAAATATTCTTTTATTTTTTAAATGAGTGACTAACTTACCAATAGGTGAACTTCCTTTGAACTCCGACCTCTGCACTGGGGCTGGAATCTGTATATCTTTCTGCAGAAGTCTTGCAGCATCATAAAGACCAGCAGCTACTAGGCATTCTACAAATTTCATTTTCGCATTGGGACCCCTTTTAGTAACCATCCGTAATAACTTTCGCTTCTGTTCACTGTAACTCAATGATGGAACCTGAAATTAATAAACCATTTTGCAATACTTCCCTACAGACTTCAATAGGCAAATAATATAAAAATTACATATTTAACAACACTACATTAGAAAGTATTGTATCAGTATAGATGGTTATTGTTTATTTATGTGTTAGCTACATGCTTCTTCTTTTTTTTCTTCAACAACAAAGCTTATATTTAACAAAGTTTGTGAACACAAATTATACACCATTACAATATATAAAAGTTTCGTAGATAATGTAAAGGAACACAAAAATAAGAAAGGAAATTAAGCCTTTCAAATCTTCACAACTTAATTGAATGTATGACAGCAGTGTCTGCATTCATTCTCTGGAGATGTCTAAATATATTTTCTTAAATATAGGCTAGATTCAGATGATGACCTTATATGCGGATGTTAACTAGAGACAATGAGGATTTGTGTGTGACCCTCTTTATTGGGATTAAGTGGGATAATCCACTTAATCCCAATAAAGCGGAGAACTTTCACCCCTCAAACATACAGTTTTTCTCCCAGAAGTTTCTCCACTATGGAGTATAGCTGGAGCATGAGCAAAAAGAATTTCTCATGGCAGAAAGGGTTAAAAAATTGGTGTCCCCTTTGTCGCACAATCAAGCCAAGACAATGTTAGAATTTTTGTTGTTTTTTTTAAATGAAACTGCAGAAGAAGTAAACAATAAAAAAAAAAAAAAAAACCAACACTAAAATTAAAACTTAATTAAATAGGACCTTGTTAATTTATTTAAAAAAAAAGCAGAATTTAGTGTTATTAAGTTTCATATTCTTTATTATTATTATTAAAAAATTATTAGCTTAATTTTTAGACTTTGGATCTTTTTTATTATATAAGAATTTATTCTAATTAATTGCATATTAGATGACCAGTGAAAGAATTAAATATAACTTTCACTGGCAATATTCTGTTGTGGGGTTCATGGATGAGTCTCTGGGAAAATATTTAAGCTATTTCAATGTGATTTGGAAACATCATGTGCGAACAGAGAAGAGGAGTACATCCCATGTTCTTATGACATATAAACTGAATGAATTGGGAGAATGTCTAAACACACCTTAAGTTCGCGAATTAAGAATTCGACATTCAATCTGTAAATTATAAAAAGAGTAACATTATCTCATTGATAAAATAAAGCTTATCGTAATGTATTTTTTGCACTAGAGTAAGATTCAAGGTTCTACAGAGTCATTTTCAAGTGAAACTGAGAATGCCTAAAAACACTGCTTTTAATTTCAGTTAAAACAGACTATATTTATAAATGCTGTATCAATTCAATTCTAAAATTTAAAAATCCAAGCAATGATGGTTCTTTAACATACAAAGGAATCCGAAATTTATCCCATTATTGACTGTCATATGAAACCTAGCCGAATCCATTTTATTCAACCATTATTTATTTTGCATAACCCATAGTATAAATATTTTAATTGCTAGTGTGATCTTTTTTAATGCCCAGTAGTATTTCTATGCAATTATATCAGTCAGGTTTATTTGACTGATTCCAGCAAGAAGGCATTTTCTTTTAATAAATAATGTATGATCAGTCTCCAAAAACTGCCATTTACATAGATTGATCAGAAAAAAAGAAGTTTACAAAGCGTATGTACACAAAGCAAAGTTTTATTGGGAGAAAATGAGATGGTGGCTGAAACCGTTTAAAACGGGTTTCTTGCTTTATTTAAATTTTCTGTTTTAACTTTTGTTATTAGTCTGTTTTTCGTTTTAAGGATTTTTATTTACTGTCTATTGTTAGCTGTTGTTATACGTGCCGTTAGAATGTTCCTTTGTTGTTTGTGTTTCATTCTTTGCTGTATGGTATGGTTGATCTATAGAAAGATGCGATAGGTTTATTTATGCTGTTCGTTTTTGCGGAAATTCGAAAGGTAATAAAAAGTGAGAAGGAGAGAGGGGGGTGATATAGATGGGAAGAAAGGAAAAAGATACTGTCAAAAAGATGCAAATGGATTGAAATGATTGGCTTGGGAAATTCTTCTATTGATATATAGTTGGATGAAAAAATCTAGTCGTCATAATTTCACTGAGAGATTCTAGTGTGTTCACGGGTCTTTGGAGATCAGGCTTGGAATGTCAGAGTTGAATAGGCCAATGTTTAATTCTATTCGTCTGTTAAACCAGAAATGGAATTCTGTGATAGTTGGAGAGGATCTTAAAGTTTTACGATGTTCCTGATCTATTTTCATTCTTTAAATTGAAATTGCATTCTTTATATTTCTATTAGATAGTTGAGCCTTCAGAGAATCCTGTAACTATCTTTCGGTTGCTATGAAAATCATTTAAAAGAGAGGAGAAAAAAAAAAAAAAGAATTGTGATCATCACTGTTATTCCTTCACTTCTTTAAGGTTAACCAAGTACAGTTTTTATAGAAATGTATGAGCAGTGAAATTTATAGTTAAAATTAAGTTTTAGAATGTTATCCTTATCAGTTCATTTTCATTTGATTTGAGATTTTAACTTCGTAAGACAGAACTATAATTTAAGTCTGTGGGATTTCAATTAAAGATTACTTTTTTTTTATACTTCCAATAAGAAATTTTTAACTATATTTAAATGTTTTAAATATGGGTTTTCCTCCAAATTCTTAGCTATTAACTTGATATAACTTTTATTTACACTTTGTTTTTTTCTTTTTATGTGATTCTATATTGGTGTGGACTTAAGACTTTATTGTTACGGAGCTCGGATTCTTTAAAGAGGACTGTTTAGAAGATGAAATCCTAAGGTAGCTCTTTTAAAAGAAAAAGGATGGAATATTCAGCACTAAGAAGCGAAGTTCTTCACTCATTTGGACTAAGACAATGTGATGGTTAAAAGAGCTGTAAAATTGTAACCAGAAGTTAAGTAAAGGTAGACCTTGAATTTGATCGTTGTTAACTTATTATAAAATTGAATACACGATGTAAATATAAATGAAAGGAATTCCTAATTTTTTTTTAACATAAACATTATGCTAATTGTGGAAATTTTGTATATTTTTAAAGGTTTTTTTTTTCTTTGTAATTACTGTAATGTGTTCAAAATGATGTTTCAGAATCTGAACATATAGAAAGAATATTTAGATAAGCGTTAATTTTCTCTTACATTAAGGTAACAAACTTGAGATATTGAATTTACCGATGAAATTTTTAGGCAGATTTTATTTTGTGAGTTTTAAGGAATTCCTCAATATATATATATTGGGTTTTTATGTGTGTGTCTGTATTTTAATCATTAAGATTAAATGAACATCTCTTTAAGATTTTAGAAGGTATTAGATAAAATTTACCTGCATTCTATTCTCTATATTATTCAAATGCTGTTTAATAATTGTTTTGTGATTTAGAGCAAAGGAAAGTTTAACATGTATTCACGCAAAATTTAGTATCTAATATGTACATTTGTTTAGATATTGATCGTATATATATATTCAAACTATATATCTATTGAATTGTTTTGGATAGATGTCTTGCTTTAGTAGGATCTATTATTTTTTTTTATCATCGAAAAAGGTTTCAAATAAAAATGTTGGAGAGCTTTTTACTTTATTACTTTAATTGTAATCAAGTAATTGAAGGTTTCACGGCCTTAAACTGGTACGAATATACTATTTTTCTATAAAGTCACCTTGGCCATTGGTATTTGGCACAAAGACCAGTTTATGTCCATGTCAGCCAAATAAAAGTCAGGACATTGCTATTGTAGCCGCTTATTTGCATCACATTGGACTTCTTCATTGCATGTGAAGCCTCCATCAGTGATGAAAATCACTGGAAGCTAAATCCGGACTGTGTGGTGGATGCCCCAGAATTTCCCAGTCGAAACTGTGCAGCAAGTTCTGTGTATTCTGTGCAACGTGTGTTCAGGCAATGTCATGAAGGAGGATCACAATGTCATTAAGAAGACCAGAACATTTCTTCCTGATGTTGTTGCACAATTTCCTTAAGGCTTCAACTCGTGAGCCAAGTTCTCACGAGATACGAGGGTTGATCAGAAAAAACTTAACAACTAAAAGGTAAATTTATGATTTTGCCATAATGGCGGCTGTTGCTCAACTATCCGATAAAGGGCTGTACTTCATTAAAAATAACTTCTTTATTAAAAATACATACATCATAATCTTCTTTCATTTGAAAAAAACCTCCTTTAATCTGTCTATATTTTGTCTATATAGATAACGACTTATAGATATAGAAGACAGAGTTCTTCTCCTAAAATTGTCCTGAAGAAGTCTTTTGCCAAAAAAGATGAAATATAGACAGATTAAAGGAGGTTTTTTTTGAATGACAGAAGATTATGATGTAAGGGATGTACTGCTCAGTGCTGTGTGGTCTTTCTCATGTTTGTCATTGGGGGTGCATGCTATTATTTTAAAATGAAGATCTGCTTGGATAACTGGTCCGAAAATGTAAAATTTCAGATGAAAAGGAGAGATAAATGATTGAATCTTGCTTAATTGGAAAAATCGTATGAATGAAGATAAATTCCTAAAAATAAGCAATATTTCTTTCTGCTACATGAAAGAGTTCAAGAAGATATAAATTTATCATGGATTTATTTGTATCGTTATTAGATGGTTGAAACTGTTTAAATTGTTATTAGCATGATTTGGACTTATTGTTATTAGTATTAGGTAAGTTATAAAATGAATTGTTAGGTATGTTTAGTTCTTTTTGTAATCCAAATGAATTTAGGAGGAAGAAGAGTTAATTTCTTATCCTCTATCATCATCTTAAGTCTCTCGCTGAGGGAGATGAAATATAGTGACATTAAAATAGGAGTTATTTGGAATTTAAGTAATGTTTGGTTATGTGAGTATAAATCTTTAAGCTATTATAATGACCAGTGGCCATTGAACATCTAGTTAATTTAATTCCAAGTGAATAGGCACTAATTTAGAACTTGATTTTATGAAAACAGTGGCATCAATTCTGAATTACTATTTAAATAAAAGACACTGCTGAAAACTTAAAAGAAATTCAAATGTACATTGGAAGATTTCTTTAAAAAAATAAAATGTTACCAAATGCTAAACTTTTTCTTTAAGAATGAAATTGTATATTAAATATATTACTAATCATTGAGTTAAGTTAATCTTTGTTAAGTCTCATTGCTATTGTCTATCTCTTTCTCATAAGAACATTCTAGATCTGTGTTGTGATAAGTGTAGCTTGCAACAACAAAAATAACATACAGATCAAAGATTTTGAAGATCAAAATTTAGACATTCAAAATGCAAATCCCATTGAAATTAATAAAAGAAAACAAAAATTAGCTAAACTATTTTGATGTTTGTTACAGAGTTCCTAGTTTCAAACATCCTGCAGTACAAAACAGCATACTGATTAATTTTGGCATTGAATAATGCTAAGTTCAAAAATTTATAAAATTTTAATATGTAAAGGATGAATTTGAACCGTGGAGTTAAGAAACTTTTCATTGGAAACCCTGGTGGTAGAAGATTAAAAGGAAGACCACGACTTAGATGGCTTGATGATGTGGAACGCGATTTGAAAAAGCTCCAGGTACGAGGATGGAGGAGAAAGGCACAAGATAGAAAAGAGTGGATTCATATTGTTAAGGAGGCCAAGGCCCTACATGGGCTGTAGTGCCATGGAGTTAGTTTTAATGTTAAATCTTAAAAAATTACTGCTACTTACTGTGAATTCCTCAATCATACTGTCAGTGAAAATTGATGAATTTATTAAATGAGGGAGAAGTGGTGGAATCTGGATGGTCTCTAAAAGACCTATCCAATTCTCTTGTATTAACTCTCTATCTCTGACGTCCATATTTAGATACACGTATGAAAATGATCCTATAAAGAAATAACGTTAAATGTTATTATTACACGAATAAGCACTTTTTAATAAGAAAATCAGAAGAAGATGTTGTTGGATGGATGACTTTAAAGACTGGGATACAGATGAGAGAATGTGGAGACCTGGAAATTTGCACATGAAGAAGAATAATAGAAATCAACTTGTATTTAATTTATTAAGTCTTCAGACCTATCTTGGACTGATCCTTAATCAAGTATCTCATTGAAGAGAAATTCTATATGATAAGCCTCCCCTAAAATATCTACACTAGTATAAAAATAAATAAATAAATTAAAGGCTTTCTATAATATTAAAATTTTTCTGTTTAACCTCCTCAACCTCTGAAGTAAAGCAGGTGATTCTGTAAAAAATTTTATTTTTCAAAATACCTTAAAATTTTTCAAAAAAACAGTCATTAATCACAACATCTGACACAAACACAGATTCTGGAATACAAAGCTATCATCAATTTACGAAACTGAATGTTATTAAAAAAAACATGTTAGCAAAAAAATTATTGCAAAAAAAAAAAAAAAAAGATTCAGATTGTAAAGTATTTTTTAAGATTCCACATGGATATTTTAATTTTGCCATTATTATTATTATTATTATTATTATTATTGTTGCCACTATTATTGTTATATAAGAATAATAGATAAGAGATGAAGTCTCTCATCAGCTTAATAAATAAATAATAGTAATAAGAACAACTTTAATAAGTTTACCACTCTATAGAGTATCACACCTAAAAACGGAAACTGAAAATTATCAATGAATGTAAAATTACAAAATAGACACTTTTATTTACAATGTTAGGTTTAACTAGAAAGTTAAAGAGACCTTATAGTATTTGTAAGGTTTTGAAAATATATATATGCAGATTTTCATACTAATATATTTGGTAGACAGGACCTATTGATATCATGACATGATAATACCAGAATTTACAAAAGGCGATTCTTTTCATATTTTGGTATTCATAAATTACATAGTGAACACTTGTTGTTTACTGAGATCACATGAACAAAAGGCATTTTTTATGAGATTAAGTTTGACCAGGTAGGCATTGAATTTACAATGTTCAGTCAGCATCTGTGAAAAAGGGGCCAACAGAATTGCAAATCGTGGGGAAGCAAGTGTTTGTAATAGGACCTTTCACTGATAGTAACCAATGGTTATTTTAAGAATTGTAAATCTTTTGTTTTAGGGTCAGTTTAATAGAGTGTGACAGAAAATTCAGTTCAAGGTTGTGATTTACTGAATTCCCTGTCACATTGTTTCTTGAAATCCCATTATGAGCTTTGACACAATACAATTTAATTTGATTTTTGGACCATATTTACTTGGATCTGTATTTCGTTTACTTTAGTATTTGTATGTTTTCCATTTAAGAAAGTAAACATCACATGTTTAGAATCACTATAATAATGCTAGGGTTTTCTTGTCAGGAAGATCTGCCATCCACACAACAATTCTGTCAATAGCTTCCACTTCTGCTTGGAAACCAAAATCGGATAAAATGCAGAGGTCTGCTGGACTCAGTATGTATACATAAACCTTTCACCAATGCCATGATTAGCAGCCATCCATGCAAATGAAATCCAATTTGAAGAAAGCTGTGGATCTGAAGAGACAAAGAAATCTCTGGAGGGCTGTGATTGGAAAGGTGTAAGAGAACCTCATGAATTGGTCTTTCAGCTGGAAACAAGCAGATAGCTGTAAGACTTCCAGAGACATCTTTTCCAATTTTTACATAATATTTAGTTTTATTCCCTAACTAGAGGCCAACTTAGAAGTTTTGCCAGCACATCCATAGAAACTGTTCTATTGCACTCACAATTCTCAGCACAAATTTCTTCGTCACTGACAATAGAGCATATTGTAGCTGATTTGCTATATATTTGCACTACCTACAAAAGGAGCTCCATACAGCAGCATACATTGAATAGCCCCCATGAAAATTATTCTGTTGGCATTTGCAGTTAAACCCCTGTACAATGGGCACAGCTGACTAATTGTTTGGCATTTTGATTAACTTAAGCAAGTCAGTACCGGATTAAGGGGGAGGGTGGCAAAAGGGGGCAACTGCCCCGGGCTGCAAAATGGGATTGAAAATTGATCCTTTTTTATAATTTCATGGTGCCATAAAAATATAAATAAAAATATAAAATTTAGAAATTATCAGACCACTTTTTTATACTGGTGGGGTTTTAGGGCAAGAGTTTGCCCATGGTGGTTTTTAGTGTATTTTTTTTTTTAGTTGGTTTAAACAAATTTTAAAAATGCATATACCTGTATGTCATAGTACCGTTAAGTAAAATAAATATGTTTTTTTATTTCAATAAATTAGGTTTGGCACACCATTAAAGAGACTATTACTTATATCCAGGTATTTATTATTGCATTAAACAGTGAAAAACAGCTACGGGGCGGCATGGGACTGATTTCCCTCTCTGATAAATTTCTAGATTTTGTAATGAAACAAGTAATAATAATCAAGTGATTTTTGTAGTTTAACCTATTATCCAAAATTCCATCCAAATATGTATTTTATGATATCTACTTGGGGGGTTTACCCTGATATCCTCCTATAAGTATTTGGATATAGATATGTTTCAGTACTTTTTAGAAACATAACAGCTTTATTTTATCAAAATTGAACTGAATTTTCATTGAATAATGCCAACTAGTTATATTCTGCAGAGCTGCATTTAAAGTATTTTTAACCCATTCTATTGATAAGCTTTGGCATATAACAGCAACATCGTCAGCAAAAGCAAGAGCAGTTTCATAGGAAAAGATTTTTAATAAGAAATTTATAAGTACATTCCACAAAAAAGGAAAGTCACCGCCCCCTGTTTCCTGGACTTTTAAGTTATTTTCTACTTTCTCTTCCAGTAACTTAAATAAATAAATAAATAATACTCAGGCTGAAAATTAAAAACTTTTTACATTAACTTTCTTGAAAAATTGAGATTGTTGAATTCTTTAAATCTTTTGTCATATTTTCGGAGGATTCTTTTTATTCCCTTTAAGTTAGTATTTTACAAATAACATCAAAGCATTTTTGTTATTTTTTTTTTTATTTATTTATAAAAATGACTATCCAATTTTCTAATTTAAATTCATAAAAAAAAAAGAAAAAAAGAAAAAAAAAAAAAAAAAAAAACACACACACACACACACACCTAACAATTTTACCCGATGTCAGTTTTAAGAATGTGCTCCATTCTCATCATTTAATCCGTTCTAGTGGAAACAACAATTTACTGAAAAAAAACCCCCAAAAGATTGGGTGGAGGGGGGCATAAACGAACTTAATTAAGTACAAAAAAAACTTTAAAAAAAAATAGTTTTAAGCGCATTCAAATGTAATCTCCATTCCTTAAAAACAACTTTATCTTAAAGAATACAACTGATAAGTTAATCATGTAAATCGATTATATAACTTTGAATGAAATTTTTGGGTAAACTGGCTTCAAGCTTTTCTAATTTTCCAAATTATATTTCGTTACCTTTTTTGAAGACCAAATTTCGTATTCTTGCAAACGAAAATAAGAAGAAAAAATCAATCTCGCCTTCTTTAACTTCGACGGATATTTGTGATGACAGTTGTTGTGGGTATCTAAATCACAACTTTGCCCGTGTCCACTTTTATCCAAAGCTTATCCTTTGCAGGAGGATACTTTCTCAGGTATTCTTACATCATCTGACGATTCCTTGAAGAACTCGTAATCTCTGATGCAACCACCTGTAAAATAAGTTATTAGTTAGAATCACTAGGTATATAAGCAATTGTTATATCCAAAGAATGATAGAAAAAGATTTTGAAATGACAAAAATCATTATGATAATTTAGTATTACTTGTATATTAATACTCTTCGGTAAACGAATATCTGCTAAGTTCCTACACGTTTCTGTTTACTAGATTGTCATTTTTGTCTAGGAGCACACAATGCGTCATTTCCGGTTCATCAAACGAAAGCGAGTGGGAATCGACTTTTTGAGAAACCACTGAACTCTAACTGGATGACTTGCTTCCAGTTGAACGGCCTATTCACAAATGTCGATTTAATCTAGTTCTGTCGCCATTTTTTAGTTAGGCAAAAGAAAGGTCAAATGGTTAGACATACGCTAACTCGTTCAATTTTCTTAAAAAAAAAAAAAAAAAAAAAAAGAAAAATAATAAAAAAAATTATATTTTAATAAAAAAAAAAAAAAAAAAAAAAAAGGATGATTATCTAAAATATTATATTGCGATAGGAATTAATAAATAAACAGAATTATTATAAACGAAATTACTGCTGAAAGTCGTAATAAAGTGTTGTATTTAAATTTAATGTTTTGTGTCGCTAAGAAAGAACAACCTAAGAGCAGATAAGTGAAATAAAATATTTTTACATAAAACTATCGTGAGGAACTATATTACGGATTGTAAATTTATTTATTGTATATTAGAAATTTATTTTTAATTTTCTAATAAAGTAATAGAGAGTAGAAAATGGACTTACCAATACTTCTCAGAACATGCTAGATATTTGAGAAGAAATAAAAAAATAGAAAATAGCATAGAAGATGCTTCAAAGGATCTAATAAATGTAATTTTAGTAGCGATAACGCTACTAAAAAAAATAAAAAATTCATAATCATAATAAAAAAAGATAAAAAGAGTTAATTCAAATTTTTCCTATAGGCCCTATTTATAGAAATAAAAAAAAGTATTTTAGACAGACAATAACTTATATATTAGATAAATAATAAGTAAATTATTGCTAAACGATTTCATCATTATATTCAAATTATATTAAGTTTTTAAGTTAAAATTATTACTTAATTTTATTACTTAATATTTAATGAACTACAAAAAAGAAATTATAAAATAATTATGCAATGTAAAGGTCTGTAATTTACGAATCTGTAATTTTTTTTTTAATATTTGCTTTTAAGGGATAAAGGAGTTTTCATTGATAGAATGCTATTCTATTCTATTCTATATATATATATATACAACAAAAAATTCAAGCAAAACAAGGAAACTTTTATTAATCAATACTTGGTATTGCCTCCCCTTGCTTATACGACGGCTTGCATGCGGTTCCTCATAGACTCTATTAAGGTTTTGCCAAAGTCTTGGGGGATCCCATTCCACTCCTCCTCCAGCGCAATCTTGAGCTCGTTGATATTAGACGGTCCCGGATTTCTGGCTCGGACCCTCCGTTTGAGCTCGTCCCACAAATGCTCAATCGGATTCATGTCGGGACTGAGGGCTGGCCACTCCATCGTCTCGAGACCAACCTCCTCCATGAATTGCCGAGTGGTATATTAAAAACATGGTATATTAAAAAAATATTTTTTTTAAATAATTATTTTCTGCTTTTAAATTTTTCAATCGATTTTAAACATTTTTCTGAGATTATAACAGAGACATGTGGTAAATTTCACGTTTATTTCCGTTTCTCTTCTCTTGTCGTTTTTTGCTTCTCCTTCTCTAGGCGTCGCTTGTGTTGGGTCGCTGTCTCCTTCACCATCGAAGAAATTGTCATTAATGCACTATTCACTATTAATATTATTATTATTAAATAAAAACGTAGTAAAACTGTAAATAGATTGATATATTATTACCGCGCGTTGGCAACGCAGCGCAGCGCCATGCGGCCATTTGCAAAAACCCTGACAGCGCGCATCGGCAACGCAGCGCCGCAGAGATATGCGACCTGTCATCCGAAGGGGATCCCTAACGAACAGACAATGTTAATGTTAAGAAAGCGAGCTAATATTGCATTGTCATCCAGTTCTGAACGATGTTTAAAGTTTCAAGTTGCTAGCTCATCGGGAAGTTAGTTTAAAATCAATTGCAAAATTTGTAACGAACAAACAGATCGACAAGAAAGCGACCTAATAAAAACGTGTTAATAAAAAGACAAAACCCACTGACTGACTCATCACTAGCACAGCCGAAACCACTGAACCTAGGAACTTGAAATTTTAGGGATGGGTTCCTCTTATTATGTAGGCGGCCACTAAGAACGGATTTTTGGAAATTTAGTCCTCTAAGGGGTGAAAATGGACTTTGACCTTGAAACGTTAGGTATCGAGGATGGATCTGGCTGATAAGTCCCAATAAGGACGAAACGACCATTCCAGATTTCCGCCAATAATGGGCTCAAGGCGTGAAAGCTTATTTATACTCAGGCCTTTGTTTTTTTTTCTGACGTGAATTCACTGCAAGTTAAATTTGCTTTTATATTTTATTATTTATTTATAATCTTTAGAAGTGATTTCTTTATATTTAATCCGCTTTTTATGATTAATTTCTATTGCAATATAATATTTTACATAATTATTTTTTTTAACGAAATTTGTCGTTTTTCAAGTTGATGTCTATCTCTTTGGTCTTTATTTTGCCTAACTTAAAGATGGCGGCAGCATTGACTTTAAGCGACACCTGTGAATAGGTTGTTTCTTACGGAGTCATCGAGATCTGTGGAGATCAGTGAGCTCTCAAACCAGTGCCGTCCCAAACGGCTCTTAAATGAAGTATTTCATATATCGCAAGAGAAGCTCCAGTTAATATTTATCATGTCCTGTTATCTTCTGGCTGAGCTCGGAGGCGTGCTTTTCTTTTAAGTAATGAAGATTTTGATAAGAAAAATGAGGAGCTACACATTTTACTCTGATTATCATCTTAGTTACCAAAGAATTCAAACACATTGTAGAAGGTTACTGATCTCACTCTTGTTCCGGGCATTTGGTACCCTAAAATACGTGAAAACAAAACTAACGTGCAACTATTACAGATTTCAAATCTTGACTAACTATCTGCTTGGCACAGAAAATTTAACTAAAGTAAGAAGGTAGCAATTTTAGTTTTAAATAAGTATACGAACAAATATATTTTGAGTACAATGACTCATACACTTAGAGCAATTTATCATCATATTCACGTATTAAAATTTAGATTTCAAACATAGAAAAGATCTACGAACAACTACTACTTCGACACTTGTTAAAATAAGATTAGCCAAAATTTAAATTATAATTGACTAAAATTAAAAAAAATTTTTTTTTTTAATTTAAAAGAACTAAAACTCTCATTACGTATGTTTCTAAACCTCTGCAGAACGGTTTCTTTCTCAAATGACTAAAAAATTAAAAGTTAAAAATCGGTCGTTATTCCTCCCTACCTTGCTGATCTCATCCCTGACTGGGAATCGTTAGAAATGAATTTTAAAAAAACGAAGATCAGATGTTGTGTCGTCGTGCGCCTGGTGTCCGTTATTATAACAATGCATATAAAAGCGCTTTTAAAACATGGTTTTTTTTTTTTTTTTTTTAATGTTTTTATATTCCGTATTCCAGTATATTACTTGTGGACAAATCTTTGTTATAACTATCCATTTTTTTAATCATCGCAGAATCAAAGAATTTCCTTATGTACTCATCTTTATATTTCCCCATAATAATCACGTCCTTATTGTTGATACAGTGTCCCTTTTGCTTACAATGGATCGCCGTGTGATAAGCCTTGTTTCGCGTTTTTACCGCGTTTAAGTGTTCTTTAAGACGGGTATCCAACTTTCTTTTTGTTTGACCCACATAAAGGCATTGTTTTTTATGGGTATTATTAGAATCACAATATAGTCCATATACTGTTCCTTTTGTGTTTAGAATCTCATTTGGAACTTTTGTTTTTATTTTATGATTCAATGCTGTTCCCAAACTATGGTGGGGTTTACATGCAACTGCAATGTTAACGCTAGACAAAAGAGGTTTTAACTTATTGATCATTGTCTTGTCATAAACTATTGACACATATTTCTTCTTGTCATCTTTTTTGTTATTACTTCGTCTGTCTATATCATTACTGTGCTGTCTTTTATATATCTTTCTATAAAACATCTTAATATATTTTTCCAATACCTCATTGGGGAATCCGTTGTTTGCAAATATGCCTAATATACTGGCTATTTCCTGTTGTAAAATAATTTTACTTGAGCATATGTCATGTGCTCTTTTCATTTGATTTGTCCACAAGTAATATACTGGAATACGGAATATAATAATATTAAAAAAAAAACCAAAAAAAAAAAACCATGTTTTAAAAGCGCTTTTATATGCATACCGTAGTTATAATAACGGACACCAGGCGCACGACGACACATCTGATCTTCGTTTTTTTAAAATTCATTTCTAACGATTCCCAGTCAGGGATGAGATCAGCAAGGTAGGGGGGAATAATGACCGATTTTTAACTTTTAATTTTTTAGTCATTTGAGAAAGAAACCGTTCTGCAGAGGCTTAGAAACGTACGTAATGAGAGTTTTAGTTCTTTTAAATTTTAATTTTTTTTTTTTTAATTTTAGTCAATTATAATTTAATTATAAAGACTGTGAGGTGTTGCTATGTCTTTAATTAAACGTGATTTAATTTTTGTTTTGAATTGGTTAGAAAAGGACATTCACGAATATCATTAGGAGTTTCATTCAAGAGTTGAGGCGACTAATAACTGACAGCTCATCTCTAATAGTTTGACTTACTTGTAAGGGTTTACGGCTGTTTTATACGCTCTCCAAAAACTTGCCTCAAACCGTTAACTGGCTCGAAAAATTCACACTCGCTCTTAATTCAGCGAAAGTCGACACCAGCACCCTTGGCGGCGAGAAAAATATATTTATAAACTACGACCGTGTTAACTTCACGCTGAAATCTGGATATTCTTTGTTCGTCGTTTCAATCCACGGCTTCATTCACCAGATGTTCTTCCTGCGGGATTTGTTTATTCCCTTTTTTTTTAATCTCGTGCTGTGAAATAAGTTGAGAATGAATAGCAAAACTAAGCTGCAACTTGTTTGTCGTTTGGCCGGCCGACATTTTTAATCGCGATCCCAACGAGAGCAAAACGTGATTTGTCGCTCTTCCAATTAAAGCGACTGTATTTTTGCAAAGCTGCAACTGGCAAATGGCAAGTTTTCGAGCGAGTTTGAAGCAAGTTTTCGAGAGCGTGTAAAGCAGCCATTAGGAAATAATAGCTCTTGTAACGTAGGAATGGCAGTGTGGGTTAGTGGTTAGTGAAATAGCGGGAAAAAATTTTCTTTTAATTATTGTTTAAGTGAAGATCGCTAATTATAGGTAACCAATACATTAAGAGATAACGTAAAATGGCTGACGGTGGAGCTCCCGAACTAGGGAGTCAAACCTAATTTTTCGGAGGGGCATTAACATTGTTAGAATAGAAGTTACAACGCTATAATAAACAGTTTGTCATCTCTTATTTATAATATCATCGCATATACATTTAAGACAGCCCCGTACATTTCATTTCATTTATACAAGAAATAAGTTTAGACAATGCCAGAAATTAATTCATTCAGTGATTGAATGTGGCTGCATTCGCACATGCTCTTCTGTTTCGCCTTCTTGCAAAGATTTTATTTTATATAGTCAATTCAAACAAATTATAGTTGTATTTATATTGGAAGCTTCGCAGTTAGTTCAAACTGACAAGTGATTTTGCTGGAGTTAGCTATTAACAATTTTCAATTTGTCAAAGAAAGCGAAAAATAGTGGGGTTCCTTCCCACGCCAGTTGGCATCGGTCAGATGTAAGATAGTTCTGATCTATCTTTCATTTGACAGAAGGTATAAGAAATCCAAAAATGAAATCCATACTACTTCTAAAGTCTCTTAGGTAATAAATAATATTGATGAGCTGCTAAATTTTCCTGAGAGATCAATGCAACGGTTGCTCACGAGGTACTAGTGACAGGCGTCCAGAGACTTATCGCACTCAAGCTGGATGCGCATTTGTCAACGTCAGCGCTGGAGAACTGACTTATGCGGCTTGCTGTGATGTGCGGATATCCAGAATATATGTCAGTTGTCGCCGCTCTCTGGCGTTCATATTTTGGAAACGGAGACACGGGACAAAACATGTGACAATAGTAAGTCTTTTTATTTGTAATAGAACAGTAGAGGAGGAGGTCGAAATATATGTTAGGGTCTAAATATCGACTAGTTGAAGTATGGGAGGTAATTCCGCGCAGTGGAAATAAAGTGAAAATGTGTCTTGAGTAACAAAGAGAACTGAATGGAACAGTTGGTCACCTAAAGTCAAGTTATTCAGAGGTAGTGTGGTGATAAGTGTCAATCAACCTATTTCATGACTTTGAAGCATTTCACAGCTACGTTTTGTTATTTTCTTAATCAAATTCTATTGAATCAAAAACTGATTTGTAAAATGCATGGCATTACTTACATTATAAGCTTGTTTTAGCATAGTTTATTTATTGCATAGAATCACGTGGTAATGGCGGGAACCGATCTTAATGTTTCTTTCCAAATGGTCTAAATACAGGCTACCTAAGAAGGTCTAAATATGGGCTAGTACATATTCATGCCTTTTTATTTATTTAGAGCAAAAAAACATATCTATGATCTATTCTTTTCAGAATGTCCAGAAATACTCCAAAAGATAAAAAGGATAAAAGGTAAAAAGAAAGTTTAAAAACTCAATCTATCTGAAGATGATAGCGGCCTCGAACTTTTACATCAGGAGGAAACTTTAGGTCAAATGTATTCAGTTTTATGTCGGCTTATAGTGATTGAGCAGGACGTTTATATTTGTGACTTTGGAAATACACAATTAACATTTGAGGAGCTTAGTTTCAAAACCCACCATCTCCAAAAATTGCAAATTTCGAACCAATGGAGGTTTTACTAAGTTCAAATTAAAATCCGCCGTTTGCATACAGTTTTAACTTCAAAAACAATGTATTTCGATACGAGTGCTGTTTCAAAGCCCGCCATGTTCAATAGGAATGCATTAACAAACCCCTATTTTCCGAAAATTTATTTTTGGAGATGGCGGATTTTGAAACTAAGTTTCTCATTTAATTTAATTGTTTCAGTATTTTTTCAAATTTAAAAAAAAAAAAAAATCGAGTATTACAGTAAATTTTTGTTGATAGCCCATATTTGAAACCAGATTTCTGTAATTTTAAAAAAGAAAAATTGAAGCAATTTTCTTTGTTTTTTTTTGTTTAGTTCAACCTTTTATCATAAAGTAGACTCATTTTCAATATTAAGTAAACTGGTACAATTTATTTATCTTAATTTTTTTCTTGGTAAAATTCATAAAATAAAAGTGGTAGCCCATATTTGCACCTTCTCCTCTGTAGTCCAATTTAAACAATTCATTACAAATTAAAACAAAGAATAAATGCAATGTAAAATTAGAATTTATTAAGACTGCTTATTTTAGAAATCGTAGATAGAGATTTTGCGATCATTTCGGCGAGAAACGAGCAGACAAACCTTACCGATTCACTTTCAGTTCCTTTGATTTCTTTCTTTATTTTTACAGTGGAACCCCGCCATTCGTCCGTCTCTCTATTCGTACAACTCGTTATTCGTCCAACTTGTTCAAATAAAATTGAACTCGCCATTCGTACGCTTGCTCGCGATTCGGACAGCGTGACCTTGTTACTGGCCGCCCCATGCGGTCGCTTCAGTTCAGTATCGTGCTAGCTTCCGTACGCTACGCATCATCCACGCAAGCTTCATGAAACTTTGTGATATTTTATTGTTATTTTTTCTTATTTTTATTGAAAATAGTGCAGCCATGGGTCCAAAAAAGATTACTGATTCAACTAAGCCTAAAAGGAAAGCAGTGAGAACGACAATTGAATTGAAAAAAGAACATGGTATGGCGAAATCAACCACATCGTCTATACAGAAAAAGAAAGACATAATAAGAGAGGCCTATATATTTATTGTTTTCATAGTTTTATATATTTTACGCTTAAAATATTATTACAAAGGTTTAAATAAGCAATCATCTCTGGGTTCTGGAACGGATTAATCCAATTTACATTATATCTTATGTGAAAAAATGATTCGCCATTCGTACAAATCGCCATTCGAACTGCCTCCTGGAACGAATTGTGTACGAATAGCGGGGTTCCACTGTATTTAGAAACCTCTTAAAGCTCATCTCACATTTTCTTACACATGTTTACTACATGTTTATACTCTGATAATTACACGCTTTTTGATCTTCACTCAGAAATTAAAAAGAAAATCTGAATCGAGCGAGAAAACGGTTGCCGATTCCTCTTTAAGCCACGCAAGTGTTTCGTAATTGGCTGCCTGATAATGATTGTTCCCGCCACTCTTATACGACAACGTGATTGGTCTGCCAAGATCTTTAAAGGCTACTGTCATCGGCGGCAACAGACTTCGGAGGACTTTGACATCACAAACTGCCGCTGAAGTTCCTTCTTCCGTGCAGTGGCGTACCAACGCCTTTGGGGGCCCGGGGTGGGAGTTGTAGATGGGGCCCCCTAGACTTGATTTTACAACCAAAAAAAAAAAAAGGAAATCTTGTGTGGAGGGGGCCCCCCTAGTCTTGCTTTCACAACCAAAAAAAAAACCAAATCTTGTGTGGATGGGACCCCCTAGGCAGGCTGATGGGGGCCCGGGGCGGCCCTTCCCCCTGGTACGCCACTGCTTCCGTGGCGTATGTGCGCCGGGCTTCACTCTCCATTGGCGATTGTCGGATAAAACGGGTGAACGGAGAAGATGAAATAGTAAAAATCTATATTACTAAAATCTTTTATTTCTCTGTCTGTCTGTGTGTCTGTCTGTCCGGCGCAGTTTTCTGTGAGATTGAAAAATAGAAAGAATTTTTTCAATGAAACAACCGCGACAGGAATCGAACCTGCAACCTTCTGATCCGAAGTCAGACATCTTACCCATTAGGCCATGGGAACTACAACTCTCTTCATATTGCTTTTTTGACTTATCTGTCAAAACTGAACTGACTTTGACTGAAAAGTAACAATTGTAATTAAAAAGAAAGTCAAAAAAGAAAGACGAAGTACGTCATTAGGTAGAATTCTGAGAAATCAGTATTTGTAACTTAAAAACCACTGAAAAGTATCAATTGGAATTGGATAAACGAGATGAACGAGAGTGTCGATAACATCAATCGAATGATAAGTCTAAGAATACAAGGAGAGACTACAGAGCATACAATACACGTGCGAATAAAATTGACACTTCTGATAATCCATCACACGAACATCTCTATATGCCCAAGTGTCTGAACGCATTGAATCTCAGCGGAATTCCTCAACATCGTTTGTCATTGAAGAATGGATCTCCAATAATATTGTTGCGAAACATCAATCCCAAGTTTGCATACTGCAATAGAACTCAACTTAAATGCTGTTCATTCGATAATGATCTCATAGAAACCGAAATTATAACAGAACTCATAAAGGAGATTTTGTTTTCATCCATAGGATGTCTATGGAACCATGCGGTAATCTACGTCCATTCACTTTCACAAGAAAACAATTTCCGATCAGACCTTCTTATGCGATATTTATCAATAAAGCTCAAGGACAAACTCTAAATAAAGTTGCCATATAATTGGAAACGTTGTCTTAACTCACATACAACTTTAGGTCTTTGAGTCACAATTCAACAGAATTTGGTTATCTTCGCTCTAAAGAATACTCATAATCAATTTGTTGCGAAGAATTTTGTATACAAGCTATGATCTTCATTTATCATCTATATCAACTAACGTCCATCTGAAATCTCTTCTTCAAATATCTATATCGAATAATATGATGGCCTAGCTAATAGATATAGATAATTTTCACTATTTGTAACGCAAAAACCACTGAAAAGTATCAATTGGAATTGGATAAAAAAGAACAGAAAAAAAAATAATCACTATTTCTATTAGGTAGAATACTGAAAAATTGCTATTCGTTACTCAAAAACAATGACTATTTCTAACTCAAAAACCACTTAAAGTATCATTGGAAATAAAAAAAAGAGACTCAAGAAAGAAAGAAGCATTATTTCTATTAAGTAGAATACTGAAAGCTCACTATTTGTAGCTCAAAAGCGACTGAAAATTGTATCTATATTACGAAAATCTTTTATTTCTCTTTCGGTCTGGTGCAATTATTGTAATTTACAAAAATAGAAATAATTTCTACAAGTTATCTACTGGAATCCAACATGCAACCATCTGCTCCGAAGTTAGACGTCTTAGGCATTAGACCACAAGGATTACATTCTAATCTCTATAAAAAATAAAAATATATCACAGATATATGATTCACACGCTGATTCTAAAAGCAGTCGTGAATTGAGAGAATATATACATCAAAAATTAAAATAAAAAAAAAACTTTAAAAAAATTTTAGTTTTATTTTACTTGATATAATTTGTGTGTGTGTGTTTTTTTAATAAATAACAAATTGTTTTCCGTTACATACGCGAGGCTTCCGGAGCGAAGCGACGGGTAGCCGACTAGTTTGTTTGAAAAAGAGTCCTTGTCATGGCTATAAAATTACGAGATGCAGTAATCAATTCGTTCTTCATATACGACTTAATTACATGTAACCGCAAAACAAAGATCCAATTAACATTTCTTTTTTTTTTCTTTATAAATCACTAATGAACAGAGAATATTTAAAAAATATTAATATCTGGAAAATATTAAAAACTAAATATAATTAAAGGATTTTCAAACATCAAAGTACAGTATATTTACTTTTTAATTGTTAATAATAAAATTACCAAAATTATACTCTCAAAAAAGAAAAAAAAAAATACATAAATAAAAATTACATACACACACCCACAAAACAAAGAAAAAAATATAAATATTTATTTATATGCTGATTAAATATTGAAACAAATACCAATTTAAAATTAATATTCAAAGATATTTTTATTGGAGAGCCCAACAAGCTCGAAACGGCCGTTCCAGAGTATCAGCTCGGCTCAAAAAGGCATTCTTACATGAAGATATTTTTATGTATTTAATAATACAGTATTAAAAATTATATATTTAATAATGAGGTGCTTTAACAATGAAAAAACTAAAAATTCTAATGTAGAAAGATGTTTTCAAACATCTTAACTTCCTGTAATTTGGTAAAAATATCACTTCTTATCGTTTTTAGAGTTTTGCCACAAACTTTTCAGAGCTTTTACGGTATTGGTTGAACTACACATCAGCATCAAGAAATTCGAAATCTGTCCGTGAGGGTTTAAGGGGCGGACTTTAGAAGTGGGGCATGATCTCAAAGTTGTGACTTGGATAACTGCGTAAATTTTAAGCTTTTGAGCTAAAACTTTTATGGATGTTAGATATCCTTAAGGGCTTGGCTGGTGTTGTATTTCAGCCAAATCGGATCAACCATTCCAAAAAGACGGTCGATAGAAATTTAAACTTTTTAACGTTTTTCTTATCTTCAAACCCTTATCTTAAGGTTGCCACAAACTTTGCACAGCTTTTAGGACGTTGGTGTAACTACAAATAAGTAACAACAAAGTCAACATCTGTTCACGGGTTTTTAGAAGTGGTTCTCTGTCACGTTTTTTTTATCCCTGTGTTTTTGTTTCCTCCAAAAAACGTGCCATTTTTATTATTTATTTTTGTTTCTCTTCCTTCATTTTATTTCCTTTCAAAGTGTAAAAATTCACTGTTTTATTCATTTCCTTATTTTTCCTTGAGCTTGACCCCCTCTCTGAGCCCCCGTTAATTTTGTAATTCCGTTCTCTTTGTTTTCCCACTAATTCATTCAGTCTGGCAGTCTCCCCTCTTAACTCACTTATAGCAGTTAATTTCATTTCGCCTTTTCGCTGGCTTCATTTTGATTGGTGCTTGTGTTTTAGAATCGAGAGATTTCATATTTTAGTTACAGTTGGTGTCGGAATCGTTAAGCAGCTAAGTCGAGCAAAATGTAATCTCCACACTTTTTTGAACTATTTTTATTTTTACCCTTTCCTTTTAATTTCTGCCTTCTCATTACGAATCAGGACTAAGATTGGTGACAGAGGAGAAGTATGGTGACGGATGAGAAACACCGAGCGTGCAAGTGTACTTTCAACTGCCGAAACCCCTCAGCACGTTTGCCGCGGGAACTGATGGTTTTGCGAACTTGGTGAACAGGACGGAGCCGTACAAAAAAACCCACAGCTGAGACTGACAGGGTGATGTCGGTTAACCGCCACAGCCAACTTGGTGTTGTAGCCCGTTAACCCGTAACGATTGCTGGGAAGGCAGCGATGGTAGTGCTTTGCTGGACGTCGAATTACCCTGCGGAACAGTGTCAAACCCACCTCCGCGACTTGACTGCCGCATCAGAATCCATGAACTGGGAAAAGCGCCAGTGATATGTGTTTTAAAAGTGCTACAGTGAGTCATTATAGTGAAGTGTTTTCATCCGCCCGACGACGGTAGTTGTGTAGTGTGTATCCGCGTGTGAATTGGATGCCTTAACACTAATCTGGGATCCCATGGTGTATTGCAAGCAGCAAGAATGTGCGTAAGTGATTGTTTGAGTAGGCTTATTCGTTTGCTAGCAAATATCATCTTCATTTTTAATAAGTGTGAAACTGTTCGTTCAATCAACGCTACTTCTGACTTTGAAGTTTTTCGTTTAATTGACATTTAATTTTTCTTGAACATTTCACGAAGAAAGACTATCGATAAGACACCTTCTATGTTCATTTAAGTTAATTTTGTGCTTTCTCAGTGAGCCTTAAGCCCATTGTTTTTGATTGTTTACTATGTGTATTTACATTTAGCCTTACAGTAAAATTCATGTTGTTAATCTTTACTTATCTTGGTTTTTCATTTACTATTCATCCTTTAGATTATTATTATTATCTTTCGGTTGCTCGTAATCCCAAACGAGATGGTAGCAGAGCTGTTTTCATTCATCTTTACCTTGATTCACGGAATTATTTTAAATAAAGTTCCCAAATAGTTAATTAAATTAATTTAGCATTTGTGTGTGTGGTCGGTTCGCACCGAAGTGCGAGCTTCGTTGCCGAAGCATCCGTGCTCCAGGGAGCGCTAGTGTTCCCAAGACGGCGAACCCCTAGCAGACTCCCTAGAATTACAAGGGAAAGATACTGGGGTGGTTTCCCGTGGCCTTCCCCAGGACGCCATTAAGGAATGACGTCAGACCGAAGAGAAAGTGAAGAAGAGGCTACAACACAGGAAAGGAAATTTTTGAAACATCCATGCTCGCTACCGGGATTTGAACCCGGGCGCTGGCACATTGATCTCACGACAGACCGACGCCTGAGACCGCTCGACCACACCAGCGCGGCAATTTAGCATTTAATAAATAATAATAACATTTTTTTTGTGACATCACGGCGGAGCTTAGAAGTGATACAATGACTCAAAGTTGTGATTGGACTAACTTCCGTAAATTGTGAGCTTTGCAGCTAAAACTAAGCTTGACTTCGGATGACTGAATATCAAAATTTATTTTTAAAATATTATTAACAAATACTATTCACTAACCTCAAGGTGGTTGAAATTTCGAAAGGCTGTAACTGGAGAACCAATCAGCAGAACGATTTCATATTTCAGATAAGGACGTCCATAGCGATGGAATTTTGTTTGGCGTCAAAAAAGAAAATATACTCCGGATGTGGTGTCATGAAAGATATATTTTATGTGAACAAAAATATGTGTAATAATAAAAACAAACAAACTCTGCTACCAATTTTGGCACAAAGAAATCTAGAAAGCAAGCTATCCAACCAAAAAAAAAAGATGAAGACAGAGAAACTACGCTCTGTTAACAATAAATTGTCACGGTTCTTACAGAAATAACAGAAAAAACCTGTGATCAACCCGTTAAAAAAATAACATGAAAATCTCAAATATCTTAGCAAGATAAAAAGGTAAAATAAACATCAAAACAATCTTAAATATTCTGGTATATAACTAGAGTTCAAAATAACTAAAATTAAATGTAAACAACTATGCAATCAATAGTGCTGGGCCCAAACAGTAAATATCGAAGTGTAAGAATAGAAGATGAATATAAGATAAATCTCACTAAGGCAAAATGATGTTTGTATTTATTTTGCCTTAGTGAGATTTATCTTACATTCATCTTCTATTCTTATACTTCGATATTTGATGTTACTCGATATCTCAATGTTTGTATTTAAGATAATGAAATTATTGACTAAAATAGTTGTATAATTCTCTTAAAATTTGTTATCAAAATACATACAGTGTCTCAAACACACAAATATAAAGAAACTTTTAAAATAATGTGATCGTGGTTATGACAGTTTTCAAAGTTTCTTACTATCGACGAGTTCGTAAGGAGAATTTTATTTGGTCTCTGAACTACAGTTAATATGATAGAAAAAGAGTACTTACAATAGAATAGTAGAATCACCGACGCACACTTTAATTTAGGATCCCAAATTTGCGAAGAACAAATAGCACATTTTTCACTTATTTCTAGGTCTTAACTATTTCAGAACTGAAATGAAATACTGTCATGATTTTATTTTGATTATTTTGTCTGTTTTTTCATTCCCGTGACACGTTTTTCTTCTCAGTATCCATTTCATTTTTTTTTAATTAATTTCGACTTTGTGTTTTGAAAATTTTGTCTTAGAAAAATTTTGTTTTGAAAATTTGTGTTCGATTTATTGCTATTTCATCAATCATATTTATCTTTCTTTTAATCTTTCTTGTCATCTTGTTTTTCGTTTTCTTTAATTTATTACCCTTCTTGTTTCTCTTATGTTCTTTTTATCGTTCTGTTTACTTGAAAACTTTCTTTTAGTTTATTTTTCCCCTGGTCATTAATCTGTCAATTAACTCTTCCTACGTCATATGTCAGTCTCTGTCATCTGTGCCACTATTGGTTAAATTTTTTATATGTATTGATAACGTGATCATATCTATATAATCAGATATTCTGTCAGATATTATATATATAAAAGAGAATGACAATGCGGACAGCAACTTTTGAGAGTTCTTACTCCTTAATTACCATCTCTCAATTACTATTGGTCTTTATTTTAGTACTGAAAACCTCCGTGTTCTTTCGTTATTTTACTTATTGGGTTAGTCGCATTGTGATTAATGATCAGCCGAACTAAAATTTGTATATTGTCAGAAACAATGGATACGTCGGTTGTTTCTCTCAGTGGAATGGGAAAAGAAAGTCAATTCCTGTCATTGTCATTGTTCGCAAAAGACTAGAAGAAGAAGGAATCACAGACTTGTTGTATCTGCAAAGTACCAAGGGGAACAGCAAGATTTTCGGAGACGGCAGAGAACAGCAGTGATCTCCAGAATGTACTAGTGGATACTGAGTGTTTCGGACACATTTCCCGAATCCAGCCTTCTGTTCGGAATCAGCAAGTTCGGATCAGCTATGTGCGCTTCACTATTCCGCTGATGTGTCTTGATGCACGGTGTCACAAATGTGTATATTTTATTTCAGTTCAGTTAAGAACTAGAGATAAGGGAAAAATGTGCTTTGTGTTCTTCTTCGCAAATTTGGGATCCCAAATTAAATAAAGTGTGCTATGGTGATTCTACTATTCTACTATAAGTTCTCTTTTTCTATAATATTAACTGTAGTTCAAAGAGACCGAGAAAAAAATCTCCTTATGAAATCATCGGTAGTAAGGAACCTTCAGAACTGTCATAACCATGATCACATTATTTTAAACATTTTTCTTTATACTAGTATTCGAGACATTGTGTGTATTTTGATAACAAATTTTAAGAGATTTATGTAAATATTCTAATTTATCTTGATGTTCATTATCTTGATGTTTGTATTTATTTTGTCTGATATAGATTTATCTTTCATTCATCTTCTACTCTTAGGCATCGATATTTACTCTTTGGGGCCAGAATTATTGACTGCGTAATTCTTTACATTTAATCTTAGTTACTTTGGACTCTAATTATATAGCAGAATATTTGTTTTGATCTTCATTTTTCTTTTTTATCTTACTAAAGTATTTGGGATTTTCCTGTTACTGTATTTCTGTAAGAACCGTGGCTGTATATTAGTAACAGAGCGTAGTTTCTCTGTTTACATTTTTTTTCTTCTTTTGATTGGATATTTGCTTAATATATTTTTGTATTAAAATTGGTAGCAGAGTTTTTTTATTATTATTATTGTTCACAGAAAATACAGCTTTCATGTCAATACACACACATTTTGTGCCACGTGCATCCAGACACATCAGCAAAATAATGAAGCACACATCGCTGATCCGAGCTTGCCTGCTCCGAAAAGAAGGCTGGATTCGGGAAATGTGTCCGAAACACTCAGTATCCAGTCGTTCATTCTGGACGTCACTGCTGTTCTCTGCCGTCTCCGAAAATCTTGATGTTCGCCTCGGTACTGTGCAGATACAACGAGTCTGTGATTCCTGCGTCTCCTAGTCTTTTGCGAACTGTTCACAATGACGAGAATTGGCTTTCTTTTCCCCTTCTACTGAGAGAAACAACCGACCTATCCAATGTTTATCACAACACACAAATTTTAGTTCGGGCTGATCATTAGCACAATGCGACCAACCCAATAAGTAAAACAACGAAAGCACACGGACATTCACAATACTAAAATAAAGACCAACAGTAATTGAGAGATGGTGACTAAGAAGTAAGAACTCTCTGAAAATTGTTGTCCGTGTTGTCATTCTCTTTTTTTTTCTCCTGACAAAATATCTCATAATTTAGACATGATCATGTCATCAATACACATAAAAGTTTAACCAATAGTGGCACAGATGACAGAGACTGACATGTGACGTAGGAAGAGCTAATTGATACATTAATGACCAGGGGAAAAGAACTAAATGAAAGTTCTTTAGGGTTCTAATTGTGCTCAATTTGTATAAATAACTAGGCAGAGCAATGTAAAATAACACTGTAATTATTTATTTGTATATCTACTGATTTAACAATAAATAAGTTGAAAATAAAGTTTCCTATAATTCTTCTTGGAATTATAAATGTTCAAATAAAGTTCTTCTAATGTTGATAGAATGTTCTTCCTTTCAAATGGATATTTAATTTATCACTTTCAATATTCCGGCAATATACTTTCGGAAACTAAATGAAACGATACGACTTGTATCGAAAATTCCTTTCCTAGCACTAATATTTGAAACACAATTTGATAACACACTTTGAAGCGAAATTTATCTGAAGCACTTTTATTTATGTAGTTAATTGTTGCATACTTGGAGTAGAAATGACTTTACCATTTCAATAGCGGAAATGGGTATTCGGAAACATTTTTCCCATCACGTGGTTTTACTTCCATTTTCCGTAGCTTAATTTTACACTTGCAAATGTTCCGTTTTCTTGAATGGATGAACTGAATTCCCTTACTTGACCCATTGCGATTAGATGCATATTCCATCCAACACATTTGAAGTTACAACCGTATTTTCGGGTGGTCTTTTCCAAAGCACTGAGAACGACATTTCCACGTGTTTCCCCTTCCCGAATCCTATCTCCACGACGAGTCTTGGTCTCTTACTCCACCCCGTTCAATTTAATAAATTTGCATAATTAAAACAACGTGACCTATTCACTTAAGTGCTACAACATTTTAATATTCCTTTCCTTTCATCGACTTTGGCCAACTATGGACCACGGGATAGCCCTACCTGACAACGTCAGGGTGAGGCTAGGAAATTCCAGAAGGAGGACGAGATTCACATCCCGTCCAGAAATAACCCTGAGAGAGTAAGTCCCAGTAGAAACGGACGAAATATAGAAGAAGAAAGATAAAACATCCATGCTCTCGACCGGGATTTGAACCCGGATACCGGCACACAGGCCGCACGGCAGACCGACGCCTGAGACCGCACGACCACGCCGGCACGGCTCATTTTAATATTATTATTTGTAATTTATTTTTATATATGGTGAAATTAAATTTAAAGCATGATTGGAAAATAAAAGTTTTTTTTTTTTTTAGTTTTTTTTTATTTCAACCACAGTTCTCATGTTGTTTACTGTTTGAACGATAAAAAGAACATAAAAAGAAACAAGAAGAGTAAGAAATTAATTAAAGAAAACAAAAACCAAGATGACAAGAAATATTAAAAGAAAGATAAACATGATTGATGAAATAGCAATAAATCTAACACAAATCAGACAAAAGTATCAAAACGCTAAATCGAAATTAATTAAAAAAAATAAAAGATAGACTGAGATTAAAAACGTGTCACGGGAATGAAAAAAACAAAATAATCAAAATAAATCATGACAGTTGGCGATATGTGGCACTGCCATACACATGATTCATTGTGTACATAAGGACATGTTCGATATGGTTCAGCCCTCAGGACTGAGCTCTTCGAAAAAGAAAGGTTCGACGATGAATATGCATATGAAACCACACCAACCGGTGATCTTTGGTGAATGAAGTGGCAAGACGAGTGGATTAGGTGTCCAAATTCTACAGTTGTGCGAATTGTTATCACCCTGCAGGTGGGAAGTGAGATTCATCAAACTTTCCATGGCCAGTCGCTCCCAGTTCAGTTCGATAAAGAAACTGTAGGGCAAATGTTTCACATGCACCTCTGTCACGAATTGCTGAATATTGCAGATCTTTAAAGGCTACCAGCGCAAAATTTGTCGTACTTTGTGAATAGTGCTTAGTCGAATAACCGTGAATACTTTGTGAATAGTGCTTAGTGTTTATCGAATGCAAAACTCCGTGCACTTCTGCCACGACATTTGCCATTCTTTCTTCCCCCACCGATACGGGAGGATGTAAGAGCCTGTAATGCTTGCTGGTCGACGGTTTTCCATGCTCTGCCAGGCGTCACATGTAGGCATTTCTCTCTTCAAATTTCTAGATCATTTTTCGAACCCGTTTGCCAGATTAGACAATCTGCATTGTTTAAAAATTTCTTAAAGTTATTATTGATTAAACAGACTAGAGCGTCGGAACTGGGCTTAGTCTCCTAACATTCATCTGCAATAAGTATTAACTAATCATTATTAAAAATACTTATTATAATTAGTATTCAATTAATAAAGCATGAACCATTACTATTATTATTATTATAAGGTAAAAGATTCAAACCTTGGGTTTCCCCAGCTAAGACAATATGGCGGGTCAAGGACTAAAGCACATATTGCCAAGTGTAAAGAAGTGTACAAGAGTGGTTAAGGATGAGTGGTTGTGTTCATAAATTTGCTAACTATGCGTGTTGTGATGACTACCACTGCCTTCTGGAGTTGTGCGTAAGTGTTTTTGTCAAGTCCTAGTGTGCTGAGGCTGTAGTGCAATGTGTGAGGCACCAGATCAGTGGCGAAAAGGACGATGGGTACATAACGTACTCGATCCTGCCTCCACTGCTTCTGGAGCTCGTGTGCTAGATCGGTGTATTTACTGATCTTGTCTGCGTGAGTTTTCTGCAGGTTCTTGCTGATAGGCACTGCAATATCAATGAGATAGATCTGTTTGTTGACTGTGTCAACAAGTGTGATGTCAGATCTGTTGTGATGTATGGTTTTGTCTGTGTGAATGGGGCGGTCCCAGTACAGCTGATGTGAGGCTGACTCTAATATGCTTTGTGG